>CAVLGL010000083.1:40740671-41399957 GCA_963668995.1 Parnassius mnemosyne
TATATTTTTTATTGTACGTGGTAGAGCCATGCTGCAGCTATATTACAGGTATAGTTGTAGCACGAATAAGTCGGCTCGACCGGGGAGGGAACACGCTCTCAGAGAATACCAGCGTAAAATAGCAGCTTAGCTTGAGTGTAGAGAACCGGAGACCCCTTTTTACTGAAAATGAGGCATTCCATCTTAGTCCTCACGGGTGACAACGCATCTGCATTTTAATTCGTAATCGAAGATAGATGTAGATGTCTATGGGCCACAGCAACCACTTATTTTTTTTTATAGGAGAGGGGGCAAACGAGCATGCGGCTCACCTGATGGTAAGTGACTACCGCCGCCCATGAACAACCGCAACACCAGGGGAATTGCAGATGCGTTGCCGGCCTTTTAAAAAGGAGTAGGCTCTTTTCTTGAAGGTCCCTAAGTCGTATCGGTCCGGAAAAATCGCTGACGGTAATCGATTCCACAAGGAAGTCGTGCGAGGAAGAAAACATCTTCTAAATCGCACAGTGGTGGACCGCCAATCATCCAGATGGTGTGGATGGTATCGGGAGTTCTGCCGCGATGTGCGTTCATGAAATTTGGCGGCTGGGATTAATCCGAACAATTCCTCAGAGCACTCCCACTTACCATCAGGTGGACTGTGTGCTCGTTTGTCACCCTTATCCTATGAAAAAAATATTTAAGATAATCCGCCGTCGCTTTTTATCTAGACTGCACAACAAAGTAGGTACCTATTTTATAGCATTAAAACTTTCGCGGAGCCATACTAAGATACTGTAATGTTCTATCTCCGTGGTAGCCCAGAGAGAACTACTTACGATAGCTACAGGTTTAAGTATTTGTGATTTTAGTCACGAATTTATGTATTTATGAACTTGTTATGTTAATGTTTAGTTGCTCAGGAGCTACGCGCTCGCTGTAAATTTCACACTACGCGAGTTCGATTACCGTAGGCTTCAATGAATGGTTAGTTGCAATTTTTGGATTACCTCGTTGGTCTAATGGTCGTAAAAGCGGTCATTGATAATGAGGTCCCAGGTTCGAATCGGGTCAAAATTTGAAATGAAGAATATTGGGGTTTTCTGTGAAGATATTCTCAATTGCAGCCCGGAGTCAAGTTGGCGGTATTTTAACCCTTGTTCCTCGGAAAGCATGTAATTCCGTTCATTCTGCGCCTGATCTCTCTCCGGTCGTGTTGGATTACCGTCCCATTGGACTATGAGAGTGAGAAAATAAAAAGTGCACCAGTGCTTGCGCATAAATTCGGCCACTATAATTTTGTCCTACTCAGATTCGCAATTGCGCAGACGACCGAAATTCGGTCTGGAGGAAATTATTACTATAGCATAATTTTTAATATAACGGCGAAGGAAAATATCGTAATGGAACCTGCATGTAAGAACAAAAATATTTCGAAGACGTGAAGTCCACCAACATACAACTGGCGGAGTAACTGCTCCCTCTCGTAATGATAGTAGGTCTACTACTACTACTAGGCTTAGACCTAGCCGAGCCCTTCACAAATCCACTGCTGAACATAGGCCTCCCGTAAGGAATGCCACAAAGCACAGTCCCGAGCCACCTGCATCCATTGACTTCCTGCATGTCTTCGTAATAGACTAGTATATAGTCTAGTATATCTATTACTAACTACAATGTACTTCACAAACAGCAGTCATTTTTGCGCCTTGTTTAGTGCTATTATTTATTCTGCGGTTTCAGTTTGATGGGTACTTTAATACATATGGGATACACAGACGGCGTATCAGGAATGGGGCATGGCTCCTTACGACCGATTTCAGCACGCACCTTGCACCATTATGGAAAAGAAAAGTTAGCTCCCTACTTTTTATGTGATACGAGTAAAATATCGTAGGACCACATTCTCACAGAATAGCAGCGTGAAGTAGCAGATTTACGCTGCTGTGTTTCGTATGGTGAGTGTAGAGAACCGAATACCCTTTTTACTGGAAAAGAGGCATTCCAGCTTAGCCCTCACGGGTTACACGCATCTGCATTTTGATTCGTAATCAAGGATTGAAGTAGATGTCTATATGAGCCACAGAAACCACTTACCATCAATTGTTCTGTGTAATGTAAAATTCTTACGGAATACATTCGATTAAAATGAAATTTTCAACAAAAATTAAAAGCCGACTTCGAAGAAATATAAAGAATAGGGTAATTTCCACATAGATTCAGAAGTCAGTGCAGAGACATCGCGTATTGAAGAATTAAAACCCTGATTTCAGAAGTTATTTCATTCATAATTTATGCATAAATTATACAGAAAGACAAAGATTCAGAAGAAATCATGAAGAAACTTACTTATGCAGAAATCATTATACTCATTTTTAGTTCATTGATGTCGGCTTATAATTTTTATCAAAAAATTACTTGTTTAAAAAAATCAAATCATTTGACTGAACTTAGGAATTTGGTATCTCAATTTAACAACTAGAATGTCGTTTAAATAGGTAAAAACTTCATTCTCGATTTTTCCACCCTGAGAGCTTTTTTTCAATTTTAAATGGGACCACCTTTGAGGTATAACCAATTTCCTGCTCTTTATTCATCAACATTCATTCAGTACAGCCCATCACATGTCCACTGTTGAACACAGGCCTCTCCCATACATTACAGCAAATGTAAGGCCTTACGTTTGCTGTACTCGCCATGCTTACGAGGCGTTTTCAAATGTAATTTTATTTATTACTATCTGTTCCCCGCGACTTCGCTCGCGTGTTAGGGTTTTTATGTTTTTACGCGGAACCCTAATTCTTTTTCTAAAATATAAGTAGCCTAAGTTACTCTTTATGAAATCAGCTATCTGCCAGTGAAAGTCCAGTCAAAATCTGTCCAGCCGTTTCGGAGATTAGCCGGAACAAACAGACAGACAGACAAAAATTTTAAAAACTGTAACTAGTTATAAGTATCGTATTTACTTTCATATGGATTTAGTAAAAAAAACTGTTATTTTGACATTACAAACAAACACTTAGATTTTGAACTCACAACAGGAAGATGCTGCTGCCCTTCTCCTGTGTTAGTTTCCTTTTGTCACCTCTTATGACACTCACGGGATGACATGTGGTAGTGTATTCTCTTACACTGCCTTTACACACTTCTGGCTACAAAATTGAAGTATGATTAACCTGGACAAATTAACTGCTAGCATGCTTCTTAGCATGCAATTAACTATAAAATTTAATTTCACTAAAATGTAGGATTCACCGTTAAAAGTGCAATTATTAATGTGCCCTATCATTTTTTTTATAGAATAAGAATGACAAACGATCACACAGTCCACCTGATGGTAAGTGGATACTGTGACTCATAGACATCTACATCACTCCTCGATAAAGAATCAAAATCCCTGAGGACTACGGTGGAATGCATCTTTTTCAGTAAAAAGGGGTCTCCGGTTCTCTACACTCACCATAATAAACACAGCAGCATTATGCTGCTATTATACGCTGGTATTCTGTGACAGAGAGGTTTTTGCCGGTTAAGCCGACCCATTCGTGCTAAAACTACAATATAGCTGCAGCATGGCTCTACTACGTACAACGTCTTTATCATTTCAGCCTTTTCCTCGATCAAACTTACTTAGCGACTTCTTTCTAGAAGACAAGTTTTATCCTCATCAATCTCGCGCTCGTTACTCACACGAATTTTCAAGCCCCGCTCTTCTTAATTACAAACTAATAGTACTTTCCGTTTAATGCACTAACGAGAACGACAGCTAAAGTTATTACTCACTGATCGTTACCTCATGTGCAAACAATCAAGGAATCTAAACACTTTTATATCATTATGCGAAGGTGTCTGTAGAGAGTAAATTTTAGTAACATAGATTGATTATTTGAAACTATTGATAAAACAGATTGTGCATGCCCTAAGCGCATTAAAAAATACGTATAACATCATTAAAGGGATTTTTTAAAAAGTAGTTTAAATACATACAAGTTTTCACTAATAACCTTTTTATATATATACTTATTATATATAGGCTTATAATACTTCCAATTTTCATTCCATTTAATTTAATTTAGTCATAAAGTCCAAGACGTATTTAAATATACGTAAACATATACATCCTACTTACTTTTAGTACGTACTACTATTATTTATTCTGTACTTTTAAAATATTGTAATAAAAATCTCTGCTGATTATAATAATGAAGTATGTATGAAATTTGGTTTTTGGAATATTTTGTATTTGTACAGGGATCTTTTTGAGCCGCTGCGAACAACCAATACAGTATATACTCACGACGGCGGTTGACACCGAACAAAGTGAGGCAGTCAGACTGCCGCAGTCTATTTACAAAAAAAATAATTAATTAAGGCTGCTAAAACACGGAAAATTTCGACATTTCGTAGCCCAAAAAAATTAATTATAACTAAACAAAACTAAATTAAACTGACATTAACATTCCATGGCTTTGCACATGATAGATGAAGAGATTAAAAAATAGATTTAGTTAAAGAATTTAATATTTTCAAAAGTTATCGTGTTTACCACTCCATGCGGAACTTGATAAATCTACACCATAAGCCACTAAAATCACTTTTTTATGTAAAAATAGCAATAAATCGATTTTAAAAAAATATTAATAAGTTTAAAAATAATTGATCTTTCTGACAATGTGCTTTTAATATAATTTATATGTTCAATATGATTGTTAGATACGATTTTATGCGACAAAACTTCGGAATCTTGATTTTTAGGCGCTAGTAGAACATACCTACGCGCTTTGCGTTAGGCATGCAATATATAGCGTATATTAATGGGATTGTGATAAAGAAAAAAATGACGTGTCCTGCCCTATTAACTTATTTCATATTATCGACGTTTTGAGTACTTAACGGCACCCCTGAAGGGAGGGGGGGGGGGAGGTGATTACATGAATTTATTTCATTTTTCAATGTAACTTGAGACTTAGAAAATTCTAGCGTTTAGCTTTTTAGCTTTTATTGCGTTGTGTTAAATTTAATGTAAGTTGTGTTTTTTTTTTTATGGGATCGGGTGATAAACGAGCAAACAGTCCACCTGATGGTAAGTGGTTACTGTGACCCATAGACATCTACATCTATCCTCAATAAAGACTCAAGATGCAGATGCGTTATCACCCGTGAGGACTAACATGGAATGCCTCTTTGCCATTAAAAAGGGTCTCCGGTTCTCTACACTCACCATACGAAACACAGCAGCGTTAAGCTGCTATTTTACGCTGGTTTTCTGTGAGAGCGTGGTCCTTCCCCGGTCGAGCCGACCCATTCGTGCTACAACCATAATATAGCTGCAGCATGGCTCTACCACGACGCAGTTACTGCGTAAAAAAGTTTAATGCAAAGAGAAAAAAATACCCTTTGTCACTTCCACAACTAAGACTAATCCAACAACACCCATTTGTTAAGATCAAATCGTTTAGGCAACAGTGAATGACAAAAAATAGACGTACATACATTCGAAAAAATTACCCTCCTTTTTAGGCAGTCGGGTAAGAAATGTATAACTGTTTGACAAAGTAATTTTTAACTAGAAATACAAGGCCAATCAATTATTAAAGTCACAGTTAACGATTGACGTCTAACTCTCTCTCTTAAATAGTACGTATAAAGAGCTCGACTGAGAATCTCGTTTTAGACACAAAAATGGCCAAAGACACGGAGTTATGCGTTAGGTGTTTTTTTTTTTACTTATTATAAGATATAAGCCAGTGCCTGACTACATTATGCTTCCTGGAGGTAGGTCGTGATGAAGCCCTAGATGGTAAATCGTACTGTCTTAGCGTAACAAAAGCCTTTTCACTCTTGCCTTGAAGACGCGCAGATTGTAATCGGACGGAAAGATACGCTGACAGATTATTCCACCCTTTTGCGTTTTACGAAAGACGAAGCAAACCGCTTGGTTCAAATGCGTGGAATATCACAACAAGAAGGACCCGCTGACCTCTCTCAGTACAACTCATCAGGACAGTACTGTAGGTACTTTAAATACCAAAATATGATTATTTTAACTTTTCTCATTCTCTTATTTTTAGCCTCTGAACTACCAAGGCTCTCATTTCGAATAACTGACTTAATGTATCTAATTATTTGTAAAATGCGCTAAATGTTAGGTTTGTAATTTGTATCATACCAGTCATTAGTGTATTTAGTTATCGAAAACAGGAACTGTTTAGTTTTGACTACTCATCAGTGTCAATCTCACATTCTGTATGGGCAATACATTTGCACGCCTCATAACGCAAAGCGTTATTAGGTAGTACTTTACTCTCGACACGTCAAGGTCAAGCAATTTTGTGTTCTTATAAATGCCTCTATCATAACCATATTGCACTTATACGATAATATGAGTAGCCGTATGTCAAGAAAACACTCGTTAATCCATCTTGTATATTTAAAAAAAAAATTATATTGCTACTTTGAAAAAAGCCGTTTTGAAAAAAAATTACGTGGACCTCCGGATGTTGATTTAGTATGTGTTCGTGATAACTCTCGAAGAAATTGACGTATCGACACGTAAATAACATATTTTAAAAGTCAGGAATACAATTTATTTTTTCTTCAAAAGGAAACGCTCATGAGGTGTGCACTTTGGATTTCCCCTATTTTAAAATTCTTTTGAAAAATTTAAAAAATTGTCAAGGTGCACTTTTTTCCCTTAAATAGTAATTCTTTTATCTCTCATTGAACTCACGTCATTTATTAAAAAATTCAAATCAATTTTTTTTCTCGTTAAGGTTTCTATTTCACTAACTTGTTTACTCATCTATAATGTTGTATATGTATTACTATATTTTTGTAACTGAAATGTGTTGCGTACACCCTGACCCTTTCTCGCGGGTTATTATATAATTTTCAATGTGGTTGCAATTGTGGGTCGAAAATTGTACCTATACGTATTTCTTTGTATATATTTATCTTATTGGTCGGTGTATAATAAAAATATATCAATCGTTAACTCATACATTTTTCTATATGAGAGGATGTATCTAAAGTATTTAAATGGATTATTTTTTCATTTCAAGATTCCTTAAAACATTTTCTTTCTAATTAAAACTTTATAAGACTTTTGCCCATTAAATAACGAATCCACAATTACGCGCAGTCAGCCAACACGTTTCCAGCCCGCTGCTCTAAAACTTAAGTTCAGTCATCAGCTTCTTTCCCTAACATTTTTGTGTAGATAAAGTTTTCGGGCTTTGTCTTGGACTTTGCAAGGAAACATTTTCATTCAGACGTTGTATTTTTGTTTGGTAATTTATAAGTTCACTTTGACAAGGTCAAACAACAAGAACAAGGAAAATAATATTAGTTTTATTAAATGTGGAGTACCTATTTGTATTAGAAATCATTATAAAAATAAGGCTAAATAACGTGCTTCAAGCAAACAATAAGGAGTGACATGGATATTTATTTGGAAATTACGTTTAGATGTTTAAAGTATTATTTTAATTTTATAGATTAAGAGTGGTAAACGAGAACACAGTCCATTTGATGGTGTGGCCCATAGGCACCAACCTCTATCTTCGATTAAGAATCAAAATGCAGATGCTTTGTCACTTGAAGACTAAGATGGACTCCGGTTCTTTACACCCACCACTCCAAACACATCAGTATTAAGTTGCTATTTCACGCTGATGTATTGTGAGGGCGTGGTCCAACCCCAGTTGAGCCATTCCATTCGTGCTTCAACCATAATATAACTGCAGTAAGGCTCTACCACGTATAATAATTTTCTTTTTCCAGGGGCTAAGCGTTCGCAGTAAACATCAAGGTACGCGAACCCGGGCGGATCGATTTCCACCGGCACACAATGAAATATAAATTGTAATTTGAAGTTCTGATTTCCTCCACGTGCTCGGCGATGAAGGAAAACATTGTGAGGTAACCTTCTTCAGTAAAAAAGAACATCTGAAGACCACCAACAAGCATTTTGGCAGCTCATGGACACTTTCTAGCCCTAAGAACCTATTCCTCACGCCCATGCCGTGAGAATTATATATATAAGCTGTACGAGTAACTTAACCTTTTATTCTCGGAACTAAGTTTTTAAATTTATAAATTATATAAAAATATCGCCATAGAATGCCAATATTCCTTGTTGATTACCTACTTCACAAAGCTTTTATACTATATTCTTAACTCTTACGTGGTAGAGCCACGCTACACCTATATTATGATTGTAGCACGAATGGGTCGGCTCGCCCAGTGTATGACCACGCTCTCATTCAAGCAGAGTGTAGAGAACCGGAGAACGCTTTTACTGAAAACGAGGCATTCTATGTTAGTCCTCAGGGGTGACAACGCATCTGCATTTTGATTCTTAATCAAGGATAATTGCACGGACCATAGCATTCAATTACCATCATGTACTCGTTTCTCACCTTTATTCTATAAAAAAAATCCTTAATCAACCCGCTTGTTTCAATGATTTGTCAGATTGCTATAGTCATTAAAACTTTTTTACAAATTTATATAAGTGCCTGCTTAATATATTTTTGTGTATCACGCTTATGATAATCATTCATCTTTACAGCACTTCACAAATTCACTGCTGAACACAGGCTACCCCAAAGGAATGCTACAACGTACCTGAATCCATCGACTTCCCGCACATCTTACCAGGTCATCACTCCATTTAATGGGGGAGCGTCTTATAATTCGCTTCTATTTCTATTCGACTGTACTTACGTCTCTTGCAAGGACGGCGGTAAAGAAACGTCTATTTACTCAACACAAGTATTTTTGCATTTTCGCGTTGCGATTTCGCATTATAGTCTGGAGGACGTCTGTCGCTGGCAACGTAAGCTTTAGAAAAGGTGACAAGCACTGCTTGCTGCTTGTGTGGCTTGATTGTGGTAATGTTAGCTGAACTGTAGGTGTTCGAAAGCTTCTAAGACAAGTTGTTTGAGAAATTTACCTTGAAACAAATATAAAAAGAGAAATTAAGAAATTCTAACGAATGTATAGTGTTAAGTAAAATATTTGTTTTTAGTATGGTTCTAAAGAAACCACGTTTTTACTGCTGCATTTTTTGTCCAGATTGATGATAATCGAATTTGTTTTTCAGGTAGAGAAAGGGGCATTATAAATCTTTTGTTTCTGTTTTGTCTACAATGAAGTAAATAATAATAATATGGAACGCTGAGTATTAAAGCATGCTTTAAAGCTTTAGGAAGCTTGTTGACCTTGACGAAACGGTGACTGCAGAGATTTTAGCCGACGTCAACACCGTCTAACGACTACGTTCTGTGTTACTTAGAAAAGTGCAAAGATTAATAGACAGAGGTGAAGAGTATATATATATATAAGTGATATACTGCCTATTATGCTTGCGCATCACTGAGAGTTATGTCGCGACTAAGCATCTTCAATTACATGTCCAGATGTGGTGCTGTAGCTTCGGCCGGTAGGCATCACGAGCTATCGTGTTTAAGTTTTAAGTAGTACGTAAGAGTTTTTATTTATATTTGTTGAATGGTATTTATTTGTGTCGTATTAGTAGCTCCGGGTCTAAGCGCTCGCTGTAAATTTCGCCCGGGTTTGGTCCCCGGCAGCACCAATGAAATTTTTAATTGTAATTTTAGGTGCTGTTTTAGCACGTGCTCAGCGAAGAAAGAATCCATCCTCAGGAAACCTACATGTCTAATAAGAAAAAAAAATACGAAGACATGTGAAGTTCGTACAACAGGCATAAGGGCAGCGCGGTGGACATTTCCTTGCCCTCTCAGAAACGAGAGGAGTCCTGTGCCCAGCAGAGGGACTTACATAGCCTGTTACTTTACTTTTGTATCGTATACATATGCAATATTCATATTCGTTTCAGATACAGATGGCTGACCTAATGCTGACAAATATATCATGTGGAGGCCACGAAAACGTAAAACATCTTTGTATCTAGATAAAATGTTCTAGTGATTATCAGACATTTCATACGCAACATTTTCTATAGAGTTTAGAACGTTTCAGATAGGGCAAAATAAAAAGTAATTCAAAATATTATGAGAATGATTTATTAATAATATATACATTTAAAGGTATTTATACTAAATATAATGAACAAGCTGCAAGGTTCAAATGATAGTGTTTCTTGTATACACAATTGTAAAATTGCTGTTTTCATTTTTATCAAGGGTGAATTGGTGAAACGTAGTCAAGATTACTACATATAAAGTATATTTAATTAAATTGGCACATGGCGTATTTGGTCATCTTCTACTTACAACTCTACGGAAATTTGAAAAGAAAGATTTTGTCTTAAAGTTGGCAAAATATTACTTCGTGTACATCCGCTCGATAAAATAAAATGATGTGTCTTACCTAGTTTGAAGACCACCTCCCGCCCTCCCTCAATTGGGTGCACTATCACCGTCACCACTAATCCCAGCACCACTACTCCCAACACCACTACACTAGGAAAGATACACCACTGACTACAATACGACACGTGTTTCGCCTCTACACGAGGCATCTTCAGGTAATCTAGACTCTGCGGTGGCTGACCGCTAAGTGAGCGGCGAGCCAAAATAACTCCTATTTATACAAACAGAGACAGAGATTTTGTCTGTTCTTAATTCTCTTGTGTACACCATTTTTCATAGAAGTATTGTTAGGTGGCGTGGTTTCCAAAAACATGATAAGGTGTCAGCTGTCAATCAGATCCTGAACTTTTTTGACATTTATTGGAACGAAGTTCCTTATCGGACGGTACGGGTTTAGCGGATGGGACCTAGGCGATAAAAAGTGCATGATGTTTTCGTCACTACCCCTTGTGTCATAGTGTATTTTATTTTAAATGTCGCTTCATTTTAATAGACGCTAATAATTAGTTTAT
This sequence comes from Parnassius mnemosyne, assembly GCA_963668995.1. NCBI lineage: Eukaryota > Metazoa > Arthropoda > Insecta > Lepidoptera > Papilionidae > Parnassius > Parnassius mnemosyne. Next base: position 40,751,521 of record CAVLGL010000083.1, read on the forward strand.
TTGTATTTGTTAATCAATAATATAATACGTTTATCAATAATAATATACTATGAAAGGAACTTCGTTCTAACCAAGTGTTCCACGACAATCACGCATGCGTTTTTTTTTTGTTTCTCTTTGTTATATCTTGAAACCTTTTTAAAAACTGACACAAAGTCATTAGTTTATTATTTGTAATATTTTTTTCTAACGTATTGGTATCTTAGATAAGTTTGTATTGTTATTTATTTAGTTGTTTTATGAATTATTTGCAAAAACTCAGGATCCTGGCGAGGATAATGGGACAAACTATTTAAATTATAGGATTGTCATCGGTCCTTGATAAGTGTGCGAAGTTTCAATCCGACGTTTTGAAAGGGATGAAAACCACATTCAAAAATTCAGTTACATAGATACATACGAAGCTAATAAAAGGGTGTTAAAAATGATGCTGGTTTTGGTATTTCTTATTTGAAATAATTCGTAGGCGTAGTGCTGCAGAAAACTGTTCCGAAAATGAATGGCCGACACCAATGAATATAATTCCTGTTATGTTACACCTTACACACTTAGAAACTTTAATTATCATCTGCATAAAAATGTAAATAGCATTTTTTACACAAGATAGTAAACTTTGAGATGAGTCCATCTTGTTTTTCGCTAATTAGTAGCCGCTAGTGAATAGTAAAACAAACCAAGAGGTCCGTGATTTCAAATTTCTTGCAGCTTTTTTATAAAAAAAAGTATAGCTTTATCATAAAATGATAGTTAATATTTAGCCATCTGATAAAACTAGAGCTAGCGGGGATTACAGTAGGCAGCAGCGAGGGAGCAGGCATCCTCGCGCAAATATATTCAATTTCAGGGAAAATTATATTTTCTCGAGTAAAACCGGGAATAAAAATAAAACTCTCAATTAAAAGCATTAATGTTTTAAGGACCTTTTTTGTGTAAAAACTATTTAAGGAACTTGTGCCGTTTTGGAGGAATTTAGCAAAATATAACAAAGATAAGTAGTCTGTGGGAATTTTTTTCTAATAAGGGGTTGACAAAAATACAATTTTGTTCAATTAAAAACATTAATAAATCCTCCTCTGTCACCCCGTATTTTTTCTTTGCGGATTAAATGAACAGTTATTGTGATTTATTTTAACTTAAATATCCAAGAATGTAGGCATTTCACACGGTCTTAGTAGACTAAATATAGCACTCAACAAATGAAAGAGTCCTTAAGTAACAAAAACACTAACAAAAACTGGCATTCATCTTCCTTGATAATGCATTATTTAATCAAAAACATAACACCGAAGATAAAAAGAAAATGGGAGGAAATTCAAAAAGGGACTCCCGTACGGAATATTATAATTCATGGGACAACGAAGAATAAATTTACTCTCGGACCAAACAACACTTACGAAGCATCTGAAATAAGTAGGGAGGGATAAGAGATATTTTAGCATATTATAAATAGAAGTTTCCGTAACCAAATAAAATTAAATAAGATTACCATTACATTACAGCCTATTTAAAAGTCCAGTACCTGGGTGACCGAACTTTGCTCGGTATTTCTTTTTTGGAAATCATGTTTTTGAAAATTATATTTCAATTTAAGTAAAAAAAAATGTATTATGAGTAATAATAGCCAATAGATTTCAGAAAGAGTCACATTTTTCATTTTATATTTGATTATCGATAATGAGTTATTGATTTGACTTTATCTTTGTACCGAAACATCGCCAATACAATAAAAATATATGCACAATGTCGCTTTCTTTACTAATGTAATTACTACAATATTCTTTTTTTTAAAGCTCGGTCATTTTTGTCCGTGTTTTAAAAAAAATACTTAGATACGATTTAGATGCGTTGATAAGGGGGAAATAATAGTACTATTACTCGCCAATAGATGACAGGAATATAATATATATTCCACAACTATCAAACAACGCCATCTAGTCCCAAGCTAAGCAGAGCTTGTGTTATGGGTACTAGACAACTGATAAACATACTTATATATTTCTAAATACATAAATATTATAGATAAATTACACCCAGACACAGAACAAATGATCGTTGCTCATCACACAAACATTTGTCCTGGGTGGGAATCGAACCCACGACCTCCGGCGTAGCAGTCAGGGTCACTAACCACTAGACCAACAGGCCAGACACACAGGAAGAGTCATATTTTTCAGTTTATGTTTAAGTTGATTATCGATAAAGAGTTATTGATTTGACTTTATCTTTGTACTGAAACATCGCCAATAGGATAAAATATTTGCACAATGTCTGTTTATTTCTTAATGTATTACTACCGTATTCTTTTTTTAAAGGCTCGGTCATTTTTTTTTAAATATACTGAGATACAAACAACTATTTATACTTAAATACAAAAAACGCATCTAGCGTTGATAAAGGGCTCCCAATAATAATTTTTTCTTTTACAAAAGAAAGAACTTGAATAAAAGGGGGAAACAACCGGTCTGGAGACATCTGGATTCGAACCGGGGTCTACTGGTTTCGGGGCTGCCCAATTTCCTACCTTAGCTATTATAACCTTGCAGATAGCGGCGAAATTTACTTTCGTATTCTAATGATATTGTAGCACTTTTTCTAAAAATGAGTCCTAGCTAGATCGATTTATCGCCCCTGAAACCCCCTGCATACTAAATATCATGAAAATCGTTGGAGCCGTGTCCGGTCACGAGACGATAATATGGGGTAGTAGATATTCTTACAACGCTACACTATTACACAGTCGAGAATTAGATATTACAATTCATTAAACATTTATTGACAGTTACTTATTTTATTTTCATTGAATAAACCACTGCTTTCAACATGAAATACCCAACGCATTTTTTCTTTAATGTTGGTAGATGCGTGGTTTGAATTGAATAAATGTTTGAATGATTTTTTATTCAATATTGATTATTACTCTGTCCTGGGAAGAACCAGCAAGAAAACCAGCGGGACTTGTTTTAAACATATTTCACTTTAGAATAATCTTGTTTGTACAATTTTTAAATGATATTTCATAGAACGAGCAAGCATGGTCGCTATCACCACATCCCCAGGGGATATTTTCATTTATGTATTCTTTGATGTTATAATAACCCTTCTTGTACAATTTTTCTTTAATAAAAGTTTTAAACTTGTTTATGGCCAAAGGGCGCTGCCACACTCTGAACATGTTCTGAGATTTTGTTGTAAAAGCGTATAAATTGCCTAACAAATGAATTACTGATTCTGTGGAGTCTCGTAACTGGCATTACAAGCTTACGTTTGTTACTTGTGTCGGATAAGAATTAAAAAGTTTATCAGTTTCTAGAGTATTAAAGCATATTAAAGTAATAAAGCATGTAACCGGAACAAACTTGTGTCTGAAGTCGAGACTTTGTTGAACAAAGTTTCAGACTGGGGGCGACTAAATCTAGTCCAGTTCAATCCTCAGAAGACACAAGTTTGCGCGTTTACCGCTAAAAAGAACCCCTTTGTCGTATCTCCTCAGTTTTAAGGCACTACCCTTGTTGCCTCAGCCAGTATCGGTATCCTCGGTGTCGACATATCGAGTGACGTGCAGTTTCGTGGTCACTTGGAAGGGAAGGCCAAATTGGTTTCTAAAACGATCGCAGGAGGAGGCAGGAGAGAGTACTGGTAGGAAGGCCCGACGACGTCGGCATAAGTGTGTCGTCAGCCCCAGAAGGGGGATAATGACGTTAAACTGGGACAAGGAACAGATTACATATTTGTAGGGAGTCAATAAAGTGCGTGCGGGAAAAAGCCGCGTGCAAGTACCGCGTGCGTCTCCCGAGATTCAGCCCGTATGACCTGAGGGTCGGTGGGGCCATGGGAGGTGGTGGGTTGTTCCCATCTCTGGGCAGTGGCTCCCCAGTGCCAGCTCCTTCCACTTGATCGCATCCAGCGCAGAGCGGTTCGAATCGTCGACGACCGAGTTATTTCTGATCGGCTTGACTCACTGGCACTGCGTAGAGATGTTGCATCTCTTTGCGTATTTTATCGCATCTATCACGGGGAGTGCTCTGAGGAATTGTTCGGACTAATTCCAGCCGCTCAATTTCGCCATCGCACATCGCGACAAAACCCGCGATACCATCCATATCATCTGGATGATTAGCGGTCCACCACTGTGCAATTTATAAGAAGTTTTCTTCCTCGCACAACTTCCTTGTGGAATCGATTACCTCCAGCGATTTTTCCAGACCGATACGACTTAAGGACCTCTTTAAAAAAAGGGCCTATTCCTTTTTAAAAGGCCGGCAACGCATCTGCGATTGCCCTGGTGTTGCGGTTGTTCATGAGCGGCGGTAGTCACTTACCGTCAGGTGAGCCGCATGCTCGTTTGCCGCCTCTCCTATAAAAAAAGCCTCAGTGGTTTGCTCTTTCATTTTTTTGCACATTTTTAACTTTTTCTTAATTTTTCTACTTTTATGAATATCTGTGGTTCGGTTTATTTATTTTTAATGTTATTAATATAAAATAGAGATAATACACTACACTACTGTACAGAAAGAAACATTAACCTTTACCTTTTCCGAACAAATTAATTAATTTCCCACCTGTATGTAATCTGTCAATGTTATACCTCACTTTTAAGTGTGACCCTGGTGGCAGAAAAAGTCGTGGTTGCTCTCATAACTTTTTTCGGGGTGAACCAATTTCGATAATTTTTTTTTATTTGAAAGCTGGTAATTCATGTGGTCCCATATAAGTATATTTGATCAAGGTCTGATCAATAGTTTTTGAGTTATTCTTAATAATTTATATTGAAGTCGGTTATACAAAATTTTTAATTTTAAATAATCGTAATGAAATATTCAATGTAGGCGTTATTTTATTGACGCAGAATGTGTTACGAGCAACCTAAAAATGTTACATTATGAAAGTTAAAAGCAAGAAATCTAAATATATATTAAATTTACTTACATAACATTGATATATATACAAAATTAAAAAACGATGAAATATATATATATATATATATATGTATATATCTATATATATAAAATATATATATATATATATATAATAAAATAGATAGAAAAAACTAAAACTAAAATTTTAAACTATCATACAGTCCTAGTCCCTGTGGCATCGTGTCAAAAAGGTTGGCTGCATTTCCTCACTAGTGGCCTTTGAGCAAGAAAAGAACTAGCTCTCTTATCACCAGCAGCGACACATCGTATTTTGTCGTAAGTGCCTTAAAATTAATATAATAATATAACATAAAATTGCAATGTGTGAAATTATCGGCTAAAAATTTTTTTTATTTCGACGGGAAATGAAGCTGCAGTCTTCAGTAGATTTGACAGCATACAGGCAACTGAACAGACAACAGACAGATCTCCAAATGCATGAAGCGGGACTTACGCAACTTTAATACTTTTCATATTGAAGAAAAAAATTCCTTTTTCTTTTAATTTTTATTAAGTTTAAGTAATTCCTTAAACTAATGTCATTTTGTAATATTACATATGTACTAAGTCTTCCTTCACATCTCTCATTTTTGTAATTTATTCACTTCACTAAATTTAAATTTTAGGAATCAGATTAGTTATTAATCCTCTGTTAAAGTTATTTACAATCAACCAACAATCACAATAAAGCATTCGAGCGGAACCAGGGCTCCAAAGTCTTTGCTAGAAGATCTATCTGCCAGAAAGAGTCAACTGTAGAAGCTGAAGACCGAGTGTGGCAGCGTCGTTTCCGGGACACCTGAGATTTTGAGTGAGATTGAGTGGTTCTATGGGCAGCTGTACACATCATCGTTGGAGTCAAACGTAAGTGTGAGTAACGATGCAAGAGCGAGTCTTATCCGACACTATTCCGAAGATATCCCGGACGTCAGTCTGAGCGAAATTAGAATGGCTCTCCAGCACCTTAAAAACGGCAAGGTGGTGATGTGGAAACCGGTACTTGAAGTCCATCAGATGCTCTTTAATTCCGTCCTCAACTGTGGGACTACTCTGGAGGCGTGGAGCAGAAGTGCGGTGGTCTTGTTCTTCAAGAAAGGCGACAACGCTCTCTTGAAGAACGACAAACCGATTTCCGATCTGAACCGCGTCTACGTGCTGTTTTCGAGTGACATTACGAATCGTCTCACATGCAGACTCTACGACTTCCAGGCTCCCGAACAAGCCGGTTTCCGAAAAAGCTTGAATACCATAGATCACATACACACACTTCGGCAGATTGTACAGAAGACAGAAGAGTTCAATCATCCAATTTGCCTTGCGTATATGGACTATGAGAAAGCCCTTGATTCCGTCGAAATTTGGGCGGTGCTGCAGTCCCTTCAGCGGTGCCAAGTTGACTGTCGGTATATCAAGGTGCTGAAGTGTTTGTACAGTAGGGCTACGATAGCTATCCGAGTACAGAATCAGAGTACGAAACCTATCCAATTGCAGAGAGGTGTAAGACAGGGTGACGTCATATCCCCGAAACTCTTCACCGCTGCATTGGAAGACGTTTTCAAGCTTCTGAACTGGAAAGGATACGGTATCAAAATCAATGGCGAGTACATCACTCACCTTCGATTTGCCGACGATATTGTCCTTATGGCAGAATCGCTGGAAGACCTAAGCACTATGCTCAATGACCTCAATAGTGCTTACCAACGGATAGGTCTTAAGATGAACATGGACAAAACAAAGACCATGTTTAATGTCCATGTCACACCTATGCCGGTAGTTGTTGGGAGCACTAAGCTCGAAGATGTTGACGAGTAGGTATGTTTACCTGGGACAAATAGTCCGACTAGGTAAGTCCAACTTCGACCGAGAGGTCAATCGACGAATTCAACTCGGTTGGGCAGCGTTCGGGAAATTACGGCACATCTTCTCGTCATGTATATACCTACCTCAAAACTTGAAAACGAGACTGTACAACCAGTGCGTGTTGCCAGTGATGACCTATGGAACTAAGGCGTGGTCCTTCACTGCTGGCCGGATGAGGAAGCTCAAGGTCGCTTAGCGAACTATGGAGAGGGCTATGCTCAGAGTTTCTCTGCGTGATAAACATAGAAATGAGGATATCCGCAGTAGAACCAGAGTGACCGACATAGCCCAACGGATTAGTAAGCTGAAGTGGCAGTGGGCCGGCCATATAGCTCGAAGAACCGACAACCGATGGGGAAGAAAGGCACTCGAGTGGCGGCCTCGTACAGGCGGACGAAGTGTAGGGTGTCCCGCCACTAGAGTGAGTTCTTTACCTGTTGGGACATGCAGGAATTCGATGGATTTAGGTGGCTCAGGACCGTACTTTGTGGCATTTCTTGGGGGAGGGCTATGTTCAGCAGTGGACTTGTTAAGGGCTGTAATGATCAAATGATGAATGCTTAACGCATAGCATCATAAATTACTAATAAAAATACTGTTACTTTTACTACTCACAGAATCATGTCAGCGATCCAGTGTAAACTTGACAGTTAAGTTACACTGCAATTATCCTGATTGATGAAGTAGTATAGAATTCGATACGGATCTCATCAGGATAGTAATTGCCAAAGGGGATAGTTAATTGTTGCCGAATCAAATTACAGCAGTGATGTTAAAGCAATCGTTTTCACTTATCGAATGTTTTAGTCCTAATTCCCTTTTCAGAGAGTCCACCTGATGATAAGTGGATGCTTTGGCGCATAGACACATAAAAAATGTACCATTGATGACTAAATTGTGATACTTCGTAACAAATAAAAAGATATTCGCTTGATTATATTTTAACTCGTATTCACAACACCGGTAACGAGGAACTGATAACAAAGCATTCCATCTAAGTCACGCTGCTACTATAATAAGTAGCACGATTTAGTCGGCACGACCACATGCAGATGTGTTGTCATCCTAGAGGACACTAAGATGGATTGCCTCGTTAACAGTAATAATTTAAAATTATTATTTTTTTATAACCGACTTCAATATAAACTTTTAAGGATAACTCAAAAACTATTGTTCAGAACTTGATCAAATTTATATGGGACCACATGAGAAGCACCAGCTTTCAAATAAAAAAAGAATTCGGTTCACCCACAAAAAAGTTATGAGGTAACAGACATAAAACCAGTCGAATTGAGTACCTCCTTACTTCTTACTTACTTACCATAATATAAAATACAGCAGCATAAAGAAGCTATTTTACGTTAGTATTCTGTGAGAGTTCAATTCGTGCTGCAACTAAATATTGTTGTAACCTGGCTCAACCACCTTAGCTGCCTCAAAGGTGCTACTGCGATCGCATATCGGTAATTAATAATAGAACACCATTACCATTTACCACTACAGCCTAACAAAAGTCCACTGCTAAACCTAGAGCTCCCCCCCATAAATTGCCTCATGTGGGAATAATTTTCTTGGCGAGCGGGATGCCAACCGTATTTCTTTATTCAGTTGTTATCAGCAAGATGCTGCTGCCAATTTCCTGGTTCCGTCTAGCTCTGTAACCTCTTATGACACACACGGGATACGGTAGGATATCTTTACAACGCCACTACACGGTTAAATTAATAATTGATTAAAGTTTTGAAATACGTAGGTGTATGTTCTACGTCGAAAAGAAAGATGAATCAATCTATTACTCTTACACCATAAACTCACATAAAGTAGACAGCTCCGAAAGGAAGTGTACATACCTGTGGAGAGAGAAGTACGAATTATTGCAGTGCATCATTGCAACACGGTTACGTTCGGACGTTTACATACAGGCGGGAAATGTTGACAGTAAACATTGCCCTGTAATTAACTACGACGTTCGAGGCGTTTTCAGTTTGATGGAAATACTTCACATAAATATGTAATTTAACATTCAAAAATTAGGGCGACAAACTCATGGTCACAAATTTATACGTGGTAGAGCTATGCTGCGGCATAATATTATGGTTTTAGCACGAATGGGTCGGCTCGACCGGGGAAGGAACACGCTCTCTCATTATACCAGTGCAAAATAGAGCTAAATTCTGCTATGTTTGGTATGGTGAGTGTAGAGAGCCGGTGACAGATTTTACTGGAAATGAGGCATTCCATCTTAGTCTTCTGGGGTGTCAATTGATTCTTAATCGAGGATAGATGTAGATGTCTGTGGGCCGCAGCATTCACTTACCATCAGATGAACTCTGTGCTCTTTTGTCGTCCTCATTCTATAAAACAAAACATTTTAAGCTTGCTTGGGTAAACGGGAGGCTTAATAATGTTCATAACGTTAATAGTATTCTTAATTAAAAAAAAACAACATACTAGTTGTGTCACGTGGTTTCGCGTGCGTTAAATTTAGATAATACACGAATATTTTATACACATGATGAGTATGTCTGACCAAGATTTAGGGTCTATTACACGTGGTAGAGCCATGCTGTAGCTATATCAATAGTATAGTTGTAGCACGAATGGGTCAGCTTGACCAGGAAAGGACCACACCTCTCCTGAATACCAGCGTAAAATAGCAGTTTAATGCTGCCGTGTTTCGTATGGTGAGTGTAGAGAACCGGAGACCCTTTTTACTGGAAACGAGGCATTCCATCTTAGTCCTCAGGGGTGGCAACGCATCTGCATTTTGATTCGCAAACGAGGATAGATGTAGGTGTCTATGGGCCACAGCAACCACTTACCATCAGGTGGACTGTGTGCTTACTGTTAAAAAAACATTGCTCTACTCCTATGAATTAATAAATGCGATATTAATACAAAAATATTTTTTAATATTGAACTGGTAATTCGTGATTCTTAACATAAGAAATAGATTTGTAGGAAAATATACAGTTATTACCAACAAAAAATTTACTTTTAAGTAAAAGTAAAAGGCGATCATAAGCATCTAAAAAGAACAAAGTAATTTTCCTTTCTGAAATACGTGCTAAGAAACAGTGAATAGAAAAATTAAAAAAGCCCCGACTTCAGGATGTGAAACTATTTTATTATTTTTAGTTATCAAATCACTTTTAGCGTTCACAGTCCGCGTTTACTTTTTAAAAGTTTTTTTTACTCTTTTGAATTGACTCAGTGTCGTCCAAACAGAAATCCTTAAGAAAAATTTCCCCTATTTTGTCGCGCTTACAGGCGAAATATTTTCTCCAAATTTATTTTGGAACAGCCTTGAATTATAATAGGTCTAAAAAAATCATAATCGATTTAGATTTGACGAAGATATTGCGTAACAACCTTACGAATAACATACATAACAGTTTGTGTAAATAATCACTGATTCATTAAAAAGATTTTTATGTGGTAGAGCCAAACTAGAATGTACTTACAGCTGCAGCACGTAAATATAATATGTTCGAATTTCAAAATATGTTAATATCAACATTTGATATACTTTTATTACGATATAACAAGTTTTTTTTTTATATAGAATAAGGATGACAAACGAGCACACAGTCCACGTGATGGTAAGTGGTTGCTGTGGCCCATAGACATCTACATCTATCTTCGATTGCGAGTCATAATGCAGATGCGCTGTCAGCCGTGAGGACTAAGATGGAATCCCTCTTTTCCAGTAAAATGGGTCTCCGGATCTCTACACCGGTGAGTGTAGAGATCACATACGAAACACAGCAGCATTAAGCTGCTATTTTACGCCAGTCAGAAAATAAATAGGCAAATGGTGAAGAAAGATTAATTAAGAAAATCTCAATAATTCTGTTTTTTTTTTTATATTTTTAAATCCAAATGCGTGGTAATGCATTATTTTAACTGATTTAATTGTGCACGTTCCCATTCGTTTGGGTGTATCGGTTTAAATTCTTCGGATCTTAAGTTTAAAATTTGGCTACTCTTTGAAAAATAACCTCGTATTATAAAATCGAAGTGGCCTGTGAACAAAGCAGGCCACCTGATGAGAGACAAGAGAATAGACAGTGCACCTGTGCTTAAGTCTGTTAAGACTGGCTGCCGTGACCTTGTGATTCGGTCTGGAGGACATTAAATCAGCATTTAATATTTCAAGTGTTTTTAATAAAAATTAAGTGACAAAAACTCATTGATGTTAAAGACCACGCACCCACGCCATTGCCCGGCGGGACATTTTCAAGGTTGGACGAACATTGTATTGAAATTTTGCCCGCTTTAGTGCTAGACGACGTCAAGAGGTAAAATATGAATCAAAAGGTTTCTGATTAAAAGGTCTGTCTGGTTTTAAAACATAATTCTACGAAATAAACTTGAACTTACTCAATTGAAGTATTTTATTTATAATTACGTCTATTACTCTCGCTGGTTTCTCCCACGACAGAGGCATATTTCGAGTGGTAAATGCATAAATGACTATGAGTAAAGTAAAAACATTTGCAAAAAAAAAACGGGCGGTTTAGATTTTTTTTCATGTGAGAGAGTGTGAGCTCAGTGCAGCCGGCTCCACAGACCATCAGAAGATCTGTTGCATAAACAATGTGACTATCGCGGAGTATAAGATATATGAATGCAAGCTGTGATTTCAGCAAGCGGGGTCACATTCCATATTAAACTTTTCTCTTTTGCTGCTTCTTTTAAATTAATAAAGAAAAACCAAATAATAAAAGTTTTTCATTTTTAATTAGATATTATTTCTCATTAATTTAATCAAAATGTGGTGTTAGAATTGACGAAAATTGTCTTGCAAAATTTTACAAAATTCTGCGCGTAAGATTACCTAAAATTATCAAACAATCTAAAAGTAACAAAAAATTGGTTCTTTGCTTAGGCGCCCGTATATTTTGCAAAAGAGTTTATTACTTGTAATATATATTGAATAAAAATTCTAAAATTCTAAATGCTTACTTATTCCAGCACCCCGAAGATTACTCAGTAGATTAACGATAAATTAAAAATTAACGCTCGCACCCTTTTCCTTTTGTATTAGCATGCTTCATAATTTCCCCAGCGTGGAGAAAAGTTAGTGGTGTGACTCTCGTTACATAGCATAAATTAATCTTTATAGTCTAAATAGGGATTTACGGGGCGAAAATTCGATATAGTTAGGTAACATTATACCTAACTAAAAAACAGTAATTAAAGAAAACAGTACTCGTAAATTAGGATTTTTTTAACGTGGTAGAGCATGCATGCTGCAGCTACTGTGTGCTTGTTTGTCACCATTATTCTATAAAAAAAATATTTCTGGGAAAGTCCAATGGCAAGAGTGTAGTACTACCAAGTCGGAAAAAAATGTCGATATCAAGTCGGCCCGAGTTTGAATCCTGACATTCCATGACATTCGTTTTTCTTTATTTTATTATACAGTATACTAGAATTTTCTCTTGTATCGTGTAGGCCGTTTACATCTATAATTTTCACAAGGAACAAACATCCAGATCCGGAAAAATTAGTTTATATAAATACTTGTTCCGTGCTAGATTCGATCTTCGGGCTCTCAGCGCTGCAACTCGTTGCTAAGTCTGCGAAAAAGAGTCGCTTACAACAGATGAATTCTTTACAGATTTAACAAATGTTCCACGCTTTGTTAGCAACGCACAGCGACATGGTACTTTAGGACTATTTTTATTGTTTACTAGCTGATCTCTACGACTTCGCCCGCGTGTAATTTAGGATTTTAATTATGTTGCGAGAACCCTAATTCTTTTCTTTTTCTAAAATATAAGTAGCCTAAGTTACTCCTTATAATATTAGCTATCTGCCAGTGAAAGTCCTGTCGAAATCAGTTCAGCCGTGTCGGAGATAAGCCGGAACAAATAAACAGACAGACAGACAAAAAATTTAAAAATTGTGTTTTATTATAAGTTACGGTACTTATACTTTTATATGCATTTAGTAAAAAGCTGTTATTTTGACATTACAAACAGACACGTCAAATTTTTTTTTTTTGGACAGGGTGACAAACGAGCTCACAGTCCACCTGATGGTAAGTGGTTGCTGTGGCCCATAGACATCTACATCTATACTCAATAAAGAATCAAAATGCAGATGCGTTGTCACCCGTGAGGACTAAGATAGAATGCCTCTTTTCCAGTAAAATGGGTCTCCGGTTCTCTACACTCACCATACGAAACACGGCAGCATTAAGCTGCTATTTTACGCCAGTCAGAAAATAAATAGGCAAATGGTGAAGAAAAATTAATTAAGAAAATCTCAATAATTCTGTTTTTTATGGTTTAACATCTTTTGGACACTGGACACAACCTAAACAACGACCACTCCTTTAAAGTCTTACATACGTGTAATAAAGGGCTGCGACTGTGTGTGTTGGAACAGTTAGAGATATTAAAAAGTAATAACAATAACGTTGCACTGCTGAATGAACAAACAAATGTTTCTAATTCACCTTTCCTAAATATCTTTAAGCCTGCTCTCTAATAGCAGACAGCCTCCCAATATGATCGTTTGTCAACCTCACGGTGATCGGCGATTGGTTGCGTGGTTGGAGGGTAGGCGAGCGTTGCGCGGCGGTTTGTTTTTAATTTTACAAATGACTGCGTAAGTCCGGCAGTGATTGGTCGCATGTTTTATCGCATGACGGAGTCGCTCGCTCCTTAAGCAGGGAGCGGTTGCGTCAGCGGTCTGTATAAAAGGCAGTTGTTTTGGCTCGCCGCTCACTTAGCGGTTAGCCACCGTAGAGTTTATATCACCTGAGGATGCGTCGTGTAGAGGCGAAACACGTGTCATATTGTCGTCAGTGGTGTGTCTTTCCTAGTGTAGTGGTGTTGGGAGTAGTGGTGGTGGGATTAGTGGTGACGGGGATAGTGCACGCAATTGAGGGAGGGCGGGAGGTGCTCTTCAAACTAGGTAAGACACATAATTTTATTTTATCTAGCGGATGTACGCAAAGTATTTTTTTGTCAAATTTAATCTAAAGATTGAGATGAAATGCCTAACAAGCCGTAGTTGTACTAGCTCTCTTTAGCCTTCAGACCGGCAGTGCAAAGATGGTATGCCTTGTTTTCATTAAAAAGGGTCTCCGGTTCTCTATACTCACTATACAAAACACAGTAGCGTTAAGCTGCTATTTTACGCTAGTCTTCAGGAGTGACAACGCATCTGAATTTTGATTCTTAATCGAGAATAGATGAAAATGTCTATGGGCCACAGTATCAACTTACCATCAAGTGTCCTGTGTGCTCGTTTGTCACACTTATTATATATTAAAAAAACTCCATGTGCGCTTCTCCAAGTATAGAAAGCATTTGATATATGCCCGGCAGATGAAGCGACGGCCGCAGTATCTGATATCTGAATTTTACCTTTGAAGTCAAACCTCGCCTCCGGTCTGAATGTTTACTATGTTCAGCAGTCTCAAATCTATGATGGGCCACAATAACAATGATAATTTGACTGTCGTGAACAACTTTCAACACGAGCATTTTCAGTTTTCTTGAAGTGATTATCTGCAGAATTAGCAGTTATTCTTATAAAAATTGTAAAAGATGCTATCATTAAAACAAAGTAATAAAACAACAAATAAAAAAAAACAGAAAGCTTGTTTCGTAGAAGCGGGTGAAAAACTGTCTCGGCTTAAATCGCGTCGTCTGCTTTGACTTTACTTTCTGTAATAACATTACTCTGTTGACGCTCGACAACTTTTTTCAGATTTTATTTAATGCGATTGTGACAGAAATATTTTAATAAAAATTCATAATATTTTAATTGCAATTTGCTATAAATAAATCTTTATAATCTCTGTATATAAAAATCAATTGCTGTCCGTTATTCTCGCTAACGAGACTTAACCTCATCCCCCACGAGATGGAGTGACGACCTGGTAAGACATGCAGGAAGTCGATGGATGCAGGTGGCTCAGGACCGTGCTTTGTGGCATTCTTTGGGGGAGGCCTATGTTCAGCAGTGGACTTGTGAAGGGCTGTAATGAATGAATGAATGAATTCTCGCTAAAACTCGAAAATGGCTCGACCGATTTTGGTGAGTTTTGTGGGTCACTGTATGGTTTAAATTCACAATTGCACCCGGTAGGTGGTACTGTTTTCGAGATCCAAAAATCGCTACAATTTATTATTATTTAGATACCTTCTGTTGTTTATTTATACCATGTAGTGGCGGTGTAAGAATACCTATATGTTATCCTATATCATCCCGTGGGTGCCATTAGTGGCGACAGAGTAAAATGAAACAGAAGATAGCCAGCAGCATCACCCTGATCACAACACAAAGTAATTAAAAACTGCTATTGCCAATCCGCCTGCCAAGCGTAGCAACTTTGGCAAATATCACTACAAAACAATATTTGGGGGGGGGGGGGGGGGGGGGGACCAATTACTCCACAGTGGAATTTTGATAGGCTGTGATGATGATGATAATTGTTTATTTAAATGACATGAGGCCTGTACCCAGCAGTGGGACGCAAAAAGGCTGTAACTTTACTATTTAATTAATGATTACAACTGAACCGTGAGCCGTTGTGAATGTCAGTTTTTCACGTTCTGGACATCCTCTTCACGGATCAAAACCTTGTAGAGAAACCACAAAAATAGCCCTCATCTGAAGCACCAATGGTCCGGTCATTTTGCTCGAAGAATATATTGGCAGATTCTATGTTTACAGTATATGCAATATTTCTAGAAAATTTAAGGGACATTTGTATAGTTAGTGTTCTCGTAGAGCGATAACTTTTTTATTCTTGTACTTAGACCCTGCCAATGACGGTAAATGTCTTGGTCAAACAGTAGCAACCATACCAAAAAGAACATCAAATACAAGCACAAATCTAACTCAATAAGAAGAAATATGAAACGATTCTCGTCGACCAACATCTCGTCAAATTATCTAAAACACTGTTTAAGATTAAGGCTTTGTCAGCTAAATGAAAAATTTAATTAGCTCCTGAAACGGAAAACAAACAACGGCTCATCTTTCGTCTTTACTAAACATTTTCAAACACAAAAGACAAACATTAAATTAAAATCTGTTCTCTTGTGCTTGTGTAAAAATGTTCAAGTCTCACTTATCGCACAAAGAAATAATTAAGCCCATCATTCACTTTATTACTTTATTAAGTTATTTAAGCGTAGTTAGATCTAGTCCGCCACCACTGTAATAACTTCTAGGTGACTTTTCTCTTCTCTCGTTGGTCTAGTGTCTAGTCTAGCGATTGTCGAACATGAGATCCCGAGTTCGAAACCCGGGTCAGGCCAAAATCTGTTATTGGGGTTTTTGTCAAGAAATGCTCAGTAGTCAGCGTCATGCGGACTGTTAAGTGTTAAATTTAAATTGAAACTTTCATGATTATCTATACAGCATAAATAAAATTGAAATGTCTGTCTGTAATATTGAAATAACTGGCTTCTATTAAGGTCAAGGGTTTGCAAGCTATTAAGACATAAATAACCTTTTTTTAAATGTTTTGTTTGTCTGTCGGTTTGTCTGTCCGGGCCAATTTTCAGAATGACAAAAACGATTGTAATGAAAACTTTACGAAAAAGTAGAAAACAATGCCAGGAAGGATCTAGACTGTATTATTTTGTCCAAATAACTTGAAGATTTTTTTGTGAAAAAAAAACGAAAACTTAGTAAATAAATAGAATACATATGTAAAGTATTTTAAACCTTATTAATGCCACATGAATAAATTTTATTCAGGCGAAGTCCGAACTGGTTATACAATCTTATTTTGAGGGTATGAGGTATGCCTGACGAGATGTGTCTTAATCTCCCGAACCCTGCCAGCCGAGTTGAATCCGTCGTTTGACCTCTCGAATTTGGACGACTTACCTAGTAGGACTATTTGTCCCAGATAAACATACTCGTCAACAACTTCGAGCTTAGTGCTCGCATCAACTACCGGCATACGAGTGTATGTGACATGGACGTTACACATGACTTTAGTTTTGTCCATGTTCATCTTAAGACCTATCCGGTGGGAGACACTATTGAGATAATTAAGTATAGTGGTTAGGTCCTCCAGCGATTCTGCCATAAGGTCTATATGGTCGGCAAATCGAAGGTGAGTGATGTACCACTATGTACAAAGATATCCGCAGTAGAAACAGAGTAACCTACATAGCCCAACGAATAAGTAAGCTGAATTGACGATGGGCCGGCCATATAGCTCAAAGAACAGGCAACCGATGGGGAAGAAAGGTTCTCGAATGGCAGCCTCGTACCGGCAGGCGAAGTGTAGGGCGTCCCCACACTAGATGCAGTGACGACCTGGTAAGACATGCAGGAAGTCGATGGGTGCAGGTGGCTCAGGACCGTGGTTTGTGGCATTCCTTGGGGGAGGCCTATGTTCAGTAGTGGCTTGTGTAAGGCTATAATAATGAAAACGTTCTAAATATAATTAAGCTTTAAAAGAATAACAACGTATTTATTTAGTGCTACTCGTTCGAAACTAATTATACTGTAATACAATCTACCAAATTAATACAAACAAGGATTACTGCCGTAAAAAAATTAAAAAATATCTCAATGTTGAAAAGTACAATTAAAGTAAGAAAAGCTCGATGTTGCCGCAAGAAGTGCGTAATGAAACAACACAAAAGCAACCTGCGAACTGTCTACTCAACAATTTAATTAACCGGAAGCGGAAGTCAAGGAGAGTCGTCGCAAGCTACGCAATTCCTACAGAGCAATATAGTCCTTAGAGCTGTATATACAAATCCTTTTTAAACATAACCATTATAATTGTTTTACAGGGGGGTGATCATGCTTTACAGGGGGGTGATTTCAATTTCAAAACACGCAAGCCGAAAATTCGATTCCCGAAGGCACAAATAGAATTGTCAATTTTAGTCTAAGTTTCAATTTATCATGACGACGGGTAAAGGTAAATATAATTATGTAAGAAGCCTGCAAATCTGATAATTTAAAAAATTTCGACACCACGGCAAACTTTTCTCTGCTCCAAAACCGAGAGAAGAGAGAGAAGGACTGTGTCCAACAGTTGAACGTTAAGAAGATCCATCATAGGTATATACGATAAATAAAAAATTCAATGGCCAATACTGTTTGTAAGTCTTGTTACTTTTTTTTTATAGGATAAGGGTGACAAACGAGCACACAGTCCACCTGATGGTAAGTGGTTGCTGCGGCCCATAGACATCTACATCTATCCTCTGTTACAAATCAAAATGTAGATGCGTTGTCACCCGTGAGGACTAAGATGGAATGCCTCATTGCCAGTAAAAAGGGCCTCCGGCCACCTGCACTCACCGAGCGAAACGCAGAGGTAAACCTCTACTTCACGCTGGTTTTCTGTGAGGTCGTGGTACTACCCCGGTTCGAGCCGGCCCATCCGTGCGACAGCAAAAGCTGCCGCGTGGCTCTATCACTGTTAAAACTTGAAGCTTTGTTAATCTTCTCAAAAGGAAAACTTGATTTCTCTTTAAGAAAGAGGATTCAAGAAATATTCATCATCAGCCTACGGCAGTCTACACTGTCACAGTTCGCTAGACATTGGACATAGGTCCAGGGGGCGTTCCACACTGAGTTTACCTAAGCGCGGTCTGTATGACATGTCTACTTCGACGGTTATCGCTTCTGTGGGAAGCTTTTATATAAAGTAATAAAAATGATTTATACAATGCAAAATTAATACAATGGCAAAATCACCACTTTCCATTCATTCCATTTTAAATTGAATTTGAGAGGAATTATTTTTTAAATACTATGTGCTTACCATTGTTCTGGTGGCGGCTAAAACAATTCGTCACACCTATTTTGTCCCATGGACATCAAAAAACGTGCATAATATGGGAGAAGCAATAAATACTTCATTCCACCAACGGAATATCATTTAATAATATGCTAGATATAAAGTACATAAACTGGCAGCGGGCAGCATTATCTATTTCGCAGGGTTAGTGAAGAGAACCAGAAACACTTTTTATTAATCGAGGCATTATTGTCCTCAGGGGCAACAAGGGAGCTGTATTCTGATTCATAATCAAGGATAGATGATGTGTCTATTGTCTAAAAGCCAATTACCTTAAAGTTACAGCCTATAAGAGTCCACTGCTGAACATATGACTATCCCATAGATTGCCTCATATTCTTCCATAGTTGCCACGCTTGGCAGGTGGGTTAACTACCGCATCATTTTATTATCTACCGATTTCAAAAAAGAGGAGGTACTCAATTGGATTGTATGTTCTTTTTTATGTGTGTTACTTTTTTCTGCGTGAACGTATTTCGATGATTCTTTTTTTATTTGAAAGATGGTGCTTCTCATGTGGTTCCATATAAATTTGATCAAGGTCTGACCAATAGTTTTTTGAGTTATTCTTAATAATTTATATTGAAGTTGGTTGTGCAAAATAATTATTTTAAATTATTTTGAATTGTAATCGGCAATATGGTACTGATCATCTTCTGTTTTAGTTTTCTCACCACCTCTTACGACCCACGGGATGATAAGTGGTGCCGGATATTTTTACAAAGTTAATAAACGGTTTAAAATAGACCAGGGTTCATTATAATGACGTCGAGGTTCTAATTATAGCCACAGTGAAACTGGTTATTATTCATAATATATCTAGTTCCGTATTTCATTATAGGTACCTGAAATAGGTCAATTGCATTCGCTTACACAAAAATATCGTGGGAAGCGCTCGAGTAAACCGATATTTGATTCAATGTTTTCAATCAGCTTCAGGGCACTTCATGTTGATTTTGTAATAATTTTTCACCCTCTTTCTTTGCAGTTGAAAGGTTTTACATAAACTGTAACGGGTTTTATTGAAATTGAATTAAAGTTTTTAGTTAATCTATGTTCTTTTAACTGTTCTACGCCAGTACTTGACTGCTATCCCACTGATGATGATGATCTATGATGGTAAGTTGTGACGAAGTGGAGGATGGTTAAGCACACTGACTTAACAAAAGTCTATTCCCTTTTGCATTTATATTCTTTATCCTTTAGTTGTTATTATGAAGACGCTGCCACCCATCTCGTATTTTGTTTCCCTCTGTCGCCTCTTACGACACCCACGGGATATGGGGTAGTGTGTGGATATTCTTGAACCGCCACTGCACGTAGATTTAATTAATTAGTGTACATAATATGTTACGGCATGAATAATTGTAATATAATTTTTAACATGAAAGGAAAGACAAAGAAGGCTTATGACGGTTTATAACTGTAGATGGGACTTTACGACTGTATAAATTAGATTTAAGCACCACTCTTAGCGGGCAGATTGACAATTGTACCAACTGTACAACGTTCGAGCCGAAGATAAGATATCCCTGTTGCAGCCGTTGCAGCATGAGCCTACCGCTGTCCCTACCTTCCGCCGCAGAAACTTGTTTGGCAGCGGTACCATAGACCATATCCGTCGCTGGGGTCAGGAAAGCTGGTGCTTCCGAGTGCTCAACTTTCCTGGCCCCATGGCCTCCGTGCACCGGGCTCGGGGGGTCACCCCGCTGCACAGGTGGTAGAGGTTGCCGAGGAAGGCGCACCTAATGTTCTGGTACGTCTTAAATATTATATATGAGAAGGAGAAAGGGGAGGAGTTGTCCTGTCCCGAGGAGGGGCTGCCATAGGACGGTCCGCGCTGGTGGGGCGGCGGATGTATGCGAAATCGTTCCCGTAGCCCTGACGATATGGGCAAATGTGGAACACCATTAGTCGATGCCAGACCTACATAACCCGTCCTTCCCTCGCGAGGCGGGTATGCGTGGGCATTCGCCCTTGTGAGCAAAAAACGGGTCATTAAATAATATACTTATACGTCGCTTATAGATCAAAAGCGCATTATTAGAAAACAGTCCAAGGTTGAAAGTAGATTTAACTCAAAGACTGCCACAAAAATCAGAGTCAAATATACATATATACATTTTTACTTTCACACTTACTCTTGCCAGAATACCCTCACTGTCTAAGCCCACTGACCTGAGCACAGCCTAAATCGATTAGTGCCGTGCTCCACCTAAACTGACGTCATTAAAAGTACACGCGCCAGTTTGTTTGAATAGCTTAACCTACGTTATGCTAAGCCAAGCGGTAACATTGAATTGGCACACAATATTACTTTTTTTTTTAAATAGAAAAAGGGTGACAAACAAGCACACAGTTCACTTGATGGTAAGTGGATACTGTGGCCTATAGATGTTTACATTTATCCTCAATAAAGAATCAAAATGCACTAGCGCTGTCTCCATACCAGCATATAAAATACAGCAGCATTAAGCTGCTATTCACGCTGATATTCTGTGAGAGCGTAGTCCTTCCCCGGTCAAGCCGTCCCACAACTACGTCGAAAATAGTTTTCTTTAAAAAAGATATTATAATAAACATATACTCGTAAATCAATACATTATTTACTATAAGCTTTGTTAACCTGAGCACGTAAAATGGAACTGACATCCGCTTCAAGGAAATTAAAACGGTTTCGTAATGCTCGAAAGGGACCGTTTGCCAAATATTAACTTGTTCACAAAATTGGACTGTGTTGTGGAAGCGACGACGTACAAATTTTAGTGTTACGATACGGCCCGGAGATACATAATATCGCGAATACCTTAACAATCTGTGGATTGATAACTATACGGAATGACTTTACAACGGTCATGGGTATCTTTAAATACTCTTCTCTTATAATTTTTTAATTTCTCCTTTTAAACACTTTAATATTTATCGATACATTTCATCGTGTAGCGTTGTTTTTATTTAAGATTTATTAAAGTCTCAACAAAAATAAAAACACTTATTTAGTGAGGTGGTGCTACACACATTCAATTCCAAAGTTACAGTTTGATCTTAAAAATACTGTACAGCAATAAGGGCCTTTACGATTTTTTCTGCCACCAGGGCAGCGCCACTTAAAATCGACCTATTCATACAAATGATCTCGTCGTCGGGATCAAAAAGAAAGTTCTTGGGACGTCTTCTGTGGGGGACGCAGCATCCTTTTCTGGGGAGTACGAGCTCTCCTCATTCACCAACGGATTGTTGTGTTCTTTTACCGAATCGAAGTATTTTAAGGATAATTTCTTAAGATACGAATGGATGGTGTGCATGTCGAGGTCGCAGGGGAGATCCGCGTTCCTCACATAGTAAGGAGCTCCTGTGCTTCGTCGCAGGAATTTATTCTAAACGGATAAATTCCTGCGACGTATCACAGGAACTTGAAGCTGTCGAAGACTCTTTTTGACGTGACAGACGAGGGCAAAGGTCACACCCGCATATGTCATAATAGGACGTACGTAGGTTTTGAAAATATGCATTTTGTGTCTCAGGGACAGCTTAATGCTCTATTGGTTAAGGCGAAAAGACAATAAGCTACGAATTATGCTTTATTCCTAACTATTTTAATGTGCTGAGAGAAGCTCATTGCATTATCTAACAGTACCCCCAAGTATTTCACCTCTCGAACCCATGGAATAGGGCGATCGTAGAGGGAGACCGTACCTTTTTTGTCTTTTGATTTTCAGGATTAATTTATTATATCAATTTCTCCTGTTGAACATAATGGCTTTACTCTTATCGGGGTTCAATTCGATTCTCCATTGTCAGCACCAATCGCTTAATGCGTTTGCTGCAGCTTGGAGCCCAGTCCAGATTCTGACAGGGTGGCTATTAGAAGAATAGGTGGTTATATCATCTGCGTATAGTGCAAGATGGGTATTTGGTAGCAAAGGGATATCACTTACGTAGAGTGAGTATATGTTCTTACCGACCCTATGGTCGGTGAGAACAAAGAGCCCTGGGCAACTCCTGCTCTGATGGATCAGGTAAAGGAGAAAGTACGCTCAACTCGAAAACGGAAGGATCGGTTGACAAGGAAGTCTTGAATAATTTTGACAAGTCTTATAGACACACCTATATGAAGAAGTGTAAAGAGTAGTCCTTTGTGCCAGATTTTGTCGAAGGCTTTGGTCACATCGACGAACAGAGCTCCTGTATAGGTAATGCGAGTGTTCAATTTTGAGGCCTGATCTAAAATGTGCTCCGTGAGGCGGTGCACCTGCTGAACACATGAGTGTTGGTGCACCTGCTGAACACATGTCATTTGGCTAGAAAGCCAAACTGCTCGTTAGGAATTAGATTTTTATCTATCACGATATTCTTAAGATGGCTGAGGATGTTGCGCTCATAGATTTTCCCCATAGCACTGAGGAGACTGATGGGTCTATAACTAGATGCCCTATTTCTGGGTTTATGCGGTTGGTGAATATCGATAACTTCTGCTTCCTTCCATACTTCTGGGAAAGTGCAGGTAGACAGTAAGACATTGAAAATAGCCACTAGGAGGCAAATAATTTTTTTGAAGGAAGGCTCGCTGTCGTAAATTCGCTCTCAATGCTATCCGCCATGCATTCGGCCCTTTCCGAGTCACCGAACGCTACCTGACCATCAGATCTAACTAATGGGGGCATCGAAGCGACTTTTTCTGATTTCAGAGCTCTTGTCAGCCGCCAGAAGGCAGAGTGCGAGGGCAAGATATCTTCCATTATATTGTCCCATCGTGTCTCCCTCAGCTGGGCCATGCGCTCTTTACCTATCTACTTCTTCTTGACCACCTATCTACAGAGGCAGCGCGAATCGGACCTATTATTGACGGTTCTGTAACGGTCATAGGCTCTCACCGCAGCATTTTTCTCTCTCAGTAATCGCGGTACATCCCCGGGGATTTCAAAGTGTCGATCACTCGACGCCTTGACCTGCCTCGAAGATTCTCCGGTGACCACCTTTATATGAGAGATTTTTTTTTTTTTTTTTATATGAGAGGGGGCAAACGAGCATGCGGCTCACCTGATGGTAAGTGACTACCGCCGCCCATGAACAACCGCAACACCAGGGGAATTGCAGATGCGTTGCCGGCCTTTTAAAAAGGAGTAGGCTCTTTTCTTGAAGGTCCCTAAGTCGTATCGGCCCGGAAAAATCCCTGGTGGTAAACTATTCCACAAGGAAGTTGTGCGAGGAAGAAAACATCTTCTAAATCGCACAGTGGTGGACCGCCAATCATCCAGATGGTGTGGATGGTATCGGGAGTTCTGCCGCGATGTGCGTTCGTGAAATTTGGCGGCTGGGATTAATCCGAACAATTCCTCAGAGCACTCCCCATGGTAGATGCGAAAGAAAATGCAAAGAGATGCAACATCTCTTCGCAGTGCCAATGAATCGAGCCGATCGGAAAGGGCTCGGTCGTCGACGATTCGAGCCGCTCTGCGCTGGATGCGGTCAAGTGGAAGGAGCTGACACTGGGGAGCCCCTGCCCAGAGATGGGAACAGTATTCCATGTGAGGCCGAACCTGCGCCTTGTAAAGTTGCAGGCGGTGTGCCGGCATGAAATACTGATATGAGAGAATGATGATATGAGAGACGGCTTCTAAGGTCCATTTCTTTAGTGTCAATAACGTCTGGCACTCGATCTAAATCTTATGAGTTCATAGATTCGAGGTCAGCCTCGAACTTATGCTAGTCCGTTACAATTTCTTTGGAAGAACCTCACTGCTGGACTGACCTAAAGTCATGATGACCGGGCGATGGTCGGATATTAACTCGTGCACCACTTCTATAGAGCGTAAAGTTAAGGTTACGTTCTTGAAGAGTGCTAAGTCGATTTTGGACGAGCTATGAGACAGATTCAGTGGATATCGAGTGTTCTCAGAATGAGTTAATATATCGAATTTAAGACTATCACTGAGAGCTAATAAGGCATAAACTAGCGACATATGGTGATCGGAAGATTATTAGCCCTCATTGACCCGTAATAAACAACGATGTAATAATGGTCGTGTAGTGACTTTAAGCCTAAAATTTTATTAAACATAAATAATTAAAAAAGTTAGTCAGTTACTGGTAGATATTGAGGTTTTTTTTATCAAAAGTGATAAATAGCTCAGTTACGGTGAACTCGCCAGCGTGTAATGAAACCTGTCTCCCTGAAGACCGACGGAAACGGCGCTCATAAATATTAAATATGTTGAAATTACAAGTCGTACATACACCCGCTGTAACGATACAAGACTAGCAGCGTTTTGAATTATAGAATCATTGACGTTGTGAATGAATATAACCCCTGGGAATGAGGTTATCGCTACCATGCTGGTTCTCTTATTAGACCAATTAGGCAGTAAAAAATATATAAAAAGAACAGTTGTAGATTTTATTCAGTCTCTGAAATCAGTTGTATCACTTTAATATTCTAACAGTTTTCTTATTTATTTGATAGATGATTTTGATCTCATGATTACAAAATTAGGCCTTAGTAAAAAAAGATATCATTAAAATTTATTTTGTAAATTTAATTTCTTATTGAAACTTTTTTCTATTTTTTTTACAAAATAAAGTGTGAAAACAAGTCCACCTGATGGTAAGTGGATGTTGTGACTTATAGACATCTACATCATGGGTTGTCACCCCTGAATTCTAAGATGGAATGCCTCGTTTCTAGTAAAAAGGATCTCCGGTTCTCAACACTCACCATTCGAAATACACTGTCATTAAACTGCTACTTCAAGCGTGGTCCTTCACCGGTTGAGCCGACTCATTCTTGCTACAACCATAATATACCTGCAGCGTGGCTCTACCACGTAAAAATTATTATAATAATAGGGTATTACATCCATTTTCAAAAAGTGTTTTCAATATATTCTGGAGTGATAATTAACCTCTATAATTTTTTTTAAGACTTAGAATTTTCCGATTTTGCAAAGGAATAAGATACTTTTAGGTGTTTAATAATGAGTTATCATCTATATCATTGTTGTGATGTGCCTGAATGCAAAAATACGAGCATAAGAATGCCGGGGAAGTTATGGATTCAAGTGCCAACTGATTTAAATATGAGAAATACTTGATTAAAACGGGCAAGAAGAAACCAGAAGGCATTGTCTACAAAATCTAAACAATACTTCTGTGAAGATCACTTTGTGTTCCACATTGTACACTTAATTCTATGCATATGTTTTTCACTCTCTTGAACTGCACAATGCACATAGCCTATTGCGTCATCCCCGTAAGATGCACGTGAGATTGTAATCATAGATAAGCATAATTATGTATTATCAAAATACACTCTAACCTGTCATTGTATAAATAAAAGTTGGTAATAGATATTTACATTGATATTTTAACATTCCTCAACTCGGCAGATCAAAAATCTGGATTGTATGAAAAAAAAATTGCCAACATCAATGTATTTATCCATACAAAAAATTTTGCCAACATCAATGTATTTATCCTTAGTAGATTAGTACTTTTTGCTTTTACGAATCCATCTTCCATGATGCCTTTTTAATAAAATTCGGAATAAAACTTAACAATCTTAATGATAACTTGAAAATTTTCGAAATAACACAGCACATTAGCTATATTAGAACTAGTTCTCTTAACCAGTGACGTCACGACGGTATCTAATATGGCGGACAGCGTTTTTCAGATTTGAGGCACAGATAAAAAAATATTCTTAAAATTGAAATATAAAATTTATAATGCATTTTTATAAATATAAATCAATATTTCTCGTTTACTTTTTACAAAATCTATCATAAAAATATATTTTTTGACTTTTTTTACATGGTTTAAAATATCCTATTATGAACTCGGCTAGACCTATCCCTATTGATTCAATCAAATGATGGGGCATGTAATTTTTCAGCAAGCCTACTGGCAGCTGATGTACATTACTTTACGCGAAGGTTATTGTTCCCTCGTGCCCTATTTCATCTTTAGCCATTGTTCAAGCTTACGACACCCGCGGGACAGTATGAATGGGTGTAGGATGACGACTTTCTTACATCGCCAAACACATACATATATTAACTCACCCTAACTGCTACCAGTACCAATATAGCTAAATTGTTTTATTGAACGTAGGCAGGCAAAAAGGACCCACAGTAAGGTACTTTCCAGATACTGGTTTTAGAGTATATTCAATGACAATTCCTAATGTAAGTTAAGTTACAGCCTATTTTTATCACTTATGACTTTCGTTGTCTTTGACCAAAAATCATTTGTTATTACATACATAAAAATCAAAAATAGTTTAATTCGAAATAGTGATGTAATTTTTTTGAAAATAGAAGGGACGATTATAAGCCAATAATACCTGCCTCAAAAGTCAGTTATCTCTTCGACAAAACGTGGTTTTTCATAGATGTGGATTTTTATTTAAAAATGCAGAGTCAGATGATCATACAATAAAAAAATTACGACCTTTCCTATTCACATGAATAAAACAATATTATTTTTATTTATTTTGAACTGGAGAGAGATCAGGCGCAGAATCTACGACTTACCATACTTTCCGAAGCACGAGGGTTAAAACCCGTCAACTTGACTCCGGGCTGCTTCGGAGAATTTCTTTACAAAAAACCCCATAACTGATTTCGACCTGACCCGGGGATTCGAACCCAGGACCACGTTTACGACCACTAGACTGACGAGGCAGTAAAAACGTATACCGCAGTGAGGACATTAGCGCGGAAAAATATCGCACAATGTAACTTGAGTTAGTGTTCGGCGCCATACAGACTTAGCGACAGCTGTTCTTAACGACAACGTCTGTAATTTTGCAAAGAATTGTACGTCCAGTCATTCAAGTATTTATTGTGTATTTAGAGAATAAATAAAATGACCACAATAAGAGATAATGTTACAAGTTTTTCTATAATTAGTAATTCATGTCGTCATTTTAGCCGACATGAATAAAAAGCTTCTAAGTCTATTGTTTTATTATATGTATATTATATTCGTCGATTTCTCTGAAATGGCTGAATCGATTTAAACGTATATTTCGTCTTCGCCTTCCAGCCTTTTGAACAAGTTGGTTTTCGCAAAGGCTTTAGTACCATAGACCACATACACATATCCTTCGGCAAATTATACGTTGTAGAGCCATGCTGCAGCTATATTAGTAGTATAGTTATTGCACGAATGGGTCGGCTCGACCGGGGAAGGACCACGCTGTCACAGAATACCAGCGTCAAATAGCAGCTTCATGCTGCTGTTTCGTATGGTGAGTGTAGAGAACCGGAGACTCTTTTTACTGGAAAAGAGGCATTCTATCTTAGTCCTCACGGGTGACAACGCATCTGCATTTTGATTCGCAAACGAGGATAAATGTAGATGTCTATGGGCCACACAACCACTTACCATCAGGTGGACTGTGTACTCGTTTGTCACCCTATTCTGTAAAAAAAAAATACCGAAGAGTCTTTTAACAGAATCGCTGTAGAATCTCAGCACTATGCTCAACGACCTCAATAGTGTCTTCCAACGGATAGGTTTTAAGATGAACATGGACAAAACGAAGGTCATGTGTAATGTCCATGTCATTTTTAAATAAAACTAATTTTACGGATTTTATCGCGTATATTAACTTATTTTTAACTTATTTTTATATTCCCGACGTTTCGGGTGCTTTCCAGCACCCGTGGTCACGGGGGACTGAGTTGTTTGACGTCCTGCTGTCATAGTTAGCCCGGCTACCTTCAGTTTTTTAATATTAATTTTTGGTTCGATTTACGCAGAATGAGCTTACAGTATCTTGACGACGTTTCCCGACGTTTCGGGTGCTGGAAAGCACCCGAAACGTCGGGAATATAAAAATAAGTTAAAAATAAGTTAATATACGCGATAAAATCCGTAAAATTAGTTTTATTTAAAAATGTGTAGTGTTCGCGTAAATATAAGAAATCATTATGTCCATGTCACACCTATGCCAGTAATTGTTGGAAGTACTACTCTCGAAGTTGTTGACGAATATGTTTACTTACTATAAATTATCCGACTAGGTAAGTACAACTTCGACCGAGAAGTCAAACGGCGACTTCACCTCGGCTGGGCAGCGTTCGGGTGATTACGGCAAATCTTCTGGTCATGTTTACCTCAAAACTTGAAAACAAGATTATATAACCAGTGCGTGTTGCTAGTGTTGCGCGCCACTATTAATGTCTTGTACATGGCAACACTAGTTACACTAGCGTCCCCTAGTGTCGAGTAAATGAAAGTATTGCGTGCCACTATTAATGTCTTGTACATGGCAACACTAGGTACACTAGCGCCCTCTAGTGTCGAGTAGCAGAACTAGGAGAGTCAAGATCCTTCCAGAAATTTCGGGACCAATATATACTCGAACATTCTAGATGTCGCTACAGTAGAAGATTCTGGAAACTATCTGAGGCCCTATATAAGGCCGGTATAGACCACGACCGAGGCAGATTGAATTGGCGATACAAGAGAATACTTCGAAGCGAAATAACGGCGAACTGTGTTTTATTATTAGTGTGATTTTAGATTGTAATTAGTGTTGTGTAATTAAAGTGTCAATTTTGGTAATTCAATCGGCAGTTTTTTAATTGTCTCGAACCCCAAGCTCGTAACAATTGGTGTCAGAAGTGGGATCAAATATGCCGATTTTACCTAAAGACGACACCGAGGGTATCCGTACCCGAAGTCAACGCCAACAGGAGACGGACCAGAGACGATTTGGTGGTGCAACGTCACAGACGTCGGCAGGCCAGTTGCCGACCACGGGGTCCGGCCCGTCAGCAGCTCCTGCATCTGCAGCACCTGACTTAGGTACTCTGATGATGATGCTGCAGGAACAGGCCCGCCGACAGGAGGAACAGGCTTGTCGGTTGGAAGAGCAGCTGCAGCGCGGACAGGAGGAACAAGCCCGCCAACAGGAGGAACAGGGTCGTCGGTTGGAAGAGCAGCTCAAACGCGATAAGGAAGAGCAGATACTTCTCATGAAGGACCTTCACGCTACCTTCGGGAAAGATATAAGTGAGGTGAAAGATAAGGTTGCTCAATATGACAACCGCCTGTCGGAAGCTGAAACCCGAATCGACCAAGTGTACAATCGGGTTGACAATGTGATGGCTGACGTGAAGAAAACGCTGAACGACCTCAAAATTGGGGATGGAGTTACAGCTCCCGTGGTAGCTACAACACCTTCGCTACGTGGATTCAAAGTGCCACCGTTCGACGGGACTTCTTCCTGGTCGGCCTATAAAATCCAGTTCGAGGCTGTCATGAAAGCGAACGGCTGGAATAAAAGTCAGGCCATGACTGCTCTCACCCTAGGCCTGCGCGACCAGGCATTAACTGTTCTGGAAGCTCTCGGTGAGGAAGTGACTTACGAGCAGCTCCTTGAGGCATTGGAGGCGAGATATGGCGACGCTCACCTGGAACACGTCTTTCGTGCGCAGCTCAAAGATCGCGTGCAACGCAGTAACGAAAACCTGCAGCAGTGGGCCCTTGAGGTGGAGAAGCTGGTTCGAAAAGCGTACCAGTCTGTACCTGCGCTTATTGTAGGGAACCTGGTGCAGACATTCATCAACGGCATCCGCGACCTTGACGTCAGAGCTGCTGTGAAGCTCGGGCACCACGAGACGCTTAAGGACGCCTTGACCCATGCACTGGAGGTGGAAGCCGTGCGGCAGGATCATCGTTCCCACCGCGTCAGGGAGGTTGCAGCAGCTACAGTTCAGGACCGCAATAAAAGCTACAGCCCTAGGTGCTACGGCTGTGGAGAAAGGGGTCATCTTCGATCCAGCTGCCCGCTGGCGAACTATAGAAAGGGAAGGTGATCGATCTCGAGAGGGTAGTGCGGCTAACAGCACCGCCCAGCAGCAGCAGGGAAACTGGCGGGTGCTGGCTGATGTTAAAAAAGCCCCAAGGATTTCGATCTCACAAACCCGTGATGGGAACAGCCTGATCATCAAGGGCGAAGTCAACGGAACGCCGTGTAAAATGACCATAGACACTGGAGCCTCTCGCACGGTTGTCAGTTCCCAACTTATAAGTCGGTTCCTTGGGGACTCCGCATACAACCGAGAACGCATTAATTTGGTGACAGCCACCGGTCAGCGCATACCCGTCCGTGGAGAGAAGAAGATGGAGTTGAAGCTAGGCAACATGATCTACCTGCATAATGTCATTGTGGCTGATATAATGGACGACTGCATCCTGGGCCTAGACTTTATGAGAAAGAATTGTTGTGAGATCGACGTTAAGCAAGGTGTTTTGAAATGTGGACAAGAGGAACTTTTCGTGGAAGGGGCGTTACCAGGGAATGTGTACAGCCTTAAGAAGATTGTTCTTCCGCCGAGATCGGAAACGATTGTGCCGGTTAGACTTCCACGGAATCCTGGGCAAACTCTTCGTTGTGTACTCGTGGAAAGGGTAGACAATGACCTTCCATGGAAAGTGGCTCGAACCTTGGTCAGAACCGCCGACATCTCAGGAGTACGTGTGCTGAACCTTTGTGATCAGGAACAGATTATAGAAAAAGGCACATTGGTTGGTACTAGTGAGGAAGTGGATTGGTTGCGTCGGTGCGAATATCTATCGACTGGGACCCCCAGCAAGGCTGGACAAACTAGAGTGACCACACTTTTAGAAGACTGTCGCAGCGTTCTCACCCCGCATGAAACGGTCAAAGCGAAGAAGTTGTTACTCAAGTACGCCAATGTTTTCTCGTCAAACGAAGCTGACATAGGAAAGACTGGCTTAGTACAACACAAAATAAACACAGGACAAGAATTGCCTATTCGTCAGCGGCCAAGAAGATTGCCTGTAGCACGTGAAAAGGAAGTGGAAACCATGATTCAGGGAATGGTGAAGGATGGTGTTATTGAACCTTCATCTAGTCCATGGTGTTCACCTGTGGTGCTGGTAAAGAAGAAGGACGGCAGCATGCGGTTTTGTGTTAACTACCGCCGCCTGAACGACGTTACGAAGAAGCTATCACTTGCCAAGAATTGATGACACGCTGGACATGCTTACAGGCGTAAAATGGTTTAGTACGCTGGATCTGAAAAGTGGCTACTGGCAGGTTGAAATTGACCCTAAGGACAAGGAGAAAACTGCATTCTCCACAGGAAAGGGCCTGTGGCAATTTAAAGTCATGCCGTTTTGATTGTGCAATGCTCCAGCAACGTTTGAAAGGTTAATGGAGCTTTTACTTACCGGGCTATTTGGAGATGCCTGTCTCGTCTATTTGGATGACATCATCATCGTAGGCCGTACGTTTGAGGAACACCTTCAAAACCTGGAACGCGTGCTCATGAAGATCCAGAGTGCCAACCTCAAGTTGAGTCCAAAGAAGTGCTCACTATTCAAACGGCAAGTTAGTTTTTTGGGGTATGTAGTGTCGGAAGAAGGTATCCGCACGGATCCAGAAAAAATTGCCGCTGTCAAGGAGTGGCCGGTTCCAAAAGACAAGACACAGGTTAGAGCATTTTTGGGTTTGTGCTCTTATTATCGACGATTTGTGAAGAACTTTGCAGATATAGCCAAACCTCTGCACAAGCTAACCGAGGAGAAGCGACAATTCTGCTGGGATGAAAGTTGCGATATTGCATTCCAGGAGCTCAAGAACCGTCTGTGCAAAACACCTATTTTGGGGTACCCTGATGCGGGCAAGGAATTCATAGTTGACACAGACGCAAGTGATATAGGACTTGGCGGTGTGTTGTCTCAACGGAATGGTGATCAAGAGATTGTGATAGCGTACTTCAGCAAGTCGTTGTCAAAGCCGGAAAGGAACTATTGTGTCACAAGACGGGAATTGCTTGCTGTGGTAAAGTCCTTGCAGCATTTTAGCAAATATCTTCTAGGGCGGAAATTCCACTTACGAACTGACCATGCTGCACTCAAATGGCTATTGCAGTTCAAAAATCCGGAAGGACAAGTTGCGAGATGGATTGAACTACTGCAGGAATACGACTTTGTGATCGAACATCGCAGCGGGAAATCTCATGGCAATGCAGATGTATTATCAAGAAGACCTTGCCCTGAAGATTGCAAGCATTGTACTAGGCAAGAGGGTAAGGAAGTGGTATCTGTGAGAATGCTCAGGACAGACCAGCTCAGCAATGAGTGGAAGGACAGCCTACAACATGCACAGCAGGAAGATTCGGACATTAAGCCGATTCTGGAATGGATGAAGGCCAGTGCTCCTAAGCCCAAGTGGAGCGACGTCTCAGCAATGAGTTCGACCACGAAAAGCTATTGGGCCCAATGGGACAGCTTGCTGATTCAGGATGGAGTCCTGTGCCGTAAATGGGAAAATGGTCGGGGAGACAGATGTCATTTGCAAATGGTTGTCCCTAAGGCTAAAGTACCGGATGTTCTACAGCTGTACCATAGTGGTTGTTCAGGAGGCCACCTGGGAGTTAAACGAACTCTACTGAAAATCCGAGAACGGTTTTACTGGGTCCACTGTCGTGACGATGTTGAGGACTGGTGCCGCAAATGTACAAGTTGTGCGGCTGTAAAGGGACCTCAAATTCGTAGAAGAGGCGCATTGAAATTGTACAATGTTGGTGCACCATGGGAGAGGATAGCCATTGACGTTGCGGTGCCGTTTCCGGAAAGTGAAAGTGGTAACAAGTATTTCATGGTTGTGATGGATTACTTCACTAAGTGGCCAGAAGTCTTCGCCATTCCAAATCAAGAAGCTTCAACAATTGCAGAAAAACTAGTTCATGAAGTCTTCTGTCGTTTTGGAGTACCTTTAGAGATTCACAGCGATCAAGGAAGGAATTTCGAGTCTCAAATATTCCAGGAAACCTGCAGAGTTATGGGTACTCATAAAACACGAACAACTTCTTACCACCCACAATCTGATGGAATGGTAGAACGATTTAATCAGACATTGGAAAGGTACCTGGCAAAAGTTGTGGAAAAACGGCAACGAGACTGGGACAGGCACATACAACCGTTTTTGTTGTCATATCGAAGCGCTGTTCACGAAAGTACATCATTGACGCCAGCTTTCGCAAACCTTGGGAGAGAATTACGGCTGCCTGCAGACCTGATCACCGGAATACCACCAAATGCCCCACGCAGTATAACCGATTATGCAAATGACTTGCGGAACAAAATGAATGACATTTATGAGCACGTCAGACAGACGGGCCAGCAAACGTCTGAGAAGATGAAAACACGGTATGACCGCAAAATAAACAACAAGGGGTTTGATGAAGGTTCTCTAGTGTGGTTACACAATCCAGTTCGCAGCAAAGGGAAATCTCCTAAGCTTCAAGCTAAATGGGACGGACCGTACCGGATTGTGACAAGGATCAATGACGTAACCTACCGGATACAGAAAGGTGCCAGAGGTACTCCTAAGATTGTCCATGTAGATCGACTGGCGCGTTATTATGGGGCCAATAATGCTCGGGACGAGCATGTCTTAGGAGGGGGCAGTGTTGCGCGCCACTATTAATGTCTTGTACATGGCAACACTAGTTACACTAGCGCCCCCTAGTGTCGAGTAAATGAAAGTATTGCGTGCCACTATTAATGTCTTGTACATGGCAACACTAGGTACACTAGCGCCCTCTAGTGTCGAGTAGCAGAACTAGGAGAGTCAAGATCCTTCCAGAAATTTCGGGACCAATATATACTCGAACATTCTAGATGTCGCTACAGTAGAAGATTCTGGAAACTATCTGAGGCCCTATATAAGGCCGGTATAGACCACGACCGAGGTAGATTGAATTGGCGATACAAGAGAATACTTCGAAGCGAAATAACGGCGAACTGTGTTTTATTATTAGTGTGATTTTAGATTGTAATTAGTGTTGTGTAATTAAAGTGTCAATTTTGGTAATTCAATCGGCAGTTTTTTAATTGTCTCGAACCCCAAGCTCGTAACACTAGTGTAGACATGGTCACTACTGGTCGTATGATCCCTCTAAGCGACCTTGAGGTCCCTCATACGGCATCCTCGCTTAGCAAGCTATGGAGAGGGCTATGCTCGGAGTTTCCCTGCGTTATGCTCTCCTTACATAGATTGAAAATAGTCCAAAGGATTAGTACACTGGAGTGGTAATAGCCCATCCATATAGCGCAAAGAACCGGCAACCGATGGGGAAGAAAGGTTTTCGAGTGGTAGCTCGTACCGGTAGGCGAAGTGTAGGGCAGTGCCCCACTAGATGGAGTGACGACCTGTTAAGAGATAAAAGATGTCAATTGATGCAGGTGGCTCAGAACCGTGTATTGTGGCATTCCTTGGAGGACGCCTATGTTCAGCAATGGACTTTCTGAATGGCTTTACTTTAAAAAAAAACCTCTGAAGCAGGAGCTATAAATTTTCTATACACTACGAGCATATCTTAGCACAGACACATGGTAATAAACGATTGGTATTTTGGACAAGCCAAATAAAATATACCGATATTTTTATTGCTACCTAATATTAACGAGATAACCACATAAAATATAATTACCTATATGAAAACATAACCGCATAAAAGTATTGTTCAGTTAATAATACCGCCTCGAGTTAGTGTCAGATATCGCCCGAGCTCGCACGGCGTCTCGTCGCGCCGATCCTCTCAGGATAATGACTTTAGCACAAAGCCTTAATAATTCTATGCTTAATACGATCAATAGACAAATATTTGCTTTCATACACGCTTCGAGAGAATATTACAAGGCAAATTATTTTAAGTTTACGTTATCCATTTAAATGAAACTAGTTTTATATTCGCGACGTTTTGAGTACTTTACAGCACGCGTGGTCAGGGGGAACCGTGGGTGCTGAATTAATAAATACGATAAAATCCGTTAAACCTAGTTTCATGTAGTGTAGTGTAATGTGTAGTGTTCGGGTAAACATCGGGGAATCTTAATGTTATCCATCCCATTTTTATACAATATGTTGGAGTTTGCAAAGATGTTCCATTGTATGATTCTTAATCACGCATAAACTACTAAAGACTAGATGAAATTTGGCAAATAGATAGACACTGTTATGGATTAATAACTGGAAACTGTTCACGGAAGAGGAGGAGAGTAAAGTAACCGCCTATATATGTCCCAGAGCTGGGCGCTGTACTAGGAAGTTTGACGACCAAGGTAGCTTTTCACATCTTTGACCTATTCCTCGTCGACAATATGAGAATTGTAGTTAAGAGTTATCCCGCCTATTCTTTTTTATAGAGGGGGGGGGGGGGGGGGGCAAACTAGCATGCGGCTCACCTGATGATAAGTGACTACCGCCGCCAATGACCAACGCAACCCCACGGGAATTGCAGGTGCGTTGCCAACCTTTTAGAAAGAAGTAAGCTCTTTTTTGGTAAACAAAGCCTATTGCCAAAGGATCCGCACTTAATCGACACACAAGGGATGTAGCCAGTGTGATGATTTTTCTTCGCAACCACCTTTCTATATCAAAGTATTAACTAGAAGCAAACGTTTAGGAACACTTATTATGTATGATTTCCAAATACAAAAATAAATTATTTTATACAACAAAATTACTGAAAAAATATAAAAAATTATTACGTTAATTGGAAATAATTTTCAGTTACAAAAGCTTATTTTTAAATTATTTAAATATAACACTCCACAGCAACACTAACGAGGCTGTTGACCTGATTTAAAAAAAATTTTACTCGCACCCCTTTTGTTTTGTAACCTTGCTAAATCTCCCCACGGAGTTACGCAGTCCCCACCGCAAGTAAAGCCGAGCCGATTAGTAAAATTGACTGAGACGTAAAAGAGGCAGTCATACATTTTGGACCTTCAGTTTTTTCAATTGAAAATAATATGAAACGAAACTAAAATTCATATAATTTTCAATAGAAAAAACTAAAAATAAGCCGATTAGAAAAATTGTCGGAGATGTAAGATAGGCGGTCATACATTTCGGACCTTCAGTTTTTTTCGATAGAAAATGATATAAAATAAAAGGAAAATTCATATCATTTTTTTCTTGAAAAAACTAAAAATGAGCCGATTAGTAAAATTGACGGAGACGTAGATGGCAGTCATACATTTCGGACCTTCGGTTTTTACGATTGAAAGAGATATGTAATAAAATGAAAACTCTTTATTTTTGACGTAAGAAATTAAAATTTCGTCTGTAAAACGTAAAAATGAGGTTCCTCTGTCCGCAGAAGAAACGGCGAAAGAAACTCCGCAGGTGTCCTCTTTTTGGTTGTCACTTTTAGGGCCAATGAAACAATTCTCTTAAATGAAAAATGTTGAATAGATCTGGATGCAATCTGAATACTTCCTTTCACAGCATTCTCGGAGCCAAGATCCGATCCATCACAAACATATAAAAATAAATAAAAATACGATTGTGATGTTGCGATTCTTGGAAGATTTAGCCCCCGAGTAATACCTGAGTGAAGAGCATACAATGAGGCGTCCGATGAGCATGATAAACACAACATGTTTTTGTCGTTTCAAAGACTATATACCTGTAAGTAACCTTACTAATACATGAGCAAGTAGTAAGTACATTAATAAAATATGAATTTTAATGAATATATGGCTAGTCTCCTTTGAGACTGGCCGCCGTGACCGAAAATTGGTCTGGAGGATATTATTAATCCATGTAATTAACTTCACTAGCTACGAATACGCAATGTGTGAAAGGAATTCTTTGCATAACTATAGAACAATCTAAAACTTCATCAACGTGAAGGAACTCGAAGGGAAGGAAAATTGATGAGTATAAGATAAGTTTTAGGTGAGCGGGATTGAATCGTATTTGATCGTTACGGTGAGTTATTGCGGAGTTTAATGGGTTAGTTTTATAGTTTCAATTAATTTCTGGATTAAGGAAAAATGGAGTTGGTGGTGTTATTTATAGTCAACATAGATAGAGTAAGGGGGATGATTAAATCTTTTATTTCGTAACTTTTGGAAAATGTCAATTGACAACAGTTTTATTATATTTTTTTTCAATATTTTTTTTTACAGAAGAGGGGACAAACGAGCATGCGGCTTACCTGATAGTAAGTGGATGCTGAGGTACATAGATACCTACATCCATCATCGATTAAGAATCCAAATGCTAATTTATCGTCATCTTTGAAGACTAAGAGGTAATTCTAGTAACAAGTATAAATAAAAAGGGTATTCAGCTTGCAGGGAAAATTCATTCATTTAAAATTCTTCAAGTATTGTTTCTTTATGACTCAGTTTGCAAACAGAAGTCAAAGCGCAATAGACAGCGGCGCGGCGCCGCTTTGATGCGACGTGGCTAGTGTATGTACATATATCGTGGTTATTTCCGCACCGGATCGCCTGTACTCATACGACAACAGAAAGCTTTTACTACCATTGTGCACTCGTATTTAACTGCGAAGTTTAACTACTTTTATTTTAGAAATAAGCAAACTCACTCCTGTGAACCAGCCAGAGAAGACAGAGAACGGACATTTAGCACGCATACATACTCATCGTTTATGAGTAGGTACTCTTAATTATGAGAGGAATAGCCCTCTCTTGTGGAGGGACGCTTTGGAGCGGACGGCGCTGGTGAGGCCACGGAAGTGTGCGTAAGGGTTCTTGTAGCCCTACCAATACGCGTTGATGGTAGAACACCATGGGTTTTATAGTCGGTGCAAGTTCAACAAAACCCATCGTTGCCCCCGTGATGCGGGTATGCGTAGGCATTTCCCTATGTAAAAAAAGGGGTAAAATCTTCAATAATGGTTTTTGGTTCCAATAAAATTCTAGAAAAAACAACTATACTGTTCGAGACGTTTCGTTTGAAAAAATGTGTTGAAGAGTATAAAAGGGCCATTTATTTAACATTCATGAAATTTTGTCAACATACTAATACAGCTTCAGCGTGACTCGACTTCGATGGTAAAAGTATTGTGTTTTAACTACTACACGTGATCTTGATTTCGTCACAACAATATCAAAGCATTTCTCCCCGTTTTTTATCACTCTATAATTGTAAAAACTTTATCTCAACTCTTAACACCCGACGTTTCTAACCACCTGGGGGCTATTGTAATCTGAATGTTAATTTATTTGAAGCGCGCTCGAGAGTTAAGACCTCTGCATCTAGTCCCTTAATTGAGCCCTCTCTCACTCAATAACAACCTTGAGAGGTATATCTTAAGCTAATTAATACAGGGAGGGAGATGACGAATTTATTGATGGGTCAAAATGTTTGCACCATGATTGTAATAATAAATAATTTATAACCAAAGCGTTTACGAATAGAAATGTGTTTCTAATACATTTATAGCCAGTCATCAGGCGTCACTTAGTTAGCGGTCAGCCACCCGCACAATCTATTTCACCTGGGGATGCCTCGTTTACAAGCATAACACGTGTCGTCTTACCGACAGTGGTGTGTCTTTCCTAGTGTAGTGACGTATTAGTGGTGGCTTGGATAGTGCTCGCAGTTGAGGTAGGGCGGGAGGTGCTCTTCAAAGTAGGTAAGATACATTATTTTATTTTATTACGTGGATCTTAGCTAGTTGATTTATAACATCTTATATATTTATATTTAGCTCTTTTGCGATATTTCTACTGTGGTGCG
Source organism: Parnassius mnemosyne (assembly GCA_963668995.1). Classification (NCBI taxonomy): domain Eukaryota; kingdom Metazoa; phylum Arthropoda; class Insecta; order Lepidoptera; family Papilionidae; genus Parnassius; species Parnassius mnemosyne. The sequence goes on from CAVLGL010000083.1 coordinate 40,790,654, forward strand.
GTGATAATCTTATTCTGACTGATTTCGGCAACATCTTCCATATTCCAAAATTATTAAAAGTAATCGACATTTTTGACAAAGATATCGTATAATAGACATAGCTACAAAAAAAAAATAAGGTTTTCGAAATATTGTAATATTATAAAATATAATATAATAATAACAGCAATGGACATTTTTATAATGTTTTAATAACCTACTTTTTAGCTGAAAAAAAGGAGATTAAAAATTCTACTGTTTTTTTATTTGTATACATATTACGCGATATCTTTATCAACTGTATTTTAATGAATCTTTTTTGTATAAATTCGTTGTAATTCAGTGATCATATAAACACGGAGAAAAAAATCCATCCTTAATGATAGCAAAATAGGGAATGAACTTTTTAATTTCACTATTTAGACGACATTGCGATTGTGATATTCCTTCTCCATCATCTTCATTATTTCAGCACTTTATAAGTCCACTACTGAACATAGGTCTCATTGAGGAAATGCCATAAAGCACGGTCCAGAGCCACATGTATCCATCCATTAAATTTCTTAGTCCAATCATGTGTAAAAAAAATTGTGAAAGAAATAATTTCACGTCTTTAAGTCAGGTCTTTAGTTCTTCTATACAATATATATTATCACCGACGTCAGTATGTTCCATTATTTATATTCTTTTTAGTTGTTTGAAGTCTGCTTTAACATTTTATTAAAAGTTAATTTTCTTTTATCAGGCCCTCTACTGTTGGACAATTCTTTTTATGGGATAGGGTGACAAACGAGCACATAGTCCACCTGATGGTAAATGGTTGCTGTTACCCATAGACATCTACATCTATCCTCAATAATGTATCAAAATGCAGATGCGTTGTCACCCGTGAGGCCTGAGATGGAATGGCTCTTTTGCAGTAAAAAGGGGCTCCGGTTCACTACACTCACCATACGAAACACAGCAGTTTCAAGCTGCTGTTTAACGCTGGTATTCTGTGAGAGCGTGGTCCTTCCCCGGCCGAGCCCACCCATTCGTGCTACAATTATACTACTAATATAGCTGCAGCATGGCTCTACCACGTATAAATATGAATATATTCCAGTATAGAGTGGATCGCTTGGGAGGCGGATTGGTGATCGAAATACAGAAATATTTCGTTCCTTTGATACTGCTCTCCCTCGGCTGGATATCTTATATCTAATTAGTGGATTATTTCGTGCCGCATATGACGATAACAGATGGTTCTCTCTCTATCTAATTTATTTTCTCTTTATTTTGGCACAAACGGTGATTAACAAAAAAATTACATAAACATTACCTAAAAAAACAAAGAGTGCCCAAACATTTCATATTTTAATTACACAAGCGATCCGCCCGGCTTCGCATGGGTGATTTCTGGATCTCTACAACATATATATAAATTGCACGAGGACAAACACTGGATGTTTGTCCTCGTGCAATTTATATATATGTTGTTTAGGTTATACCCGGAAAATTATTTGTAGGCCATACAAATACTTGTTCCGTACGGGATTCGACCCGCGGCCCCCTGCGCATCAACTCATTGCTAAGCCACTGCATCACGAGGCCGTTTATACTAGAAATTCCTAGACCGGCGACAGGAAGCAGCATCAAGAGTGCGAGACGTCCATAACCGCAGTTCGCCAGCCCTCATCGTGAATCTCTCTTCCATGGTAGAGGAATTTTTCTACGGGTATTTGCATAATGAATACTTCAATAAGTTTTAATTAAAATGGATTTGATTTTTTTTTTGGAAAAGAAAAATAATTAAACCTGTAATTAGCTCCGAACAGGTCATAGTGAGATAGAATCGCAACAACAAGCATTTTCTTAATTTACTTCCATAATGGGGCTGCGATTTGTGACCCTGCCAAATTTTAATTAAGGTTATATAAACCAAGGTTGATTTAAATTCACTGTATTATTACGAGAATCTCAGCTGGAGTAATATAGTACGTACCTGCAGACAGACAGTTTCAAATTAGTGTTTAAATATGTATACACACAAAGAGAACAGATCTAAGTATTGACATTAAACATTATTATGTTTTTTTGCCTTTGTACATAATTATGTTTTTACCATTTTCTTATCAAATTGTGTGTACATAAACTGTTAAATAAATAAATTATTATATAATCTATATTAGCAAGTTTAAATGTTTTGTTAAGTTGAAACTGTATAAAAAGGGTTATTATAGTATAAATGAATACATGGTTGATAATAACCCCTGGGAATGAGGTGATCGCTTCCAAGCTGTTTCTAAAATAAATTTTGTACTTATATAGTTTGTACAACCATTAATGTAAAATTTGCTTTAAAAAAAACAGTCCCGCTGGGTTTCTTGCTGGTTCTTCACAGGACAGAGGTTTTTTTTCGAACCAGTGGTAAAGTAAAAAATGACTTTCAATAAGAATTACACATGTGATCAATATTGAATAAAAAATTATCCTATTCTATTCTATTCTAAAATCAGAAATTTCGAAGCGCATTGTTGTATGTGAGCCTATGCTCAGTAGCATACATTTTTTTTATAGGAGAGGGGGCAAACGAGCATGCGGCTCACCTGATGGTAAGTGACTACCGCCGCCCACGAACAACTGCAACATCAGGGGAATTGCAGAAGCGTTGCCGGCCCTTTAAAAAGGAGTAAGCTCACATTTATGTACCTTTAACATTTCTCTTAGGCCTTCCACCGTTGGGCTGAGCAGCACTATATCGTCAGCGTAACTTATATTATTAATGCTAACGCCATCCATTGGTTTAGTTGGAATACGAAAACCTTAACATTTCCAGCAATTCAGCCAGTACACCCCTTCCCGCCAACTTTCTCCAAAGTACATAGGACACAAAATCAAAGGCCTTGGAGAGGTCAAAGAAACAGGCGTACACCGGCGTCTTGCGATCTGTTTAGTATTGGACAGTGTGCTTTAGGCTCAGGATTGCGCTTTCAGTAGAAAGTCCAGGTCGGAACCCGAACTGCGCGTCATGTACGTTTACATATTTATCTAATTCCGAGTCAAACACACTATCCAACATCTTAGCAATTGTTGTGGCAAGTGATATAGGGCGGTAGTTCCTCCTGATCGAAATGTCACCGGTGCTGTCCTTAACAATGACCACTACGATGGTCTTTATAAGGTCACGTGGTAAATAATAGTGATTTATGCACATTGAGAAGAACAGGGCCAGCACTCTCGACATATGAGGCCCCGCATGCCTCAAATGTTGTACACTAATACCGGTCTTTCTTTTTAGCGCCTCTCTAACCTGCTTTGCAGTAACGCGTATCGATGCCACGTCCGCCTGACATCCGGCCATAGCACTATTCACAGATATTAAGGGCCCCAGTGGGGAATGCACTTTGAAATGTTGGGCAAAAATATAAGCAGTATGTACCGACTCGCTCTTCCCACCCACACTCCAGCCAGGTCCAACGTCACATCACTTAGTAGCCTTCCAAACCTGTTTAAAGTTTTTGTCCACCCTATGCTGTGCTAGGATGTCCGTTTTCAATTGTTCTTGGTTTCGTTGACACCATTTTAACCAACTATTGAATATTTTACTGGAATTCATTTGATCATAGATCCTTGCAGATGATGGCCTATTATACAACAATCATATCCTAAAGTTAAGCCTGGCCACCCGATGCGCCTCTTGAACATGTTTGTTCCAGCCACAGAGGTGTCTGTTTTTACTTGGCTTGTTACAAGTTTTTTTCTTAGTTTTTCTAGCCGCATCACTCTAGGCACGTACAATGCTGTCATACATCCGGTCTAACACCCGCCTGTGTTCATCCAAACCGCATAACCCGCAACTGCATTCTGTAAACTCCGACACATTTAACGATTAAGGGTATAAATGATCAGACACAAAGACGTCTTCTATAACCTCCAATTCGACAAAGGTTTGCCAGGCCGAGTTTGAGACAACACAGTGGTTCAGCTATCGCCTGCACCCGTGCGCCGTGCAAACATAGGCGTACACGTTAGACTGCAAGCCAAGTTTTTCTATGTCAGCTCACATCCAACTCTGATCAGATAAAAACCAATTAATTCATTATAGAACAGTTCATGTGGGTGCGCATTAAAATCACCCAGTATAAATATGTTCTCAACAATTTTGCTTTCAACAATTGCTCTTAATTCACCTAGCACCTCTGTGAAGATAGGTAGGTTGTCCAACGAGTCAGTAGGCATAAATACTGAGAAAAAAAAACTATTACTATAGGCTCTTATACCTATCAGGCGGGCACTACTACAATCTAACACAGTAAAGCTGTCACAAAAAGCCCTTCCGCCAGAGAATGGCAAGTCCCCCGTACGGTCTTCCCTTTAAAAAGCCAACAGACGTATCCACAGCCGATTTACCTGTGTATTCAAGGTCACTATAGATATCACCTAACAGTGGAACGTCATGGGGAGCAGACATGTCTCCAGAAGCGCGACTACATCTGACATTCCACAAATGTTCCGTATGTCATCAATTGACCGCGTGACAAAAAAGCAATTAAAACTAACCAAGGTTAATTTTTCAGACATACTTATAATCATTACGCACTTCGCGTTGACTAGCTTTAACTAGCGACTCTGTCTAATACACAAAGTTCACAAAACGCCTAAATGTAATTCCACTTGGCCAAAAATTATCCTTTAAAAATAAATGTAATTTACACTGAAACATATAACTTATAGGAATTGTACGGTTTTGTTTCTGGCATATTAATCTTTTTCCAGAATACACTTTCATCTGTTAAAACAGTTATTAAATTAAAAAACAGATGCTGCACGAAAAAGCAATTGCGTCGAAATTGAGAATACACTCCCGTCAATGGTGGTGTAACCATTGGCGGAAAAAAAACATGAAAAAATGTGTGCAGCTGAATACACCAAAAATTTTACATTACAAATTACAATGGACATTCTAAAGTCAATATGGTTTTACCGGAACTTGAAGGTACGACTTAGTTGTTTAAGAGCTTAGTTCTTTCTTTGTAAATGAGAACTATTTAAAACGATAAATTATAATAACTCCAGCAATATAAAGTAAAAATGAATGTTTTATTTATTTTCTCAATACGTTAAAATGTTTTAAACCTTTTATTATGCAACAGCACAATGAACCGGCAATATCATGCTAATAATGCGTTTGCATTTCAGCACCTCTGCCCCGGCTGTGAGCTCTCCCCAACACCTCTTAACCGATCCTCTCCATATAATGGCTTGTTCACACAAACACTATGTAGTCAATAATCAAACATTAGCTATCAATCTCTCCTGCCAAAATTTTGCACATCAAACAATCTAAAACGGCTCTTAACACAATTCGTTAAAGTGTCGTTCATTAATGTGAATGTAAACTATTTTTGGGGTCGGTTTTCGTTTTTATTTCTTTTTCAGCTTACTTATAAGTGACATTGTACATGTTTCAGTTAATTTGTACATGTTTGCTGCGGTGCTTAGAAAACTATATACTCAAATACAGGACACTTCTTATGAAATAAACATTGTAAATAAAAAAAAAATACTTTCAATAAGTACTACGTAATGAAATTAATTTTACTGATTTTATTTCGTTCATTTAAGTGAAGATTTTTAAAATAAAATGCGATACAATCTATAAAATTAGTTTTATTCAATGTCAAATACTCGTATTCGTGTAAATACATAAATACAGAAATATTATTATGTAATATATTGAATAAAAAACATTCTATTCTATTGGTACAAAACCGCATTCTGTGAACACCAATTCATAACATTGCTTTTTGGTTATTTAAAACTGTACCTATCTGAATTTTTGAATGCTATTCAATGAGCTCTTGATAGTAGTGAATACAATTTTTTAAGGATACTGCACTATACATTATCTGTTACATATCTCTGTTGCGGACTAAAATGGAGCGAACTTTTTTACATTAATAAAGTTTATAATATAATATTAATTGAAACATTTCTAGGGAGTAATATGATAGCCATATGGCTCGAACAACCGATAACCGATGAGGAAGAAAGGTTCAAAGAAGATGTTAAAACGTGTTTTAGGTTTTGATGCTTCCTGTTTTTAAATAGCTTTGCTGCATGTGCTGGATGTACATTTCGTTACGACAATTGTCTAAAACTGAATTAGAAATATACAAAGTAGTAAAGCTATATTTGTAAAATAAGAAAATGTTAGTTATGCACAATATCATTGAATGTACGCACGTAATTTAGTATCTGTAAGTATTATGTAGCCTTCGACAAATCTTCTAAGAAAGCTATGGTGTCCTTTACTGACTTTAGACAAACTGATTGCGATAATGAATAGAAGTCTAAGCGAAGGACTAGTTAGTAATTATTTAAGTTGATCTACTGTATGTTCAAATACACTGTGATAATAGATACGCCAAACAAAACAAAATAGTACCAATTTGACTTATAAATTATGATGACTGTTTTCATTGATATATTATATTTATTTATTTCAACTAACAACTATCATGACAGCGAAAAACCTAATGCGACAGTGTACTTCTTTTCATGCATAACAAAAATGTGATCATTAACTGTAACATATTGTAAACAATCCTACCCTAGTGAATTCACTCAAGGTGCAATAGAATAGGTCAATGCCTTCAGCCATTCCATTAAGAATGCGTAACGTTCGCGTTAAAGGCGCCTTATCGAGTAGATTGATACGGGCTCGCGGCACAGACAGCAGCCGCGGCCGCGGCCGTTTCCATACGTACCCGTCTGGACTACACAGCCCAATTCACCCCAATATGTAGTGGATTCTCTTACGGCGCCAATACACTCTAAGAAAGAGGATTTCCGTAGTATAACCATAGTAACCGACATAACCCGACTGAAGCTGAAGTGGCAATGGACCGCCCATATACCTCGAAGGACCGACAACCGATGGGGAAGAAAAGTTCTCGAGTAGCAGCCTCGTACCGGAAGGCGAAGTGAAGGACGGCGTCCTACTAGATGGAGTGCCCGCCACTATACAGCACAACGGGTTGATGAAAAAGGAGAATAAGATGAACAGGAGAATAATTTTCCTTACTCATCAGCCATCAGGTTTCTGCCATTACTGGCGTTAGATGTTATATGCAAATAATTTGTTTTCTATAGAATAACAGTTAAAAACAAGCACACAGTCCACCTTATGGTAAGTGAATACTGTGGACCATAGACATCTACATTTATCCACGATTAAGAATCAAAATGAAGATGCTTTGTTACCCCTAAGAACTAGATGGAATATGCCTCGTTTCCAGTAAAAAGGGTCTCTGGTTCTTTACACTCACCATACGAAACACAGCAGCATTACCCTGCGATTTTAAGCTCGTATTCTGTGAAAGCGTAGTCCCACCCCAGTTGATATACTATTGACTTCGTTACAACTAAAAATATAAGGAAAGTGGGTGCAGAAACAGTGTTTTACGACAAATAGTCAAATAAAGTACGTTATAAAATATAAAGAAAGACTGACAGCGTAAGAAAATAAGCGGAAACATATTTAACTGCGGCTGCGGCGGATTACGCCGCTCACGGAAACTCTACCTTCTATAATGACATTACTCTGTCGCCAACTCGCAGATTTCCTTGTGTTTATTTTTTATTCTTCACGGATGTAGTAAAATATTAGATTTCGCTTCCCTTGAAAAAAGTAAAATAAGATTCGTGTTTATAGTGAAGTAACAGCAATATTAAATATTACCCATGGAATATATTGAGTTTAGTACTTTGAAGTACAAATAGATATAGATATATATATATATATATATCATCATTACAGCCCTTCACAAGTCCACTGCTGAACATAGGCCTCCCCCAAGGAATGCCACATAGCAATGCGAGCTATATGGCCGGCCCATTGCCACTTCAGCTTACTAATCCGTTGGGCTATGTCGGTCACCCTGGTTCTACTGCGGATATCCTCATTTCTGAGTTTATCACGCAGAGAAACTCCGAGCATAGCCCTCTCCATAGCTCGCTGAGCGACCTTGAGCTTCCTCATCCGGCCAGCAGTGAAGGACCACGTCTCAGTTCCGTATGTCATCACTGGCAACACGCACTGTTTGTACAGTCTGGTTTTCAAGTTTTGAGGTAGGTATATACCTGACGAGAAGATGTGCCGTAATTTCCCGAACGCTGCCCAACCGAGTTGAATCCGTCGATTGACCTCTCGGTCGAAGTTGGACTTACCTAGTCGAACTATTTGTCCCAGGTAAACATACTCGTCAACAACTTCGAGCTTAGTGCTCCCAACAACTACCGGCATAGGTGTGACATGGACATTAAACATGATCTTTGTTTTGTCCATGTTCATCTTAAGACCTATCCGTTGGGAAGCACTATTGAGGTCATTGAGCATAGTGCTGAGGTCCTCCAGCGATATATATATCACTTTTAGTTTAATGAGGGCATCCACGACTTTTTTGCTACCAGGACTGCGCCACTTAGGAATGAGGTGGAGTATTTAATAAGATTTTTATAGCGGGGAAGTTAAATTCTTAGAAAATGGAGCTGTGTTTCGTATGTGTAGATAATTACTGTCCGTTTTTTACTACGTTTTTAATAACTCGCTTTCGTGTATATCTGTTCGGGTCGAAATTAGAAATTGATTTTAAACTAATTTACCGATGAGCTACATATTTGAAATTTTGAACATATCTGAGAATCGGATATCAATGTAAGAATAAAAAAGTGGTATATTTTTTACCTCAATCTATATTACTAGGAACTAACTAAGAAATTGTAAGCTATATTTTGATTCTCAGTCGATGAAAAATGTTGCTGTCTATTGACCACGGTATTCACTTTTTTAATAATTGAACGGGCACGGCAGAGCCCCCGCCAAGTCGAGCAAAAAAGCGGCACGGCCGTACCATCCCTTTCTCGAAGCAGTTCAGGTCATTTTCGAAATCCTATAACTTCGTTGCGGATAAAACTAGAAGCCTGAATTCAGTAACCAAGTAGGCATTGTATAAACTTGGTATATATAAAAGCTTTTAGAAAAATTTACTTCGCAAATATCCAAATATAGTTTTTCTAAAAGCTTTTATATAATGGATTTCCGCAAAGTAACGCCTGATTCTATTAATTATAACTTGGTATATGTCAAATTTCATTAAAATTGAACCAGTAGTTTAAGAGTTATAACTAGTCAAAGTTTCTTAATTTTGTCACTCACTGACTGACCGATAGTCAAAACTCTAAGGCACTTCTAGCAGACATAGAATCTTCAAATTTGGAATACAATTATTGTTTAGTATATAAATCAAGGAAAAATTAAAATATTTTGCAATTTCGGTCCAGTTTTCGAGATACACTAACTGTATAAATAACTTTGTAATCCCATATAAATATATAGGATTACAACCTTACATTTGCAGTGAATGAATCAGTGTACCTTTATAATATGTATAATTTAATTGAATAATAGGTGTAGATAGGTACCTAGATATAACTATCTACAAAAAGAAATGAGATGCCATCAAAAACATAACTTGTAAAAAAAACCAAGTCTCGCAACTCAGTTCTTCTACCGTAAAAAGTTGTGAGATCCATGTAATACCAAGTCAGTTAATTTATTCAGTCCCTACTTAAGGGTCATTCTGTCTTAAGTTATTACGTAATTAGCTAACCTAACAACATCTTATAGTGACCACATCAATATTAAAAATCTTTTATGTTTTAAATAAATTGACTTGGCAATCGCACTAAACAATCTAATTTATTGTAATATGTATTACTTGAGAGATACATTGTGTTTTCATGCGATGGATATAATACACAAACACTCACGCCTGTCACCCAGAGGGGTAGGCAGAGACAACGGACTTCCATTTGGCGCGATCCTGACACACCTCTCTCGCCTCCTTTACATCCATATATCTACGCATACACGCTCGTCGGTTAGGGGTACTCCTAATCGGCCCATTTTTAATGTATCGCCGATTTGGTCGATAAACCTTCGTCTAGGGCGTCCCTTCCCGACCCTATGTGCATTATTTGAAGTTAAAGCCTCTACCGTCCTGGAACACACGATAGAAGAGAGAAATCTATAGAGGAAGATAACTATTTCATTATAATAATACTACAGTAAAAAGAAGGTTTCTTATCAACGTTTCCATAATTGCTATCAACGATTTTTCCTTCTTTTTTAAAATAAAGTGAAAGAACTGGTAAGTGGGTAACGAGGTAAGTCTCCATCCCATAATATATGGTTAAGACAGACGCACACACACACAAGTATAGTCGGTAATTAAAACGTTAACTCCATATCAATAACCATTTCCCCAGTCTTTCCTTTCAGTGCAGAAATGTTATAACGAGAGTTTGCACTTGCAATAATGTGCATTTTATGATAAAACTTAGTTACAGTATTTACCTCCGAGACCATTAAAAGTTAGTCACCTGTTATCCCGTTCAATACAAACTGTACATGTAGCACACAACTTCAAAGTAATAACCAACATGTCTAAATAGTTTAATTAAATTTTTTATTAACTATTTATTTTATATTATTACTCCCGCTTACTTTATTACTGTCACAGCCTCTTAATTTTGTATTATTATTTCCGCCTATTTAATAACAAAAAGTCATTAAAATGGGTTCACAATTGACGAAGATATTGTGTAACATACATATAAATGTCAAATAACAGACATACAGTCAAATTGAAAACTTAATTTTTTTGAAGTCAGATATAAAAAGGAAAGATAGCAATGGATATTATATCGACTTATCCATAAGCTGTTTCGTTATTCTAATAAGTTTAGCCGCGTCTTCACCAAAGTTTTATCACCAACTGTTGTGCTAACACGTGTTGGTAACAAATGTTTCTGTAATTACCCAGTGTTGGCAACAAACCTTGAAACAATGTCGGGAAGAGTTTCCATTTTCGGTGGCAACGCCAAAGGAATACGCTTGTTGGAAACATTTGTTCCCTCGGTGGAGACGCTCGTTTGACACATAAATGTTGTCAACATATTTGGTGGATATGCGGCTTTATACTCGTAATTGTTTTGAACATTTTTGAAAATAGCGGATTGGTCCGTAAAATTAATAAATCACACACAATAATAGGAGACCAATAACAACTAACAAAATCGTCAAATAATTTTAAAATTGAAAACTTTCTAGAAAAAAATTCTAGAATTTGAAAACTTACTTATGCCCAAAATTTGTCGTTGATGATCCAAATATACTGTTTGAACAGATTAGATATTTTTCTGTATGAGTAAGATGGTCGATATCGGCAAGCATGGGAAAATTATAAACATCCCGATCCGTAATCCGATAATTCGTGTTTAAGTTAGGCTCACGATGAAACGTTTTGATAGATTGATAAAAAGATCTTTATATTTTTAATGATATAATGCGTTACTTAACTTTAATCTTTAACCATTCTACGTTCATATATTTCAATCAATAAATACATTCTTTATTGTACACCAATATACATTAAAACGAAAACAAAATGTAATAAATTATATAAAAGGTACAATAGGAAGGTCTTATCGCCCTGGAAGCGATTTCTTGCAGACAACCTTTTTGCGCAAAGAAATGCTAATTGCGAATAAGGAATGTGAACATAACTTAGAAAATTAAGTAAAAAATAATAATAATTAAACAAATATAAAAACACATGATGAGGACATTTGAGGATAGGTATTACAAATACATTTAAGGAAGTATGATGGGAAATATTAGAGCTACAATCAATGAGCTTTAAGAAGATTTTGAAGGCAAGAATGAACTGAGCGCGTCGAATATATAAAGACAAGGAATTCCACAGGAGTATCTTCACTGTAAGGTAAGTGTCAGAATGTGGTGGGCGGTGTACAACTTTTATGTTGCTGTAAAAAAAATTTAGCGAGCAGTCGCTCATAAAATATTTAACACCAAGCAGCAATTTTTTATTCATCCGCAGCGTCACGGGCTTGCAAATTGGATGCGTTTTCAACTCGCTTTTATAACGTTGGAGGGAAAATATTATTTCAAAACGAGTAACTTTTAAATTTATTCCGATCTATTTAAAATAAAATAAATTGAGTTAAAAATGATAATTTCTTAAAATTTTATTTTTATGAACGCGATCATACGATAAACGATATGCGATGAACGAAATAGAAATAAATTCATTATTTTATCAGCCTTTTTTATAGGATAAGTGTGACAAACGAGTACACAGTCCATCCGATGGTAAGTGGTTGCTGCAGCCCATAGTCCTCTACATCTATCTTCGTTTGCGAATTAAAATGCAGATGCGTCGTCACCCGTGAGGACTAAGATGGAATGCCCCTTTTCCAGTAAAATGGATCTCCCGTTCTCTACACTCACCATACGAAACACAGCAGTGTTAAGCTGCTATTTTACGCTGGCATTCTGTGCGAGCGTGGTCCTTCCCCGGTCGAGCCGACCCATTCGTGCTAAAACTATACCTACTACTATAAATAGCTGCAGCATGGCTCTACCACGTAAATAACAGTTTTATTTACATGTAATAATTATGTATTCTTCTCTAAAAACCGAAACCGCGAGTTCCATAAGATTTTATCCTTATTTATATACATAAACTTTATCTACATACATAAAGACAAAAACCAGACCTCATTATCAACAACCTTTCTACTTTTAATTGAAACAAATATAATAATGGTGTAAAATGTTTAGGGAGAAGAACATGGGAATGAAATAAAATAGTTGTCTACGATATTAATCTCGTACAACAACACAGCAATTTATATTTACACGAGAAAAATACAGAAAAAAGTTGAGAAGTATTAAAAAACATTAATCTGTAAAGTTTAACATCAGGTTAGTACTGGCGGGGCGCCAAATAGTGCTTATAGAAAGGTTCGTGACGCCTTTCTGGAATTATGTCGTTAACTAATTGTTGTTTAAATACTCTCACGTGACAATGGCATTATTCATACTATGGCAACATACTACCTAGTCCTTAATACGAGGGTAGTTTAGTGATGGTATGGTAAGGGGCCCACTAATGAACGAATCGTAAAAACTGAAAGCGGATAATTACTTTTAATTGTACTCTTATTACTGAATGATTCTATGATCACAAGAAATACACATTAAAGAAGATATACGCAACAATGTCACGCATAATTTTTTTTACGTAAATATACTATAGATTGATAAATACTTTAAATACCAATAATTAGCAGGGCGACCAACTATGTTAGATTATGTGTGATAATATTCCCACAATAACACTAATTATTACAGCTATCTTGCATTGTATTAACGAAAAAATCAAACGTTATGCGTCCTATTGTAATATTTTAATTTGTGAAAATTTGTAACATTTTGAACTAAGCCTGCAAGTCAATTATTATTTATTGCATTCCTTAAAACAAAAGAATACAAAGGGCGGACTTAATGCCATTCTCTACCAGTCAACCCATAATTAATATTGAAGATTGGCGACGTCAACAAGGCGAGAGAGGTGTGTCAGAATCGTGCCAAACGGAACCTCTGCCTACCCCTCTGGGTGAGAGGCGTGATATTTATGTTATAACATTCTTTGTGACGGTACATTTAATTTGCAAAGTTTCGCGATCACGCTCATCAACAAAAGAAAATCCGCAGGAAATATCAAGTGACAGAACATTAGGTAGGAGAGAATCCGCTCAATTAAGCTTTTGTTGCGTTAAGAGTTTACTGACGTACTCGGGACAATAATGACCACATGTTTCTCGTAAACATAAAACATTCAATGCCTTAGTAGGATTATTCGTTTAATGCGAAAAGAGATATGATATAATCTTATATAGCGTTTGTTATTGTCTTAGTTACTATGTATCGTATGGATTATATCATGCAGCCATTAGTTTTTCATCAGTTCAGTAATAGGATATTTTTATTACTTACGCTGTATATAGCAGTTATTTCAACATAACATAATTCTCTTTATAAATACGTTGGAAAAAATTTATTTAAATTTAACATAATCTTCTTACTGCACCTAATATTTTTATTTTTTCCACATATTGATAACTAATTTATTTTGTTCACTAGCTTAATATAAACATGCAACGTATGCAAAATGGCGATATTCTGTCACTTATACAGATTTAAGTTGTACTATGGTTCTTATTTTTTTTTTTTTTATATTGCTCTCATACAGACAGAAGTCGTAAAACTACTGTATTTACAAAAGAGTACAATGAAATTATAAGAATAAGTTTCAAAAGAGAGTTTGCATACACCATTGTTCAGAAATAAGATTTTAGTGATACTATAATACCAGTATGGACAGTATGCAAAAAAACAGTTTCTATACAACTTTAACAATAAAATAAGATTGACGTGTTACAAAATACTTAAAGTTGTATACTAGAGTTTTCCTATGCTGATTAAGAACTCGAAGCTTACTTAGATCCTACAATACAGACTTTATACAGCTTGAGCTGTGTAATAATTCGTAAACCACTCTTATAAGGATAAAACCTTTTTCCAATACTCTTATACGCGTTCTATGTGGGCTGCTATATTGATATTCATAACGATTGTGTGCTTCTCGGGTGGTAAGTAAACGCTGTGGCCCATAGACATATACATCTAACCCGATTATGAACCAAAATAGATGGATTGTAAGCCCGAAGACTAAGGCGAAATGCCGGTTCCAGTAAAAAGGGCGTCCGGTTCTCTACACTCACATTATGAAACACAACAAAATCATGCTCTTTTTTACGATGGTATTCTGTAAACCTTGCTTGGTCGAGCTTACGCATTTGTGTTGCAGATACAGTTGTACCACGGGTGCTGTGCCGCGTACATTTACAAAATATATGGACAACCGCTAAGGATGACAACGTACATATGAGCCACAGCATTCACTAACTATCAGGTGGTGTGTGCTCGTTCATCACCCTCTAAACACGAAGCACATTGTATGAAGGTCTAGATTCTGTCTTTACCTATTTACCTTCCCATGACTCGCGCAATAAATAAGCAACTGTTAACAAAATCACAATTACATATGCACTGGCTTTTTTGATTAGAATGAAATTCTATACGTCTTAGATATACAATACAGATATATTATATTACTAGCTGTTCCCCGCGGAGTCGCCTGCGTGTAATTTAGGTTTTTAATTTTTTGCGCGGAACCCTAATTCCTTTTCTAAAACAAAAGTAGCTTAAGTTACTCCTTATAAAATCAGGTGTCTACCAGTGAGTCTCATAAAAATCGGTCCAGCCGTTTCGGAGATTAGCCGGAACAAACAGACAAAAAATTTAAAAATTCTGTTTTTGTTATAAGTGCCGTATATAACTTCATATACTTTTAATAGAAAGCTGTTATTTTGACGTTACAAACAGAAACTCCAATTTTATTTATTTGCATAGATGATTGTAGCACGAATGGGTCTTTGTACCGACAGGAACACGCTCTCACAGAGTACTAGCGTAAAATAGTAGCTCAATGCTGCTTTGTTTCGTATGGTAAGCGTAGAGAACCGGAGACCCTTTACACTGGAAACGAAGCATTCCATCTTAGTTCTCAAGGGTGACAATGCATCTGTATTTTGATTCTTTATCATGGATAAATGTAGATTCTATATGCCACAGCATTCATTTACCATCTGGTGGACTGTGTGCTCCTTTGGGATCCTAATTCTATAAAAAATGCTTCATTAAACAGGAGAAACTAATTCGACTCTTAGTAAAATAAAAAGCTTACCTTGCAGTACAATAAGCAATTTCGAATAAATCAATAATTACCTGGACCGGTAATTACGATTCAAATTATTAACCCTAATTAACGCCGCATGTACATACGTGATTGATATTTGCTTTTGTCTGCATACAATATTTATAATATAATCAAATGAATCCAATATGTGTGGAGGTTCGTGATTACTATATCGGCGCCATTCAAATATCATTATATCCTATTCGTTTTAACGCTCATTTTGTATATTGTTATGAAAATATGTATAAAAATTGGTGTTTAACGTAATTATGTATAAATCAAAAATATTAAAACAACACCTCAAAAAACTAACAGAGATTTATGTAGTGACGTCTGAGTTTATATAAATAAAAGAACAGACGAACTTTTCAATTTCTATTTAATATATGCGAAGAAGGGAAGTTACAAATACAGGAGCAATTAGGCGAGAGCAGTTTTTACAATCATATAATTCTCCTTCTAAATCTTAACGGCTTCTTACAGACTAATTTTGCTACACATAAAACCACATTAAGGATAGTATCTGCCTTAGATACGTGGCATTCCGCCACACTAACATACCGAATTATGGGAAAGAGGTTAAGTTTTAATTTGAATAGACGAGAAACAGAAACTTTTTTTATTCTATATAGATTATAAATAATATTTATGGAATGTCACTCTTTTGTTTGATTACCATTGGTTCGGAAACCTCTGTTCTGGGAAGAACCAGCAAGAAACCCAGCGGGACTTTTTTTAAATAACAGCTTAAAATCATGTATGTTACAAAATTACCACACAAAACAAATTAGAAATAGCTTGGTAGCGATCACCTCATTCCCAGGGGTTATTATCATCTATAAATTCCTTAATATTATAATAACCCTTTTTATACAAACTTTGTTTAATAGAGTTTTTGAACTTTGAGCAGGTCAAATTTTGTATATTTTCTGGGATTTTGCTGTAAGAGCGTGTACATCGCCCCAAGAATGAATTACTGAGTCGAGTAACTGTTATACTAGCTTGTCTGTTCCTAGTATTTACATAATAAATATCACTTATTTTTGTATAACTACCTTTATTTTTGTGTATTGAGCCCCTCAATACATTTTCATAAATGTATTGAGAGGCTACTGCATATGCTGCAGAATTAAGTCTGCTTGCTAATTTTGATATATGGGGGCTCCATTGAAGCTTCGCGTCTAGTGTTATTCCAAGAAAAATTGTGGTATCGACAAGACTCAGTTCCTCCCCATTTAAAACTACATAAGTATTTGTTTGACGATTGGAGTCATGAACTTCATACATTTTGTTTTAGTGAAATTTAAATGCAAGTTATTTACGTTAAACCAATTTACTAATTTAGACATAGCATTATTTACTTCTTCATATATTAATAATTGTCGTTTTAATTTGAAAATAAATGAAGTATCATCAGCAAATAATATTACATTATGGTTATCTCCTACTATGTAAGTTAAGTCATTAATATATACAAGAAACAGAAAGGGGCCGATAATTGTGCCTTGAGGCACGCCCGTTTTTTTTTGTACTACCGACCCGGAAGAGCTCATACTATTGACAACTTTTTACGTTCTGTTACTTAAATATGAAACAATTAATTTAAGAGCATTACTTCCTTATAATGTAGTGTTGTAGTTTCCTGATTAATGTTTCATGGTGAACTTTTTAAGTAAATAAATTTTCTTTCTGATCATAAATCATCGCCATCAATATTTCCGAAAATTAGTGCTTGATTTTATCAAAGAGCAATGGCAGACTTTCATACATAAAATTAGTTGAGAAGAAATGGTAGCGTCTATATACCAAAAATATCTTAAAATGTTAAGCGTCAGTCCCTTAATAACTCTGTCAAAGAATTTTGTACTGAGAAGGCGTCAAAAAAAAGATATTTACATTTGAACCTTTTTAGGTTATGTCCTATGTCACTTGGTAAAAGTCATGCTTCCTGTGGTTGTTTGATGTTAGCTTAATACATAATACATAATTGAGAGTTTTTAGATTATTGTATCTCTATTATATATTTGCATACTATAAATGTATATTTCTGGCATGGCTCCAGGACTTTTGTACCATAGTGACATTCTCAGAAGGGCTAGAATCCAGAGCCGTAAAGCCAGTAAAAACAACAGTGACATTTTATTTTAGCTAGTGTTGGCATAACATTAAATGGAATTGTTACATAGTACTATGATTGAGATAATGTATTATTGTAGGAAATTCTTTGTAAGAGACTTATTGTCAGCCATATTACTTTTATTTTTGTTATTACTGATAGAACAGTTATTACTAGTAATAACTTAATATAAAAATATTTTGTGTGTTGTGTTGGTAGTGTTACAAAGTGTACACGAAAATAGTAGGAATAGACTAAATGGCAACATTTGAATACAGTAAAATGATTTAAGTCATTTGATATTCCCAAAAATGGTTGTTTTTTTCTGTGGCTTTAATTAAAATATATTTTTATTTGAAAAATCATAGAAAAATAATAAAACTCATTTTATATATAACTTATTTATAGACGCTATAATTTTTGTCAACTATTTTTCTGCAATTGCTCTTTTTAACGTAAAGTCTAAGATTAGGAGGAGAAACAGAATTTACCTATTCAAAACAGTTTGGTAACACTTTTGCTTCAAATTTCAACGACGGCCAGTCTCATTTCATTTCGAGTCAGCCGAAAATGGCAGGTTATTAGACTGCTCACGAGATATGAAGGCGTGAAATATGCGTGGGGAGAACACAATGTTGCCCGCTTTCATTAGTGTTAGTTGTGGAGGGTGCTCGACGCTGCGGTTTAGGCTGTAATTATATGCGCAATTTATTCTATATTAGGTTTATTATTACAGTGGCATTACAACGGGGAAAGAAATACGTCATGTATAGTAATTACTTGTAATTTAAATACGAGTGAGAAAAAACATCAATAAAATCTTCCTCCCTTTTCCACCAGCGACCAACCAGAAGGTTTGACAAGGAAGGCCAGGTTTAAAAGATCAGGGCTGCCTCCATCCCTACTTATGTCGATATTCAACACATTCGAATGAAACGGTTTGCTTCGTCCTTCGTAATGTCGGTGGTCTGTCTTTCTGTCCGATTACAATCCGGTTTTCTTCAAAGCATTATTCAGTACTTTTTGTTACGTTAAGAAAGTGCGATTAACCAGCTAAAGCTTCGTCACCACTAAACACCAGTTGGGATTGTAGTCAAGCATAGCCTTATAATAAGTTTAAAAAAACGGGTCCTTCAACAGGTGGTGTAAAAACTACATCAAATAAATGTAAGTTATAATGTTTGTTCGATTATTTTAAAACGTTATGTAAATATTTGGAATATCATTATAAAAAATGGACTATCAATCCGGAGGACTAAGATGAAACTGTACCTTATTTGTTTTGTGTTGTTCATCATTGTGCAACATATTAAATAATTGCACTTTTTTCAAAAAAAAATGTCCCATGTCAAAATGGGATATTATATATTATAATCTATATTGAAAACAAAAGTTTCTATTCTATTCTACACTAATGTCTTGTTGTCAAAGGGATATCGAGTTCTCGTTACAATTCACACATTTTGTGAGAGCGTATACGAGAGCGATACCTACTCGGTCGACCCGTCACATTCACAACAAAGATGCTGCAGATGATGATGACTTTACAACGTAAAATGCAATAAAATAATACAATTTTGTAAAAGGAAGCTCATATCCTTTGATATCATCCGTAAGCAACAACATAACGCACGTAAATTACCTCTTTAGGAACAAAACAGTAATATCATCAAATATGCATATAAAATCTCATCTAGTAAGAAGGGTTTACGCTTGGGACTACGCGACATTTTTGTTATAGATTTTCTAAGAGCACTTTATAATAAAACTACTTTGTTTTTATTATAAAGTGGAATTATAATATTTGAAACTCTTAAAGTTATCTAAATCACGTTCAAAGATCGAGTAAATGAAATGAAATGAAATTTATTGCATTGTGAATTTGACATCATCAAATTCTACCATCACGGGTAGTTCAGATATTTTACTTTGGTTTTCTATAATATTAACCTCCTTCTCACTGAATTTTGGTCACGGCGGCTAGTCTTAACGGATACTAACCATCTGCATAGGGAGGATTATAGTGCAGTAAAGGTGCACTCAGGGAATACCCTTACTCTAACTCTATTCTCTCACTCTGATATCCGATCGGACGGCAATCCGATACGACGGGAGAGAGATCAGGCACATGACCGTCGCTTTACGTGTTTTCCGCGGCACAGGAATAAAACACCGCCAACTTTCCGACTCCGAGCCGCTAATGAGAATTTCCCCAAAGAAAAACCCACTACCTGATTTTGAATTCGAACACGGGGCCTCATGATCGGCAGTCGCTCTTACGACCACTAGACTAGTGAGGCAGTCATAAGATGAGGTAACACTAAGAAACATCTGATACAATGAAGTTTATTAATTAGAAATTAAATATTAAAAGCAAAGTTACATTTATTCAGCTTTATTCGCGAATACAAAAAAACACGCCATCTTTAGAACTGTAAAAACGTGAGTTATGCACTTAAGGCACGAGATGTAGTGGATGCTGCGGCGTGATTTACGCCGCGAGCCACCGCCGTCTCAACTCTCAAATGCACGTACACATTCCCTCTTTAGCTTACCTGAAATGTTGGCTGATTTTGCATATCGTGCAAAAAAGGCGTTGTGTCAGTAATTTACTATTAAGAATTATTTTTAGGACTTTATATTATACGTATCATTTCATTTACGTTCTTATTTTACTTTCTCTATTAAAAGAACATACATTTTACTTTTCAGTAAAAGTAGTCCTGCGATCGACCCGGCTATAGGTAACACAACCGGTTAAACGGTACAAAATATAGGTACTCACACGGTAAAAATACAAAAACAAAATTCTATCAAAACATAAATGAAAACAAAATACATAAATAAATAAACAAGCAAAAAAATAAAACCTAAGCATGACAATAAAATCCATTCGTGTTACGAGTCAAAGTTATTTATTAGTCGGTTGTAACCGCACCTGGTATGTGGTGAAGACCTTACACAGGAATTACTGATGCTAAAATATCTTTAATCTTGTGATGTAGCAGTCGAAGGAGCAAACGCTTCGTATACGCCCGATATTAAAAATTTTGTATGTCGGAAATTTGATCTCGGAAATACATCAGGATAGCATTAATTATTAAAAATAATAAAAGTGTAAGAGCGGATGTTCCACTTGCTCTCATGCTTACACAATTAATCATTATCAGTAATAAGACAGCGTAACGCACTATACAATCAGTATAGAGAAATTACAGTTCGACTACACCGTAACATGTCCCCGTCACGATCACGCACCAGTGTAGTGTAAACGTGAGGTACGTGCTTACATGATAATACCAAAGTATGCAAACCAACAACAACACTATCACAGTGTAACACTGGTCAACTGTTAATCAAATTTAAATGGGACCACATGAGAAGCACCAGCTTTCGAATAAGAAAAGAATCATCAAAATCGGTTGACCGAGAAGAATACAGTTAAATTGGGAACCTCCTCCTTTTTAAAGTCGGCTGAAAATGTGATGGATAGCTGTACGCTGAAGTTACTGCTGAATTATCTGTGCATAAAAACACAAGTTTATAATATACATTTTTATTTGATTATATATATATATATATTTTTGAAAATAATTATTATATTTTTGAATAAGAATATAACATTTTTGTTTGAAAACAATTATATAACTCGTCGGAATTCCTTTTTTACGTATTCACCGCGTATTTAAGAGTAGATAACATCATGCCAGTCATAACTGGTGAATATCTCGTTTAAAATAAATTAAAGTATCAAAGAATAATTTTGCTTGACACTCGTAGGCAAACGCTGTTTATAATTAAAATAAATTCATAAAACATTAATTAACTTAATTAAAAAGGCAAGCGTACGTCCACTAGCATCGTCAACGGTCAGCGACCTTTCACCTCTGAAACAGTTTCAGTTTCAGTTCATAATTTATTACATACTGTATAACCATATGACATATTTGTATTAAAAAGAAAGGACACCGGTTCTAGCTTAAGGCAGGGTTTAATTTACTTCAAAAATAAAGAGACTTCGATTTATATTAAAAGCTCTTAAATATCGCATGCAGTAAGAATTTAAATGGGGAACAAAAGCTACACAAAAGTAAAACTGCGCTACACAAACTGTGGTGTAGCATGGCGCTACGTCAAATAGGCGCGCTACGCGCTACGACTAAGTGTTCGTAGCTGCGCTTTTGTTCTGCGTATTCCCAACTGCCGAGACGACGCGGCGAGGTTTTTGTTAGCCTACGCTTGTAGGCAGGCACGTAGGGGTTGAATGTTTGGTTTTATATAACAAAAAAAAAAACAATGAATTCATTTTTAATAATGCTACCAAAGCGACTTACTGAATGCGATATTATGTGTAAAGATAAAATCGTTTTTAAAATCCTTAACCTTTATATTTGTTATTAAAACCCTGAGACTACAATGTTATTATCATTGTGATGATTTCTATAGTACTCGTTTCTATAATACTGCGGCTTCGCAAGGATGATTTCTGGATCTTGACAACAGCACCACCTACTGGTTCCAATTTTGAATCTAAACCATCCAAAGACCCACTTAAACACACTCAAAAAATGCATTAAAATCGGTCGAGCCATTTTCAAGTTTTGGCGAGACCAACTCACGGCAATTGATTTTCATATACGAGTATACAGATATAACATTCTGACATTATTGTTCATACCACAATACATGTGCTACGCCTTTCATTGATAAACGTCGCTTTAGTTATCGTACATTATCCATCAACGAGCTTCACTCGTGATACAATTACCGCACCGTATTAATGGCATGAATCCGTATTGTACGTAGGGATTTAATGATGTAACATTATTATAACTTATATTATCGTTCATCGAATTAATCATCCGGCAGTCAATTTAAATTACAAAGTATTGTGCATGTTTTCAAAACTAATTATGAACGTGTTTGAGCTTTACTTGGGCTAATTTTCATACTCTCATTAACTTTTTTATATTTAACACATTTAGATTTTGCGAATCAAAATGCAGATGCGTTGTCACCCGTGAGGACTAAGATGGAATGCCTCATTCCCAAAAAAAAAAGTAAAAAGGGCCTCCGGCCACCTGCACTCACCAAGCGAAACGCAGAGGTAAACCTCTACTTCACGCTGGTATTCTGTGAGGTCGTGGTACCACCCCGGTTCAAGCTGGCCCATCCGTGCGACAGCAAAAGCTGCCGCGTGGCTCTACCACTGTTAGAAATGTACAGTGTAGAGAACCAGAGACCGTTTTTAACGGAAACGAGGAATTCCATATTATATATATATATATATATATATATATATATATATATATATATATATATATATATATACGTGTTATTTGGGGTTTTAAATTTTTTTGCGCGGAACCCTAATTATTTTTCTAAAAAGTATCCTAAGTTACTCCTTATGACATCAGCTATCTGCCAGTGAAAGCCCCGTCCTAATCGGTCTGGTCGTTTCAGAGATTAGTCGGAACAAACAGACAGACAAAACTTTTAAAAATTGTGTTTTTGTTATAAGTATCGTATATACTTTCATATGCATTTAGTAAAAAGCCGTAATTTTGACATTACAAAGAGACACTTTAATTTTATTTATTTGTATATATCATCATCATCATCATCATTACAGCCTTTCACAAGTCCACTGCTGAACATAGGCCTCCCCCAAGGAATGCCACAAAGCACGGTCCTGAGCCACCTGCATCCATCGACTTCCTACATATCTTACCAGGTCGTCACTCCATCTAGTGGCCCCCCACTTCCAACGCCCAACACTTCGCCTGCCGGTACGAGGCTGCCACTTGAGAACCTTTTTTCCCCATCGGTTGTCGGTTCTTCGAGCTATATGGCCGGTCCATTGGCACTTCAGCTTACGAATCCGTTGGATTATCTCGGTCACTCTGGTTCTACTGCGGATATCCTCATTTCTGAGTTTATCACGCAGAGAAACTCCGAGCATAGCCCTCTCCAGAGCTTCCTCATACGGCCAGCAGTGAAGGACCACGACCATATATTAATATATAAACTTTTAAACTTTAAATTTGGAGAAAAAAATCCACCATTAAGGGTGGCAAATAAATAACTTCTTTTTAGCAATTTGAAGTCGGTTTTTAGTTTTTGTTCAAAGTTAAAATTATTATTATTTTAAGTTGTATTCAGAAAGATGGTGCCGCCCACCTTTTTTATTTCCCTCTGTCGCTTCTTACGACACCCACGAGATGATAGGGTAGTCTTACGCCGCCCCCACACGGCGTGGGATGGTTTTCAACAACCCCATTATAAAATGATTTTTACGTTAACACCAATACCTACGCGTTAAATGAAATAAAATTTGCATTTTGTACAGACATTTTTGCGTTTAATTTTTTATTATTTTGTTAACGACGTTTCGAGCGTTTTACAGTGCTCATGGTCACAGAGTACGGGCTTGATGATGTCATTGTTAACCGCGACAACCTTCAGGTTTTAATTATTTATCTAATATAAAAATAATATATATACGTGTTATATTAAATGCGTAAAAATTATTCATTGTTAATTTTATTCAAAATCCCATTATTCTCTCTAAAAACGTAAAACCTGTGTCAGTATAGTGGGCTACAACGTAGCGAGTTAAATTGCGCCTTCGATAGTCGTTGCGACCAGCCCTTTTATTCTTAATACCATTAATATATGAAACGTTGCGTTTATTAACATCACTCGGTCACGCAAGAAACAAATATACAAAGGGTCTGCAGGAATAGATGATTTTGGAATTACATGTATTTTCTTTATACCACCGTGGGAAACATTAATAATAATATAGTACAATAAGCATTTCTAACACCATAACATTCAAAAAAAAAAATCGTTATGTACCGCTTTATACATAAATTCATATTTCAAACACTAATCAATATAATATAATCAAACCGGTCTTCCCAAAAATTTATGTTACTTTAGCATTATATTGACGGCTCCGTGGCGCAGTGACTTAACTATGAGTAGCGGCGGTGATGGCCGCGGGTTCGAATCCCGCACGGAACAAGTATTTTGTAGCCCACAAGTAATTGCTCCAGATCTGGATGTTTGTCCTTGTGAAATTTGTGTACGTAAACTGCCTCCGCGATACAAGAGAAAAGTCTAGTGAGAGGGTATCTTTATAAAAAAAAAATAGAAGATAACCGAAGATGTTGGTAGCGGTGGCGGTTGTTAGCTTAACGTTTATAGTGTTTTATAATGTTTACCACTGATAAAAAGATTTACGGTATAAAGAACCTACACGAGTCAAATTCAATAGCTGTAATCATTACAGTCTAATATTATCCTCTTCTTTATCAGCCTGTAATAATCCACTATTAATTATGAACCTCTCCCATGGTAAGGAGGTTATGCCACAATCGCCACACTTAGCAGGCATATCGTCGTTCGCATTACCAGATGTCTCGGACCATTGACGGTGTTTGCTGCCGCCGCTCTGTGTATCAGTCAGCATCCTTGACATAATACCACGAGGAGTTGGAATATTAATTGACGATTTTAGTTTCTAAGTTCCTTGTGTATTAGATCAATGGATCAGCAATAAAATGTGCCATTGGGCTAGCCATATAGCTGGAAGAACCTACAAGCGATAGGGATGTTGTGCTCGTGTGTGAACTGCAGCAACACAAGAACAACACAAGGAACGAACTGATAAGACATACATTAAGTGGATGTGTGCTGGTAACTCAGGAAAAACGAGGAGAAGGACTTTCAATTAATGATTTTAGTTTATAGTTTCAATTTTTTTTATAGCCCCACGAATCAGCAATTTAAATTGCCCATGGGCCGGTCATATTGTGATATGTTCGATGTTAAATAACTACGGTAATTTTCTGATCATTGCCAAAAAACCATTAGTTTTCTGGTCATTGCGAACAAGCGTGTCTGATATAACTCGTACAAAATTCATTTCAGTTCTCATATACAAAACTAATCAGCGCAGTCCTTTATGTTATGAGATTTTTATTTACCTGCTGAAATAAGATCCAGATTATAAAACCACGCACCAGAATCATTTTACGTAGTTTTTCAACAAATGTAAATCATGAACTACTGTTAAATAATTTATTTTCATAGTTTGTTTGATTTACCAACAAATGTTTAAGTTACATTCAAGGAAAGATTTTTCTATGAAAAATGACCTAATCACCTTCATCTTATATATTACATATTACATTCGATGTGGATGTAATCTTATGGATTAAATAATAAGATTCCGGCTTCGCACGGTTGATTTATGAATCTCGACATCAACGTCACCTATCGGGTCCAATTGTGAATGTTAACCATTCTCTAATCAACTTAATCACACACACAACATTTTATCAAAATCGGTCCAGTCGTTTAGGAGTTCAGTCATATACAATTTGCATGTATTATACATATAACCTCCCTCTTTAATTATTCTGGGTATTGATGAAAACCGCATAAAATTCGTTGTGTAGTTTAAAACATCTAAGCGTACAGACGGCGGAAAGCGACTTTGTTTAATACTATATAGAGAGATAGAGAAGAGAAGATAATAGTTGATGTACCTTGCCTGCAGAGAGATATATAAAGTTGACCAACTATGCGTCGAAACACCTTAAAATCCTTATTGCGTTGTGTAAACGACAGTATACTTTATAATTTCATAGAAAAAATTAAACGAGATTATTACATTTTAGTCCTCAGGGATGACAAGGCATCTGCATTTTGATTCTTATTTGAGGATAGACTAGATGTCTATGGGCCATTCACTTACCATCAGGTAATCTGTGCGCTTGTTTGTCCACTTTATTCTGTAAAAAGACGTACTAAGTGCACAATATTACAATCTTATTTTTATTTAATACAAACTGTAATCGACATCCGGGCCAGGGTTTACTAGGTCATCCAATAATAAAGGACAGACTAGTTGTCTAAATAATTAATAAACTTTTATTGGAATCATAAGATTAAGAATAAATAAACGATAATTAAATAATATCAAGTAGCAACTGACGCCGACCGCTTGTCAGCTACCGGCAAATCTAAAATGTATATAAACAAGTATTATCAGTGATTACTCGTTGAAATGTTGATTATAATAACAGTAATTTTATCATTTACTAATTTAGTATTACTAATAATAATAATGTTTAATATTGCGTTATTGTTTGAAATAATTTTAATTGCATAAAAGGTTGCTGTGATGAATAGATCAGTTCGCACGTTGCGATAGTCGTTCAAACCGAGGTCCGTACCTCCTGCGGGGCCCTTGAATCACATCGAGCCCCCTCCCCCCCTTCCCCTAGCTCGAAGAGCCTCACTCCCAAAGCAGGGGTCGGGGTGCCTCGGGACTGCAGTCAGCGACGCGGCGCTTCGTGCTGCCTCGCCGCCGGCAGAATCGTTGCACTCAACAGCTCCTAGGTTTTATAAAGTTGTAAAGGCCGCAGGGCGAACAGCATTGACTTTCCGAAGAAATTGATCAATTGGTCGTTTTGTAACCGTCAATAAGTAAAAAAGTAATAAAGGTAACTCTGCCAGTTTATTAAAGTGAATACAAAATATAAATCATGTATAAGTATCACTTATCTACAAAAGCTTTTTTTATATATCTGAAGAAATTAAATCAGGCAATGAAAGAAGAGTCTCCGGGGAAGGTCGATCTATGTGGGTCGAGCAAACTTTCCGCACTGGGCCGAAACCAGTTAATGGCGGTGCCGCTGAGTGCCCCGATTTTATTGCTAGACATAAAGTTGTGCTAAGAGATTTACTGTACATTCAGTCTTTATGGTAAATGACCAAGCGATGTGTAATAGCGCCAATAAGATAATTTATTGTTACATCTTGACCTATGAATAGTGTTAACATCAACTTTTTTTTGTCATCCGTCTTATCTTTATAAAAACTAGGATTTTCTCTTGTATCGTGGGAACAGTTTACATTCGTAAATTTCACAGAAACGAACATCTAGACAGGTAACAATAATTTGTAGACCATACAAATACTTGTTCCATGCGAGATTTGAACCCGCGGCCTTTATCACTGCAACTCATTACTATGCTACTGCACCACGGAGCCGTCAAATTCATCGGTCATTAATATTGCTTGTTATTACTATCACTAACATTGCGGAGCATGACAAGTCCACTGCTGAACATAGGCCTCACGCATAGATTCTCACAAAGTACGTTTCGGAGTCACCTGCATCTATCGTTTATCTGCGTGTTACATCAGACCGTCACTCCATCTAGTAGTAGAGGGTCGTCGAACACTTTTCAGAACTTTTCAGTACGAGGCTGCCACTCAAGAACCTTTCTTCCCCATCAGTTGTCAGTACTCCGAGCAACGTGGTCGGCTCATTGCTACTCCAGCTTAGTGAGCGGTTGGGCTATGTCTGTTACCCTTGTTGTTCTGCGGATATTCTCGTTACGAATTTCATTCCGTAGACAAATTAAAAACAAAAGACTGCTGAACACTGGCCTTTCCTATAGATTGAATGAAATTTAAAGTGCTAATTTACCATGTGCTCGGCGGTAGTGAAAAATTATTAAATATTTGTGTTAGGAGTAGTTCACTACAAAACTCGAATAGCGGTTGTAAACCTGTGATTTCCGCACTTTCAACCATTAGGCTAACCACTTAATAACATCAATGCCACCTATATCAACAGTGTCGCCGTTGAAACGAGACACCCATCTAAGAAAATATATTCCAGAGGTAACTGCTGAATAACCCTTTCAGAAATTGACAACCGTAGGACAAGGCTGTTATAGTAATAATATAGTTTTAATGTTAGAATGAGATACAAAGTGCGTTCTTGAGAAATAACTTTTTTAAACCGAAGTAATAAAATACTGCGATAGCCAACCCGTGCCGATGCCAAGCGTGACAAAAATAGCAAAATCTCCCTTTCGAGACAATCTATGGGCGAGGTCTATTCTCAGCAGTTGACTTTTATAGGCTGTAAAGTATGGATGGAAATACAAAACCGAACGGTTTGCTAGCGAGTTCCAAATTTATAGTTTAAATAGAGATATGCTCATGAATAGTTCACATCACGATCTCGTCTCGGCGGAGAATGGTTTACGATTCAGCGCGAGTTCGCAAAGAGTGATTGTGTACCAAAGGGTTGCAGGTTTATCGTCAATAAGGACGAAAAGCTTTGTTTCTTTAACGCTCACATTACCATTTTAACGATGCAATCAAATTTACGCCGGCAGTTGTAAGGTTTCAAATGGACACTGGTCGTAAAATATCTCTTATATATTCTTCAAATCTTCTATAAAAATGCGCCGATGAAAATACACAATTATATCTCATACGCAAGCCACATGTACCCCTCTATTCACCTAGTTTAGCCTACTTGCAACATACGGATGGACTCTCCCGTTCGTAAGTTGGTACCACACTCCTACCTATCAAATACGGTACGGTAAGCATAGCCCTCACAACTGCCTTCTCGTCTGAATCTGAAGGGTAACAAACCCATGATGTGATCCATGTTCGTTCTCAGGGGTGGCATTGCATTGAACCTGTGGATTTTTATTTAATTTTCTTTGGAGGTAATTGTCCTCGTGGTGTAAGTAGCCATTAAAGATCAAGTGGAGAATTTTAGCTCTTCCCACACTGTAATAATATAAAATATTTATTATTATAAAAAATGATAATTATAACAAGTATGCACGTATATATGTTTAAATCTTTCAAAACTTAATTTATTTATATTTTATGTTACGTATTCAACATTATTAAATAAAATTCACTAACGTCCTTAAGATTCATATACCTCAGCATAATGCTGGTTTCTTTAATTCTTCATTTACAGTTCATTGTAAATGAAGAATTCAAGTGTTTCATTACATTGATATAAGAAAAGCACCGAATAAGCATGCGTTTAAGAAACTGGTCCGACAACATTATCTTAAGGAAAACTGCATTTGACCGTCGATTTCTATTTTTATTTTTCGTTATTTTATATATTATATATGCAATATTTATTATATACATTATTATTTAATATTTGTAATATTTGGTGAACGGCAGAGTCGGGAAGGGACGCCCTAGGCAAAAGTTTATCGACCAAACTGGCGATATATTGAAAATGGGCCAAATCAAGAGTACCTTTAACCGACGAGCGTGTATGCGTAGGTACCTATATGGATGTGGGGGAAGCGAGAGAGGTGTGTCAGGATCGTGCCAAATGGAAGTCCATAATCTCTGCCTACCCCTCTGGGTGACAGGCGTGAGTGTTTATGTTATGTATTTTCATAATTTATATTATTCTTCTATATGTATTATTAGAACGTATGCGAATATCTTTTGTTTATATACAATATAATATGTCTATTAATTTTTAACATTTTTTGACACCTACCATCTTTTACTTGTTCAATTCTCTCAGGGTTGGCTGGTAGAGAATGCCATAAGGCATTAAGTGCGCCCATTGTAAAATTAGATGAAGGTGTAACACAATAAAGATTAAATAAATAAAATAATTAAATAAAGGACACTACTTGTATTTTATCACAGAATAAATAATACCAACAAGAAGCTTTATTAAAAACTTCACGTGCACGTTTACTCACAGAGAACATCCCGATTGGAATAGAATTAAACGTACCTGTAAACAAAAAGTATTAAATTAGTTCAATGTACTACAGAACATGGCATGTTTTTTTTTATAGAATATGGGTGACAAGCGAGCACACAGTCCACCGGATGATAAGTGGAATATGTGGCCCATAGATATCTACATTTATTCTCAATTAAGAATCAACATGCAGACGAGTTGTCAGCCGTGAGGACTAAGATGGCATGCCTCATTACCAGTAAAAAGGGTCTCCGGTTCTCTACACTCACCATACGAAACTCAGAAGCATTAAGCTGCTATTTTACGCTGGTATTCTGTGAGAGCGTGGTCCTTCTACGGTTGAGCCGACCCATTCATGCTAAAACCTCAATATAACTGCAGCGTGGCTCTACCACGTTTGATTTGTCACCTGTAAACACGTTAGAGTGGATGTGGTATAAAAGTAGAACAAGAGTAACTGATATATTCCAATAATAAATCACTAGGCTGAAGTGGCAATAAGCCGGCCATGTTGTCCGCGGCGAAAGAAAATTTCTTGATTGGCAACCTGTTCCGGCAAGCACAGTCTTAAGCAACTCCAACTAAATAGTTTGACGATTAATTATGATGGACAACAGTGGACTCGTGATGTAATAATGACGATAAAACATATGTTAAGAACCTATAACTTATTTTTAAATTAAATGAAGCGTTACTTTTATACAGTGTAATGTAAAAGATGTCGATGTATGATAGTGAAATATTAGTTACTAAAACTTACAAAAAAAAGCTCTATGCAATGCATATTTATTTAGCTACAAAAATGGCCTAAAAAAGTAACTAAACAATTGAGCAGGTGACTCAGGGCCGTGCTTTGAAGTATCCCCCAAGGAATGCCACAAAGCACGGTCCTGTGCCACCTCCATCCATCGACTTCCTGCATGTCATTACCAGGTTATCACTCTATCTAGTGAGAGGTCGCCTTACAATTCACCTATGTCAAATTTTCGTATTAATATAAGAAATCATATATTTCTTTTATTTTTATAATATTATATTTTTTCTTCTTTAGAAAGGTACTAATTAACGACAATGACTGGAAGACTTGCTCAATTTTTTTAACAAACCACTCTCGTAGCTTTGAAGTGTTTCATTACCGTTGTAATTTCCTCGACGCTGAGGGTTGTACCCTATTACGGCTACAGATGCATCAAAAGATTCGCTCCTAAACGGAAAATATGTTTTAGATCATTGAAGTCGGCATAAAGTTTCTAACACAAATCATTTTCAATAGCCGGTGCAATACACGCAAATGTAATAAGAAGATTATTATATATTTGTTGTCGATTCATAACAATACTAGCTGTGCCCCGCGACTTCGCCCGCGTGGAATTTACTACGATTTCATGGATATCAATTTTTTGCGCGGAACCCTAATTTTGTTTTTGAGTAATGTTACCATCTTATAAATATTGACAAATATTGACATTAATATTTATACGATACTAACGTCACTCAATTGTTTTGCCTTCCCGGAACCCCTCCACTAACCTTTAACTTTATGGTATGGTATTAAAGTTCAAATTGACTTTTAATTATTATTACGAATCTTTTATATGAGAATATAGTAAAGTGTTGTTTTTAGACTTTTTCAGGCAATTTTTTAAATTCTTCTCTCCGTAAGAACCATTTTCGTACTTCAAGGAATATTTTAAAAAAAGAATTAGCGAAACCGGTCCAGCTGCTCTCGAGATTTTCGCTTAGCAACACATTCAGCGATTCATTTTTATATTATAGATAAAGAATTTATATCTTATGGTCATAGATCCTAACAATCTCATTATCTCAACATCAAAAAGTTATGTACGTTTACTTGGCTTTCGAATAGTAAATATTATTAAATTTTGCCAGCCACAAAATTTTGTTATTTTTATATATTCATATTAACTTTATGGTATGGTATTAAAGTTCAAATTGACTTTTAATTATTATTACGAATCTTTTATATGAGAATATAGTAAAGTGTTGTTTTTAGACTTTTTCAGGCAATTTTTTAAATTCTTCTCTCCGTAAGAACCATTTTCGTACTTCAAGGAATATTATAAAAAAAGAATTAGCGAAACCGGTCCAGCTGCTCTCGAGATTTGCGCTTAGCAACACATTCAGCGATTCATTTTTATATTATAGATAAAGAATTTATATCTTATGGTCATAGATCCTAACAATCTCATTATCTCAACATCAAAAATTTATGTACGTTTACTTGGCTTTCGAATAGTAAATATTATTAAATTTTGCCAGCCACAAAATTTTGTTATTTTTATATATTCATACATTATAGAATACATACATTCATAGTTTATAATGTAGTCAAATAAATCTATTTTATTATTTCATTCTATACGTTAGCGCGTAGACTGTGTCATCCTATACGGACTACGATATCTTCTTTTCAGTTGATAATTTCAGACATTTGTAACAATCGGTCAGCAGAACATTACTGTCATACCATATTATCTGTTGGCAACATTTTAAATATAATTTATTAAGAATAAAGATAACATACAAAAATAATTATATTTTTAATTTAAATGAAACTAGTTTTTTACGGATTTTATCGCGTATATTATTAACTTATTTTATATTCCCGACGTTTCGAGTACTTTACAGCACTCCTTGTCACAGGAATACTGAGCTGTTCGACGTACTATTGTCATATTTAACCATGGCTACCTTCAGTTTAAAATTATTAAAATAAGTTCACATACGGGATAAAATCCGTAAAACATAGTTTCATCTAAATGTGTAACATTCGTTCCTTGTTGAAATTGTGCTTATTAAAAACGGTAGTCTCTTTAATAATGTTCTATAATAAAGTTCCACGTTGTACAACGTGTTTCTTTTTATCTCCAACAGCTAATGAAGTTAAACTTAACAAATACAGTCCACTACGCAGCTTCAGTCTGGCCTTCACTTTATCTTCATTGAAATAACTTGGCTACACTTTTGTATTTTCAAGCATTGATAAATCAGAGCAGTTGACTTAATACAAAGTGTTTAATATTTATGAAGCTCTTAAAGTGGGGCAAAAAGCGGAGAAAGGTGAACATTTGAATATTAAGGAAAAGGCAATTTTATTTCGTCGTGAGTTTATACTTACGTTAGGAGTGTATGAAATTCGGCGCCAAGTGTGTTCTCGAGCTAATTTGCATTAACTTTGTTAAATGAGATGAGGTCTCGCAAGAATCATCTGGTTCTTTATTCTATTTCTATAATATAAATAAGTTTATAATTAATTTAATTAAAAAAACTACATATCTGACATTATTAAAAAAAAAAGTGGAGTCTAGGAAAACCGGTACGCAAGCAAAGCGTAGCGATTATTATAATATCTGGTAAAAGATCCGTTTCACGAAAAGAAAGAATGAAAAATATATTATAAACTTAACCTTTTACGTGGTAAAATCATGCAGATATATTAGTAGTATAGTTGTATCACGAATGGGTCGGCTCGACCGGGGAGGGACCGCGCTCTCACAGAATACCAGCGTAAAGATGCTGTGTTTCGTATGGTGAGTGTTGGGAGCCGGAGACGTATTTTACTGGAAACGGGGCATTCCATCTTAATCCTTACAGGTGACAACGCATCAGCATTTGGTTCGTAGTCGAGGATAGACGTAGATGTCTATGGGCCACAGTAACTACTTACCATCAGGTGGACTGTGTGCTCGTTTGTCATCCTTATGCTATAAGAAAATCTACGATATGAATAAAAATCAATAACCGTATGTATGAAAGATCATCACTTGAGAACAGCTGGACCGATTTTGATCAAACATTTCTGCGTGTATTTGAGTGGTTCCCTGGATGGTTTAGATTCACAAATGGACTAGGTAGGTGGCGCTGTTGTCGAGACCCAGAAATCACCCGTGCGAAACCGGGGCGGATCACTAGTATATAATATATAAAAATATAAGATTTATAAGGTAGAGGTAACGTCTCTACACTATGTGCGTTACCTAGGAATACATTAGGAATTTCCTCCTCCCGTATTGTAAAGGCGTTTACGTACATAAATTGCTCACGGACAAGCACCCAAATCCGAACTATTATTTGTGGCCCGTATATATGCTTGCAGCAGTGCACTGGAACGTTTAGCCACTGTGCGGAACAAGGCAAATTAGTTCTGTAACTTAATATATATATGAACATGTTACTAATAGCTTTAGATATTTTATTGTCAGACTAGCTGAACCCTGCGACTTCGCATGGAATTTATTACGATTGGATTTCATGGGTTTTAACTTTTTTGCGCGGGTCCCATACTCTTTTCATATTTTTTATAACATCAGCTATCTGCCAGTGAAAGTCCTGTCAAAATCGATCTAGGCATTTTGGAGATTAGCCGGAACAAACCGACAGATAAAATTTTTAAAGATTTTTTTTTGTTATAAGTACCGTATATACTTTCGAAAAGAGACACTTCAATTTTATTTATCAAAATATTAAGTCATTATATAGACAAGTTTATTCGAGTGACAAAGGAGTTAATGTTCAACAGGGGACTTGTGAAGGGCTGTAATAAAACGAGTTAAAAGTTCACCCGATAGTAAGTGACTAAAACTACAGTATTACTCATTCACTATTCTATTAAAAAAAAAACATTACCTCCGTACTAGGATTTTCTCCTGTATCGTGGGAGCAATTTCCATTCGTAAAGGCGGATATCGTTTTTGGGCCCACCAGTTGTAACATCAGCTATCTGCCAGCGAAAGTCCCGTCAAAATCGGTCCAACCGTTTCGGAGATTAGCCGAAACAAACAGACAGGCAGGTAGACAGATAGACAGAGACAAAAATTTTAAAATTTGTTTTTTTGTTATTAGTGCCGTATATACTTTCATATGCATTTAGTAAAAAGCTGTTATTTTAACATTACAAACAGACACCTCAATTTTATTTATTTGTGACGAAGAACGAACTACTAAAAGGATTATCCATCAATCTTATAGTACATATATACCTACAACTTTATTTAATACTATTAATTATTGACCAGTGCACTATTTCAACTTATAATACCGGTGAAAACTAATACTTGTTAAGTTCTCAGTGTTCCCGTTAGATACGGTTAAACTAATATTACTATTGTAATTTATAGGTTATAAGGAATAAATCGACATGTACTTCATTAAATTACGTCACAATTTGTGGTGGGCCCATTATCCATACAAAAAGAAACTGTCTCCTTTCACAAGGACAGACATCCAGACCCGGAACAATAATTTTTGGCCATACAAATACTTGTTCCGTTCAGGATTCGAACCCGCGACCCTCCTCTTCAATCTAATAATATTTTTTTAATAAAGGTGAAGTCTTTAGTAGTGACTAAAGACCCCTCACCTTTCAGACAGGATCACAGTTGTGGGTGCACTGCTAATTATCTCTTGCATAAACGCCTCGTTTTATATATAAGCAACATACATTTTTCATGTATAAGCAACCCGACCCGCAACAATTATTTGTAGGCGATAGATACAAACACTTGCTCTATGTGGGATTCGAACCCGGGACCCCGTAGCCTATGCTTACTAACTACGCTTCGGAGCAGTCAATACAAAGTATAATAACGTGTTTACTTTAAATTACAGATTATAGTAATACTTACTACTTACTACTTATCTTCACGCACAATCCCTGACGGGGTAGCCAGAGAGAACAGATCGCCAAGTGTCACGATCCTTACAATAATTATAATAATTACAGATTATAGTAATGGAATCTAGAATGAACTACCACCATTTATACACTGAAGTTTCACGACCCTATTCCTACTTCCACTGCCAGGAAGTATACTTACATAAATCTGATAGTTACCAACGAAGACCTAAAGTATAAAAAAAGTTTCTAGTTAATTTGGCACGCTCGCCCGTCACGTGGATTTACGAGTGGATTACATCGTGGACGGACACGCCGAAGCGTTGCGTCTGACAGGGGATCAGTACACGCCTCCCGCTACGAGTATTTTATATTATCTACAAACCTAAATACGCTATATGTACCTTTAATCATTCAACGTAATTAAACGTTAACGTTCATGATTTATCTTAATTGTTATTTCAATTGTAAATTAAATTAGAGTTAATAGACGTTACTCTTACTTTGCGGGAATCCATTATATTAAAGTTGTTAAAAATTAATTAGCTAATATCGGCGTAATAAAATAATATGTACTTACAAGACATACAAGACAACAACCACTGATTCACTGAGGTTCCATAAGTATGTAACTATTGATATTAACGATAGAACAGAATAGTTTTCTTCTATGTTAATATATATAATTTCTGTGTAAAGATTTGCGTTTACGCTAATCTCTCCGAAAGCGATCGAGAGATTTTAATAAAATTTTATAAATGTGTATCTATTGCTTGCTCCAACTTGATAGAACAGTTTTTATCCCGATAAGTGATCCTCAATATTTTTTTTATTGTGAATTTAAGGATTTTTTATAGGTCATAGGGTCGTAGAAAGGACATAGACTAGTTATGTGGTAGATCCATTCTGCAGCTATATTATAGATATAGCACGAATGGGTCGGCTCGACGGGGGTAGGACTACGCTCTCACATAATACCAGCGTAAAATAGCAGCTTAATGCTGCTGTTTATCGTATGGTGAGTGTAGAGCACCGGAGACCCTTTTTACTGGAAACGAGACATTCCATCTTGGTCCTCTAGAGTGAACAACGCATCTACATTTTGATTCTTAGTTGAGGGTAGATGTAGATGTCACAGTATCCACTTACAATCAAGTTCGGCGTAGCTTGTACATACAAGATCTAGGTATCTTATTCACGCACGCCGTACTTTCCGCTCCACTGCGTGCCCGTCATTGAGGTTCCATATTTATACAATGAAATAGAATATTTATAATTCAATGTAGATATATTATACATTTATACTTATTTTTGAAAGTAATTAGTTTTTTACTTTATTTATAATTCTATTTACAATCAAATACATATGTTGTACAATATGATAGTCTTCAGTGTGCTTATGGAGTTAAAAATGACACACCACTTTTACACAAGTAGTTGAGTAGACGGAACATTGAGACACGGTGTTCTCCGTGCCCTATCTCAATGTGTCGAGAGGCTATATTCTCAGTGTCATGCTACGCTCACATTAGAAATTAATGCTGTAACATCGATAGCAGCTTGTTATAACTCTATTTTTATAGAAGGTTAATAAGCCAGCACACAGTGCACCTGATTGTAAGTGGATGCTGTAGCCCATAGATACCTCCATTTATCATAAATTAATAATAATGCATTTTTGTTATTAATTTGTATTTTCTGTACTTTGTGTAGTATCCTCCTCTATCTGATACTGCTCCACATAAATAGCATATGAAATTTTGGTTCAATGGTTTTGGAATGACTATGTGATCAGGCCGATGCTAGAATCTGGTCCGTTTTCCATTAATCAGACAATGTTTGGAGGAAAAAGTTGTCAAAGTAAATACTTTTATTTCTATCTTTTAGTATTAAATAAAATATATAAGCTAATGCACACAGCAATCATTAGTTGTGACCAAATGACGCGTACAGTAAGCGTTAAAAGTATTTTAATTAAATGAAAGCCCGCTGGGGTGGCGTGACCTGCACTGGATTGCTTTTGACACGCTCCGGTAACCTCCAGACTGACCCTATTCGTAATTATCAACAATTTAGACCGCACTACCGCTTGTGTCTGCACACCTGGAATGCTCTTTAACAATTGAAAAGTATTATATTTTAAATTATACCATTTTGTCACTGAGATAAAAGAACCATGTGCAGTTTTGATGTTCAGTTCTATTTACATGCCTACCTGTTAAAGACTGCATCTCAATTGTAACTAGGAAACTAGAGGAAAACAACATGCCAGCAGGATATGCAGTATTACTCAGACATTGCCTTACATCTGGTTATCTATTGTGGTAGAAGAGCTTTACAAGCAAGTATGGTGTTGCGATGGGCTCACCGGTATCTCCCATTGTCGCCGATATTTTCATGGAGTAGTTTGAGGAGAAAGCCCTGCTTACTCCGGCTGTAACTCCAAGGTTCTACAAGCGGTACGTAGACGATACTTTCACAATTTTACCATCAGACAAATTAACTGCATTTTTAGAACATCTTAATTCCATAAACTCTAAAATTAAATTTACTATGGAGTTAGAGGCAAATAATTCTTTAGCTTTCCGAGATGTGTTAGTTATTCAAAATCCTAACAACACCATAAGTCACCCTGTGTATAGAAAAAAGACCCATACAAACCGATATTTAAACGGCGAATCCCACCATCATCCTTCACAGTTAGCTACCGTGGGCAAATCTTTGTTACAGAGAGCACGAGGGATCTGTGACAGCAAACACCTGGCCGCCGAGCTTCAGCACATCAAGCAGGTTCTGCACGACAACAAGCTTCGGGTCCCGCGCCTACGTCACAGTGACCGGGTGAAGCCGGCCACAGTCGAGCGTGTGCCGGCTGTACTACCGTATGTCAGAGGTGTCACAGACAAGAATTACTATGTCTTAGAACATTCTTCAAGCCACCGAAGAAGATTAGTCAGTTCTTAGCATCGGTCAAGTGCAATATTCCTCTACGAGATGCAGGAGTGTATAAGCTTGATTGTGAATGTGGTCTCTCATGTATAGGGCAAACAAAGCGACCCATCAAAACCCGCGTAAAAGAACATATAGCTGACGTGAAACACCAACGTTCCGGGAAGTCTGCAGTTTGTGATCACACCCTAGACGGCCCCCGCCATTACATAAGATTTGATAAACCACAAATCCTCGCTAAAGAACATCGATTCCTGCCAAGGATAATACGTGAGGCTATTGAAATTTAAAACAAACATCCTAATTTTAATAGAGGGAGGCTGGGTACTACCACCTGCTTGGGATCCTGTAATTAATAAAATTAAAACTAAACCCAAGCATACCACTGCAAGACTTCAAAACAGTAAGTTCATTCTGCGTAGATTTTTAACAATGGTAGAGCCACGCGGCAGCTTTTGCTGTCGCACGGATGGGCCGGCTCGAACCGGGGTAGTACCACGACCTCACAGAAAACCAGCATGAAGTAGAGGTTTACCACTGCGTTTCGCTTGGTGAGTGCAGGTGGCCGGAGGCCCTTTTTACTGGAAATGAGACATTCCATCTTAGTCCTCACGGGTGACAACGCCTCTACATTTTGATTTGTAACAGAGGATAGATGTAGATGTCTATGGGCCGCAGCAACCACTTACCATCAGGTGGACTGTGTGCTCGTTTGTCACCCTTACCCTATATAAAAAAAAAAGATCCGAACAAAATTAATAATTAAAAAAGTTGAAGGTACTCCTCCGGGTTAACTCTGACATCGGGACGTCAATCACCTCAGTCCTCCGTGACCATGGATGCTGTAAAGTACCCAAAACGTCGGGAATCAATAAAAAACAATTAAACGCGATAGAATCCGTAAAAGTAGTTTCATTCAATGTGTAGTGTTTGCGTGAATAAAACAAATCATTATGGTTATACGTGTTTCTGGTTGATAAATAGATACTTGGTTGGGTTCATAATGGCTAAAATATGATAGTCTCAAGATTTTTTCTCTTTAAAATTTTATAATGTATAAAAATCTATCTCTATTTTTCTATAACTCTATGTCTTGTTATAACAATATTATACTTACTGGTACAAATAATGTAGAAATGGTTCCATTTAATAAAATTGTTTTATTCTACTTTTTCTTTTATACTTCTCAAGTAAATGTTTGCTGCAAATTGTTGAGTTTTTCTTTGGATTCCAACCATCCCGTCCAATTAACCTTAACCATTTTTTTTTCTAATTATAGAATCCGGAGGGAAACTGTTTGGCAAACGGCAAAATAAAATTACATTTATAGAACGCAAACCGAGGCTTTATTTTGTTATTGTTGTGCGGGCAAGTCTATCGATTCAAAATAAACATTCAAGATAAATAAAGACATGAATTTTGATAGAGTTGAGTCAATTCCTAGCGTACATGTAAAATATTTAGTATAAAAATGTAGTGACCAAATTCATGCAATTTGTCAATAACGTCACTTTTGTCTTTGTAAAATATCAAAATGTGCAATTATCAGGATTAATTCTATTATTAACACTACGGTCACTCACAGAACAAGTAACCATTTTGGAAAAAAGTTACTTAGTAAAAATTACCACTGAGTGTGAGAGTGTAATACTCTAAAAAATTACAAAATATCTAGGAGCTTATTTCTTGTGTGCCGACCTGTCATTCAAAATCGGTTACAGAGTCATGAGATTTGGTATCCACTTCTTGCATTTTTGCCATAAGGAATTTTCTTCTCTCTTGCACACTATGTCCGTCTATACGCCAATATATTCTAAGTCTATTATGCACACGTATATTAGGCAATGCATCAATGATGACAAATCCAAGACTTTTTCTGCCACCAGAGCGGGCCACTTAGGAATGAGGTTAAATATTTGACAGATGTCATAGCGAGGAAAGTAAATTTGTTAGAAAAGTGTATATGTTTTTTTTTATTCTGAATTATTACTTTTATTTTATATTTATCAAATCAGAAATGGATAAACCAAACTACTACCATATTCCTAAAGGTAGAATTTAAAAAAAAAGTTAAAAATGTGTAACAAATTAAATAATACAGCACCGAGGCATTGTTTTGTATATACATAAACTAGAAACTGAAAACTTATAAATTAAATCGCAACTTTTCATTGTTGATTACCTACACTGTGTGACCGTCTGCGTAAAAAATAATCTCACTTACCTTAGTCCCAACTAACGATATTCAGTGAGCGTAAGATTATCAACCCTAGGAAAAGGCACGGGTGACCAAGACTAACAAATTATTGTTCCTACAACAATTTCAGTATTGTCAAAGACTATCGAAATCGGTTTACTCGCGTGATATTAACTTTCAAGAAGAGAAGACCCTTAAGCTACCCATCTCTAATAAACACAGGTTGTTAACGCCGTTCTCACACATGTTTAAAAACTGAGTGAATACACACATCACATCGAAGTATCATCATATAATTATGTTCATTATTTATCATCCCTTTCCCACTCCTATCCTAAAGAGTCGGTGAAAAGAGATAGCGCGTGCTGCGACTAGAAGATTCGATGTAAAAGACAACGACCGTTTTTTCAATTCGCTTCCGGATCACTTACGAGTAACATCGGACACCGCCTGTCATTAACCCGCTGTGAAATATAGCCAGCCCTGAGTAATTTGATTTAGAAAACTATTGCCGAGTGAATGGTGCAAGCAAGAGAAAAGACAAGAAGCCGCACAGAAAATAGCTGAGCTATCGGGTAAGTCACAGACTATTCCCTCCTGAATTACTATAATAGCGCCTTTGCACCATCACAGGTTAAGTACATTATATTAAAAATATCAATCTCCATTTACATTATTAAACGTTGACATTTATGAATCTCCGATTTAAAAAGTCAACTCATTTCCATAATTGTTTTTAGCATTTGATGAATACTTTTTAATATCGCTACGTTTTATGAAAATAAATAAATCAGGAACGTTTCAGTCCCAGTTTTCTTTAAATTAATGAAACAATGGCAAAATTGTGCGAGTTGATGAAAGAATATCTTAATAAAAATCATGTTAAAATAATTAAACGTGCCTTATACTATATTAAAATAATATATATATATATATATATATATATATATATATATATATATATATATATATATATATATATATATATATATATATATAAAGTAAACATACAATGAAGGCACAACTCCAGAACTTTATATGTTCTTAATGATTTCTTATATTTACGCAAACACTACACATTGAATAAAACTACTTCTATCACGTTTAATTAACTTATTAAATTCCTGACGTTTCGGGTTCTTTACGGCAACCATGGTCACGGGGGACTAAGGTGACTGACGTCCCAATGTCAGAATTACCCCCCGAGGTACCTTCAGCTTTTTTAATTGTTAGTTTTGGTTACTGAGTCTTGAAGTCTTTTTTCTTTGTTCTTTTTTCAATGTTAAATGATCCATATACACCTTTTCCTTAAGGTTCAATTCAGTAACCCTATTCTTGTTATTGTATTGTGTCATGTTAGGGTTCTTCGATCTTCCTCTAACAACAAGATTTAAAGTTCACCATTTGAATTCTTTTTTCAACCGCCTTCAAAAAAGGAGGCGGGTCTCAATTCGACTATATTTTTTATGTATGTTACATCAGAACTTTTTTTATAGTAGAACCGATTTTGATGATTCTTTTTTTAATTGAAAGATGATGTTGAAAGTTTGAAAGATGATCTCGTGTTGTCCCCATATAAACGTGATCAAGATCTGACCAGTAGTTTTTGAGTTATCCTTAATAATGCGTATTTAGTTGAGTTTGACTACATAAATGATGTTCTCATTTTATTTATATTGACGTCGGTTATACATAAATTTCAATTTTACTATTTATTTTTATAAGGGAATTCAATTAAGACTTTAAATATTTATAATGTTTGACACTTAGGAATTACGGTATAAATAAATAAGTACTAATCAATATGGCGTTTCACTAAATAATAACAGCATAAACAATAGGTGTGTTAAAAATACCTCATTAACCATAGTAGC
Source organism: Parnassius mnemosyne (assembly GCA_963668995.1). Classification (NCBI taxonomy): domain Eukaryota; kingdom Metazoa; phylum Arthropoda; class Insecta; order Lepidoptera; family Papilionidae; genus Parnassius; species Parnassius mnemosyne. The sequence continues at coordinate 40,833,718 of CAVLGL010000083.1, forward strand.
CATTATGTCCAGAAACAGCAGTGGACAGTTTTTAAAGTATTTATTGAACACGCTCGGCTGACGACGCAAGTAGAACATACAGGTTTACAAACGAGGTAAATTTGTTTATTGATTTAGTGTGCACAGCAAGTCGTTCGTAGTGGATGGCTCTTAGAGAAAAAGATCGTACATCCTTATTGTGTTTAATGCATCGATCTTCGAATTACGTTAATATTATGACATGCAGTAGTGTGACATAACTCTTCACCATTACCTTTGTCATTTAGTTTAGAGATAATAAGGTATTTATTTTTACATTTTAGGGGAATTCTATCTATGAAAGAACTCATAATGAGTTACACATACCCACCCTGGGTTTCTGTAATACTTGAACGATGAACATCACAAACAATCGAACTTCACATACAAAGTAAGTTCGTTTGATTATTAATATTATTATAATATACTTATTTTATACTACATAAATATCAAATGCCTGTATATTTTTCCTTTAGGTTGTATGATTGATATGAGTAGGAACCACAGGTTTTGAGTTAATAAAAATTAAGCCAGAAATGATAAAGTCCTTGTCACAAATTGTGGATTTAGGGACTAACAACTTGCATGTTGCGAAAATCTCTGGCTTTGTGCTCTACCTGCCCAGCATTGTGAATATGTTTTACTATTTGCATGTCTTTATTAACTTTAAATAGTTTTATATTCAGTAGTAGATTTATAGTATGGTGAAAAAGAAGTGATAAATAAACACCTACACCGCTGTCGCTAAATGCTTTCACAGATTACGAGCGTAAAATAGTAGTTAAATGCTGCTGTGTTTCGTATGGTGAGTTGTAGAGAACCGAAGACCCCTTTTACTGGAATCAAGGCATTCCATCTTAGTCCTCATGGGCGACAACGCAACTGTATTTTGAATCCTAATCGAGGAAATATGTATACGCCTATGGGCCACAGCATCCACTTACCTTCAGGTGGACTGTGTGCTCGATTATCACCCTTATTCCATAAAAAAAATGCGTACAGTTATTGTGCGCCAATGAATATTCGTCATAAGTGATTTATTCATAGATTGTACATATGAAATAGACAACATATTTGTATTATGTTATAAATTTTGAAATAATATGTTATAATAATTTATATAGGCCCATAGCTCTCAACTCACTACCAAAGGTTAGCTTGCGAAATTAAGGCTGGTAAGAGAATGCCTTTCCGGCTTAAAGCTCGCCTTTGTACTAATTATTTTGAGTGCAATAAAGATTTTTTGAGCCGTGGTAGCTCAGGAGCTAAGGGCTAGCTGTAAATTACACAGTAGGTACGCGAGCCATCCGGATTCGATACCCGCCGGCACCAATTAAATTGTTAATTGCAATTTTAAGTGCTGATTTACCATGCGCTCGGCGGTGAAGGAAAACATTGCTAGGAAAACTGGATGTCTGAGAATTAAGAAAAAAAATATGTTTCGAAGACATGTGAAGTTTGTAAACACGCATTGGGGCAGCGCGGCATATGTTGTCTTGTCCTTAAACCCTTTCAGAAATGACGGGGGGGGGGGGGGGGGGCTGTGCCCAGCCGTAGGACGTATATAGGCTATAATATTTTTGTCGTAGACAACGCTACGGCTGGAATTCTTATCTATAAACTACTACTTAACAGTCCCTTAAAACAAGGTCATCTATTCCTAATCGTTATGAACAAGCCATCACAAACAAAACAAATCTCTTTGAAACGAGGAACCCCTTACATCGCCATTGGTTAGTTTTATCAGCCCACCTTGTGTCGGGTATTGCGCCCCTCGCAGATAAAATTAGAAGGGGTGCGAAATGAAAAAAATAACTTTTCAATTTACACCCCTTTAAGTAATATTTTTACAAATATTGATGAGGTAAAATTCACTGCTGCAAATCAAATACGCTAAATGTTAATTTGCGAGAGACTATTTATACATAAAATTAACTTTTGGCAAAGACTTATTTTATGTATAAATAGCCGATACACCAGTGAAGTTTAACGGAAGTGTCTTATTATGTTCACTAACAAACATAACCAATAAATGAAAGGAAAAAAGAGACACACAGACAAAAACAGACTGACTTATATATATAGAGATAAAAAACAGAGAGAGTATTAAATAACAACACCAAAAATGCAGACGATGAACAAATGTGGTATAAAAGATAACAGTTCCTTCATCGCCTTCATAACCTAAGGTATCATCAACAACATGGTAAAACAAAATATATATCTATACATTTATTAAACATCTTGTTGTAGGAACACCTGATAATGATGCGAGGTACCAAAAAGGAATACCACTTAGGATATGCAGGTGTATACGGGGTTAATTTGCAATAACCGGCCAAATTTGCAGAGAAGGTTCCGAATAAATAATATAAGCAAATGGTGAAGAAAAATTAATTAAAAAATATCTCAAACATTCTGTCTTCTTTTGTCTTTTAAATTCAAAATGCGTGGTAATTCATTATTTCAAATGATTTTACTGCACACGCACACAGTCCTAAAGGGTTGATCGGTAAGCAAAAACGTTGTTACCCATAAATCACATTCAATTTGGGATAATTTCAAATAAAAGTATTAGTCTTATTTACTCGTGTTTTCAAAAACTGCAATAACGATATATCATTATTTGTATATTTTAACATATGTTTAAAATTCAGATCTTTTGGGACTAGCCGAGCGGCAACATGTTTCATTATTTAAAATGGTAAGATAATCGTGAGGCACAGAAAGTTCGGCGGCTATCTCCCTCAAACTTGAATGAGGATTTTGAAAAATGGATGGAATGTTGACTTCAGTTGCAAACTTGGATAAAGTCGATTCACCGTAAGCCTTCTGTAACATTTTCAATGACTCCGAACACGAAATTCCATTGGCGATGCAAAATTTAAGACAAATTCGTCATACACACTAAATATGATTTAACTAAAAACAGCACTGTATTTTATCTAAATAACAAATGTAACTCAAACTCCGCGCCAAAATGGAAAACAGTTGTGCCAATCTAACAACAAAAAAAATTGAATTTGGAACCATAAACATATTTTAAATAATAATCCATTCCCGATACTGTTTTGACTGAATGTATAAGAATCCACCGAAGCATGAATTAGCCAGCGGATAAAATTTACAACAAGCGTTAAGCAATGTAATATTACATAGAACAAGTTAAAAGCTAATATTTATCCATTGATCAGGGGGCGGCTGTGTGTGCTCAAGTTATTATCTGGAGTGGATCGGTGCGAGGTGTCAGGAAGAGGGCACACGCCGGGGATAAACTGGGACTCAAGTGCTGCATGTTTGAACAGTATTTGTGGTTTAATGTATCGTTTGCAGTGTTATATGTTTTAATTCATAATATTATCTATAGAATCCCTATAGAAAAATATTTAAAATAGAAATGTTAAAAAGAATGTTAAAAAAGAACTATCGGTAAATCCAATTGTGCATGCCCTAAGCGCATTAAAAAAAATTACGGAAACATGATTATACGTAAATTTTTTAAAGTTTGGTTTACTTACTGCTCAAAACAACGTAAATTTCAGGATTTCTACGCCGAAAAAAATTATAACTAAACTAGAAAAGAAAATTAAACTGCCATTTACATTCCATGGCTTTCCACATGATAGATGAATAGATTAAAAACTAGATTGAGTTAAACAATTGATATTTTCAAAAGTTATCGTGTTTACCACTCCATGCGGATATGATAAATCTACACTATAAGACACTAAAACCACTATTTTTAAGTAAAAATAGCAATTAATCGATTTAAAAAATATATTAGTAAGTTCAACAATCATTTATATTTCCGATAATGTGCTTTTTATATCATTTATATGTTCAATATGATTGTTAGATATGATTTTATGCGACAAAACGTTGGAATCTTGATTTTTCGGCGCTAATAGAACATACCTACGCGCTTTGCGCTTAAGGCATGCAATAACATTTTTCGGGACCGATACGGCGCAGGAACCTTCAAGACAAGAGCCTACTCTTTTTTAAAAGGCCAGCAACGCATCTGCAATTCCCCTGGGGTTGCAGCTGTTCATGGGCGGCGGTAATCACTTACCGTTTCCCCTCTTATGAAAAAAAAAGAATGTTTGTTTCTTTACTATAATACGCCAGAAGACGTTAAAGTGCAGTAACTTAGCTTAACAAAAGCCTGTTCACTCTTGCCTTGAAAACATGTTTTCGTTTTCCGTGCTGAATTCAAAGAAATGATCAATTATGGTAGTAGCCAGTCGAAATTTTACAAAGGTTTTTCTCAGGTGTTTTACGCAACGGAAAATTAAAATTAATAAAGTGAAGTTTTTTCATTTTCAGTTTTTTTTTTAATGAATGCTACAAAATATTTGTTTCCAACCGTATTATCAAAAGAATCGCTGATAAGTCTGAAAAATCATGAAAAATAACTGAATTATGTTATTTGACATGTGCCTTTCCAAAAGTGCAAATTCTTAGTAGGTACTTAATATTGGGAGACCCATACAGAATACATTTGCAAGAAGCTAAATCAATTTTCTAATGTTCTATGTGTATTTTATATGATATTTATAAACCAAGATGCTCTAAGGACGGTATATAACAGCTGTGGGCTACGGTAAAAGCAAAGATAAAGCGATAAAGCGCTAAAAAGTGTGTGCGTAGTATTGAGAAGATGGATGGGTGCTGCCGTCTGCTTGGTATACTATAATTAATAAAATTAAATCCAAACCCAAGCATACCGCTGCAAGACTTCAAGTACTGTAAGCTCATTCTGAGTAGATCGGACAAAAAAATAATATGCTTAAACTATGACATCGGGATGTCAAACAGCTCAGTTTCCCCCGTGACCATGAGTTTTGTAAAGCACCCGAAACATCGGGAATTAAATCGTTAAAACTAAACTTTGACGGCTCCGTGGCGCAGTGGCTTAGCAATCAGTTGTTGCGCTGGGGGCCGCGGGTTCGAATCCCGCACGGAACAAGTTTTTGTATGGCCTACAAATAATTGTTCCGGGTCTGGATGTTTGTCCTTGTGCAATTTATGTTTGTAAACTGCCTCCACGACACAGGAGAAAATCCTAGTGAGGAGGTAACGTTTTTTTTAAAAAAAAAGAATAAATAAACAAATAAAACGCGATAAAATCCGTAAAATTAGTTTCATTTAATATCTCCTGTTGTATAACCTATATATTATTGAAATCAAAAGCGCAACATTAACATCCATACGATATAAACGATAACTACAATTCTTTTATCCCTACTAGGCAGACTGACTAACGATCAATTTATTAACCGCTCCCCAGTTCATGCGCACCGGGATGAGGTCGGCGTGTGATTGGAGTCGACGCCATCCATCAGGATAATTGCAGCATCATTTTGTTTTTCGGTCGAGATTACACTGGATTAATTAGTAATCGTTTGCAGTTTTTGTTGATATATGTGTAATTGAATCGAATTAAATTTTATCATTGGAAATACAGTATTCTTGAATAGTAAACAAAGGCATTAAAGATTTTCTTTCTCAGCGAGCTATGAAGAGGACTATGCTCGCGGTTTCTCTGTGTAATAAACTTAGGAATGAGGATATCCGCAGCAGAACCAGAGTGACCGACATAGCCCAACGGATTAGTAAGCTGAAGTGACAATGGGCCGGCCATAAAGCCCGAAGAACCGACAACCGATGGGGAAGAAACGAGCAGCCTCGTACCGGTAGGCGAAGTGTAGGGCGACCCCCCACTAGATGGAGTGACGACCTGGTAAGACATGCAGGAAGTCGATGGATGCAGGAGGCTCAGGCATTTGCTTTGTGGCATTCATTGGGAGAGATCTATGTATCGCAGTGGATTTGTGAAGGGCTGGAAGATTGTTTAAATAAACGTTACCTATTCACTCAGATGGTGTAGTTTTATCAACTTTCAAAAAATGCTTTGTAAAACTAATTTCGAATAAATATATTTCCACTATGACTAAGGAATTTCTTTTATAAATATGTGAGTGTCGTTGACGGGAAACAACGTCAAAGTTACCATTTTTTTTTATAGAATTAGGGTGACAAACGAAAAGAGTCCACCTGATGGTAAGTGGTTGCTGTGGCCCATAGACATCTACATATATCCTCGATTACGAATCAAAATGCAGATGCGTTGTCACCCCTGAGAACTAAGATGGAATACCTCGTTTCCAGTAAAAAGGGTCTCCGGTTCTCAACACTCACCATACGAAACACAGCAGCGTTAAGCTGCCATTTCACGTTGGTATTCTGTGAGAGCGTGGTCCTTCCCCGGTCGAGCCGACCCATTCGTGCTACAACTATACCAGTAATATAGCTGCAGCATGGCTCTACCACGTATAAAAATCTAACTGCGATCGAAAATCGGTGTGCCAAGAACTCGCTCTATAGGATCTTGTCTATCCAACAGTGGACTATTATAGACCGACGAAATCGAAGAATGTAAAAATGTATGTTTGTTTTTATATGTAATAGATTAAATAAAACTAATTTTACGGATTTTATCGCGTATATTAACTTATTTTACTTTCCCGACGTTTCAAGCACTTTACAGCACCCATGGTCACGGGGGGGACTGAGGTGTATGACGTCCCAATGTCATAGTTAACCACGGCTACCTCCAGATTAAAAATTATTAATTTTTATTCCGATCTACGCAGTATGAACTTACAGTATCATGAAGTCTTGCAGTTGTATGCTTGGGTTGGGATTTAATTTTATTAATTATGGGATCCCAAGCAGATGGTAGCACCCAGCCATCTTCTCTATTGAAATTAGGATGTTTTTTGATTTCAATAGCCTCGCGAATCATCCTTGGAAGGAATCGGTGTTCTTTAGCGAGGATTTGTGGTCTATCAAATCTAATGTAGTGACGGGGGCGATCCTGTACGTGTTCACAGACTGCAGACTTCCCGGAGCGTCTATTCTTCACATCAGCTATGTGTTCTTTAACGCGGGTTTTTATGGATCTTTTAGTTTGTCCTATATAAGAGAGACCACATTCACAATCCAGCTTGTAAACTCCAGGAGTTAGTTGTAAATGCAGCGAGGCTATTGAAATCAAAAAACATCCTAATTTCAATAGAGAAGATGGCTGGGTGCTACCATCTGCTTGGGATCCCATAATTAATAAAATTAAATCCCAACCCAAGCATACAACTGCAAGACTTCATGATACTGTAAGTTCATACTGCGTAGATCGGAACAAAAATTAATAATTTTTAATCTGGAGGTAGCCGTGGTTAACTATGACATTGGGACGTCATACACCTCAGTCCCCCCCGTGACCATGGGTGCTGTAAAGTGCTTGAAACGTCGGGAAAGTAAAATAAGTTAATATACGCGATAAAATCCGTAAAATTAGTTTTATTTAAATGTGTAGTGTTCGCGTAAATATAAGAAATCATTATGTAATAGATTACTTGGAAAAGGAAATGTCAAATGACAGAGTAATCAATAGAGACAGTGTTTTTAATACAATATTACATAATCATTTTTCTAAGTGGCCTAATTAGAAAAGGAGTCCTCCTTGTCCTCCTGACTCCGCCTGGTAGGCACCACCTTTCGACCTAATTCTGTAGCCAAATATCTGTGTCTGGACTGCTGTGTTTTGATCAAGGTTATAGGGAGCCAGTATAAAGTTACAGGCTGTGAGGCGTTCAGTCTTTGCCCCCACATTGTCAGAGGTGACTACGCATATGTAACCTTCTTTTATTTAAAAGTTTTGGAAGGTTGCAGGTGGCCATGAGCTGCATTAGCCATTTAGAATTAGGTGGAGTGTAAGTTCGTTTATTTATTTAATATTTATAAAAAAAAGACATAAGATCATACATCCAAAACATCTCAGTACAAAAACGAAACCGCTTACCAAGTAATATAACTTACAATAAAAGTAAAGTTTGCGCAATTCTCTACAGCTGTATCTGTTACAGCCGTTTGCAGCATCCGGTGGCGAAAGCTCGAAGAACCGTGACTAGTATGCTATATTACAACTTAATTAGATGATTATTTAAAAGTCAAGAATGCGTGGAAATACTGAGTGAGCTGTAGACCTTTTTTGAGTTATTAATATTATGCTTTTAACCCCCGACGCAGAGGGGCGTTGTATGTTTAACGTGTTTATCTGTGTGTCTGTCTGTGGCATCGAAGCTCCCAAATGAATGGACCGATTTAAATTGTTTTTTGTTTGACAAGTGACTTGATCCAGAATGTTCTTAGATATGTTTCAAGAAAATACAGCTTTTTATGTTTCGGGGATTTTTATAATTTCAGTTATAATGTATAAGGTTAAATTGAATATATTGGATGAAAAACCAGCTATGTAAATTTTGGCATTACTTCTCAAAAAATCTCCGAGGGACTCGTTGAAGAGACAGCATATCATTCTTGACTTTCAAACAACTGCTTTTAAAAGATAATTATGAAGAAAAATACTTTTGACTTTGACATGACTCTAAACTCAACTTCACACTCAAAACGTCGGAGGCGTAAGTGAGATGCCTTCATTGTTCATAATAAACAATGATATGAAGTTCTTCGTTTCACTCTAACAATAAAGGAGCTGGTCTAGTCGGTTCACGAACTTGTTACACTAGAATTATTTATGAAATCCAATTGGTAGTCTTCACTTTGTAACACAAGCTAATTAATGAGTTAAAAGCTCGAAGGAACGTGTCCGTTGTCCGTTTTTTAAATAATTATGTAGAGACAAAGATGTCATTGGTATAGGTTTTTAAAGGCACACGATTCAATAGGTTACGAGAGGTCAGTCAACTCTGGGGAAATAAGAACATGTTTCTGTGTGAATTATAATATCATAGTAAAAGCACAAACTCACAAGCAGTTTTTAATAAATTTGAATCGTGTGTAAGGGAGACAGGCACAATTAATCTCAATCTGATAGCCAATAATTCGTTCTTTGTACAAGTATCGTCTTCGCCATGTTTCGAAGCACGATTCCTCATGCAGACACCAGACTTATCACTAATTATCCATCGTCTATACATTAGTAAGGTACTTTTTTTATAGGATAAGAGTAACAAACGAGCACACAGTCCACCTGATGGCAAGTGGTTGCTGTGACCCATAGATATCTACATCTATCCTCGATTACAAATCAAAATGTAGAGGCGTTGTCACCCGTGCGGACTAAGATGAAATGCCTCATTTTCAGTAACGCTGCTATTTTACGCTGGTATTCTGTGAGATCGTGGTTCTTTTCCAGTGAAGCCGGACCATTCGTGCAACAACTATACTACTACTATAGCTGCAGTATGGCTCTACCACGTACTGGTGGCGGCGTAAGAAAATCCAACACCTCATTTCTTCCCGTGAGTGTCATAATGAGGAGAAAATAAATTATTGTAACTTTAACTTTCAATTGTAACTTCGCTTCCACACTAGCCATTAAATATAACATAATATGTAGTATATTGATTGCATTTAATTAAATAATTCAATATATATGTATATATGTTTGTAGTATATGTATATTATATTTATATATATATATAAATATGTGTATTATTTTTACCTCTTTATTTTCTATCACGCCAATTTGCCCTACCCTGTCATTTTAGTGCAATTCTGTCCATTAATTGGTTGTCTGGAAGAAACTGCTGTCAGCAATAAGACCAGATATAATTCCTGATGTTTTGTATAGTGTGCATTATATTACAGAATATTAAATAAATAAATAGGAAATCTCAGAAACAATCATGGCCAAGTTTACGTCAGATGTGAGACATCTGGTATTCACGAACTTATGAAAACAAGAACTATTTATGAAATCCAATTAAGAGTCTTCACTTTGTAACACAAGCTTATTAATGAGTTAAAAGCTCGAGGGAAAGCGCACGTTGTCCCTTTTTAATTATATGTAGATACAGCGATCGTGCTGGACTTAAAATACACACGATAAAAATAAATTGTGTGCATTGTGCCATGAATGACTTACTTATCTTAGTTAATCTAAACGGATTATCAATTTTGTTACTACTTCTTAAACAACGATAGTGTCGATAATTATTTTTGTCATAAGATATTCATGGCTATGATGACTATCCTTCATTAGAGAAGTCAGTTTTTGTTCCTTGAGTAGCAGTTTTTATATATGAACTAGCTGTTCCCCGCGACTTCGTCCGCGAGCAATTTATTACCATTGAACTTCATGGGTTTTAATTTTTCTGCGCGGGACCCTAATTCTTTTTCGAAAATAAAAGCAGCCTAAGTTACTCTTTATAATATCAGCTGTCTGGCCAGTGAAAGTCCCGTCAAAATCGGACAAGCGGACAGATAGACAGACAAAACTTTTAAAAATAGTTTTTTTGTTATAAATACCGTGTATACTTACATATGGATTTTATAAAAACATGTTATTTTGACATTACAAAGAAACACTTCAATTTTATTTATTTGTATAGATATTTACTTAAACACTTTTATTGATTTCAGATCTCGGAAGGGTAGTGGGAGATCATTCCAGCATCTACTAGCAGCGCATATTTGAAACAGCGTTTTTAAAAGCGGGTGCCCTGTGCTTAACAGTCTTTAAAAATGCAGGGGCAGACCGTGTAATGCCTCCAGTTTATCATATATAAGTCTTTATGCTTTTGTCTTGTAATAACTCCAAATAGAAACAAGCCAGGTGTTCCTTTCTCTTTGATGCTATTAAAGATAGAACATTAAAGTTATAAAAGTTACAGCCTATATACCTCCCACTACTGGACATAGGCCCCCCTCATTTCCGAGAAGGTTTTAGGGCAAGGAATTGTCCGTCGGGCTGCCCCAATGCGTGTTGGCGAACTTCACAAGTCTTCGAAATATAGTTTTTTCTTATATCTCAGGTGATTTGATCCAATTGCGGGAGGGCGGGAGGTGCTCTTCATACTAGGTAAGACATCATTTTATTTTAAAGCGCGGATTTTTGCGAAGTAATTTCTTTTTAAAAGCTTTTATAGAATGGATTTCCGCAAAGTAACGCCTGATTCCATTAATTATACTAATGTAATAATATAATAATAATACATTTATTCACTTTGTTTCCAATGTAGTCTCGAAATGAATATAACATTCGCGTCTGTAGATAGAGATGCAGCTCATTACATAATTAATATAGGTTACGAGGAATACGTTCGCCAAATTGCAATAAAGCTACATTCCAACATACCATACAAAGATGTTAAATCTACGAGGCGGCACAGATTGCGCATAACTCTGCAGGCGTCACTGACATTATCACAGTAGTCGATTACGATTGAAAATTGTGAACGCGTTCAACGCTAAGCCGGGGGATATATTCATTCGTTATGGCTCATGTTTCCCGGGTTTATGGGCCGTTCCTTTTTTGTGTAATAAGGATAATCGTTTAAGTTTGTCAATGAAATGGATCGTGCAATGTCGGGAAGGCCGCTGTTGAGTGAAAGGGAATTTATTTCAAATCTTTTTTATTTTAACATGTTTTTGCGTAAATGTTTAAAAACTACAGTTATAAAAAAACTTTTCTAAGAAGTTTTCTTTAGTAACTGATACAAGGAGCATTCCAATAAGCTTAGATATATATTTCCTTTTTGTTTATACATATACCTTAAATGGGCGTTTCCTTAATTAAACCTTTTAACGTACAGGATTGCAAGATAATAAAAACGTCTGCTTACCGTGTAGTGGCGGTGTAAGAATATCCACTACTCCATATCATCCTGTGGGTAACGTAAGAGGCAACAGAGGGAAGCAAATAAGGAGATGCGTCTTCCTAATAATGGCTAAAAACGAAGAAACTGTTGTTGCCAGCCCCCTTGCCAAGTGTGGCAACTATGTCAAATATTCTTAACAATAGAAAATTAGTAGTGATAATGGGGGAGGAGTCCTATATTCAGCAGTGGACTTTTGATTGGCTATAACTTAATGTAATCATTCTTTTACGACTATGTTATCTACCTAGTATTTACCCTGAAAACTTTTACGACACGTACGGGGCGAGATAAAGTGATAACTTGGGATAAGACTACAAAAGTAGATAATGCAATATTTATGTTCTACTCGGACATATTAGAATAAGTCACAATGAAAAATCGATCTCAGTGATATTGAAGTAATATGTACTACGTACTAGAACAGGTGACGAGACTTGGTTGTTGGCAGCCATTGAGTTATATGTACTTCGTACTAGAGAAGCCATTCCAAACAAAAATTGTGCGCTACTCTATGTCTTAGCGCATGCGCGACTCTACTATCTCCCGCGCATGCGCAAGACTTTAAATTTAATAAAAATAAGACATTAATATAAAACAAATATAAGAATTTAATATAAAATACTCTTATTTTAATCTAAACAAACATATTTCTAAACAAAATGTAATAATAATTATCTTATGGATCTTGAATTTACGCAATATTTCGTTTAGTGTACGGATTGCAGTACAGTTCAGTTGAACATAGTCAATGTACGGAATGTGAAATCTAGTGCGTAGTACATATACATCGATGTTGGCAGCACTCGTTAGAGCTCCTCTTTAACTGGAAACGAGGCATTGCATCTTAGTCCTTAAGTGTGACAATGCATGCATTTTGATTCTTAATTGAGAATAAATAAATGTACATGTCTATGAACCACAGCATCCACTTACCATCAGGTGGACTGCGTGCTCGTTTGTCACCCATATTCTATAAAAAAAATCTATATCGTTAACGACCGTAGCAAGTCATCTTGGCCTACCTCTCAGATACCATTGATTAATGGAACGTAGTTAAAAATACCGCTAGTATTGCGCTGTGCGAAATGCAAGATTAGTATAAATATAAATGCTGTAAAATTATTAATTATTTTACAGCAGCAAAGCCACGGGCAAACCGGCAATTAGTGTTTTGTTACATTATATAATAAGGTTTAAACCGTTTGTTCATTTCAATTATAGTTATTAAATATATTAAATAACTAGTTATTAAGATATTTCCTAAGTGTAATTTAGTGACAAACGAGCTAACAGTCCACCCGGTGGATTGTGGACTTAAGTAGTGACCCCTGCAGTTCATGGACACCTACAACTGGCTGTATGCAACAAAGGTTACGATATTGCGTACGTAAAGTATAAGTGACAGTAATAGGTAAAGGTTCAGCTCTCTTTCTTTGAATACACCCAGATTGCAATCAAACGGAAAAACAGACGCCTGTAATCGAGTCCACGCCCTTTGCTGTACGCATTACAAAAGATGAAGCAAGTTAAAAGTAAATAGAAAAAAGTAAAAAGTTTACAGCACATTAAACGCTAAAATGGGGTTTGTAAATGTGAATTTCGAATAGAAATATTTGAATGACTGTTCTAATATTTATATATAAAAATCAATTGATGTCCGTCAGTATCGCTAAACCTCGAAACTGCCTCGACCGATTTTGATGAAATTTTTGTGTGTTTGAATGGGTCCCTGGATGGTTTAGATTTACAATTGGACTCGGTAGGTGGAGCACCCGTGCGAGGCCGGAGCGGATCGCTACTAATATTTAAAAAAAAAGTTGTTTGAAAAATGTCTATAAAACAGTATTTAAAACATGCATGGAAAATTTATAAGTATTATGATATAGCATATTGGTTTATATGGTTATTTCTATATAGTATAACTTGGAGTGCCTTCTAAAAAAAAATAGTAGCACGTAAATTATTCAACACTGAATTAATTCATTGGTACGTAAATAATTTCAATGTTTTCGCATGTTTAATGCGACGGATAGTTTAATTAAAATGATTCGCTCAACGGTCCGTCCAGACTCCAGACCATTAGTGCTCTGTGTGGTATGATTGAGTTATGCACGGCCATAGAGCGGTCGGCTATCAGTTGACTCGCGGCGGAGTGCGGACGTGAAGTGGAAACGACCCGTCCAATTACCCACAACAGGAATAAGATGGCCACTCTATTTACAAGAGCTTTATTTGGACAAATATTGTATATAAGAATATTACATTTTTTATTATTTCTTCAAACAAATTTAGGTAAAATAACTACAGAAATTATCTCGTTTTGATGGCGAGTTCACGCTCTTAAAAACTATACAGGGTTATTTGCAATAATCGGCCAATTTTGCAGAGAAAATTCGGAATAAGTAATACAGGCCAATGGTGAAGAAAAATTAATTTAAAAAAAATCTCAAACATTCTGCCATTTTTGTCATTTATATTTAAAATGCGTAATAATGCATTATTTTAACTGCTTTTGCTGCGCACGCACACATTCATAAGGGTCGATCGGTAGGCAAAAACGTTGTTGCCCACATAAATCACATTCCATTTTGGGATTATTTCAATTAAAAGTAGAAGCCTTATTTACTCGTATTTTCAAAAACTCCAATAACGGTATATCATTATTTATATATTTGAACTTAGTTTAAAATTTGGCCACTCTTTGAAAAATAACCCTGTATATTATTATGCACCCATCACGTATATATAAATACTATATTAAATATTATAAAATATATACTTAAATTTTTTTTAAAGTTACAAGTCATAAAAAGTGTTTTTGTAAATATAAAATATATATGGTTATGGTTTAAGCAATATTATCTACCGTAAAATGTTAATTATTGATAAGTGTAATATAAAATATAATGTAACCAAATTATTATTATTTTTAATAAAATGTTTGTTTAAAATATAGATTTATGTAAAAGAAAATTAATAACTAGAGCCCTAACTCGGCCTTAAGAACGCTCCTAGTTACTAATTGTTCAGTTTAGGGGGGAAGTGCTCGCTTTCAGACTACGTAAGGAGGCACGTGCCACGTGCTCGACTATGAAGGAAAAATATCGTGAGGAAACATGCATGTCTGAGAAATTTAAAGGGAATGAGAAGAGGCCTATGCCCATCAGCAGGACGTATAAAAGCTGTAATTTTATGACAAACAGACTGCTGCTGCAACTGATTGTTCTTTGTATATACCTATAATGACACACTTACCGACCTTAACAGCTAAACACTTTATAGTGCCTCAAGGAGCATTCTCGATCTATTGTTGAATTCGCTAAGCGTAGTGATCCTCCTAATTTGGGCGAAGTCATGTCCAGTAGTGGCCCTTATAGGCCTATGATGATAAAAAAATAATAAAAACATGTGTGCAGTTCACACGCGGTAGAAGTGAAACCATCAGAAAATCAGACCGAGATAATAGGAAACACTGTATACATGTATTCTATCTCATTCTATCGCTGGCTAAATCCTATAGATGTATATGTTTGTCTCTTTTCAGTGTTGCTTTTTCGTTTCATCGAGTTCCAAACACAATGATTCTATAGAATTTTTCACTTCAAAACTCCTAACATTTCCCAGAATAAAAGTCATTTAACACAAACTGGAACAATCTCGATCTGTTGATGCGTTTACTAAATGAGTTGATACTAACGTGGTCTTTGTAATTCTATGATTATTAAAAAAAAATATCCCGAAATTTCCTAGAACAAAAGTCATTTAACACAAGCAGTAGAAGGCTAACCGGCAGCGGTCTAATTAAAGCGGAACCTAATTCGCTATCCAATTAACGTACCGAACAAACGAGAGGCTGTGAACGAGTCAAAGTCAAATATTACAAAGAAGTTATTTTAACTAATTTTACTAAAGCGACTCGTTGAATTCCATAAACTAGCGGAGCTGTTTATAGAATGTGATTAGCCGCGTTCAAAACATCCGTAAGCTTTGTTTGTTTCAGCGAGGGTTGACAAATGCAGAGAAGTAACAATTAACTTATTTTTTATTTATGTATACATATTATATAATTTTATATATTATGCTATTTTTTAAACAATTAAGGGTGCTGCTGGGTCCCACATACACAACTATTGATGTCCAATTCGAATCAAAATGATGATACGTTGTCACCGCCACAGGATTAATTCATCATCATCATCATCATCATTACAGCCCTTCACAAGTCCACTGCTGAACATAGGCCTCCCCCAAAGAATGCCACAAAGCACGGTCCTGAGCCACCTGCATCCATCGACTTCCTGCATGTCTTACCAGGTCGTCACTCCATCTCGTGGGGGGACGCCCTACACTTCGCCTACCGGTACGAGGCTGCCACTCGAGAACCTTTCTTCCCCATCGGTTGTCGGTTCTTCGAGCTATATGGCCGGCCCATTGCGACTTCAGCTTACTAATCCGTTGGGCTATGTCGGTTACTCTGGTTCTACTGCGGATATCCTCATTCCTAAGTTTATCACGCAGAGAAACTCCGAGCATAGCCCTCTCCATAGCTCGCTGAGCGACCTTGAGCTTCCTCATCCGGCCAGCAGTGAAGGACCACGTCTCAGTTCCGTATGTCATCACTGGCAACACGCACCGGGTGTACAGTCTCGTTTTCAAGGTTTGAGGTATACCTGACGAGAAGATGTGCCGTAATTTCCCGAACGCTGCCCAACCGAGTTGAATCCGTCGATTGACCTCTCGGTCGAAGTTGCTTACCTAGTCGGACTATTTGTCCCAGGTAAACATACTCGTCAACAACTTCGAACTTAGTGTTCCCAACAACTACCGGCATAGGTGTAACATGGACATTAAACATGATCTTAATTTTGTCCATGTTCATCTTAAGACCTATCCGTTGGGAAACACTATTGAGGTCATTGAGCATAGTGCTTAGGTCCTCCAGCGATTTTGCCATAAGGACTATATCGTCGGCAAATCGAAGGTGAGTGATGTACTCGCCATTGATGTTGATACCGTATCCTTTCCAGTCCAGAAGCTTGAAAACGTCTTCCAATGCAGCGGTAAAGAGTTTCGGGGATATGACGTCACCCTGTCTTACACCTCTCTGCAATTGGATAGGTTTCGTACTCTGGTTCTGTACTCGGATAGCCCTCGTAGCCCTACTGTACAAGCACTTCAACACTTCGATATACCGACAGTCAACTTGGCACCGCTGAAGGGACTGCAGCACCGCCCAAATTTCGACGGAATCAAAGGCTTTCTCATAGTCCACATACGCCAGATATAGTGGCAAATTGTACTCTTCGGACTTCTGTACAATTTGCCGAAGGGTATGTATGTGGTCTATGGTGCTAAAGCCCTTTCGGAAACCGGCTTGTTCGGGAGGCTGGAAGTCGTCAAGTCTGCGCGCGAGACGATTCGTAATGACTCTCGAAAACAGCACGTAGACGCGGCTCAGAAGGGAACTCGGTCTGTAGTTCTTCAAGAGAGCGTTGTCACCTTTCTTGAAGAACAAGACCACCGCACTTCTGCTCCACGCCTCCGGTGTAATGCCACCATGGAGGACGGAATTAAAGAGCTTCTGAAGGACTTCAAGTACCGGTTTTCCACCCGCTTTCAGAAGCTCCGCTGTAATTCCATCCTCGCCTGGGGCCTTACCGTTTTTAAGGTGCTGGAGAGCCATTCTAATCTCGCTCAGACTGACGTCCGGGATATCTTCGGAATAGTGTCGGATGAGACTCGCTCTTGGATCGTTACTCACACTTGCGTGTGGCTCCAACGATGACGTGTACAACTGCCCATAGTACCTCTCAATCTCACTCAAAATCTCAGGTGTCCCGGAAACGATGCTGCCACATTCTGTCTTCAGCTTTGACAGTTGGCTCTTTCTGGCAGACAGATCTCTGGCAAAGACTTTGGAGCCTTGGTTCCGCTCGATCGCTTCTTCAATACGAGCTGTATTGAAGTTGCGTAAGTCCTGCCGCATGCATTTGGAGATCTGTCTGTTCAGATGCCTGTATGCTGTCAAGTCTGTTGAAGAATGTAGCTTCATCTCCCGTCTAACAGCCATGAGATTAAGAGTGTGATCTGAGAGTTTTTGTGTTCTTCTGCGGAGGGTCTTGCAGAACTTAGCTCCGACCGCATGGACAGTTTCCACGAGCTTGTCATTCATATCGTCCACTTCATTGCAGTCTTCTAGGCACTGAAAACGGTTTTGTAACTCGAGCTGAAAGGTTTCGGGACTTTGGATTAGAGCACGAGGGGGACGGAGCGTTGACTTCATTAGACGAGACCTCTCCAACTTAACGTTTAGGTTCAGTGTGCCTCTAACCATTCGGTGATCGCTACCAGTTTTCACCCTCGCGATCACGGAGACATCACTGAACAGTTGTCGTCTGGTCGTCATAATGAAGTCAATCTCATTTTTTGTCGAACCGTCGGGGCTCGACCAGGTCCACTTCCTTTGGGGCCGCTTCTGGAAGAAAGAGTTCATCATAAAGAGTCCCTCTTTCTCCATGAAGTCGGCCAGCTGCTGGCCCCTTGGGTTCCGTTGCCCTATTCCAAATTTCCCTACGTTCAGCTCACCGTTCTCTCTTGTGCCTAGTTTTGCATTAAAGTCTCCCATTAACACCGTATATTGGGTTTTGGAGGAATGCATGGCTCTGGAGATATCCTCATACATTTCCTCCACCTCCTCATCGGGGTGTGCCGCCTTCAGCGAATACCGTTTGGTGATTCTGAGTATAAGGTACGCAACGCTCGTCGACACACTCCCGATCTTTACAACGTTGTTAACGAGACTTGTGGACGATAAATCCGACACCTCCTTGGGACAGATGGTCGCCCTCCCGGTGATAGAGCAAGTTGCCGGATTCGAGGATTACCGTGTCCTCCCCCTCTCTTCGGACTTCGGATAATCCTATAATATGCCAGCGCAACTTGTCTATCTCTTCTTCCAGCTCCACGATCTTCTCGTCAGTCCTCAGGGTGCGTGCGTTGTACGTTGCCAGGTCGAGTCGTCTAAGGTGGCAACCGAACCTCCACCGGAGATTCTTAGCACCCCCTGCCCCGCCGTTACCATGGTCGCCACCGTAGCCAGGAATAGCGGGGCCGCCGGGGACTGGGAGCCGTTTCTTTGTTACTGTCATTCATAGGGGGGTATTTGCCATAGTTGCCACGCTTGGCGAGCGGGTTGGCAACCGCAGTTTTTTTTTTTTATTGTTAGTTTGTTGTTATCAAGAAGATGCTGCTGCCCATCTCCTGCCTATTTCCCTTTGTCGCCTTTTACGACACCCACGGGAGGATATGGGGTAGTGGATATTCTTGACCGCCACTACACGGCTGGATTAATTACCATACCTTAAACCCTTACTATTAAAAAAAACATTTTTCGTCACTTACCATTAGAAACACATTATGCCACTCATTTACACTGGTGTATTCTGTACGAGCGTAGTTCTCTCCATTCGTACTGCAGTCATAATACTGTACCGTGTATAATTTCAATTTTTAAAATAGACGAATCCACAGTTAATTTGGAAATGAGATAAACTCTTTTCTCTTGTATCATCACGCTACTCAGTCACTCAATCTGATATAATATTCGTTAAGATTAACCTTCTCGTGCAGTAATTAAGAAAAAAAAACAACGATTTGTACGGCTCAAACAGAACCATCTCTCATCCGTACCATTTCTAAGCGTGCAAGCTTTGCATGCGCCGGACCCCGGACCAGGAGCAGCACGACGGATGCCCAGCTCATTACGAACGATCTGTACGCGCATATCTGGCTAGCCAATTCGGTGACAGGTGGATAGGTCGCGGTGGACCTGTGAACAGACCGGCGAGATCACCAGACCTAACACCTCTAGACTTTTATTTGTGGGCCGAACTAAAACAATTAGTGTACACAGAAAAAGTACAAAATGTTAGTGATTTAAAGCACGGCGCATAATAGACGCATTTAATGTGATAAATAGTGATTGAGACACGCTTCGAAGTTTTAGAAAGACGTGCTAGTTTGTGTTTAGAAAGAAACGGTGGACATTTTGAACAATTACTGCGATATCGTTAAAAGGGTAATTTTTTTTGTAAATACCAACCAGTGTAGTTTGTAAATAAGTTGATTTCGATCTTTTAAATACGCCTAAAATGTTGCAGTATACGGTAGACATAAAAATTATTATTAGAAACTATTTATAAATTCATTATAGCGCTTACAACTCTCATTCACAAGCGATAGTAGCCTACGTCGTTTAATATCGGAAATTTCGGAAATTTTACAAATACTTTCGAGGATAGCTTCTATTGAACTTACACAAAACACCATATTATTTTCCAGACAGTAATAAATTCAGTATACGTGGTACAGTCATGCTGCAGCTATATTAGTAGTATAGTTGTAGCACGAATAGTTCGGCTCCACCGGGGTAGGACCACGCT
The DNA here is from genome assembly GCA_963668995.1 of Parnassius mnemosyne. Taxonomy (NCBI): domain Eukaryota; kingdom Metazoa; phylum Arthropoda; class Insecta; order Lepidoptera; family Papilionidae; genus Parnassius; species Parnassius mnemosyne. The sequence continues at coordinate 40,853,864 of CAVLGL010000083.1, forward strand.
CTCACAGAATACCAGCGTATAATAGCAGCTTAACACTGTTGTGTTTCGTGTGGTGAGTGTCCAGTGGGCATCCCATCTTAGTCCTCACGGGTGCCAACGCTTCTGTATTTTGATTATTTATTGAGGACAGATATAGATGTCTATGGGCCACAGCAAACTCTTACAATCAGGTGGACTGTGTGCTCGTTCGTCACCCTATCCTATAAAATAAAACATTTCAAGTAACGCCAACACCAAGCTAAAACCAAGCTCACCTTAAATTGTAAAAACACGTACTCACGCACACATTTAGGCCTCGAGTTGAGGCCTAATGCCTAATTTAACACCAAATAAATATAAAAGAGCCTCAGGTCGCTGAAAATTTCGGATATTTGCAACTATCAACCCAACTAGACTCAGAGTCTGTACTAGTTTCATTTCGACTTTAAAACAAAAATGGCTTTGCGGTTTTATAGCAGACGGTAGTGTAGTTTAATCCAGTTATTTATGATAACCAATGCAAATTATGAATGTAAAATCATGTGCAACCAACAGCATGGTTTTGTATGTGCGTCCAGTAGTGGATTTTTAAAAAGGTGTGGGAGTGCGTGTCAAAAAGTTGACCATGGTTTTGAGGTAACCAAAAATATACGCACCGCTCCCTCTATCTTTCTTTGTTGGTTTGAGGTGTGTTGTTATTTTTTTTTTTCATTATTTTTACATACTTTATTAACGAAACTCATGGTGACAAGTTTAATGAAATTGACTTTGAACTCCTAAATTCCACGAAAGGAGCAAAGTTGACAATCCTACATAAAATCGGTCCGGGACAAATAAAACATTCATTCGACGCGAGGAAATTACCGATCACCGCGTGTGGAGTTAAAACGGGAAGTAGGAACACTGCATCATAACGATTGGCATAGCAGTTTCCGCATCGCAATAACATGAATTATTACCCATTGTGATAAACATTTAACAGTGGCAAATTAAGATGTATATAAAACAAATTCTAGATAGACTAACCACAAAATAAGTCAAAAATATTCAGAAACAGTGAAGTATAATTATGGAGATTCAAAATTTCTTATTTAAAAACATTATGGGCAGTGGTCTTTAATATTGATTAGAATTTTTTAATAACCAATAAGTATTCTAATTTATTTATTTTTATATATCAAGGGTGACAAACGAGCACACACTTCCACTTGCACATCAAGGATACATAAATGCAGATGCATTGTCACCCGTGAGGACTAAGATTGAATGCCTCGTTTCCAGTACAAAGGCTCTGTGGTTCTCTATACTCACAATACGAAACACATGAGAGCATGGTTACCTTCCGGTCGAGCCGACCCGTTCGTGTCATCATTATGTTAAGATGATGGAATCTCTCAGTATTTATTTCTACTGGCTAACTATACCCTTCAAACCGGAATACAGCAGTGCACGCGCAAAATAAATAAGAGGGTTGTACCTACCCAGATGGAATCTTAGACAGAAGAGGAAACCCACCGCCTAGAAAGAGAGAATTCGGTGAAGGGAGAGAGCCATTATAACAGTGTAAAATTTAACATAACACAAAACAATTTAGGAACAAAAAAGCCGTCTACCCAGTACAAATGTTATAGAAACCACATAGCGGTAACTATACGGCTGATTTTTACGAGGTCTCTGTGGCATCTGTTTTGTTTGAAGTTAGTTTTAGGTATCCATAGGTTGCAGTAGCTACCTAATTATTTTCATTTGTTTATTTTAACACTTGTACTAAAGGTACAAACCGCGATTTTAATGTCATTTATATTAAATTTTCTACCAGACAACCAGAAAGTAAATATGGGAGAAGGCAGTACGAGTATAGTTATACTAATCAACCAATCTATTGTTCGTTTTAACTTTAAAAAAATTAGGTACCTATATTCGTATTTTGCTAAATGTCCTGTTTCTTATAATCTGTGTCATTTGACTGCCTCGTTGGTCTAGTGGTTGTAGTAGTGCGGACTGCTGATCATGAGGTCCCGGGTTCGACCCCGAGTCGGGCCAAAACAAAAATTAGTTATTGAGTTTTTCCATCAAGAAATTCTCAGTAGCTGCCCAGAGTCAGGAAGTTGGTGGTGTCTCACCCCAGTGCCTCGGAAAGCACGTAAAGCCGCTGGTCCTGCGCCTGATCTCTCTCCGGTCGTGTCGGTTTACCGTTCCATCGGACTATGAGAATGAGGGAATAGAGAGCGCACCTGTGCTTGCGCATACACTTGGACACTATAATGGACTGGCCGCCGTGACCGAAATTCAGTTTGGAGGATGTTATTATTATTATTATGTCATTTACGTATGTATTTTTTAAATTAAATAATAATATACTTGACAATTTTTGTGAGAATATTAATTATTATAATATATAATATTAATTTTAGAACGGTTGAAGAAAAACAATTTTAACGCTTAACGCAATAACGTCATAGATGTAAATACACAAGACATAATCGCAGGTATAGTATGAATAAAAATTCCTAAGAAGTAACAGTTTTCACACAAACTATTAATCCGCCTGTAAAAGTTCACAGCTGCACATGTGCCTCTGCCGTTGTATAGAGGACATTGTGTATTGCATCCTTAATTAAAACATAATAGAAGGTTTGTTAAACGTGAAATTATTCACATTCCCCCATGCTTACTTTGGAGCAAATTCGTTAGCGGAGCATACACAAAAGGATTTGTTTTATAAAGGCTACAAAGTGGCTGGAGAATTCAAATTAAAAAATTCATTGGAAACACACTGAATGTTAGGATGTACAAAAGGGTTAATCTTAAGTAAATATTACTATTTTTTATCATAATATATACCTATTTTAGCTAACTGACGCTTTAAATTGTAGTAACTAGCGGGTTTTTACATTTTATTTTATTTTTTTATTGAATATATAATTAACATTATTACAAAATTATTTTATTGAATATAGGTATATAAACACAGAGAAATTGTTAGAAATTCTAAAATAGTTTATATTAATTGTAGGCAACAAACTTGTTATTTAGTTATTTTATTTATTATACTAGCTGTTCCACGCGACTTCACCCGCGCGTTATTTGGGGTTTTAATATTTTTGCGCGGAACCCTAATTCTTTTTCTAAAATAAAAGTAGCCTAAGTTACTTCTTGTGCCATCAGCTATCTGCCAGTGAAAATCCCGTCAAAATTGGTCCAGCCGTTTCGAAGATTAGCCGGAACAAACAGACAGACAGGCGGACAGACAGACAGACAAAAACATTAAAAATTGTATTTTTGTTATTAGTACCGTATATACTTTCATATGCATTTAGTAAAAAGCTGTATTTTTGACATTACAAACAGACACTTCAATTTTATTTATTTGTATAGATAATATACTTAGTTTAATTATTTAAATTATCTAATGTCCTACATTATTAAACCCTAGTGCAAGTAATGATCTGAAACAAGTGATGGTGCTCAACCTAGTTCAGGCAGGTAGCTAATATTATAAACTTGACTTATCAATTTTTCTTGAGTAGATTCTTCATTATTAAGCTACACATAGTTTTAATTTTATCATAGCATGTTATTTTTGTTAGACTTATTGTTAATTGATTTAATTGTAATCATATTTGTTTCCTGTATGTAAACATGTGTAATTGGAAATGAAATAAAAATTATGATTATTATTATTATAATATTTATATTTTATAAATAGTTTGAAATATCCAAACGCGCACGCCTCTTGAGCGTTTCATTTAATTTTGATGAAAGAAATAAACTCTATTCCTGACTTCTAAAATATATTATTTCCGTGTTTTAAATTTACCGCCTACAGGAATAAAAATAATAATGTTACCCAAAATAAATCGATTACACAAAGTATAAAATTGATATAGGCTGTATTTGTCCTTTGTCTATGAAGGGCTAAAAAATATTAAAGCGCCTTTAAATTATTAATTTTTAATAACAATAAAATTTGGAAAACCTAAAAGTGCACCATCATGAGCGTTTCATTTAAAGTTGATGAAAAAAATATTTTCGATAATTTTAACAAAAAAAAAAAACAGAAAATCTGATCGACTTTCAATATAATAACTTCGGACGACAGTCCATACATTCTTTCAATTACATTTTTTATAATGTAATCTAAAGTGTATCAATTAGAAAATAAACTAATCGTATAATTCAATGTCTGTAGTTATTGTAACGTTAATAATAATATGGATTTGATGTCTAGCTAAAAGTATAAGAACGATTTTTTATCGTGAAATTGAGGTAAAGCCACATAAAGGATGATTCACGCTACAACGTGTCGCCACCGGGCCGTGCCCGGCCGGGACACGTCCACCGTGCGCTGGCCGGGCCAGTCATTCATGTTACACCGGGCTGTTTGCACGACCGTGGCTTATGCACGATTTTTGTCAGCTAGTGATTTCATCTGTCGATAGACTTCACGCTTACATAAATATGCAATTTTCACAATTTGAATTGGCAGCTATTGCAATTGCCATCGATGATGAAGTATTGGAAAAACGAAGCGAAACTACTAAAAGAAGATGGGGTGTACATCCAACCTGGAGAAAGCGAGAAGCAGAAGGAGAATTTGCTTTACTTTACAAAGAATTAATAGATGATGAGAGCAAGTTTTATGGTTATTTTAGAATGTCTAAAGAATGCTTTACTTTTTTACTTGAAAAAGTAAAACCAGACCTAACCAAAAAAATTACAAGATTTCAAAAGCCTATATCTCCCATCGAACGATTAGCAGTCTGCATCAGGTAAATAATAAATTGATATGCACTAAATCACATAGTATTTAAAAATGTAGTATTACAAATTGACCCGTCTCACAACCATCTATCAGAGCTGGTTGTAAGATGGGTCGATTTTTTCTAAATATTTCATTTTCAATTTTTCAATAATCAAAATTGCATTGTGAATGAAAAAAGTAAAAATTTAAATAATTCGCATAGTATTTATTCATTTCATTAGTCTGCCGTGAACTCTGAAAATAAAGTAGACAAATTATTAGATTCCAAAGGCGTAAGTTCCGAAGGCGAAGGTTCCGAAGGCGTAGGTTCCGTAGGCGTTGATTCCGGTGTTGGCGTTGGTGTAGTCATCGGAACCGGTGCATACACCGACCTTGAATTAGTAGACGACGCTGACGTTGTTCCACTCATTGGAGATGTGTAAGAAGAAGGCTCTGATGACAATTGCTCCCACTCCAAATCTTGTACTACTGCAAATATTCTTCCTTTTGCAAGATGCTGATAGTAAGGGGAAAAAGATTTTATGGTGGCTGCCAAACCGTTGAAGAAAGCATCAATAGGATGAATGTCTTGTGTGTTGGACTTTTCTTTATTTTTTAGAATGTATTCCATTAATGCGCTTGACGCAGAGGACTGGGATTGTGGCACTATACGACGGCGATTGTGTGCAGTTGCAACGGTTGCATTGCAATTGCGGTTGCCGGAACGAGTGAATTGTGCAGTTGACGGGGGATATGGATTCGGATCAGCAGGTGGCGTAAAATTTGGTTCACTAATAGCTGGTGAGCGATCTTCCTGCTGCTGCTGTTCATCGGTGTTAATTGTTTCGTTGGGCGTAGTAACTGGCGAAGTAACTGTTTCGTTTTGCGTCTCTTCGTTCTCAGACTCGATACTTGTTATTGTATTTCGATCCTGTATATGAGGCAGTAAAAAATTCAAGCTCTCTTCATATTTATATTTTTTTATTGCCACAGCACCCTGTCCACTCTTGGTTTTACGTTTGTTTCTATGTTTTTTGAACTGGTCCCGTATGTTTGCCCACCTTTTTTTACATACATCATCTGCAAAAAGATAGTATAGAATGAACAAGTTAAGTAATTTTCTTTACAACCTGTATAAATGGTACTGTTAATACGTAATAGCTCACTGTAGTACACAGATACCGCGAAATTATACCATTATTATTTTTTCAGGTTCCTGGCTATTGGGGATTCGTTTAAAACTATTTCGTACAGTTTTCGATTGGGGCATTCAACTGTGACCGAAATTGTACATAGCACATGTCGATCTATCGTTAAAAGATTTAAGAAAGACGTTATACCAGAACCAACAGAAGAAATGTGGCGTAAAATTGCCGAAGATTTTGAAAAGCTTAGAGGTTTTCCAAATTGTATAGGCGCATTGGATGGAAAACATTTTGTTATTGAAGCCCCAGCCAATAGTGGTTCTATATATTTTAATTATAAACACACATTCTCAATTGTTTTATTGGCGTTAGTGGACGCATGCTATAAATTTTGTTGATGTTGGCGCTTACGGACGAAACAGTGATGGTGGCATTTTTGCACAATGTAATCTTGGAAAACGTTTAGAAAATGGGACGCTTCATGTACCTATTGGTAAAAATTTACCCGGTTCCTCTACGTTTGCACCATATGTAATAGTTGGTGATGAAGCGTTTCCTTTGAAAACATACCTAATGCGACCGTATCCAGGACACCAAGCAACAGGTGACGCTAATAAAACGAATTTCAATCATAGACTGTCTTTGGCCCGGCGACTAGTCGAAAATGCCTTTGGTATTTTGACACAAAGATTTAGAATATTTCAAAGAAGAATGAAACTTGCTCCAGAAAATGTTGATTACATTATTCTATCTACATGCGTACTGCATAATTTTTTATGCGAACAAAAAGATTACACAGGGCTTATCAATCATAGTGCACAAAATGCGCAACCACATTTATTAAATCCATTGAGCGTTCAACCAGGAAGACCGGCTAATGATGCATTTGCGGTAAGAGAAACGTTTAAAGAATATTTAGCGTCAACAGCGGGACGTAATTTTATAGGACAACAGTATCAAGAATAAATACATACTTACACTATAATATACTTCTTATAATTTACCTAACATATTCTAAAATACCTACTAAAAACCGATAATCCCACTCACATGCAGGGGTGTCACTTCCACTATGGAAGGTATGGAGCACTCCATACCTCAAGTTTTTCAAGGTATGGAATTCCATAGCTGAAATTAGGAAATAAATCGCATATTACTACAAACCCCATATAAATAAATCGCAAGCCCTTAAACCTCAATACCCCACATCTTATAGTTCAATAAATAAGTTGAGTATATACACTGCAAACTCTTAAACCTTAATACCCCACGAGTAATGCGAACAAATTTGAAAATCGCGCCACCATTTTCCATACCTCAGATTTTTACAAAGTGACACGCCTGCTCACATGTACTTACATGTTGTCGTAAAGTAATTAGTGACACTTGAATAACTATTATAAATGTAAATTGAAATAAAAGTTACAACTTACCAGATGTTTTATTTCGTCCGAAATGGTTTTCCAAATAATATTTTTGTATTTGTTATCTAAATACTTAGGATGGCTCATATCGTAAATCACAGGGTACTTGCGCACACATTCTAATAATTTTTCATCGTCCATTTTGCTGTTGAGCTGCTCACTTCACTAAGATTTGACGTTGACTGCTCTCCGGGCGTCCGGGCGCATGTTCATGTTACAACGTGTCGGGGCCGGACCGTGCCGGAGCCGGGAAACAATACCCACCGACATTTCAACGCCGTGCCCCGGCCGAGTCCCGGCGGCGTACGGCCGGGGCACGGCCGGGCCACGGTCAGGCAGGAATCGCTTCATACAAAAAGTACACCATAATGTTTGACCGTGCCCCGGCTGGGGCACGGCCCGGCCGCGCCACGTTGTAGCGTGAATCATCCTTAACTCACATCACTCTCTTGCGTTGTCAGGCGTGCAAAACTTATAAAAGTTGAAAATATTTTATTACAAACTACGCGTACTAGGCTATTGATAGGAAATAAGGAACCAGTTGTAGTAATTCTGAAGCTAATAACAAAAACCCGGTCTCGATACGTCAATTTTTTCTGGAGATATCGTGACCGTTTTTTTTTTTTCAAAGTAGCAAAACTAAATGATTTTTTAATAAACATAAAATGGATTAATTAGATTTTTTTTTTGATATACGGCTACTCATATTATCGTATAAGTGCAATATGTTTATAATAGAGGCATTTTAAGAACACAAAATTGTTTGACCTTGACGTGTCGAGCCTAAAGCACTACCTAATAACGCTTCTCGTTATGAGAATTTTATTGAAAGTCATTCTTATGTTTAATTCTGGTTTGGAAAATATCTAGGAAGAACCAGCAAGAAACCCAGAGGTATTTTTTTAAAGAACAGTTAACAATAATGTATTAAAGTTACACAATTAACATTACAAATCATTAAAGAAATAGTTTGGTACCGACCACATTTTCAGAGGTATTGTTAACATGCATAAATTCCTTAATATTAGATATATCTATTATTATAATATATAATAACCCTATCTATACAATATTTTCTTAATAAAAAACAATACGGTACACACCATCCCTAGAACTATGTTCGATCTCAAAACGCTCGACATAATTTTTACGAACTAATAGTCTATACTTACTACATCAATAACGATCCCAGCAGAAATTTCGAAGTTATTGAAAAACCTTTTTTTAATTTTTTTGACAACGATAATTTTCGAACGGATAAACCGATTTTAATGTAATTGATGGCAATCGACGAGGTACTATAACTACAATAATAAAATCTATTTAAAAAAAACGATTAGACTATATGTTAAATAGTTAGGTGAAAAAAAAAAAACACTTTTTTTTGATATTTTTCATCATCGATTTCTCATCAACGCATGAACCGATTTTGAAGCGGTTCGCAGCAGTCGATGTGGTTTTCCATGTTTATGAGTTGATTAGATTTTGGTATTGATCGTTACATCTGTTTAAAAGTTATTTAAAAAAAAAAACATTTTTTTGAAAACAATATTGGAAATCTAAGTTTGGTGAAACCCTTTCGAACACCACCAAATGCGTTCATGTCGGTCAAGCGGTTCAAATGTTAGGAGAGGTTTACTTACTTACTTACACACACACACGCACGCACGCACGCACGCTTGCACGCACGCTCGCACGCACGCACGCAGGCACGCACGCACGCACGCACGCACGCACGCACGCACGCACGCACGCACGCACGCACGCACGCACGCACGCACGCACGCACGCACGCACGCACGCACGCACGCACGCACGCACGCACGCACGCACGCACGCACGCACGCACGCACGCACGCACGCACGCACGCACGCACGCACGCACACACACACACACACACACACACACACACACACACATAAAACAATAACTTCCCGATTTTTTAAAAATTATTGATTTTCATAGCAAGAAGTTAAAAAATATCTACTTCCACTCTTATGGCCCTTTTCTGCAAAATATGAATTTCAGTGTCAGTCGCGTTTTCCTATAGCAAAATTCCAAACAACATTATGCGATGGAAATAACTAAAATAGACTGGTTTAGCTGCTTCAATGCTCGTAAGATTTTTAAACTTTTTTATATCATATGCTGCAGAAATAAGTTTGCTTGCTAGTTTGTATGTATTGAAGGTTTTGGAGCTTGATTGAAGTGACAAACAACATTATAGTCCACGTGGTACATATGTATACCGAAGCATACATATGCGTTGGATACAAATGCGTTGTCACCGCTGGAGACAGAGATGGAACGTGGCACAGCCTATAATCATACTAGTTCTCTATACCCACCACACTGACACACAACATTACACGCACTGTTCTTTGCCGCCAGAACTACACAACAGAGTGGGTACCACATGTACAGCCGGGAAAAAGTGTCCTACCACTTAATAAGTGAACAACAAAACCAGAGTGTTTAGAAAGTAATTAAGCTATAGGAAAGCAATTATGGGTTTTCGCTAATAGTAACATTATACCAATATTTGCATGCGGTGAGTTACAGGGAGTTAATGGGACACTATCGGAGGCTTAGCTAAGTAACATCGTACAGTAATTAAATAAACTTTACAGTTTCTCTACATAGTATAAAACAAAGTCGCTTCCCGCCGTCAGTACGCTTAGATCTTTTAAACTACGCAAAGGATTTGTTCTTACCGTGTGTATTGTGACTGAACTAAACGGCTGGACCGATTTTGATGAAATTTTGTCTGAGATTAATCGCATTAAAGAATAGTTTACATTCACAATTGGACCCGGTAGATGGCGTTGTTGTCGAGATCCAGAAATCAAACTTGCAAAACCGGGGCGGATTGCTACTAACAAAATAAAACAAAATCATGGACTGGAGTCGAAAAATGGCTTACTCAAGAGAACTCGCCTCACTAAAGTGACACTTGTGTTCATTAGGTCTTAATCCAACGATTGTGACACGCTCTTGCTCACACGGTATTTATAGTTGTTCTGGCTATGATTTGTCCTGGCCGCGGGTAGTGATAATGGGATCTTTCGTCTAACATTTTTAGGAATTTTACTATTCAATTTCGAAATTAGATCTGGATAGTCGATCGCGCTGAAGGCAATCTCAATTAGAAAAGTAATATCCGCTATTTGCCTTCGTGTTTCGAATGATAAAGATGGGAACTATCTACATTTGTCGAGGTTAGAGTAGTAGAAGTTAGAGTTGTAGTGGTATTTTGCTTTATTTAAATACGTTCAATTCGAGTTATATAAATATACCAAAATAACAATACTAACACCAAAGAAACCTCTCTAAAGTCAACCCAGTCCAATGCGCCTGTACTCAGCTAAAATCTAGAGTAAAAATTCTTCACAAGCGCACTTTTCTAACGTAATCGCTATTGAGTCAAAATAATTTATAAAATTGCAAACCTCGTCCATGTAACACAGCGCGGAGAACGACAGCCGCATTTCCACTGTATCGAGATACCTAATTAATTTTTATTTCAACTCAAGAGGCGGCCTCTTGTCAACAGCAGCGGTGGCTCCCAGCCGCTCAGATGCTTCTTCAAGACTGAGGGATAGTCGATAATGACGATCAACAAACAACGCTAATAACCTTGGATGCAAAATCAAGCTTGTGTTAAAAGTTCGAGAGGTACTCTTGTAAAAAGCATTCCGTACACTTTTTATTAATTTATAAATAATTCTTAAAATGTTACCAATGTTATTTTATGGTCCTTGAGGAATCTCAAGGTCACTCAGCGAGCTATGGATATGGCTAGGGCTATGCTCGAGGTTTCTCTGCGTGCTAGACTTAGAAATGAGGATATTTGCAGTAGAGTTATCGACATAGCCCAAAGGATTATTAAGCTGATGTGGCCATATAGCACAAAGAATCGACAACCAAAGGGATAAAGGTTTCGAGGACAGCCTCCTACCGGTGAGCGAATGATATTGTTTTATAGACATAGAACTTGGAACAAAACATTACCTTATCCATCTTCGCCAAGTACCGTTTTGTAGCCTGCCTACCAAAACGTAAATTAACGATCATATAAAAATCTGTAAAACATATTTAGGACGTTCCATGACCGTAATTGGAAATGTAATTAACCGTCAAGAATACTTCCATTATCTGTAAAGTACGTACACATGGCATTAAAATACAAATAAACGAATAGTAAAGCCCAGTGAGTTACTCAAGTGCCAGTGCTAGGGATCAGGCTTGATTTTTATGAATTTATATAAATATTTCATCATTAGAATTGACCTAGCTTCTCCAGAAGTAGGAGCAAACAAGACTCCAATTACATTTTAATAATATTATTTATGTACTAATAATTAAATTTATCTTTAAACTTTATTTATCTTTATTAATCTTTAAACCCTATAACGAACTACCCACCCGCCTCGGATTCGCTTTGATGGGATCTATTAATGTGGAGTTATTTAGATTTTTTAAATAATCGTCAATGACTATATAGTTTATCAGTTTTTCAAAAAATCCTGCATGGTTTTAGGATAAAATATAGCCTAAATCACTTTTGGCATTGCTCCCTACCTTTTCGTGAAGTTTCATCACAATCGGTTCAGCCATTCTAACGATAAGTCTAAAAAGAGACAGACAGACGACAAATTTTTTACAAATGGAATAGCCATTTCTAAATGGCATGCAAATAAACTTCTGAGCTAAATAAAAAGCAGTTATTTAGATTCTAGACATACGACACTTCTATTTTATTTGTATGTATATATAAAAAAACTACATATTATATAAGTTAATGGCACATATACAGGCCTCCAGTTTTTATCTCATTTTATATTTTTATTATTTAAAAATTTGCGTTCCATTCGCGTCGGGTTTTAAGTTTTTCGTATTATGGAACCCAAGATGCGATTAAGATCTGCTGCATCAACTCTCGTTCAACCCTCGACATCGTCACGTCATCCGCCATCCGTTCAAGACCGCTTGCACACGGCGTTGATACAAATTGCCTGCGGCGTTTTCAATACGTTCACGCGATAGAGAAGTCGACGCCATTTATTTTAAACTAGTGGTCGCCTAGTTGTCGAAATTCGACTGTAATTAATGATACATTTAGGTTTGGACACCTTCCACTGGCCATGACATCCACTTACCCTTAGGTGGACTGTGTGCCCGTTTTCCATCCTTATTCAACAAAAAAACAACTTGCAGTACCCCTGATAGTACGTGGTTATTGCAGTCCATGAACACCTGCAGCCAACTTTTATTTATTTATTGCCCGCCTCATAACGCGAAGCGTTATTGTAGTGCTTTACTCTCGACACGTCCAGTTCAAGCAATTTTGTGTTCTCAAAATGGCTCTATCACGACCATATTGCACTTATACGATAATATGAGTAGCCTTATATCAAGAAAACACTCTAATTAATCCATCTTATATTGCTACTTTGAAAAAAAAAAGCGGTTGAAAAAATTTTACGTGGACGTTGATTTTGTCACGCTAACTCCCGAAAAAATTGATTTGAGCTTCAGAAATCAACTGGTTCCTTATTTCATAGCAATTGCATAGTACGCGTAGTTTGTTAATAAAATGATTCTCAGCTTTTATAAGTTTTATTGCTATTAAGGCACTTTCATATTTTTAGCACCTGGTTGACAAAGGACAAATGTACCATACAGCCTATATCGATTATATACTTTGTGTAATCGTTTTATTTTGGTAAGCATTATTAATTTTTTTCCTTGTAGGTGACATTACCTGTTAAAATAATAGAACGCTAAATTTAAAACACGTAAATAATATATTTTAAAAGTCAGGAATACAATTAATATTTTTCATCATAATTAAACGAAGCGTTCATGAGGCGTGCACTTTAGGATTTTCCAAACTATTCTTTTTTGTAATCTACTTGGGTCTTACAATGGGTGGACTTAATGCCTTTTGTCACGATCTGTAAGAATATTGCAGACTTTGATAAAAAGAGAGGAACACCTAATAAACGATGTAATATGTATACCTACATAAATATGAACACATATAAAACATACAGACAAATATACAAACATATTATAAATATTAAATGAAAGGTGAAATATGTTTGCCCTCAGATAATGTTGCCGAAGAAGGGTTTTAAAACATTTATCATAAGTTAAATTCCGCTCATCCATGCATTACATCACCAGTGATCTTGATCAGTGCAGCGGTGATACTGTGAACAGAACAAAACCCGACTGAAACATATTTAACAGGCTATATTGTTATGAAATTATAGACCTACTTATGAACACAGGCCTGTAGAATTTTAGATAATAAATGAAGAATAAAAATTGGATGAAAGTTATTAGGTAATATAGGATTTTGAGGAGGACTTTGGGTACAAGTTGTATACGCTTCTTTCCACAAAACTGGGTGGTACCTTCCCAAACGAAAACCTAGGTAGAAAAATTGTCACTGTTTCTAATTCTCTTGCTTGTTTTATTTTCTTTCAGTATTTTCGAAAGTGGTTTGTAGTTAATGAATAAATAACACACGTTAGTATGTATTCAACTTATATTAAAGCTATTATATGTTATCTAGGCGCGAACAGTCACACCACTTCGTATAACGTAAAAAAGACATAGTATAAACCTATTATTTACATTAGTGGACTATTTTCAGGCTAAATGAAAAAATGATCATAAGTAAAATTTAAGCAAGCCAATATAACTTATGTTTCATGGGTCAGTCCAGTTTTATACTTGATTAAACCTTGAAACAATTTTTTTTAAATATTCTGTTTAAAACATTAGTTACTATATGCAACGAAACTAAACAAAAAGAGTTAAATAAGTGGATTCAACTGGCGGCCTTGATGTGCAGGCTTAATTCGTGTCTATTGTTGGGTCAGCACATCTAGAAGCCATGGAAGGCTGGATCGATCGCCGCGAGGTCACAGCCATATGGCCGTTCAATCGGCTCTACGTTTCTCTCACTCGCAATTTCTTGAAGTTAAAGTAGAGGTTAATTCTCATTCATTATTATGCAGGAACAAAAATTTAATTCATTCTAACTTCAATATTAACAAGCCGCATCGTTAAAACAGTAATTAAAAAACCCGACTGTGTAAAAATGTTTGTTGGTAAGAGAAAATTTTTGTGGTACTCCCACAATTAAGCCGAATCTAACGACACTTCTTTTGTTAAAATCCATTAAGCCGTTTGGGCTACAGCGCGTGCCAAATAAATAGACATTAATTTGTACATACATACACACAAAAAAAAATTTCCCCCTTTCTGGGGCAAACGGGTAAAAAGGTTAAAAACTCTTGGAAAACCTATAGTTAAACCTAAATTAATTCTTGTTGTGATAAAAATATCGCGTATTAAAAAAATCACAACTACATTAAGTTAAATTAATATTTTTAAAATTTTTATTTACTTTTCATTTTCCACGTTTCCGATGTTTCCGGGGTATCCCCGTGCCCGCAAGAGCTGCAAAGAACTCGAATTGCGGAAATTAAAAATAGGTGGGAATCAAACGCAATAATATAAGTAAGAATCTGTAAGTTTTATTGATAAAAATATTTCATAAGGCATTCCATCTCAGTTTTCAGATATAGCAACTAGGAACATGTATTTAAATCTTTATTTTTTTTAATTTGGTACACCATTATTACCTTTTTTCTCACTTTCGTTCACATTTTTGTTTACTTTTTTTCAATAAACACAGAGATAGGAGCAGCGATAACATAATATATTTTTAGTTGTGATTTCAAGATAAATTGGCTGTCACAAACTCCGCTCCCTAAACACAATTATTGGATAAGTACGCACACTTAGCTGAGACACTGATTCGACGACAGTTAGCGCTTTACAAAGCGACAAAGTTAAACGGACACATTATATTTATTTTACAACTAGAATGGTTATGGTTGTAGCACGAATGGGCCGATTCGACCCCCGTAGGATCACACTATCACAGAATACCACCTTAAAATAGCAGTGTTTCGTAAGGTGAGTGTAAAGAACCGGAGACCCTTATTACTAGATACGAGGAATTTCATCTTAGTCCTCAGGGCTGACAACGTATATGCATTTTGACTCTTAATTGAGCATAAATGCGGATGCCTATGGGCCACAGCATCCACTTGAGGTAGACTGTGCTCGTTTGTAACCCTTATTCTATAAAAAAAAAACTATTTCTACTATTTCAAGTACTAAATAAATTAATATGTATTATGTATGATTGATCCTATAGTTTCCATTAATATTCATTAAATTGTCGGTATTAGTTATTAATAATAACTAATCTTCTTACACCTATGTAAAAAAAATAAGTTATTACTCGATTCCACAGGGCCAGTAATTCATTTTTAACAACAAAATCTCACAAAATATACAAAATTTGACCTCTGCCAATTTCAAAAATTTTATTAAACACGATTGTATAAAAATAGATATTATGATATAAAAGAATTTATGGACGATAATAACCTATGGGAATGAGGTGATCGCTATTATTGTAAACTGTTCTTTTCTAAAAAAAAATGTCCCGCTGAGTTTCTTGCTGGTTCTTCCCGGGACAGAGGTATTTTGCGAACTAGTGGTAAATTACACATAAAAGCTACTTTCAATAAGTATTATTTATAAAGTATATTGATTAAAAAAGTTTGTATTTCTACCTATACAGGATCATGTCCAGCCATGGAGATAAAATAGACTGCAGAATAAAAATACGACAGAGAAGACGTCAATTACATCGTGAACGCTATTAACGAACCCTGTTACCGTGACAGGCTATAAAATTACAATGCGGAACGTAGGCCTCCCCCATAGATTGCCATAGATGCCATGCTTGTTAAGCGGGTTAGCAACCACAGTTTATTTTATATTTTTAGCCGTTATTAGGAAGACGCTGCTGCCCATCTACTGATCTGTTTCCCCTCTGTCGCCTCTTACAACACACAAGGGATGGTATGGGCTAGTAGATATTCTTACACCGTAACTACACGGTAAATTAGCGAACACGTAACATAATAAAGTCGCATTAAATAAACAACACTGGCAATATCGCACGCCAGGTTTATCCGGACGGGCCGGTCGAAGTCCGGTCGTAAAACAAATCAATTATAGTGCGGTCGTATTTCAGGCGGTCGGCGGCCGCGCCCGACGCATCAATCAATCGCCGAAAGCCAACGTAACTATGTCCGGGCCGAGACAGGTGATACCCGGCCTGTTTGACCATCGTAATCGATTTGTTCCTACCCTTTCAATATGCTACTTGCAAAATACATACGACGTTAAAGTTAATAAGTTACTTAAGGTCCAATACGTGGTAGAATTACACTGAAGCTATATTATGGTTGAAGCACGATTGTGTTGGTTCGAGTGAGGAAGGGCCAACAAGCTCTCACAGAATACCAGCGTAAAAAACTACTACTAATTCCATAGTTAATTAGAGATTCACCAAGACTTTCATATACCTGCAAGTGTCATGAAAGGGAACATACCGTATAACTGTAAATTTTGCTCATAAGGCTCGAAGTTTGTCACATACGTTTTTGATATGGTCTGTCCATTTTAGCCTGTCGTCAATGATCCATCCTTAATACTACCTTAACTGGTTTGCAAATACAGCTCAGTCAGGTCGAGTGCAAACATGAGTGCAAACTTACCAACAAGGGGGATAGTAGTGAAACACTGGGTAAAATAGTTTAAAAAGTTAGTACGATTCAAAAAGTATAAGTGTCTAGGATAGAAAAATCTTATAAAATATTTTTACATTTATCCGTCCGTCTGTCACCATCCGTCACAGCCTATTAAATTCCACTGCTGAACATAGGCCTCCCCCATAGATTGCCTCATAGAGGGGATATTTGCCATAGTTCCCACACTTGGCAAGCGAGTGGGCAACGCATTTTTTTTGTTTTTAATCTTTATTAAGAAGATGGTGCTGCCCATCTCGTGATTTGTTTCGCTCTGTCGCCTCTACGACACCCACAGGATGAAATGGGGCAGTAGATATTCTTATACCGCCACTACACGGTTTTACATTTATCCATAAATACATTACACATTTTATTCGCATTATATTTTTTTTATAATATTGTGGTGACAAGCAAGCTAACCGTCCACCTATAAAAATCCCTGAGGACTAATATAAAAAAACCTCAGTCTGTAATAATACAGGCGCTTTTTATCCTTCCAACCGGAAGAATGTAGTGAGTACACTCAAAATCTATAAAACTGACATGAATTTTGGTCGATTTGGGGCACTGCTTCAATCTAAACAAATAAGAAGAGAAACACGTGTGCAGTTCACACGCGGTAATAGTATAACTTCCAAATGAAATGAAATATAGAACAAAAATATTTCACTGCCAATGATTTCTTTAATTTGATAATTTTCAAACACAAGTACGGCATAAAATATAAGATAAATGTTTAATTTTATAGGAAATAAATGTTAAAATCCTTATTTATTTATACCCGATTACCCAGGAAGAGTTAAGTTTTTCGCGCGTATCTTGTATGTTTGTAAATTTCTTTATTACCTCGTATTCTCCAAAACGGCTGGATGAATTTCCACAATTAAGGTATCGTTTTATTCGTCTTAAAAACTCAAGGTAGATGTTTAAAAAAAAGGCGGATTTTTGCGCAAAACAGTTTAACGTTAATAAAAAAAATATACTATACTCGCGTAGAGTATCAAAATATAGGAAATTAAAAGGGAATTACAAATATATATATATATATATATATATATATATATATATATATATATATATATATATATATATATATATTTAATTAGGAATAATAAATTGATTAAAAACATCTTGATAGCGTAAAAATGGGCCATGTTAGTGTCGGGACACTAAAAAATCTAAAATAAAATAAATAATTAAAAAAATCAAAAACCCGACTGCAAAAAAGAACAATTTAAAAGTAATGCACTAAAAATATCGAAACAAGATTGAAAATAGAAAACAAAATTAAAATAATTTATAAGTAAACTCTACTTTGGTTTAACAGACTATATTATGAGCTACCCGCAATAAGTTTAGTAACAGGCAGGACCCAATTGCAAATTATAAACCGATAGAAAATTAATGGGTAACTACTACACTAATATTATTTACGATTCAAAATCCATTTATTTATTTTACCTACTTATTACATTTTAATATAAATTTAGTATACTCTTGTTAGCATGTCAATAAATAAATATAAGGCATAGAATAATTTGTCAACATCCGCCTTCCATCCAAAAGTGTCTTCAAGTCAAGAGCAGACATTTGTTAAGCTTAGTCAGGGGGCCTTAGCATCTTCGGTTGCATCAGTGCTCGCTGTAAATTTCATCGGCCGTAACTTACTTCATTTTACGACACGGTAGAAAAATTCTCGAGGGGCGTCCTCGTGCCGATAAACGAAGAAGTGTGATGACCTGGTAAGATATGTAAATGTCGACAAAGGGAAGCTCTACAACGTATAAAGTAAGAAAATCTTTAAGCAATTAATAGTTTGTTGTTTTTTGATTTTATGGAATAAGGGTGACAAATGAGCTCACTGTCCACCTGATCGTAAGTGGATATTGTGTTCCATAGACATCTACATTTACCCTCGATTAAGCTTCAAAATCATCCGTATTTTTGTTGTCATCCCTGAGGACTAAAATGGAATGCCCGTATCCAGTAAAAAAAGGTCTCTGATTCTCTAAACTCACCATCGAAACACTGCAGCATTAAGCTGCCATTTGCCATTTGCTCTGAGGAATTGTTCGGATTAATTCCAGCCGCCAAATTTCACGAACGCACATCGCGACAAAACTCACGATACCATCCAAACCATCTGGATGCTTGGCGGTCCACTACTGTGACCGGCAATTTTTCCGAACCGATACGACTTAGGGACCTTCAAGAAAAGAGTTCCTTTCTAAAAGGCCGGCAACGCATCTGAAATTACCGTGTTGTTGCAGATGTTCATGGGCAGCGGTAGTCACTTACTATCAGGTGAGGTACCACAAGTACGTTTGCACTCTCTTCTATAAAAAAATACCCTGGTATTCTGTGAGCGTGTGGTTATTCCCTGGTCGAGCAGAACCCATTCGTGCTACAACCATAATATAGCTCTAGCATGGCTCTACTACGTTATAAAATAAATTAATTCATATCATAAGGTAATTCTTACTTTTAATATCGGCCCGTGAATGACACGGGCTTCAGCCTTTGTAGAGAGAATTAGCTTTAATCGTTACGTTTGTCAGAGCCAGACGTCTCGAATCTTTGACTCTGCTGCCCATTGCCTGTCTAACCACTACCTATTGAAAGCCATTGTATCTTTTAAATAACTGAAATGAAATACCCTTATTTCATCAACGTAAAAAAAACTATTTTGTCAAATGTGATTTTTTAAAACCTTTTTTTTTATAGGATCGGGTGACAAACGAGCACACTGTCCACCTGATGGTAAGTGGTTACTGTGACCCATAGACATCTACATCTATCCTCAATAAAGACTCAAGATGCAGATGCGTTGTCACCCGTGAGGACTAAGATTGAATGCCTCTTTGCCAGTAAAAAGGGTCTCCGGTTCTCTACACTCACCATACGAAACACAGCAGCGTTAAGCTGCTATTTTACGCTGGTTTTCTGTGAGAGCGTGCCGACCCATTCGTGCTACAACCATAATATAGCTGCAGCATGGCTCTACCACGTAGCAACCTATTAATTTACTACCGTTTACATAATATCACATATCCAATATATAAATAAAACTTAAGTGTCTGTCTGTGACATTGCAATAACTGGCTTACACTATTGGAGTTAATAGCATACTAATAATAATAAGACATGAATAAACATGTTTAAATTTTTGGTAAATCATTTTATTTTATTACGTGGATATAAGCTAATTAATTTTCAACATCTTTAATATATCGGATTTCCGCAAAAATAACGCCTGATTTTATTAATTATGATAAAAATTAAGATGAATTAAATCTACCCCAGGCCAGGCGATAGCACGGGGCGCCAATGAATATAATTAAACGTCTACTTGGCGTACTAATGAAGTATAGCGGTCGCGATTATCGATCGGCAGCCGCCGCCCGACTGTCTCCGGTTTCGTTGGCGCAATGCGAGCAATACACGTTTAAGTCTTTCGCCAGGGATAAATTACCTTCACGCATTCGATCATATAAAAAAAAAATCTGAATAAATAGAGTAATCGACATAGCCCAACGGATTAGTAAACTGAAGTGGCAAAGGCCGGCCATGTGGCTGGAAATTTCCATAACCTATATACGATATATGTGGTAGAGTCACGCTGCAGCTATATTATGGTTGTAGCAGGAATGCGTCGGCTCGACCGCGAAAGGTCCAAGCTAACACAGATTACCAGCGTAAAATAGCATAACTTTATTACAGAAATAAGGCGTTTAATCTTCGTTCTCAGGGGTGATGACGCATCTGCATTTTGATACTTAATCGAGGGTAGATGTAGATGTGTATGAGCTACAGCATCCACTTTCCATACGGTCGACTGTGTGCTCGTTTGTCACCCTTATTATATAAAAAAAAATATAAAAATTTCGCTAAAAATTACGGTAAAAAATAACAGTTGCAGGAATTCGTTAGATGCAAATGGCTCAAGATCAAAACCACGCTACGTTCTTGTGACTTGTAATGGTGATGATACAGCAACAACTTTCTTTCTTCTCTCGTTATAACTTACTATACTTGAACACCAGGACTCTCTTTATAAAGATGAATGATAAATGTAATGAAAAAAGAAAGCTTTGGTAATAAACTTTGCATATTGACAATTTATATTCCATTAGCTTAATATCTAACCAATGAATGTCTTTCTATTTGGGTTTTATTATCTTGTAAGACTAGTCAATATAACAACTGGTTAAAAACTACTAACAATTTGTTATTAATACCAGAAGTCACTTGAGTAATAAAATAGGAAATAGCAGCGACAACAATAAAATATGTTATGGAGCGCTAACAATAGGAGCTTAATGATGTACCTAATAAGTTTTTTTTTTATTTAAGCATTTATATTTACTAAAAAAATTTATCAGCTTTCCTATTATGATTTCTTATGTTTACGTGAAAACTACACATTAAATGAAACTCATTTTTACGGATTTTGTCGCATTTAATTTAACTTTTTAATTCCCGACCTTTCGGGTGCCTTACAGCATCTTATTATATTCAAAAAGTTAATTGGAAGAAATTGGAAGTAAAGACTAGAAATGAGTTGGGGGCGACTCGAACTTTAGGCCGAATCAGTTTGGATAGCCTATCATGTAGAGGATGTCATGGAGGTCAAGGCTGAATAGGGACTAAAAGTTCTCATTACACTCCTAGGGGGTCAAAATGTCCAAAAACCAAAAATTTAAAATTCTTATTTCGGCTATAACTCCACCTTCTTCCGGAGGTTCTTACACACCGCATTCCACTTGTTAGATTTTTAATAATATAATGCTGCAGTTTCATATGGTAAATGTTGAGACCACGAGTCTTTTTACTGATTACGAGGCATTCTATCTTAGGCCTCAGGGGTGACAACGCATCTACGGTTTGATTTTAACCGCGGATAGACGTAGATGTACATATATGGACCACAGCATCCACTTACCATCAGGTGGACTGTGTACTCAATGGTCATCCTTACTCTTTAAAATAAAATAAAAAAGGAGTTAAAATATATGTAAGAATATACAAATAACATGTACACACATATATATATATTGACGATTTAATGCTGATCTTATACAAATTCTATAGAAAAGTTTCATAACAACGCATAAAAATTATTATTTAATATGAGGTGTCCGCAACCCTACCGTATACGCAATGCTGTACATAGAACTATATGTTGTGATAATTTAAAATTAAAAATTTTGTAGAACCAACTTCAATATAAATTATTAAGAATAACTCAAAAACTATTGGTCAAACCTTGATCGGAATCAGTTCACCCAGAAAAAATTATGAGGTAACACATAAAAAAAGAAAAAAAAACATACAGTCAAATTGAGTACCGTCACCTTTTTGAAGTTGGTAGAAAACACTAACTAACTAACAAACTAAACTACTGAAGTGCATATTTTTTTATTTAAGGATTCACATTCAATAAATCTAAATTGATTTTGATTTAATAATGACCTCAATCAGACATCACTTTGTGGAAATCAGTATTTAAGACAAAAGAGAAAAAGGTACAGTTAACCTCTCTCAAAATGTCAACCATAGCAGTACTTAGTAGCTCCTGCTATTTTCTCCCGATCCAACAGCTTATAAATCCTATAATGCTATATAAATTCACTCACTAATGCTCTAAAAAATCTGCAGCAGAAATCGCCCCTGCTCATTACAATGTACAAAGAGGTGCAGCGTTAATCCGGATTAAGCATGAATGCAACAGTCGAGATAGAACTTCATCAAATGCTCAAAATATGCTTTGAAATCAATGGAGTTTATCTAGCATAACATACTTCATAATTCGTAAATATTTATTCGCATAGAATGTAGGTGTTACAAAATTATTATTATAATGACGTTTAGATTAGTGTAGTTAGTACCACTACATATGGATAAGATAGTGTGTCAACCAAGTTTTGATAAGAAAAGATCAACGCACCGACAATGTGCATATTTACAATAATCATTTTAAGCTTCTTTCGAACCCCCCATAACTCGAAAACTATTAGAGCACACATACATTACACATTTGTTTGCTACTTATTGTAGTTCCTGAGTTATTAAGCCGAATGTCCACCGCAAACTAAACTATGTGAAAACTAGGCTCAGTGAACTAAGCTAAGCTAACCTGGAAAATCGTTACACGTCCACCAAAAAATAAGCTAAAACAAACAACACTATGCGAAAGGCGCCAGAGGGGGTGAGAAGCGCTTAATATAATTCTCGTAGTTTCGAACCGGCCTACACAACTAAGTAAGATTGACTTTGTTTGGCTATTTTACCTAGCTTTGCTGGCATAGTTTGCGGTGGACGCACATGTATGAAAAACAGGCTCAGCTATGCGAGCTCAGATAAACTAAGTTAGTTTAGTTTGCGGTGGACGTTATGCTTAAAGGTTCTATCACAAACTCATCAAAAACCTAAGGCACTTTCACATTACCTAGAAATATATTTTTAATTATCTATAAATACTGAGATCATTAGGCGTATACAAAGGAAAAAAATCTGGAAACTATTAATTGTAAATTTTCTGTAAAAGACATAGAGATATAGAATGCACACAGTCCGTAATTACACTGGCTCTCTTAACCCTTCAAACCGGAACACAACAGTGTAAGCATTGATATTTAGCGGCAGAAATGTGTAAGGCTATGGTACATATCCAGACGGAGTCTTAATCAGAAAACTACCTAAAAGTTTTTAAAAGACTTTACCTTTGTTGATTTTTTTAGTCACAAACCAAGAGATAAGGGTAACATATTTTATTATAGAACAAGGGTGACAAACGAGCAAACAGTCCACCTGGATGGTAAGTATATGCTGTGGCCCATGGACATCTACATCTATCCTCGATTAGAAATCAAAATGCAGATGCATTGTCACCCTTAAGGACTAACGCCTCGTTTCCAGTAAAAAGCGTCTCCCGGTTCTCTACAATTACCATACGAAACACAGCAGCGTTAAGCTGCTATTTTGCGCTGGTATTCTGATGTAACGTTATAATGTTCAATCACTATTAATATAATATAGAGTCTATAAAAAAATTTTCATCTACTACCGGTAGTTGAACAGTTTCGCCAACTGCTGCTGCTACTGTATTTCGTACGATAAGTGTTGAGAACCGGAGACTCCTTTAACAAGGCATTCATCTTAGTCCTCAGGGGTGACAACACATTTTCATTTTGATGCTGTATCGATGATAGTGTAGGTGTTAATGGAATACGTACCCACTTAACATCAAGGTGGACTGTATGTTCGTTTATAGTCAGCCTTACTGTTATAAATATGGCACATTTAAATTCATTCATTTATTACGTCCTTTCAGAAGTAGTCGATTCTCTTAATCCACCACTACAGCACTCTTAAACAATAAAGAATATTTTAAATATTATCACTGCAAACGAACTACCTTGTCTTCAAAAAAAAAACAAGTCATTTAATGTTCATTATATTAGAAATGCCATGGCTGATAATTATATAACAGCTATATTATAGTCAAGCATTGCTAACAATTATCTATAAATGATACGAGTCTGAATCAATGGTGTGGAAGACGTGATTACTTTAGTCACGATCAATAGAGCACCATCCATAAGAAATCAGTAACAAATATGTAGCTTGTGAAAATTTTTATATTATGTTTTTGCTCTATTTACGGTAGTCTATCACTGCTACAATTTGTTCTTTTTTTATTTATTTTTTATAGAATATGACAAATGAGTATTGTGGCCTATACATATCTAGATCTACCTTCAATTAAGATTCAAAATGCAGATGCTTTGTCACCCCACAGGAATAAGATGGAACGCCTCATTTCAGTAATATGGGTATCCGGATCTCTACGCTTACCATACGAGGCAGCAGCATAAAGCTGCTATTTTACGTTGTTATTCTGTGAGGACGTGATTCTTCCCCGGTCGAGCCGACCCATTCGTGCTACAAATAAAATATAGCTGCACCTACAGTGTGACTCTACCACGTATAAAATGTCAAATATGTATCCAATATATGCCGTGTGGTGATAATGTAACAGAATCTACCACCCTATTTCGCCCGGGGTTGTTGTATGACGCGAGTGTGTAGAATGTCAAAAAAATGTCACGGCCTCTATAGATGGTGTTATGAACGAAAATGGAACGCAATCACTGGAAATATGAGCAGTGAAACTCATTTTTATATTGACTGATCATTGCTGCCGGTGATAAGAGCACTGGTTCTCTTCTCGCTCAAAGGCTGAGTATAGCCATTCAAGCGTGGAAACGCTGGCCAGCGTTCTTGGCACCATACCGCGGGGAGGTCTTTTTTATAGGATAGGGTGACAAACGAGCACACAGTCAGTGTGTTGTTGCTGTGACCCATAGACATCTACATTTATCCTCAATAAAGAATCAAAATGCAGATGCGTCGTCACCCGTGAGGACTAAGATGGAATGCCTCTTTTCCAGTAAAAAGGGTCTCCGGTTCTCTACGGTCGCCATACAAAACACAGCAGTGTTAAGCTGGTATTCTGTGAGAGCGTGGTCCTTCCCCGGTCAAGCCGACCTATTCGTGCTACAACTATACTATATGAGCCATGCTGCAGCTATATTATACTACGTACAAAACTTCCACTCCTTACTCTTACTCCCACTGCATGATTAAGTGTTTACTTCTAGTTTTTTATAGTGTTTTTATTTTAAATCTCTTTATTTAAACATCAATTGCTGTCTGTTAGTCTCTCTTAAACTCAAAAACGGCACGACCGATATTAATAAAATTTTTGGGTGGGTTTAAATGGGTCCCTATATATTAATGTTACGTAAAAAAATAATGTTTACACTACAAAATCAATATTACTTTTACGACAATTCAATATATTTTACTTAGATACTAAATAAGAAGTCGTTTCAGTTCGCTTGACAGTAGACAGCGCGTAAGATCAAGGCGTAACTTCTCACTAAGCAGGAGACACGCAATTTTGTGAGATTAAATACATTATTCATTTGACTTATATCCTCAACATTTGTTATTTCTGCACCAGTTTATTCAATTGTTGCGTTTATTCTTCACGTCTCTATTCTATTTTGGCGTATCAACTATAACGCATTGGTTTAACATTTTGCGTTGTTCGGCTCGAAACCGTACGGAAGAAGTATCGTATGATATAAAAATATTATAATTATTGTTCCAGGTTAAATGTGTTTTAATGTGCAACTTATTTATGTAAAACGTTCTCATTCTACAAGAGAAATTTCCAGCGTGGGACAAACATTTTTAAAAAGAATAATAAGTATAGTCAGTTCAGCACAGTCCACGGTTTAATTAGGGTCGTCTCTTATGACAATCACAAAAATAAATTTACTGAGGACGCACCATATTATGGCGGCGTCCTAAGATAATCTTTTACATAAACACCACGGTGCGGCGTTTTTAAAAACCTCATTTAATGTTTCCCAAACATTCTCAGATATTATCATTAACCCTTGATAAACCAATTAAGCGTGGTGATTAAGGCAAATTCTCCACACAACGTCTCAAGGCAAATCTTCGTGTTCATCAGCTTTTACTGGCTGATAAAAATGTGGGATTCGAACCAGCAGGCCTACAGCGCCGCGACGCGACGAGACGCTTAGCTATTGCGCTATCTAGCCGTTGAATTTTTCTTAAAAAAACAACTTTCAATAAAAAGTACAATCAGGTGCAAAGTAGCGTATAGAAATATAATTAATTATTTTTAGTTATTTTAACTCTGCTTTTAATTTTTTATTTTATATTTTTATACTCTTAGACGTGAAATATTTTCTGCAATCTTATAAGGGACCGCCACAGAAGTACAATCTATTTAATAAAAAGAGAGTCGTCAAAATCAGATGTTACGCAACATGTATACAAAACATACAGTCGAATTAAATACCTCCTACTTGTTTTTAATTGTGTAAAATAACGCCCTGACTTTATAAGTGTCCATCACTTAATACATTTTGATCATAAAGCTATTAATCTTAATAGACAAATTCTAAGAAAAGTGTCACTTAATATAAAGGTATTTAGATGTCTCAAAATGAACCACAACATGTTGTATTTACTTTTTAGGGTTCCGTAACCAAAGGGTAACCAACGGGACACCACTACGTTACTAAGCCTCCACTGTCCGTCCGTCCGTCAGTCTGTCAGCGGGCTCTCGTGATCCGTAATAGGTAGAAATTGAAATTTTCACAGAATGTGTATTTCTGATGCCGCTAAAACAACAAATTATAAAAATTAAAAGGGAGTCCTCTACTAGAAACGTGTATTACGATGGTATGGAACCCTTCACGCGCGAGTCCGATTCGCACTTGGCCGGTATTCAATGTAATAGAATATTATATATATATATATATATATATATATATATATATATATATTATGTTACATTGAACGCCCCAGTATACACTCCTTTTTTTAACTATAGCACGACTCACTAAAATATTACGTATATGCACACAACTCGTAAAAATTACCATAAACTTAATATCGCGCCATATATTACATATTCTACTAACAGTCTGGACTGCTTAGAATTCAATACGTCACCCCATTCATTTCCTACGGGCCACATCTATAGGTATCTGAGAATGTAATCAAACTCTTTTGTGCTCCTCAAAAAGTTTTAAAAGTGTTTTCGTTTCGCTCTAGGATTGTTGAAAACTAAAAAGGGCCAACGCCGCATTGAGAATAAGTGAGCCAAGTAAGCTACTATCTTGATATGAAATACAACTATTAGGAGGTTAAGGACAGCCTTAACATTTGTTCTACACACCATTTGTAAGAAAAAATCCTAATTTTTTTGTTTAAAGTAGTGTATGCTAACAGAATGTTCAAAGTTTTGAGACAGCTTATTTTAGAGGCGCGCACATTACTCAGATGTGTTAAGAGATATCACCACAACGGTAAAGTTGGCTAGAAAGAGTATCGATATCTCCAAGGAACGCTGCTGCAAAGCTTATAAACGAATTTACAATCCATCTGATGGTAAGTGGCTACTGCGCTACTGGGATTAGAGCAACTTATTTTAAACAAAGAAGGCAACATACGCGTCACTCCCGAGGACTAGGATGGCATAACTTACAGCGTGTAATGATTACACGCTGTTACTGTTTTGATTATACTGTAATCAAACCGGCTCGCTATACCCTTCATATCGGAAAACATCGGTGCAAGTTTTGCTGTTCCGTGGAGAAATAGGTCACAGGGCGGTACCTATCTAGACGGACTCCTAAGCAGAAAAAGAGTCCTACCATCTTCTGTAACAGAAGAACTTAATTTTTTTTTATAGTATAATGGTGACAAACGAGCACACATTCCACCTGATGGTAAGTGATTACTGTGACCCATAGACATCTACATCTATCTTCGTTTGCGAATTAAAATGCAGATACGTTGTCACCCGTGAGGACTAAGATGGAATGCCTCTTTTCCAGTAAATAGATCTCCGGTTCTCTACACTCACCATACGAAACACAGCAGCATTAAGCTGCTATTTTACGCTGGTATTCTGTGAGAGCGTGGTGCTTCCTCGGTCGAGCCAACCCATTTGTACCACAACCATACTATTAATATAGCTGCAGCATGGCTCTACCACGTAAATTATATTTACATTTCGGATAATTCGGATAGTGGTATAATCTAATAAAACTGAAACAACTGGTGTGGGGTTATCTCTTATCTAAAAATATATTTAAGAAAATTTCAGATAATTTTAAAAAGTTGCTAAAGCCAAGTTGCAGCTTAAAGCTGTAGCATAAACGTAATGTATTGTGGCAGCTCGACCGGGGAAGCACCGTGCTCTCACGCCAGCGCAAAACGCGCGTAAATTTCTAACCCTTTTATCTAGTAAAAAAGCATTCCACCCTACTCCTCGAGGGTGACATCGCATCTGCATTTTGATTCTCAATCGATAATATAATATTGGTGCACCGTCTTCGCCTATACTACTACAAAAAATCCATCGTACGTTATAATTACTTATTTTTTATTTATTCGATCATCACAGCCTATCAAAGTGCCCCGCTGAACATAGGTCTCTCAGTAGATTGCCTCATATGGTGAATTATAGCCATAATTGACACGTTTTTATTATTATTGTGCTCTTATCGGGAAGATGCTGCTCGCCCATCTTATATTTTAGTTTCCCTCTGTCGCCTCTTACGACACCCATGGGATGATATGGGGTAACGGAATATCTTATCCTGCCACTACAAGGCATACCTAATATAGAATAATTTATAGTAACCTTTTAGTAATAAAGGTATAATTACCCGGTTACGACACCTAATAAAACACCGACAAAAAAAACTAAATTAAGCCGCAAATATGTGCACATTTATCTTTGATTGTGAAATGAAAAAAATACTTTTCTATTTAAGTCCGCAGTCATATTAAATTTAAATCTTTCTAACTAGCTAATACAACTTATTTCTATAGAAACACGAGTATATCGTTTTGACAGCTCATTATGAGCATATCAATAGACCTGTTCATCTCAATAGGGTTTTATTAGTTACCCTAATAGGTCGGCAAGCCATTTACTTAAATACCGGTAACATTGATTGTTGCCTAACGAAAGATTAAGATCGTTTATTTGCATGAATAAGATACAGAAGGATCTTCACACGCACAAATTATTTCGGTGTGCAATTTTTTTTTTAAATTCTTTATTAAAAGAAACAAACAATGTCCGTCAGTCTAGCAAAAACAGAAAAATGGCTGGCCTTTGACCTTTTTGACCTTGATGACCTTTTTTTCTGTGTTTGAGTCCCTGGATGGTTTAGATTCCAATTGGACCCGGTAGGTGGCGCTGTTGTCTAGATCCAGAAATCACCGCGAAACCGGGGCGGATCGCTAGTATATGTATATATAGAAGAGAGCATACATTTTAAATTAAATTCATACAGTAAACATTACATGAACCACTTTTGCAGAAACGCAAATCACAGATTTACGAAGCTTACAGTTTATAATCTAGTAACTCAAGTAAACTATAAAAGCTTTTAAGCTTTTAAAGTTAAGTTTAAATTTGAATTTGCAAAATAGTAGTGTTATAATAGAACTAGGAATTCTATTAAACAATTTAACTGTTGTTAGAAGTAACTGTGAGATTAATCTTGGGTCGATATAACTTGTTAGCATTAAATGGATCCACAAGCATAGCACCTTGTCGCTTGTTGAAAAAGACTCTCATGTTTAAAAATAAATATACAATATTCTAATATATACGCACGATAAAGTGAGTATTTTATATTTTATAAACGACAAGACATAATAATTACTATTCCTCAGCCCAAATATAGCCCTTGGACACTTTCTGCATTATAAATGCTAGATCGATTTCTACACAACGGCCCCATAGAATGATAGGTATAGAATACCGCATAGTGGAGGTTATAAAGCCGTGATATGCAGTGATTGCAGCTCTTCTATATACGTCGCAGCTAATACGCCTCAATGGTTAGACAAAACTGTTCAGCTTACTGCAAATGTCATTGATCCTTCCAAGAACCGAAATTACATTACGCTACTAAATTACGCGTAACATTACAAAAAGGATCAGTCAACATCTAGATGTTTGGTTAAATGACATTATCACAGTTTCCGTGGATGATCATTACTCCGTACTTCGTAGGAAGTCTGAACAAACTTCAAAATTTAAGGTAGAAGGGCTATCTATGACATTGGGACATCAAACACCTCCGTGCCCCCGTGACTATGGGTGCTGTAAAGCACTCGAAACTTCGGGAATTAAAAATAAGTTAAAGTAAACGCGATAAAATCCGTAGAATTAGTTTTATTCAATATTCAAAATTTAAATTTTATTTTCTGAAATGAGCAAATTAAAAAAAATTACTTCTAATATTTTAATGCAGGTTGTTACTGCCTCATTTATCTAGAGTCGTAAGCGTAACTGTTGATCATGAAATTGGTACCGGTTTTGAATCCCTTCGAATTCTCCGTTCGAAAATTTCTGTCACGAAATTCTCTGTAGCAGCCTGGAGTCAGTGAGTTGGCGCTGTGTCACCTCGGTCCCTCCCCCAGAAACCACGTCTGTCACCACCACGTCATCAGAAAGACGTCCACGTTTGATATCTTTCCGGTCATGTGCACCTGGTGCTTGCGCAAACACTCGAGCACTATAATCTTGACGTGAGCTAATCATTCTCCGTCGAGACTCGTCGTCGTGACCGAAATTCGCAACTGAACGACGAAGCTCTACAACGTATAAAGTAATAAATTCTTTATGCCATTAGTAGTTTGTTGTTTTATTTATGGAATGAGAGTGACAAACGAGCACACTGTTCACCTGATGGTAAGTGGATGATGTATCCCATAGACAACTACATTTATCATTAATTAAGAATCAAAATGCAGATACGTTGTCACTTCTGAGGATAAAGGTGGAATGCCTCGTATTCAGTAAAAAGGGCCTCCGGTTCTCTACAGTTACCATACGAAAGCAACAGCAGCATTAATTTGCTATTATACGCTGGTATTCTGTGACAGAGAGGTTTCTGCCGGTTAAGCCGACCCATTCGCGCTAAAACTATAATATAGCTGCAGCATGGCTCTACCATCAACAACTTAAGTGACTTCTGCAGAAGTTTCACTGGATCGATTAACGAGTACGGCTCTTCGGTAAATTACACGACGTAAGGGCCACAGGTCGCTGGTAACGGTTATGACCGCCCGAACACAATCAGCATTGTTCGCGAAGTTTCTAGAGAGTTCTGCCTTGTTGCGAACTCAATTTCAAGATCCTGATTAAGACACAAATAATGTTTTGTTCGGTGTAATACTAATTAGTGTGATAGATGCTATCACTTTTCTAATAAATCGAATCTGTTACATGATAGTAATAACATTATTGGTTACTTAAATAAAATTATTTTTTCTTAATCCATAGTGGTCTTTGTGTATTCCATTGTCTCCAGACTTGGATATGTGATACAAAACAATGATGATGGTAGTTAAAATACTGACTCGTCCAATATATATTTTTAATTAAATGTCAAAACATTCATGTAAACAACGCTAACAGCGAATTCTATAAAACAAAGATTAAATAAACATTAAATTTAATTTGACATCGTTTAAAGACTTTTGTGTTGAATCGATTTCTGAGTTCTGTTGATTCATATTTAATGCACAAACTCGAAAAAAGCAGAGATAATAGTACTTTATTTGTTTTTAAATAAAAAAACACAATATTCACTCATCTTAATCCTTTTCCATCGCATTATTTAAAATTATTTATAACTAGCTGATACCCGCGACTTCGTCCGCGTTGAGAAAGGACATCACTAAACACGTAGTGTTTATAAAAATCGTTTTTTCTTAAAACTTTAATAACTTTATATTAAATGAAGATATCGCAATATTTTTTTGGAACGAAGTTACTTATCGGACGGTACGAATTTGGTGGATGGGGGCTAGGCGAAAAAAGTGTAAGATTTTTCCGTCACGACCCCTTCTGACGTAGTGTAGACGGCCGCGGCCTTAGCGTCTATAAGGAAGCGAGATGGAATAATATCCATCGACCACGCACTTTTTCTTATCTTACCATGAAAGAAATATTATTTTATTTTAAATGACGCTTCATTTTAATAGACGCTAGTAATTCGTTAATTTGTATTTGTTAATCAATAATATAATACGTTTATCAATAAAAATATACTACGAAAGAAACTTCGCTTCAATCGAATGTTCCACGATACCCACACATGTATTTTTTTAGATAAGGGCTGTCCAAGAAATAAAAGAGAAAACCTAATTAAAATCTATCCAGTAGTTTTTCTGCTGCAACCTGCAAACCTCTATCATTATATTTACATAGATATCATTAACCTTAACCCAGATACTGCGACGGGGCTTTTAAAAGACCCGAAAAAATTATTAAAAATACCCTCAAGTTTCGAGTTGTTAAAATGAATTCTCTAAGATATTTGCACTGTCAGGTTACTTAGTACCTATCCGTGTATGATTTCATGCGGTGTTGTTTACAACTGGACACTTGTTTATTTAAAGTTTTTGTGTCATTGAAGACTTAGGAGTTTTAGTGTCATGATGTCTGGACAAAGGTAAGCTTTTATCATTTATATATCTGGATGTTGTTGCTAATACATTTTGATATTTAATTTTAGATATATTATCTACAATATCAGGTTATCTATTTGTTTTGGTGCAACAAAAACTCATTCCTTTTTCACGTTTCAAATTGATGGCCTTTTAAAAGTCCCGTCGTAATATGGGGGTCTATTATATTATTGTTTTCTTTTTAGCACGCGACCTTTGAGAGCACTCACTCTCAACGATATAGTTGATGAATTAGAGCGATGTGAGGATGATGATTTGCTGCCAACTCAAATTACAATTTTTCCACCTGAGAACGCTAATGCCGACGTCACAGATGAGGATTCTGGAGATGAAGAATTTGTTGCATTGCAAAATCTACCAGGTAAAATATTTGTTTTCGGGTTGATATAACTACGTATCAATGATTCTATCTTGTTTTATTTATATGGTTGCAATATTTATATCTGTTTTTTATAGGCTCTCAACTACGAGCTCCAGCCGAGGTCACTTTTCATATGAGTTCCGACGAAGAAGATGATGTACCTTTGTCAAGTTTGTCAAAAAGAAGACGCACGATGGATTTGACTTTAGAAGATAGTGACGCCGTACCTTCTTGTACTTCAGATGTGTCAACTAATTCTACATTTGTTCAGCCTACAGTTCCCCGAAACCAAACCTATAGATGGAAGAATCGTCATATTCCAAACCATTTCAATCAATGGAATGACGAACAAGGTCCAAAAAACTTACAATCACCCTTATATTATTTCGACTGCTTGTTCAACAACAATGTTATTGAATTACTAGTGCGATATACCAATTTGTATGCAGGACAGAGGAATAAAGTGGGCAAAGTAACTGTTTCTGAAATGAAGTGTTTCTTGGGCATCCTTATGTACAGCGGGTATGTAGTAGTACCCCGTAGGTTTATGTATTGGGAGACATCGACAGATGCCGACTTTAGGATTGTGCACAACGCTATGTCAAGAGATCGTTTTACTTTTATTATGTCAAATCTCCACTGCTGTGATAATACAGTTCTTGGTGATTCTCCTGACAAATTCGCTAAGTTGAGACCTCTGTTTGACGAGGTAAATAAAATCTTTACTGAAATGGCTCCGCTAGAAGAGAACTACAGCATAGATGAGGCTATGGTTCCATACTATGGACGTCACAGTTGCAAACAGTTTATACGTGGCAAACCAATTCGTTGGGGGTATAAACTGTGGGTTGGTGCTACAAGATTAGGCTACGTGATTTAGTTTGATCCTTACCAGGGAAAATCTTCAACCATTGCAGAAGGTTACAAACAGTTTGGTCTAGGTGGGAGTGTGATTTTGGAGTTTGCTGATGTTCTACAAGGTCGTGATCCAACATTGCCATTTCATTTATTCTTCGACAATTATTTTTCCTCTATTCCTCTACTGCATGAACTTAGTAATAGAGGTCTAAGAGCCACTGGAACTATTCGTGAAAACAGAACGTCCAAGTGTCCTCTCGAGTCTAACAAAGATTTCAAAAATACTGACAGAGGTTCATTTGTATTCAAATCCAGTTTGCCTACCAATATTTTGGTTTGCAAGTGGAATGACAATAGTGTCGTTACTGTTGCATCGAATACTGAAACTGTGGAGCCCCTGCAAAAAGTCAAGAGATTTTCGCAAGAACTAAAAAGATTTGTACATATTGACCAACCGTCGGTTATAAGAAAATACAATGAAAATATGGGAGGGGTCGATAGATCCGATCAAAACATAGGGTTGTATCGGACTTCTATTCGTGGCAAGAAATGGTATTTTTCACTGTTTTGTCACACCTTAGATATGGCTGTGCATAATGCATGGCAACTTTACAAGCGAGACGGTGGAGAACATGATCATCTCACTTTTCGTAGACTACTGGCGAAAGGTTTGCTCGAAAGCTACAAAAAAAGCGATAAGAGGGGACCATGTCCCACAGGTAGATCTCATCTTGAATCATCTCGATATGATGGGGTTGATCACTTGGTCCAGTACAGCGCTCCCCAACTAAGATGCAAAGTTAAAAGTTTTTTTATTTGCCAAGAGTGTAAGATTCATTTACATCCTAAGAACTGTTTCCTTGAATATCACACTAAAACTCAGTAAAGTTAGTGAACTTTACTGACTTTTAATGTGATATACTTAGTGAAGTGCTGTTGTTTTATTGTGAGACATCATATCACATAACTTGCTATACCTATGTCTATTTTCTTTTGTATAGTTAAAATTTACCGTAATAATAAAAAACTAATATACTCGTAATAACAGTTTGTTTTATTATTAGACCGCCACATACATGTAAACAATCCCCATATTACGACGGGACTTTTAAAAGCCCACCCTTTTCCGGCTTTTCTGAAAACATGTAATTTTTTTAACTATTTTTCCTCGTTATTATGAGTCATTTTAACTATCATATCCGAATATCACCAAGATCGAAAACAAAAAATAGTTACAGTAACATCTGGGTTAATGCTGCTGTGTTTCTTATAGTGAGTGTAGAGAACCGGAGACCCTTTTTTACTGGAAACGAATTATTCCATACTAGTCCTCAGCGGTAACAACGAATGTTGTTTCTTAACTGAGGATAGGCTTAGATGTCTACACAGTATATCTTTTTATCAAGTGGACTGTTTGCTCGTTTGTAACCCTATGTTTATTTAAAAAAAGTACTTCTAAATGGTAAATATACTTCTAAATAATAAATATAGGACACTAATGTTAAGAGAGCAATAAAATAAACATGTCGATATTATTGGTAATACAAACATCTTTATTCATGATTAATGCATACAGCAAGTAATTGTTTCGTTCTTTTTATTATAATATTTGGTTATCACGATTTAAATCATTTTAATTTAGTCTACTAAGACAATAATAATATTCTGTACGGTTTTAAACATATCCGTACACTTTTTTTAACAAAACTCAAGCCACTTCTGTTATGGTTCAAATAATTAATTGTAAAACATCTCTACATAGTATAAAGCAGTCGCTTTCCGCCGTCTGTATTGCTTAGATCTTTAAAACTACTCAACGGATTTTGATGCGGTTTTCATCAATAAACAGACACAAATAGACAGTATTCATCAAGAATACAGTAATAAATAATTGCACTGTTCCTTTCGATTTCTTGCTAGTCTTAAGAATGACTTTCAATAAGTATAATTTATAATATAAATTGAATAAAAAAAATATATTTCTAAATAACTTTCAATAGAGTACATGAAACTAATTTATCAACGGTGGAAAAAACACGGCAACGCAATGAGTCGATCAATAGCAGCAGTGTACGTAGCAGCTAGGGTTACCAGACGTACTTTATTATAAACGACGTCCTGTATTTCACAACCAAAATTGATCTTGTCCCCTAATTTGAAATCTTTCATAGAGGAAAAGGGCAATATCGTGTGCATTCGACGTTCCCTCAGCTAGTTGAAGTCATAGTTGAGTTGCGTATTTACATTGCTATTTTTATTAATAAATAGCGCTATCGCTAACATAACACCATTTTAATGAAAACAATGTTGTTAGTTTTTCATTTAATTTTATTAAATCCTTGAAAAACTAAAACGGGAGCTGGCCACCCTAGTAGCAGCAGTACTACACGGAGTACTGCTGGCGGCAAGGTCGCGGTCAAGAACGTGCGATACCACTTGACGGACACAACAATGCTTGGCTTCAGTCGTGTCTTTTTGTTGTATTATTTCTGCTCGTAGTCAATAATTATCTTTTTGTAGTTTTCTCGCCACCATTGTGCGTCCATCAACAAATTTGTTATAATTGCTCGATGATTTATTGGTCGTAAGCGCGTCTGCTAATCGTGAGTTCCCGGGTTCGGTCACTGGTTGACTGTTCCAGGGACAGAAATTCGGTCTGGAGGACAATATTATTATAGTACAATGCGAGTTTACATAATGTTTTCTTATGTTTATGCCAATACTACACATTGAATGAAACTATTTTTACAACTTACTTTACTTTACTACACGTAGATATATCTGGGTGGCGTTTAGTTCATACAAGTGTATTTCTCTGTTTACTGCCGGGATAAAGGCAAATATTTTTACGATGCAATCTATATCTACCACTATCATGTTCTTACGTTGTTTTTTTTTAAAGGAAGCTTCTAAAATTATTAAAATTGCCTCGTTACAGCACCCGTTTTATATTCTTGTTGCAAGAAATATGGTCTACTTTTGGGGGAGAAACGGGGAAATCTGGAATTTTTTATAGACTATGGGTGACAAACGAGCACACAGTTCACCTGATGGTAAGTGGAAGCTGTGGCCCATAGACGTCTACATTTATTCTCAATTAAGAATCAAAATGCAGATGCGTTGTCACCCCTGAGTACTAAGATGGAATGCCCCGTTCCAAAGGGTCGTTTGAAAGGGTCTCCGCTTCTCTATACTCACCATACGAAAGACAAACAACATTAAGCTGTTATTTTACGCCGGTATTCTGTAAGAGCGTGGTCCTACTCCGGTCGAGCCGACCCATTCGCCCTGCAACCATAATATAGCTGCAGCGTGCCTCTACCACGTATAATGGAAGATAATCTCATTTACTTTTCATAGGTATAATAATTCCGGCCTGCAGTTGTCTCTCTCGGTTTCCTAGCTTTGTGGATCGAGCTGAGCGCAACAGCAATAAGTCGTTAAATACCCATTCTTAAAAAGTTTTGCAGGCCAGATATCCTTTTAATATGGAATTCTAAAATGCAGTTCACAATGGCGTTAGAAGTAAATAACTCTTGACTAAATTTAATAGTAATTCGGAATCCTATAACCGGGTTGACTGGGAGAGAATGCCAAAAGGAATTAAGTCCGCCCTTTGTAACCATTTTTGTTAAGGTGTACAAATAAAGTTAGTTAAAGTTATAGCCTATATACGTTACAGGTCTTCTCTAATTTCTGAGAGGGTTTAATACAATTCTACTTATCTACTTATAAATATTTGGAAGACATGTGAAGTTCGCCAACACACATTGGGCAGCGCGGCGGACACTTCCTTGTCTTAAAACCCTGTCAGTGTACAAATAAGTGTAAATAAATGAATAAAATAAATACTATTCTAGATGATAGGAATCTCGTTCTATACAGGAGTCCGTCTGTATAGGTACTACCTGATTAGGACTCTCGGCTTATATAGGTGTCAGACGGACTCCGGTAGGATAGTACCACCCGCTTACCTATTTCTGCCGTCAAATAGCATTGCTTGCACTGCTGTGTTCCGAATTCCAATCTAAAGAGTATTAAGATAAAGAGATTTGATTGGCTTGACCGATTGGTTACGTGGTAGAGCCATGCTGCAGCTATATTAGTAGTATAGTTGTAGCACGAATGGGTCGCTCCACCGGGGAAGGACCACGCTCTCACAGAATAACCAGCGTATAATAGCAGCTTAACACTGTTGTGTTTCATATGGTGAGTGTAGAGAACCGGAGACCCTTTTTACTGGAAAAGAGGCATTCCATCTTAGTCCTCACGGGTGACAACGTATCTGCATTTTGATTCGCAAACGAGGATAGATGTAGATGTTTATATATATAGCAACCACTTACCATCAGGTGGACTGTGTGCTCGTTTGTCACCCTATCCTATAAAAAAAAACATAAAACATACATAAACATAAACACTCACGCCTGTCACCCAGAGGGGTAGGCAGAGACTACGGACTTCCATTTGGCGCGATCCTGACACACCTCTCTCGCCTCTTTTACATCCATATATCTACGCATACACGCTCGTCGGTTAAGGGTACTCCTAATCTGGCCCATTTTTAATGTATCCCCGTTTTGGTCGATAAACCTTTGTCTAGGGCGTCCCTTCCCGACCCTGCCGTTCACTTCTGCAACATAAATTTGCTTTGTCACTCTTTCCTCGTTCATTCTTTCTACATGACCAAACCACCGAAGCATTCCTTTCTTAATCCTTGTCACAACGTCATCTTGCATCTCCTATAAAAAAATTGAGTCAATATAATAAGAGGCTGTGAGGCATTCCATCTTAGTCCCCTAAAGTGCCAACACATCTCAGGTGCCCATGCACTGCAGTAGATACTCACCACGTAGTAAGTAGTTGTAAGTTCGTTTGTCACTGCAGTTTTATAAATGACCAACCTAAAATCCTGATAAGATCTTCGTTCATGCTGTTTATAAGAAAAATACCCAAACTAGATATTAAAATGGCGAATCTCACCACCATTATTAAATGTTAGTCAATAAGACAATATAATCGTATATTTGGCACTTAAAGTATGCTTTTGTTACAAATAAAACGTAAAAAGATTTCCCCAAAGATTTCGTTCGTCAACAAGCGTTGGAAACATTTCATTTTATGACAGTTGCTCACAAAAATTTCTATTGGTTGTTTGGTTTATTTAAACAAGTTTTGCAATACACGGGAGATTACTGGCATTGCCTATTTATTTATAATCGACTTGAAAAAAAAGGTTATCAATTCTATATGATTCGTTTTACTTTTATTTACAGACTAGCGACCCGCCCTGGCTTTGTCTGTGTGGGATATATTAATGAGGCGTTATTTAGATTTAAGATAAAGACAATTTATTTTATGAATATTTCTCATTAAATGTAAGTTTTTTGGATAAAATATAGCCTAGATCACTACTGCTATAGCTCTCTATCTGTACGTTAAAATTAGCCAGGACAGAGAGACAGACAGCATATTCTTAAATATATAAGCAATTAACCCCCCGAGGTTAATACAAGCGAATTTGTTTATTATATATATTATCGATAAGGTATCCTTCAGAGTGTCGCAACTCGCAAATGTTTCTGGTAAACTTTAACAAATATGATTAAATACTTACCTCACAACCGGTAATTAAGAGTTACCTAACTTTAAAACATATTCTACAGATCGTACGAACGAGCAAACGTCTTAAAAATATATCATGCGTAAATTTAACATTCAAAGCGCGTAGCAAACCATTATTTGCACTGCCCGCAACAAAAGTCGGTACCTATACAGACAGCAGTTAGTTGTATGGTAATACATGACGTAATACTCGCTTGTGCAGTCAGTTAAGTGCGACTTCAGACGACATGGTTTTAAGACAGTCTCGAGCCTTGTTATGTAATGATGCAGTCAAGTATAGACAAGTAATTTGAAGCAAAAGACCAATCAATATCGTATATCGTTCATAATCAACAGCTTTTTACACACATTAAAATATATGGTTTATCTATATATACCAAATGTATCTATGTATGAATGAATGTACTTATTAATGGAGTTTTGTGTTTAACGTTTTCAAACAACTCTCCCAAACAAGACGAAGAAGCAATGAAAATACAATAATTTAATCACTATGATCTAGTATTCTCACGAGGACTTATTGACAGCTCATGATCGAAACGAAGTTTTTTTTTTAACTAATTATCTTTAAGACAGACGTACCTAAGCAGCGTCAACTGTTATAATGAGAAAGATTTGCACACACTCAACATATTAGGAATGCGGGCCGGTGAGCAAAGACCTGATTTTTTTTATAGAATAAGTGTGACATGCGAGCACACAGTCTAGCTAGTAAGTGGATGCTATAGCATATACTGTACCCTTGAGGACTAAGATGGAATGTCTCGATTCCAGTAAAAAGGGTCTCTGGTTCTCTACACTCACCATACGAAACACAGCAGCATTGAGCTGCTATTATACGCTGGTATTCTATGAGAGCTTGGTCGAGCCGAGCACTTCGTGCTACAACTATAACATACCTGCAGCATAGTTCTTCCACGTATAACAATAGACATCAAAGTTCCTGACAATGGAAATATTAATGTTCATATTTGCATGCAAGATATTATTAAATAGCCTGAACCTTCTCTGCAAATTTGTTCGTATATTGCAAAATAACCCTGTATAATGTATATTATCTAGGAAGTCATGTGGTGGCTCGCGAATTCCGCGGAATGCTTTAGAGAATACCCGGGCGTCGTTAACTCTATACAAACTTATTCCTCTGTTTTCTCTCTGGATAATAACACTAAAACAAATATTTTTTTACGAAACAATTTCTATTTACCACTGCCATGTTCCTTTGTTTATCTTTTTCCATAAATCAAATATTTTAAAACTAGGAACCGTTTAAAATTACTGAATTTGCTCAGACAGCCCGTTAATAGGCACGCAGAAAACAAATTTAGCGAACATTAAAAGTAAAAGAAAAACATGCAGGAATAATCACTGTCCCTCTCATACTGTTTTTGAAAAAATATTGAAATCGGCCTAATTTTGGAGGAGGAAACAAGGAAGTACGAGATGATGATTGAGTCAACTGTTCATAGGTATAATCAGTGTTAGCTGCAGTTGTCTCTCTCGGTTTTCTAGCTTGGTCGTTAGGGCACTGTGCGACTAGAGCAATAGATCGTTAAAAACCTATTCTTCAAATTTCTTGCGGCCCTTCTCTCAGCTAGAGCTAAGCGTCCCGACAGGTGAAAAATATCCTTAAATGGCACATAAAGATCGCTGTACTAACTACTCTACTCCTCAGGAATGACAGACAATTCATCTGTATCTTAATTCTTAATCGAGAATGCACTCGTATCTATGGGACACAGGGACGCTTGCCATTAAGTGATTTGCATGCACTTTAGTCATTGTGACACAAAACAAACTGGAGTCAGAACAAATAATGAATAGCCATTGTTTGTGTATTGGATTGCACACAAGGACCAGTGTTCCCAGACCTGTATTGTTTCCAGTATAGTACTTCATGGCGTACGTTCGAAGTATCGACGACAATGCAACGCGTATGTTTAATAATTAATTTCATAGCGCAGTTACACAATTACGTGCACTTTATTCTCTTTAAGGTTATAGCTTAACATCGTTTTATAATTTTTTACGTGGTAGAGCCATGCTGCAATTATATTATGGATGTAGCACAAATGGGTCGGCTCGACCGGGGTAGAACAACACTCTCACAGAATACCAATGTAAAATAGCATCATCAGGTGGACTATAATGCTCGTTTGTTATCCTTATTCTGCAAGAAAAATTGAATACGAAAAAAATATCATGATCATGATTACAGCCCTTCACAAATCCACTACTGAATATAGACTACCTCCCCCAGTAAATGCCACACACCCCGTCTTGAGCTACCTGCATCCATCGATACCCACTCATCAAGTGGGAGACTGCCCTACACTTACGAGGCTGCCACACTTTCTTACCCATCGGTTTATAAGGTTGGTTATTCGGACCCCTCAAATTCCTTAGATATCGCAAGAAACGTATAGGTAGGACGGAATGTAGACCTGTTTATTTATTTCTTTGTAATACATACCACCAACAAGCATACACATCTACAAAATTTAGAGAGGTCATAGATTTCAAAAGTTTTGATATATAAGCCTATTAAAGATACAACACACAACTGCTGAACATACACCTCATGTGGGGAATGTTTGCAGGACCGATACTACGACTTAGGGACCCTCGAGAAACGAGCCTACTCCTTTTTAAAAGGCCGGCAATGCACCTGCAATTCCCTTTATATTGCAGTTGTTCATGGACGGCTGTCGATACTCACCCTCAGGTGAACCGCATGATTGTTTCCCCCCTTCTATAAAAAAAGTCACTGGCATACTTTGACGCCGATTTTACGTAGTGTTTTGAGCGAAATTTCGTAACCTAAAAACGGCATATATTCGTGAATCTGTTATTTGACGGGTCGGTGATGTGGTTTGAGGCGGAAGACTGGCGACGTGCTGCAGCGTCCAAGGTGCGAGGCGGCTGGCTCTGGGATCATCAATCCGCCAGCCACAGTGACGATTTAAATTAAAACCTTCCTACGAAGCCCATGTCCAGTGGACTTTGACGGGCTCATGATGATTATATTTAGAAACGAAACGAAGCGCAATCAAACAGTTCATCATTTAGAATAATTTTTTTTATTCATTATAGTTTACAAGAATACTTGTTATTGAAATACGAACACTCTTTATAATATTCATTTAGCTTTTTTCAGGTGGAACAAATATTTTAGAACAAATCATTTGCCTCACCCCATGAACGAATTACAGACTCTTTAGAGTCGAGTAACTGATATTTACAGAATGTTACCGTTATAGCACCCAGCCTATTAAAGCCGACTGCTGAACATAGGCCTCCCCCTAGACATGCGCGCCGCGCCGGCGCCGCCGCGCCACGCCGCGCCCTGCCCACGCCGC
Source organism: Parnassius mnemosyne (assembly GCA_963668995.1). Lineage (NCBI taxonomy): Eukaryota > Metazoa > Arthropoda > Insecta > Lepidoptera > Papilionidae > Parnassius > Parnassius mnemosyne. The sequence continues at coordinate 40,897,165 of CAVLGL010000083.1, forward strand.
GCCGCGCCGACAAATCCGATCGGCGCGCCGTGAACCAACGCGGGACGGGCGCGTGGGCGCGGGGTCAATAAAACCATGCAATTATTTAAAAATTCAAAAATCAATAAAAAAATGTAAAAAGATCGTAAAAATCGTTCGGTATCGCTAACCGGAATTGAAGCGAGCGGCGGAAATAGAACAAATTAAATTTTTACAGTCTCTGGAGCGCGTATCAGAACTTTCAGTATGTATATAAAAAGTACTCTGTGATCAGAACATTTGCTACTAGCACGCCTAGTGAGCGCGTTTTTTCTATAGTGGGACTAACTGTGACTGCTAAAAGATCTAGACTAAGCCCAGTACATGTTAATAAAATTATTTTTATTAATGATAATTATACATTGTGCAAAAAACACAATTTTAATTTCCTATAGTTTGTGCAAGAAACAAAAAAATGTGCTTTTTCGTTTTTGCACAAATTATAAGGTATAATTAATTAGAACTTGTTTGGTTTGTTTTTATTTTGAGAAATTAAATTTGAATTCCTATCCAGGTCTATGTTTCACTTGTTACTACCTTATTTTAAATAAATGGTTATAAAAATTAAAATAAAATACGGCCGCGCCGGCGCGGCGTCGCCACGCCGACCACAATGGGTCGGCGCGCCGCCGCCGCCGAATTCTTGCTCGGCGCGCATGTCTACCTCCCCCATAGATTACCTCATAGGGGGGATATTTGCCATAGTTGGCACGCTTGACAAGCGGGTTGGCGGCAGCCGCAGTTTATTTTTATTTTTAGTCGCTATTATGAAGACGCTGCTGCCCATCTCCTGGTTTGTTTCCCTCTGTCGCCTCTTACGACACCCACGGGACGATATTATTACGTGGTAGTGGAATTCTTAACCACCACTACACGGTCAATTTACATAATGTATATCACTATTTTTAATAAAACTATTTTTGTTTTTGTATAAGTACATTAAATTTTCATAAATATACCGTGAGGCCAATTTTAATATATTAATCTTATTCCCAGCCCACTCTGGATATGAATTCTGGATGTGTGGAAGTTTCTGGATGTCCCATAGCAGGAAAGATCCGCTGTATCCGCCACACTTGGCAGACTTACATTGGTCATCCTAAATCCAATTGTTCCTTCTCATTTGTATTGAACATGTTTTACCCGACTGCCCTAGGAGGGTAATGATTTTCGAGTATATGTATTGTATGTAAGTGCTTTTTGGCGCGCTCTGAAGCCTGAACCGCTAAACGGATTTTAACATATAGGGTCGTTATATGTCCTAGTTGTGGAAGTGACATAGGGTATAAGAAATTTCTCTCTTCCATAAACTTGTTTACGCAGTCAGGTTTTTCAAATTACTGTTTTAACCATTGACTTTGTTAACCGTGTAGTGGCGGTGTAAGACCGGTATCATGAGAGAAGCGTTGTAATAATGACAAAATCACCCCTACCAAGCAATGGACTGGAAGAGTGGATTTTCACAGGCTGTAACGGAGGGATAGATTGAGCAGATTTTCTCAGTTGTAAGAGCACAGTTTTTTTAAGCTCCACTGCTGGAAATGAACCTCTCTCGTTGCAAAGAGAATTTATCTTAACCGTCACGGTTACCAGGTGGATTGACCATTGCAGCACCAGACATCTCGAATTTTACGTCTGGGGTAAACAAGAATAACGAGATGATTATAGCGCCGTCTATCGGAACCAATTATATTTTCCTCTCTTACGACATTTCCTGGTCTTAATTGATCGTTGCTCCGCGGTTAAAATCTGCTAGCTACATATCATTATTGAACGAATGAATAGAATATAATATTTTTATTCAATGTACCTAGACTTAATATACCGGGAAATTGTGACACATCTTCTATTCAGGTATACCTCGAACTTGAAAACGAGACTGTACAACCAGTGCGTGTTGCCTACCTATGGAACTGAGACGTGGTCACGTATAATAGAAATCTTATTTACGGTGTAAAAAGGCGAAAAGGCTGGAATTAGGGGCATTTTTTTTTTTTTTTCATTTATTTATAGAACCACAAACAGATTCACAATTAAATATATATAAAATATCAAAACAAAGAAACGTAATTATCATTATGAATCCAACAGCGCTGGTCTCATTATACATATAATCTAGTGTTAAAGTGGAGCTCATCTTACATTATAACAAGTGTTAGTTAACTAGTTAAGAAATCATAAAGTAACTAATAAACATTATTAATAGGTACATGTGTGTATATGTGTTATGTATGTGTGTGTGTGTGTGTGTGTGTGTGTGTGTGTGTGTGTGTGTGTGTGTGTGTGTGTGTGTGTGCATGCGTGTGCGTGCGTGTGTGTGCGTGCGTGCGTGTGTGTGCGTGCGTGTGTGTGTGTGCGTGTGCGCGTGTGCGTGTGCGCGCGCGCGCCTGTGTGTGTATATGTGTGTGGTTTATGTGTGTGTGTAAGAGTGGAGTTAGGTGTGTAGGGACATGTTTGGCTGGTACATGAATCTACAACCAGGTATGCAATATACAGGAAGAAAATAAAATCATTTTTTGGGCATGGCTGGTATTAGGGGCATCCGCCCTATTACACGACATTGATACCCGAATTAAAATAAAACAATATTAAATTTGAAGAGTATTTTCGGATGAATTAACATTTATTTTGGAGAACAAGGAGGTGATGGCGATAGGCCTGTAGTTGCACGGGTCTTTTCTGTGAGAGCGTGGTCCTTCCCCGGTCGAACCGACCTATTCGTACTACAATCATAGCATTGCTCAACCACGTAAAAAATCCTTTCCATGAAAAAAGATATTATTAGCAGTTTTCAGTTTTATTATTGTCTCGCTTTAACCTTTTAAAATTAAAATTATATTTAAAATAAAAATTATATGAAAATAGGTACTAAAAAATTGCAACAATCTGATTTTAGTTGCAAACAAAGTGATAAGAAGGCATGTGAGGTGAATTAAATAGTTATTCAGATAACAAACACCGACTCGTTTTAACTGTATTATCAGTGATAATTTTAATGGCTTAATCTTTGTATATAAGTAGGTACCAAGTTTTGCTTAGAAATCAATCACATAGAATATACAATCAAAAAAAAAATGTATATTCATTTCACGAATATTTATTTTAGTTTTTAGCTCATTAGATTACTTATAAATCAAATAATTTAAAACACATTGAAGTCGGGGTGTAAACGAAAACATGGAGTTCCGTAATCACGCGATAAAGTCTGAACTAAAAATCTCGACACTTGTGAAAAATAGAGTAAAGCAACTACTTAGTGACCCACCTATAATACCCTTTAAGAGGTATAGCTACAATATTTCATGCCTTAATTAGCAATGGAACGACCTTGGAAAACTTCTTTTTCCTATGCCTATGCATGATACCATATAGGTAAATGTTATAACGTCTCGAAAGTTATTCGGCTGTAATATTTTGCACAAAAATAACAGCATGTATCACAAAATACAATAATACAGTTTTAATTATCAGTAACATGCCGCCAAATGCCAACTGAGAAATCAAAACAAACAGCGCAAGCCGGTCGCCGCGGCCGCGAAGTTGACCGCACTATCCTGCGATTCACGACTTATGGCGATCGATAAAAACAATGAAAACAGACGAGTCTCGCCACAAACCAACAAGTCTCTTCACGCTTTTCAGTTTACACGATAAAGAAATATCCAAAATATTGCGAAACATGCTTGTTAATTTGACATCAACTATGAAAAGTGGCAATAACCTTTCCAAGATGAATCCAATAAGATTCGTATTCATTCATGCAGAAAATCTTTAACATAATATTATAAATAGAATTCACACCACCTACCAAATGCAAAACGGTGTTCACCACCTCCCGATTGGTCACCTGTCCGACTTCAATCAAGCCGATAAGAACTGCAAATTTCAGGCTATCGTTCGTCGTCATCCTGACGACCTCCTCTGGTCTCTTGATTTCACTAAAAGGCGGAGATTTTAAGTCCGCCATGGTTAATTATGTCACAATTCACTTAAACACTTTTTTTTAAATCCACTCACGGCGAAAAATTTAAGAAAACATTATTTCATCGGCTCACATGATAACGCACCAATGTCGCTTTCTACCATTTTGGAATTACAGAATGTTGCCATGTTAAGATATTCATGTGAGTTTTTCCCAATCAATCAATATTGATATTTAGGGAACTGCAAATACGTTAACCTAAAATTTTGTAATTATTTTTTGATAATATAATACGTCTGTGACCTTTAATTATCTACTACGTGTATGAGAATCTATCAATGCTATTACAAATGAAGATGTATTTTTGGAATATACTTGAAAAGAATAATAATGGTGTGAATAAAAATTTTACTTATTGCATATTTTTTTAAACATTTTTGGTTGTATTTAAAAGTTTTCCTTATATTTTTAAGTAAATATAATGTCTGCTAATATTACCTACAATTTGAGGTAAAAAAAATGGATAGCAAAACTGGAAACATGCTACCAATATAGACAAATTATAATGTCACTTTGTATCTGTATTCTGTAGTTAGGATGGACATCAGTTGTATTTATATTTGCAGTGTAAAATTAACTTGCTTTTGCGATTTAAGCAGTTTTTACAAAAGTTTAAATTTTATTTTAATAAAGAAAGTAAATTAGAAAAATAAAAAGTTTGTATAATTTCACGTTTGTAATGTTGTTTCACTTGCTGTATGAAGTTAGTGTAATCGAGGAGTGGCGGAGCAACTCTTGTTATCTGTACAAACTTCAATTTGCGTTAGTCAGAGTGAGTGAAAGAACATGGCGGCGATTGACGTAGAACCTCCTAAAGTAAGTTTTAATTTTATTGCTATAATGTAGTTCAAATAATTTTAATCTACTCCACGAAATATCACATTTTCTTTGAGTATTTATATTAGTAAGTCTCTTTATGTTATGAATAAATGCTTTGTGTATATTTACAAAAATATTTAAAACACCGTTTGGGTTTAGACTTCAGAAAAAAAACAATCTGAGGTTTGGGTTTGGGCGTTCTGTTTGTTTAGTACTTTACGTTTAATGAAAAAAATAACGGCGAACACTTATTTCAATATGCAGTAATCATAAATTAACACGTCAATATTTAAACCTAATGGAAATACTTAAACGATACATTTCCGCAATCAAGTTGGGTATTAATTTTAGGCGGAGACAACAATGCGAACCTTGAAGTTGTCGGGGCATGTCGGTTTCGACAGCCTGCCCGATCAGCTTGTGAATAAGAGTGTGCAGAATGGGTTTGTCTTCAACATCCTTTGCATTGGTAAGCTATGATTCATTGGGTAGGTACCAATTGTTTAATCACTTGTACAGCGACTTATCATTAAAACGCTTTGATATTTTAACATTTATATACTCACCGCCAAATGAAAGAAAGGAAGAAAGACGAATGACTTGGTAAGATAAGCAGCAAGTTGATGAATGAAGGATGCAGGTTCTATGTTCAGTTTTGGCTTGTGAAGTGCTATTTTGATGATGGTACTCACGGATGTACGTCAGTCTGGCGATATTGAGTGTACGTAATAAAAGTGTTATATTTACTTTTTGTGTAGCATTCTTATATTTTTCTCTATATTAATTTTCTTTTAGGTGAGACTGGTTTGGGGAAATCGACGCTTATGGATTCCTTGTTCAACACCAATTTTGAGTCTTCTCCTAGTCCACACAACCTGCCAACGGTTAAACTCAAAGCCCACACATATGAACTGCAGGAAAGCAGTGTCAGATTGAAGGTAAACAATATTCATAAGTCAAGTTTTTTACAAAATATAAGCCAATAATTTATTACGATCCCACCTGGGGGCAGGTGCCGGGTAGCCCTAAATGATAAACCACACTGTTTTATGCCTGATTCCTACACTCAAGAAATGTTTCATTCCCTGTATTGATTTTTTTTATTACGGAAGAGATGCATGTAATAACAGTTTAAATTACAGTCTATTCATTCAGCGACTTAGGAAGACTTAAAATGAAAAAACTTTGAACATGGTACATAAATAGTTGAACTGGTATTTGGTAAAAAAAGGGATTTTCATGCTGCATTCTTAATTTACTTCAAAACACCTCTTTAAAGGAAAACCTGGCATTACTGTATCATAAGCCTATTCACTCTTAATATTATTTATGGTTGCTTAGGATAACCTGTAATGGGTTATATCAGCATTTTATACAGAAATACCATGTGCTTAGCAGTGATGGAAAATATGGTGAGGGACGCCTACAAGTTTGAGAAATTTTATATATTATCAGGATACTTGAAGATCACCAAAATTCATTGGGTTAGGGCTGAAAACATTTCTAAATGAGAGAATTTTGTTGGCTGCTACTTCGCTTTTTAACCCTCGATGCAAAAACAGGGGTGTTATAAGTTTGACATCTGTGTGTCTGTCTGTTTGTGGCACCGTAACTCTTAAATGGGTGAACCGATTTGGTTGCAGTTTTTCTTTTTAAATATAAAAGCAGGCTTTCTAGCAGTGGTTCTTTGACATGTTTTATCTTTTAACTCCTTTCCATCTGTAGCTCACTATTTGTGATACCGTGGGATATGGAGATCAAGTGAACAAAGAGGATAGCTTCAAAGCTGTGGTGGACTACATTGACGCCCAGTTTGAAGCATACCTACAGGAGGAATTGAAAATCAAGCGCTCTCTATCTGCATACCATGACAGTCGTCTGCATGTGTGTCTTTACTTCATTTGTCCTACAGGTAAGAAACAATTATTATTCTAGTACTTGTTAGTTATCCTTTTTGGTCTATTAGTCTGTCTATGTAAGGATGGGCGGTCCTTACTTTTGACTGTTTCTGTTGATAGTAATTTATTTTTGTATTATTTATTTACTTCATTACATTACTGACATAATATGTTACAACAATATAACTTTTGATAGTATAAAATCTAGGACATAATGTGCAATCACTTAAAGGAAATCATCACTTACAAAATAAAACACTAACATAAACTAATGTGACAATAAATTACTTATTACTAGATATATCTTGAAATGGTTTTTTTTTTATTTATTTATATTATTTGGTTGGTTGTCATACAGAAAAAAGCCATTTGTGCCATACACAAAAGACGAAGTGACTCATTTGGAGATATTTTTAAACAATTTAATATCTTAACCATTGCTTCACATTTCATACCAGATAATATTATTTATGTACTATATTAATACCTTTGATGATATGAATGAAGTCCGTAACTTTAATATGCATAATAAATAATCTTGCTGTTCCAATGTGCAGGCTCCATAAAACTAGTGACTTATTTTTAGGTATATGTATAACATTTCATAACAATTTATTTCCTACTTACAAGAGACGTTAAATGTTTTAATGTAGAGTCATTCAATTGGGCCAAACAGAGCTATCTAAAGAGTTCCATTAGAGGGGAAGCAGATTGTGGCACCCAATTGTGGCTTACAAAAGACGTTAAATATGTTTTAATGTAGAGTCATTCAATTGGGCCAAACAGAGCTATCTAAAGAGTTCCATTAGAGAGGAAGCAGATTGTGGCACCCAATTATGTTTTACAAGAGACGTTAAAAATGTTTTAATGTAGAGTCATTCAATTGGGCCAAACAGAGCTATCTAAAGAGTTCCATTAGAGGAGAAGCAGATTGTGGCACCCAATTGTGGCTTACAAGAGACGTTAAATATGTTTTAATGTAGAGTCATTCAATTGGGCCAAACAGAGCTATCTAAAGAGTTCCATTAGAGGGGAAGCAGATTGTGGCACCCAATTGTGGCTTACAAGAGACGTTAAATATGTTTTAATGTAGAGTCATTCAATTGGGCCAAACAGAGCTATCTAAAGAGTTCCATTTATTCATATTTATTATGTAATATCAAGTTGTAACAAGGTCTCCTGCAGTAGGAATTTGTGAAACAAGGGTGTAGCTTTATGACTTTCCAAAAGTGCTTCGTAAAGGCTCAATTTTGAATAAAGAACATTTTGTTTTTGATTTTAAAATACACATTAGGTTTTGTGTGGTCACTTTTGTTATAAAAATTGCACATTCTAGAGTTTGCTCACTGTAATTTTCCAGTTTGCAAACAGCTTGCGTTCGATATACACTAGCACACAGCAGAAATTGTTAATTGCAATTTTAAGTGCCGATTTCATTATCTATACAAATAAATAAAATTGAAGTGTCCGTTTGTAATGTCAAAATTACAGTTTTTTACTAAATGCATATGAAAGTAAATACGGTACCTATAACTAAAATACAATTTTTAAAATTTTTGTCTGTCTGTCTGTCTGTCTGTCTGTCTGTTTGTTCCGGGTAATCTCCGAAACGGCTGGACCGATTTTGACGGGACTTTCACTGGCAGATAGCTGATTTCATAAGGAGTAACTTAGGCTACTTTCATTTTAGAAAAAGAATTAGGGTTCCGCGCAAAAATATAAAAACCCTAACACGCGAACGAAGTCGCGGGGAACAGCTAGTTAGAAATAAAAACGGTATGTGGAGTCCGTCATCACTGCAACCGACTCGGAAATGAAAAATGGGCTGTGCTGAGCAGTTGTTCATATACGAGTACATTCTCGACCTAACTAAGAAAAATAATTTAAAATTAAAAATTTTGTACAGCCGACTTCAATATAAGTTATTTAAGAATAACTTAAAAACTATTGGTCTGACCTTGATCAAATTCATATGGGACCACACGAGAAGTACCAGCTTTCAAATAAAAAAAGAATCATCGAAATCGGTTCACCCAGAAAAAAGTTCTGAGGTAACACACATAAAAAAAAAAAACGAAAAAAAAAAAACATACAGTCGAATTGAGTACCGGCTCCTTTTTGGAAGTCGGCAGAAAAAGAACATGAATTAAAAAAAAATTGTTTTATTTTTCTACATATTCTCCCCTTGTTTCAATACACTTATTCAATCTATGCTCCAGCGCTACTATGCCGCTCTTATAGACCGATTTTTCCAATACTTCAAAAAACCATTCGACCTTAGCTATCACTTCTTGGTTTGTGGAAAAGTTTCTTTCCGCAGGCTGTTTTTTTTTTTTCAATTTAGTAACTAAGTCAGGCGAATATGGTTGATGTTTTAATACTTCGATACGAAGTTCAAGGTGCTTAGTCATTCCAACAACTAACTTGTGCGCCGGTGAATTATCCTAATGAAGAAGGTTTATTTTTTTTTGTCCAATCCCGGCCGCTATTCACGAATTTTGTCGGCTAATTTTTGAATCAGGTTAGCATAGTATAGGCCTGTTATAGTCTGTCCTTTGGGAATGTAGTAAGGTGCTTTGGGGTTATTACGAAAATGGGGGAATTCCTTACAAATTACGGCTTAATTAGGCAATATTTTTTGTTCTGGTCACTTTATTCTAAAAGACATTTTATTTGTCTCCCTCGCTTCAGTCGTTTCAGGTAGCTAGTCTCAATAGTGCGCGTGCAAAGTTAACTTTTCGGTGGAAACAGCTTTTTTAGCTCTTTTCGGTTTTTCGGAATTACCCCGCGTTATTTATCTTAGGAATTTGCTACGTAATCTTAATGATTGTTTGATTCTATGATAGGTAATCGTTTTTAAAGCTTTATTTTATAGGTTAGGATTAGCCAGCTATGGTTTTTGTGTTTTTTTCGGAAATGCCCCACAGGTTTAATTACGAATTGACTGTCGAATTACTTTTTCATTGTAGTTTCCAGTGGCTGTCAATCTTTCGTCAACATAAATTGTTATTTTGGATAAGTTTAACACGTTCGCGAATTTAACCAACGGCAGTGGGCAAGGCGTACCTACCGCAATGCCAAATATTTATACATTGTCCAGAAGGAATAGGTGCATGAGTACCGAAGTCTGTACCACATCAATTTTTTTATGCGATTCCCTTCAAATTGTCGTAGGTACTGATGATATCAATGCATGTTGCCATGGCAACTCGGTGCCGTAGGTATTCTTTAAACTTGAATTATTATTTTCAAACGAGACTATTATTTTTATATTCTTCGATAAAATACGAATAAAAAAATTCCCGTAACTTTTTACGATAAACTTAATATCTTCTATGAATTGTTAAAGGTTTGAAAAACCCCGATTTTGGATACTTTTGACCCATTAGAAATGCATAAAGAAAAACAATAAAGTATGAACCATATTTTTTTAATATTTCTTGGTAAATTATAAATACAAAAGGTCCTATGACGTTTTACGATAAAGGTAATATTTTCGCAGTTATGACTTTTTAAAGGTTTGAAAAATCCCGATTTCAGATACTTTGACTCATTAAAAATATATAAAGAACTGTATAAATAAATATTTTTTTATTCTCGCTTACCTGTTATAAAAGTTTGAACAAACCTCTTTAACTAGCCTAATAACTTTCCAACTACGGGAACGTAAGGTGCGCTGCCGTGGTGGTGCCTTAAATGTTTAGAACCACTGGACTTTATGTGGGGTAATTCCGAAAATTCAAGTGAGCAAAATATAGTTAAATTAGAAACATAAAGTATGCATCAATGCTTTTTGTAGAGGGGTATAGACGAACGAAAAGGAAATCTAAATCTTCTGTCGAAAGTCAAAAAGGAACACTTTAAAAAAAAATCTGTTTTACCCCGCGCTATATCGGAATTACACCTTATCGAGAAGAAAAATATGTCAAATTGTAAATGTATTTTATTTGTATTGTATTTACGCAACGCAAAGACATTTTATTAAGATGAATAACAAAATAATTAGGATATGTATTTCAATAGATAAAAGTGACATGAGTTAGTTGTAAACTTAGATAGATTTTTTTAAAATAATTATCAAATATGCATCGTATCAACTAATCAGAAAATATGTCGTATTTACCCCAAAGCACCTTTAATAAAAATAATTCCCTTGTAATCCCAAAATTTCTACATTACTTACTTCTTACAAATTAATTTTATTACAGTTCATACACATTATACACTTAATTAATACAAGGTTATTAAACTGTATTTGTATCAATATTATTGCTGTGTAATAATTTGTTTTGTGAGTTTGATATTTGATTAGAATATTAATGTGCTTAACAATCTGTATCTAAATTTATTTTAATAAAATTTATGCACTCTTACAACTGCAACAATGTCAACTGTGACTGATAAATGACAAGATGCTTTGAGAATAATTTTCTAATGAGCATAACTATTATAAAATATAAATTGGATTGAAATATATTCAATATTAAAAAAATGTTTATCGTTTATAGTCCCGAAATTTGTCGATTCATTAAAATTCAACAGTAATACATACATACATATAATCACGGCTCTTTCACGAAGGGGCAGATACCACTTCTTTCCACTTGCTACGATCCTTACATACTTGTTTTGCTTAATTGCTCAACAGTAATTGCCCAAATATAAGAAGAATACGAAGATTCGTTTAGAATACTAAGGCCAGACTAAGTGCATATACAGGTGTTTGTTTACACTGGATAGGTTCAGTCATATTCTTGGCTTTGAGAAAGATTCTGCATTATTTTGTTAAGTTTCTAAACTGATATTTTTGATTTGATCATTTTCGTTTAGCATAATGTTTTCCTAGTTTCGGGAATTGTAAAATGAGATCAGCGCATCAAAATGGGATAATGAATTCTCTTACGCCGCGCTGCCACTTTACGGCTAATATGTTTTGCATAATCTCTATTAATAATTAGAACCCTGGTAGCTCAGGGGCTCAGCGCTCGCCGTAAACACAGTACATGAGCAATCCAGGTTCGATCCCCGTTGGTAACAATGAAATTGTTAATTCCTATTTTAAGTCCTGATTTACCAAGTACTTGGCAGAGAAAGAAAACATCGTGAGGAAACCGGCATGTCCGAGAAACAAAAAAAAAAAAGAAAAAAAGTCCGTCAACATTTATTGGGACGGCGCGACAGGACACTTCCTTGCCCTAAAAACTCAGAAATGAGGGAAGGACCTGTACCGTAGTAAAACTTAAAATGGGACGTATACAGGCTGCAAATGTATTATTTAAAAAAGTAGGTGTTATTAGCACGCTGCTAGTACGGGGAGTAAGGATTATAATATCCTAATCTTACAAAATAAAACTCTTGTAGTACCTACTACGAGTAGCTAGCGATTGCATTCAAATTACGAATTTGAACATGACATTAATTTCATCGTTTTTATCCTCAACCATTAGGTTAATGTCACATTAAAAACTATTTGCATATAAAATTAATAAAATAAATATATTAAAACTTTTACATCGCTAGCACATAACATAAAAATAAAAACAATATCGGCTTTCTAATGTCGTCGTAATGGAAGGACCAATTTTTTGTTTTGTACCACATTTCACTTTCTAGTTTACTAGGACAATGTTTGACCCGTAGAATATTTAAAAGACTGTCCTTGACACACGTCGCTGCCGTCTTCGATATGCGTACGGCAGGGGTTCCCAAACTTTTTCAGTTCGCGGCACTCTTACCTCTTCAGGTTTAATATTTGTCTTGGCGCCCCAGCTAGTCGAAATATGGTATAATGATACTGGGTAGTTTTTGTATTAATATTGACGCATAAAAATATACATTTTTTATTTAAGAAAAATAGGAAATTAACTACAATGGCAACTTAGTCAATGTGACGTGTGGGCTTGATCTCCACACGTTTTTTCAAAGTATGGGATAAGGCTACTCGTATTTCTTGCTCCACATTGATCCTTGAGCGATATTTGCTCTTTATTACAGCTACAATTAGAAATTCCGGTTTGTTTTACCCGCGAATACATAACCATAAGTTTAGTTTCCTGAGAATGGTAAACAGGAGTGTCTCACGACCGCCTCTACTCTACGGTGCACCAGGACGCCGCGGTGCACACTTTGGGAACCTCTGGCGGACGGTGTACGGACATTCAGAGCGCGCGCGACATACAAAAGCGACGCCCTGGAATAATGGTCACCGTCCTCGACTATCGTAACGGGATCTCAACTTTTACTTGCGTTAAATTAATTCAGTTACTGTACCTGTACCAGGTTGTGTAGCGAAAATTTACGTAGGGCTTGTGTAATTTAAAACAGTACGGGTATCACGTTTACCATGTCAATATACTTACTTAATTAAACACATCATGGCTATAGTTGTAACACGAATGGGTCGACTCGACCGAGGAACGATTACGCTCTCACAGAATCCCAGCGTAAAAGAGTAACCTATTACTGCTGTGTTACGTATGTTGAGTGTAGAGAACCGAATACAATACATATCCCCTTTTAACTGGGTATGAGGCATTCCTTTTTGGGCTTTTGGGGGTGACAATGCATTTGCATATTGATTCTTATTCGATTATAAATGTAGATTTCTATGGGCCACAGTACCCACTTACCATCAGGTGGACTGTGTGGTCGTTTGTCACCCTTATTCTATAAAAAAAAAAACACAATAGCATGGCCGCGCAGATTCATTGTTTTCGTACTTAATACGGTAAATGTAACCGATGCTATAATTAATAGAATCAGGCGTTACTTTGCGGAAATCCATTATATAAAAGCTTTTAGAAAAATTTACTTCGCAAATATCCGCGTTATAAAATAAAATGATGTATCTTACTTAGACTTGACTTCGCTTTGGCTTAGCGAAAGCCAAGTCAAGTCTAATTCAACTTAGCGGTTAGCCACCGTAGAGTCTATATCACCTGAGGATGCCTCGTGTAGAGGCGAAACACGTGTCGTATTGTCGTCAGTGGTGTGTCTTGCCTAGTGTATTGGTGCTGGGATTAGTGGTGACGGGGATAGTGCACGCAATTCAGGGAGGGCGGGAGGTGCTCTTCATACTAGGTAAGACACATCATTTTATTTTATAACGCGGATATTTGCGAAGTAGATTTTTCTAAAAGCTTTTATGTAACCAATGCTATCAAAAATATAAGGGAGCCGCATGTAGTTTTAAATTGAACGATTTGTACCTCTATTATGTATTATATATAAATAAATAAATATTACATAATAATCTCACACCTCGATCTAGTCTCAAACGAGGATTCATCTTCTGTACTATAGGTGTTGGTCAAAGACATTCAATATACACATAATTACTTTCAGGCATTTCCTACACTGCTGGACCCACTGATCGACTGTTAGCTAGTTTGCAACTCTAATAAAAAAAGATTGATATAATAAATTTAATCACCAAAAATTTGAATACAGACGTCCATATCTATTTCACAAAATCCCGTTACGAAACTTCGGACACTTCAGAAAAATACCCTAAAATATTGCATACAATCCACCTATTTATATAGTTAGTCACGAAGATCTTTAAAGATATTGTTGTAAAAGCGTATACAACTCTCTTTACGACTCAGGCACTACTAGTTTATGTCTGTTCCTAGTATTTACACAACAAATAATAGTACAAGAAGTATTTACAGAGTGAATATCACTTATTTTATTAAAAGTACTTATATTTTTGTGTACTGTTTGATAATGTGTGATGCAACAGTGATTTAATTATTTATAAACTATTTAAATGCATGCTTTATAATTTTTCAAATTCAAATTCAAATCGTTTATTGCGAATATAGGTTGATACAGTTGGTGTTTACATAGTTTATCACTTATAGAACAAACATTTAGTACAGCTATATTCCGCCATTTGGCATGCAATGTCCATCACATTTTATTACTTTTATATTAAATTACTTAAACATACTCTAGTTAAAATTGGAATTAACATGATACAAAATCAAAAATAATAGCGATAAGTCAATTTAGATAATACATATTTATTTAGATAATATTGTATAAGTCAAGTCAATTTAGTTATTCTCAGTCATGTAACAGTCAATTATTGAATTTCATATTTGTCTTCGAGATATTCTTTCACACTGTAGTATGCCTTATTAAGAAGAAATTGCTTCAATAGTATTTTAAACTTATCTATATTGGAGCATCTCAAAATGTGTAATGGTAAATGGTTATAAATTCTAGGGGCCATACAAAATACACTGTTGTTAAATTGGGCTGTGTTGTTTGATGGAAAACATATTTTTTGATTATTACGTTTACTGTGTAGGCACTCAAATAAAGAAATATGCGTAGTAACAAAAACGGCTATCTCATATATATAAAGGCACGGAAGTGTTAACAGTTTCAGACTAATAAAAAATGGTTTACAACTATCTGTCTGTTTTAACTTCACAATGGCTCTTACACATCTTTTTTGGGCTCTAAATATCATTTCATTATCTACAGAGTTACCCCAAAAGATGACATCATACCTTAACACCGATTCTACATAACCGTGGTACGCAGTGATGACGGCAGATTGATTCACAATTGTTCCAAGTCTATATAGAGCATAAGAGAACCGATTGAGTTTAGTACAAATATCTTCCACTTGAGATTTCCATTTTAAGTTTGAATCGAGATTGAGGCCTAAAAATTTTGCATTTTCGACTACATTAATTTCTTGTCCGTTGTAGCAAATATTAATATTTATTAAATTATTTTTCACGTTTCTAAATGTCATTAGATTTGTTTTATTTAGATTAATTAATAAATTATTATTTGATAACCATTGAATTATTATGTCTAATGTTTGATTTATATCAGATATCATTTGATTTTTGCTTGTGCTTGTAAACATCACTGTGCTGTCGTCTGCAAATAGTACCATATCTTGATTTATATAATTTGGTAAATCGTTTATATAAACAAGGAATAACAATGGACCAAGAATACTTCCCTGGGGTACTCCTTGAGTTACTTCGCGATATGAGGATGAGTAAACTATTTGTCTATACGTTTTTGAGCATATACGGGTAATTTGTGTACATTGTTGTCTATTTATTAAGTATGTTTTTATGAGATTGAGGACATTTCCTCGGACTCCGTATGCTTCTAGTTTACTTAAGAGGATACTGTGATTAACATAGTCAAAAGCTTTAGTTAAATCCATATATAGAGCAGATACTAAGTGCTTATTATTAAGGCTTGTCATTACAGTACGCAGAAATTGAAAGACAGCTAAATTTATACTTTTATTCTTTCGAAATCCGACTTGTTTCTCTGTGAATATTTTATATTTTTCAAAGAAATCATTAAGGTTGTGACTTATTACCTTTTCAAAAATTTTAGAGAATATCGGTATGAGTGCTATGGGTCTATAATTTGCAACATCACTCTTGTCTTTTTTCTTAAATATAGGTTTAACTACCGTTTTTTTTAATTTATTTGGGAATATTCCAGAGGCTATACTTAAATTTATGATGTAGGATAAAACGGATGAGATGATGGTTGATACATTTTTTAATACCTTTGTGCTAACGTCATCATAACCTGTGCTATTTGTATTATTTAATGACTTAATTATATTATTAATATCGAAAGGAGTAGTTGGGTTCATAAATAATGAGTTATAAGAATTGGGTACTTTGGAGTTAATATTCATTGCTCTTATATTACTGTCATTTCCATTTATGAAGTAATTGTTAAATAACTCTGCGATATCTTTGGGGTCATCAGTGATCACTCCATTATTATTGATATGTCTGATTTCCTCTTTAATCACATTCCTGTTATTATAATTGATGATTGACCAAGTAACTTTAGATTTGTTTGAAGCTGTTTTGATTTTATAATCATTCTGTGCCCTTTGTGTTAACTTTATTATTTTGTTTAAACGTTTTGTGTAACATTTGAACAAATTTCTGTTGTGTGTAGTCGGATGTTTTCTATATTGCCAAAGTAAATTTCTTTTTTGTTTTGAACATATTCTTATACCTTTCGATATCCAGGAAGGTTTCTTCCGAGGTGCTCTTTTTATTAATATAAATGGAAAACATAGATTATAAAATAAGATGAATAATTCGTGAAAATAATCAAATGCATAATTTGGATCAGTCGTATTGTAAACTTCGTTAAAAGTGAGTGATTTTAAGCATTGATTGAATTTTTTCATGTTTTCTTTACTATAGTCTCTAATTTTTACTAACCAATGTGAGAGAGAACAAGTTTCTTTAACTTTACAAGTTAACATTTGGGTTGAATGATCAGACAGAGCAAATTCAAAAATGTTATATTTACTTCCTTTAATATTGTGTATAAAATTATCTAAACAAGATCCACTTACAGTTCGCGTTGGCTTATTAATGGTCAATTTAAGATTATAGCCAATAATTGTTTGATTAAGCATGTTAACCTCTTTGCTCTTTTTTAAAGTGTTTATATTAAAATCTCCACAAATAACTATTTTTTTCCTTGTGAAACACAATGTAGCAAGTATGTCATTAAATATAGAAAAAAACTGATCATAATTTTGTGTATTGTTTCGAGGTGGTCTGTAAATACACACTATTATTAGACCATGTAATGTAAGTTCTATGGCACAGCACTCAATTATACCAGAAATGCCATATTTTTCTATAGAATTTAAGATTTTGAATTCACGATGATTGTGAATCAAAATACAGGCACCGCCATGGCGGTTTTTACGGCAAAAAGAGGCTGCAAGTATGTAGTTTTCTATGAATAATAATTTGGTGTCACCTTTCAACATATTGTGCTCTGTTAAACATAAATTTGTGTTGTAGTTTACATATATATTTATTGTACATTGTGTATTTTGTTATTGTTTTAAAATTCTGTACAGTATTATATTCAGAGTAAAGTTCCAAGCAAAGGAACACACATTACATTTTCTATAATGGTATGCCAATTACATTCTAATATTTAGATACTCAATGAATTGCTACCTCTTTGCAACAAGGCTTTATCCTGATATTATGCAGTTCCTGCTGCATATTAACTGCATAATTAACTATGTTGGTACTAAAAGAAAATATTTTAGAGTTGAGTATTCAATTGAAATACATTTTCAAATATGATTTCGAGGCTTGGCTACATACTTGAGGCTAAATAAATCCATAACACCATTTCGTCATATCGTGTCGTATAAATAGTGCCTTAATATATGTAATAGTGGAAAAGCTTAGAAAGACTATTTTCTCGGATAGATAGCACTTTACTATTTCATATATGCCTCTTGGAAAATATACATTGGTGAAGGAAGTAGCGTCAAAGTTATGAGACATCTGGGATACAGCGATTGCCAATCGACCTGCCAAATGTAACAAGTTCTTTCTACAATAGAACAGGCCAATATCCAGCAGAAGACTTGACAGCGGTTAAGTTTCAGTCAATAAATCTGCTTGTCCAGGACAAGCAAATTTCAAATAACAGTTGCAATTGACTTGTAGCCCCTCTTTTGGACTGACAAAGGAGAAACTAAAAAGTTGAATTATATCCAAGGTATCTTATATCCATGGATATACGAATATACCTTTTGGTGATGAATTGCTTTTTTCCTTATCAACCACATAAATTATACATAGAAGAGCTACGCTGTAGCTTAGTTCTAATGGAGCGACTTGACAATGAAGAACCACTTTTGCACAAAATACCAGCTAGAAATAGCAGCTTTATGCTACTGTGTTTTATATGGTTAGCCACGAGTACCAGATACCTATATTAGTAGCAATAATGCATTCCATCTTATTCCTCAGGGGTGACAATGCATCTGCATTTTGATTTTAAATCTAGGATTGTTGTACGGTGTTTATTGGGCCACAACATCCATGTACCATCAGGTGGACTTTGTGCTCATTTGTCATCCTTCCTTCAACAAAAAATATACATAAAAATATCAACATGTTTCAGGACATGGACTGAAATCAATTGATTTGGTGTGCATGAAAAAGCTGGATACCAAAGTGAACATAATCCCGATCATTGCAAAGGCTGATACCATTTCAAAGACTGAGCTGCAGAAATTTAAGGTATAATTTTTAATATATTTAGTATAGTTGCATAATATGGATTAATATTATCTAATATCATCATTATCATCATTACAGCCCTTCACAAGTCCACCGCTGAACATAGGCCTCCCCCAAAGAATGCCACAAAGCACGGTCCTGAGCCACCTGCATCCATCGACTTCCTGCATATCTTACCAGGTCGTCACTCCATCTAGTGGGGGGACGCCCTACACTTCGCCTGCCGGTACGAGGCTGCCACTCGAGAACCTTTCTTCCCCATCGGTTGTCGGTTCTTCGAGCTATATGATCCGGGATATCATCGGAATTATCTAATATATAAAAAATTATTTTTGTTTGTTCGTATTTTATGCGTTGCCGTACCGTTCATCAGATTGCGCTAAAACTTTGTCAACTTATTGCTTGCACCCCCGCGAAGGTTATAAGCATAGTACAATTAACATGTAGTAGGTGGCGCGCGTATCATAACACGCCTGCCACATACTGTAAGATAAGTTGGTATGCCGACTTATACATTAATAAATACTTCATCATACATTCAACATCAATAAATGTATTATCATTCCCAATTTAACAATACAACTCTATCGAATTTCAAACAATATTTCCGCAATTTTTTCTTCTGCGGCTGCAACTCGCCGGGTACCAGCTAGTAATATATATTGATAGTTGCATATGGATTAATATTTATATTCTCAAATATAATATTGCTGCAATCAATTATTTACATACTTTTTTCGAATTACTTCATCATCATTATCATCATTACAGCCCTTCACAAGTCCACTGCTGAACATAGGCCTCCCCCAAAGAATGCCACAAAGCACGGTCCTGAGCCACCTGCATCCATCGACTTCCTGCATATCTTACCAGGTCGTCACTCCATCTAGTGGGGGGACGCCCTACACTTCGCCTGCCGGTACGAGGCTGCCACTGGAGAACCTTTCTTCGTCGGTTCTTCGAGCTATATGGCCGGCCCATTGCCACTTCAGCTTACTAATCCGTTGGGCTATGTCGGTCACTCTGGTTCTACTGCTGATATCCTCATTTCTGAGTTTATCACGCAGAGAAACTCCGAGCATAGCCCTCTCCATAGCTCGCTGAGCGACCTTGAGCTTCCTCATCCAGCCAGCAGTGAAGGACCACGTCTCAGTTCCGTATGTCATCACTGGCAACACGCACTGGGTGTACAGTCTCGTTTTCAAGTTTTGAGGTATACCTGACGAGAAGATGTGCCGTAATTTCCCGAACGCTGCCCAACCGAGTTGAATCCGTCGATTGACCTCTCGGTCGAAGTTGGACTTACCTAGTCGGACTATTTGTCCCAAGTAAACATACTCGTCAACAACTTCGAGCTTAGTGTTCCCAACAACTACCGGCATAGGTGTGACATGGACATTAAACATGATCTTTGTTTTGTCCATGTTCATCTTAAGACCTATCCGTTGGGAAACACTATTGAGGTCATTGAGCATAGTGCTTAGGTCCTCCAGCGATTCTGCCATAAGGACTATATCGTCGGCAAATCGAAGGTAAGTGATGTACTCGCCATTGATGTTAATACCGTATCCTTTCCAGTCCAGAAGCTTGAAAACATCTTCCAATGCAGCGCTAAAGAGTTTCGGGGATATGACGTCACCCTGTCTTACACCTCTCTGCAATTGGATAGGTTTCGTACTCTGGTTCTGTACTCGGATAGCCATCGTAGCCCTACTGTACAAGCACTTCAACACTACGATATACCTACTGAAGGGACTGCAGCACCGCCCAAATTTCGACGGAATCAAAGGCTTTCTGATAGTCCGCATACGCCAGACATAGTGGCAAATTGTACTCCTCGGACTTCTGTACAATTTGCCGAAGGGTATGTATGTGGTCTATGGTGCTAAAGCCTTTTCGGAAACCGGCTTGTTCGGGAGGCTGGAAGTCGTCAAGTCTGCGCGCGAGACGATTGGTAATGACTCTCGAAAACAGCACGTAGACGCGGCTCAGAAGGGAAATCGGTCTGTAGTTCTTCAAGAGAGCGTTGTCGCCTTTCTTGAAGAACAAGACCACCGCACTTCTGCTCCACGCCTCCGGTGTAATGCCACTATGGAGGACGGAATTAAAGAGCTTCTGAAGGCCTTCAAGTACCGGTTTTCCACCCGCTTTCAGAAGCTCCGCTGTAATTCCATCCACGCCTGGGGCCTTGCCGTTTTTGAGGTGCTGGAGAGCCATTCTAATCTCGCTCAGACTGACGTCCGGGATATCATCGGAATAATGTCGGATAAGACTCGCTCTTGGATCGTTACTCACACTTGCGTGCGGCTCCAACGATGACGTGTACAGCTGCCCATAGAACCTCTCAATCTCACTCAAAATCTCTGGTGCCCCGGAAACGATGCTGCCACATTCGGTCTTCAGCTTTGACAGTTGGCTCTTTCTGGCAGACAGATCTCTGGCAAAGACTTTGGAGCCTTGATTCCGCTCGATCGTTTCTTCAATACGAGCTGTATTGAAGTTGCGTAAGTCCCGCCGCGTGCATTTGGAGATCTGTCTGTTCAGTTGCCTGTATGCTGTCAAATCTGTTGAAGAATGTAGCTTCATCTCCCGTCTAACAGCCATGAGATTAAGAGTGTGATCGGAGAGTTTTTGTGTTCTTCTGCGGCGGGTCTTGCCGAACTCAGCTCCAATCGCATGGACAGTTTCCACGAGCTTGTCCTTCAAATCGTCCACTTCATTGCAGTCTTCTAGGCACTGAAAATGGTTTTGTAACTCGAGCTGAAAGGTTTCGGGACTTTGGACTTTTTTCGAATTACTTAAACAAGAATAATTTAATCTTTTGTTTTAATTTTTAACTTACATATTTTAAATTTAATTTGTATTAACCTTCAGTTTTAAATGTTTCACCACTTCAGATAAATGACAATAACGAAATCGATTTTCACTTTTATCTAACGATCACGTGATTTAGTGAACAGAGTAACTGAATACTACTACATCATGGATCCTGGCTTCGATTTCGGGGCCAACATTTATGGAAAAACAACTTGTTACTCTTGGTTGTCTTGTAATTATTCCTGTTTGAATGACACTATCCTAACCTACCTTCAGTCTAATAAAAGTTGGGATAAAATTAACAAGTTTAAACCTTACTATTTCAGTCAAAAATAATGCAAGAGCTGCAAGCTAACGGCGTAGAGATCTATCAATTTCCAGTGGACGATGAGTCTGTCTCTGAAGTCAATTCCACCATGAACTCTCACATTCCATTTGCTGTGGTTGGCAGCACTGACTTTGTGAAGATTGGTAACAAGACTTTGCGTGCCAGACAGTATCCCTGGGGTACTGTACAAGGTTAGTTAATTACTATGATTTCACATGAAACTAATAGAAAGTGTATCATAACTTTCAGATTGTGGTATATGTACCTAAATAGCATGACAATTAATACAACACTCCTTACATAGGGAAAGGCCCAGTAGGTACCACTTTCTAACGTATTACTGCTGCCGAGCAGCAGTGACTGAACTGCTTTGTTCCAGTTTAAACGGTATAGAGAGCCAGTATAAGTACAGGCTATAAGGTATTTTCATCTTAGTCATCAGAGGTGACAATGCATTTATAGTCTCTTTTGTTTGACATTGGTTGCAGTAGTATTTATAGTTTACAATAGTAATTTACCATCAAGTATACTGTAAGTTGTTTTGTATATATATGATTTATTTTTATTTTTAATAGAATATGGGTGACAAATAAGCACACAGTACCTGTGTTAAATGGGTGCTGTTGCCTATAGACATCTAGAAAATCTAGGTCTATCTTCAAATAAGAATCAAAGTGCAGATGTGTTGTCACTGTTGAAGACTAAGATGGAATGCCTCATTTCCAGTAACAACAGTCTTTACACTCACTGTATGATACACAGCAGTATTAAGCAGCTACTTAATGCTGATATTCCCCATCAAGTGACCCCAGTCAAGCCGACCCATTCGTGCTGCAACCATAATATAGCTGCAGCATGGCCCTACCACGTATAAAACCATTAAACAATAATAATATAAATGTTGGTCGGTGGCTACAATTAGTAACAAAACATTGCAGTGGAGAACGAGTCGCACTGCGACTTCGTGAAGCTGCGCGAGATGCTGATCCGCACCAACATGGAGGACATGCGCGAGAAGACGCACGCGCGCCACTACGAGCTGTACCGCCGCCGCCGCCTGCAGCAGATGGGCTTCACCGACGTCGACGCCGACAACAAACCCGTAAAACATTCATCTCATTTATTTACTAACCTTGCCTGCCTTGTTGGTATAGTGGTCGTACACGCGACAGCTGATCATGAGGTCTCTGGTTCAAATCCCCAAGTCGGGCCATAATTAATTATTGGGGTATTTGTTAAGTAATTCTCAGTAATAGCCCGAAGTCAGCAAGTTGGTGTTGGTTCACCACCGTGCCACGGAGAGCACATAAAGATGTTGGTCCTGCATCTGATCTCTCTGGTCATGGCAGATTACCGTCCCATTGGAATATGCAATTGAGCGAATAGAGAGTGCATCTGTGCTTGCGCATACACTATGGCAGTATAATCCTGTTCTGTACAGATGGCTAGTCTCCATCGAGACTGACCGCCGTCACCGTAATTCGGTTTGGAGGAAATTATTATTAATCTCTTGGAGAAAATTTTAGGGTTCCATACCTCAAAAGAAAATACAGACCCCAGGATACATGCAGGATCAATTTGTTATTCGTCTGTCAAGGTCCTTTTTTTTCAGGAATGGGTAGAGGTATCAACTTGAAATGAATTTCCTCTCTATGGCTCCTTAGAGATGTAAAAAATTCCAAGTTTCTCAATTTATGGCACTTATTTTTATACTCCATATATAAATTAAAGATGATAAAAGTAAATTAGCTAAGATTCACTCTTCCTCAATTGCGTGCATTATCCCAGTTGCCACTAATCTCAACACTACCACTACCAATATTAGGAAAGACACAACCGTCGGTAATATGACACGTGTTTCGCAGATGCAATTCATTTGGAAGCTTCACTATGTTAGGATATCATGGAATAACAGTCGCTTCAGTAAATAATATGAATATCAAGTCATCTTTTAGGGTCTCATATTTGTGCCATTAACACAATTCAAATAATATTGAAACGAATGACATTATGTATGATTTCGCAATGTCCAAATGTATAATAATATAATATCATTACTGATGTAATGATAGACATAAAGAGAATGAACCGTATGTTCCATATTCAGTTGTGCAGTGAATACCAGGGTTGCCAACACCAATTTCTCAAATTCCACTGAAATTAAGAAATGAAACAATTTTCAACTAATTTTATAAGATTTAATTTTCAACTACAATTTTTTTCTTTTTTACCGAAATTTTTTTCACATCATATTTCTGTAACAAGCATTTTACTCCATGAAGTATTTTTAATTCCTTCCCTTATAGCTATTAAAAAGTACCATAGTATCTGCATTTTGCATGCGGTTCACTGCATTAAAATAAAAAAAATAACAAAACAAAAAAATAAAGAAATGAAAAGCATGAAATGATACATAAATGTTGCCGAAATAAATCCGATAATTAAATGTGGTGCAATGAAGAACAAAAATGTTAAGATAAGTATTTAGATTTCTTGAAAAAAGATTCTGACTTGACGGCATTTTCCCCGCATAATACCAATCCCCAAAAAATCCCCATCCAACTTTAAATTCCACGCAATTTGGGGAATTCCCCACATATGGCAACGCTGGCCAATACAGACCGAAAAGTGCGAAAGAGACAAGGCGAACGTGCGGCCAGTAGTAGTCTCTTTCTAGAATTCTGATTGGTCCATGTCAAATTTTGATTAGTCCACGTCACTGGCTTGCAGTAGAGGAGAAACAGGTATTGGCCAAACAGTCGCTTAGTCTCTTTTTAAAGAATGATCACTTGTGTGGCTAAAACCGCGTATCGATTATGAATGACCGTGCCGACTAGTGCGTTCTGCGGCACGCGCTCCAAATGTTCCAAGTGTATCATCTAAACGCGCCTGGCGCGCGCGGCAACTGTTCCAGTGTTTGACCGTTCAACGTGGATGTCGGTCGTGTACAAGCAGCTGCCGCTTTCATAGTTCTCTCCGTGCATCTTCTCTAAGTGCTTTATTATGGTAAAAACTACTTTCACAGCAGTTCTCTTGAACCATATTAATTTACGGCAACTTTAGTTATCCATAGCTCGTAACGCAACGAATACACGAATAATGAAAACAACCGTCCCAACTGGTGCACGCGCCAAAACTTAACTACTTTGATACGCGGTAAAAAACCGACACCAGACAGAACGGCCTGCTCCATGTTTGAGAGTTCCCACAAACAATTTGGCGCACGTTCCAAGGCGGTATCCGTTTCGCGCGGCTGGAACACGCGCCTATGTCCCACCTCTTGGAGCGAGTGCTCAGTCCATTCGCTGTCTGTGCATGTAATAACGTAAGTTATTATTGTTGTAGCAATGCATAGACCGTCAGTAATACCGATACCGTTACAGCCTATTAAAGCCCACGGCTGGACATGGCCTAACCGTCAATAATAAATTTATTTAAATTGATTTTGTTTAGTAATAACAGAACTTGTGGATGATTGTCTATGTAACTTAATGTTATAATAGCATTTTATTAAATTACCTAATAAAAATAATGATTTTGTTTTAGGTATCATTCCAACAAACATTTGAACAAAAACGAAGTGCTCACTTAGCAGAACTGCAGCAGAAAGAGGATGAAATGAGGCAAATGTTTATACAAAGAGTAAAGGACAAGGAAGCTGAACTAAAGGAGGCTGAAAAGGAGGTAAATTAAAAAATTGTTAATTGATGATTTTTTTTATATTTATGAGAATACTACATGGAATAAAACTAATTTTACGGATATTATCGCGTTCAATTTTAACTTTACAAATTCCCGACGTTTTGGGAATTTACAGTACTCACGGTCAACAGGGGGCTGTTAGACGACCTGATGTCATAGTTAACGAAGGCTTCCTTCAACTTTTAATTCTTAGTTATTGCCCGGTGTCGGTGCTTCGTAGCTGTGGAACACCGACGCTCCAGGAACTGCCCGTGACCATGGGTGCTGTGCCGTAATGTGTCCAAAACGCCGGGAATTTAAAAGCTAAAATTAAAATTAGTTTAATTCCATATTGTCATTTGTACTAAAGTGAAAAAGATGACTGCTTGGCCTAACTAAAAGTCGCACTAGTTTAATTCCTGCACTAAACACATTGGTATGGCTTACAAATAATTGTTCTAGGTCTGGGTGTCCAATTTACGTATGTCATCGTCATTATGTTGTCAAAAGTACGCTGCTTCCTATTTGCCACAGATAGGAAACAGAAGTTTTTTTTTTTGTAATAATTTTAACGGAGCAATGTAGATTAATGAAGTGTTAACATACCAGTGAATGAACATGCCCAAAGGGAATCAGTGTAATCAGTCCTGGCACTATGTCCCCTTCTGATGCCTTTGATTTATGTATGTAAAATACCTCCACAACATAGGAAAATTCCCTAGTGCGGCACCAGGGGTAATTACTTTTAAAAAATCCCATAAATATTGAATTATTACTTCCTGAAATTTATTACCTATCATGTAGACAAATGTTTTTTTTTTTTAATAAGCTCATAACAGTCCACTGCTGAACATACGAGTAATCCTTTTCCATTATTGGCGAATTAGTGACCCAGTACTGATTGTCTCTTTACTTTGATTTGGTTATTTACATACATGAAAACAAATTCCTAATTGATTCAAATCTTGAAATCATTTATTTTGTTCGTTTTAATAATTTATTTTAAAACTTCCAGCTGCACGCGAAATTCGACAAGCTAAAGAAGGATCACACGGAAGAGAAGAAACGTCTAGAGGAGCTTCGCAAGAAGATAGAGGACGACACAATAGAATTCAATCGTCGCAAGCAACAGACTACACAGTCCCATCACACGCTTACACTCGGCAAAAGCAAGAAGAAGTAAAATATACAAATACAGACTTTCCTGAGGCTGATTTACAAATGGACATGTCTACTGCTTTATTCAGAGTAATTTGGTTTTTAAAGATAATTATTATGCAGAATATTATGTCCCCGCTCTTTTATAAACATTCAGTCTTTGCCTCTTGGGTGCAAATTTAATTAGGCCGCATTCTAATTAATAAAAAGATATAATTTAAGGCTCTGTAATGGTCAATTCCTGTCTGGTAACGTAAGGATAAAATATGCGAATGAATTACCGTTGAATTATATTTAAAAAAAAAAAAAACATTATTTGTGTGTTCAAATATTGTAGATAAGAAGCACTGGCAACATTTTCTAGTCACGTCATTACACGCCAAAAAAATGCGTAATATAAAGAAAAGGAAGTTAAACGAAAATTTTATTAAGATTTGGGAAGTAAAAACTTTAAGAGAAAGCACAATGTTGCCACTCAAGGCTTTATTCATATAGGCCTTGGTTTTTATATTTTAATAATTTGACACTAATCATACTAAGATTTCTAAAACACAGGCGTTAGTGTTTGTTAAATGTTGTATGTATCTCAATAGATAAATTTGCCAAAATTTCGAGATGAAAAATAAACTTGTATTAACATAGTTTCTTTATTGGCGAATTTTACCTAGCCGCTACTAAAATAACTAAAAGTTGCGTGACACACCTCATTTACCCTTACGCATATACCATTAATAGGTTTTGTAAATCCTTAGGACTGGGGATAAATGTAGAGAATTCATTGTTTGACTATTTCAGCAAAGTTTAATGTCACATACTTAGAATATTTGCCTATATAATAAGCAGTAGGCCTGTGCGTTTGTTGTAATCAAAACTAAAATATTAAAGTAAGTTGCCACATAACTTATATTTAATATATAAATACTTACATAGATGAAATGTTACCTATGTAAAACTTTTATTTCAAATCATTGCACTTTAATTGCAATAATGAGCTCTTTGTTATTCAAAGCATTTATTTTAGGAAATCTCATTTGCTTATAACTGTATTAAGCATTGAACTTATATCGAAGTTACACCAAAATATTAATTTATGTTAGTGTTAAATTTATTTTAAGTAGTTCTGCGTGGTACTGATTCTACGGCAAAGTATGTCCATATTGAAGTAACTCAATAATCAAATATTTACTTTTGTTTTCCTTATAGTTCGGTTCATAACTTTTTATATATAGTTTTAGGTATAACCGAACCTTGTGTGAACTGTATGATATGTGTTAAGAGATATTTTTCTCTTAGCCTGTATAAACTTGCCTATACTTTCGAAATATCCTTTACACTTGTGGATGTGAGGTCTTATATTAAAATAAAATATAGTTGTGTTTATAAAGTTTATTCCCTTTACTTACATCTTTTTTTCTACTATATATAAAATAAATATTCTTTATAAATTACATTCTGTTTATACATCAAAATCTAAACCATTGTTACCAAAAATATAAAACACATCACCAATAGTAAACTTTTTCGATTATAATGAAATTAGAACAAAATGCTAAATAACCTAATAATTTTCTATTAGATTATACATAAAATATTCCAATTTTATTATTCCTATATTTTTAAAACAATTTTCGTTTGAAACGCAGTGTAATTCACAATGTTTGTATTACAATATAAGCAATTTATAAAAGAAAAATAATGATTGCATAAGTTATTCCATTTTTTAATTTAATCATTCATTCCTCACTCTTACTTTTGTATTGTTTTACATTTAGTATTATAATTTGTATTAGATTATTGGATGTATTTTAATAAACATTGAACTTGTATTGGACTTTTATTTTTACCTTATTGATGCACTTATAAAGATATCTTAATATAATACCTATAATAACATCGGGACGGACATTTGCTTATTATTAATATCTACTATGTTTTGTGTTTAAAATAATACAAGTTTTTATTAGGAAACACCTCACAAAACTTAGGTTAAAATTAGACAAAAGGTAAAAAATCATTAGTATTTCCAACTTTACTGTTTGTCATTTTAAATAAATCTTACTAACTTTTTACCCGATTGTTATTAAATTTAAATATAAAAATGGCGAAAACTTCTCTTCTTCACTACCTTACTACCCGTTCTACGAGTTTGGATTTTTCTATGCCAAATAATTTTGCCGACTTCCAAAAAGGAGACTGTACTCAATTAGACTGTATGATTTTTTTATGTGTGTTAGCCCATATCTTTTTACTGGGTGAACCGATTTCGATTATTATTTTTTCTCATTTGATCAAGGTCAGACCAATAGTTTTTGAGTTATTCTTAATAACTTATATTGAAATCGTCTGTACAAAATTTTAAATTATTTGCAAAAATACACATTGTAGTTTCAAGGTATTTGTACGTAACGTTACGAACGTAAAATGATTTTTTTTTTAAATCTATTTTATTTCTCATAGAGCATCACGGGCCACCGGAGGGGAGTAGAGTAGTAGGTCTTCCCGGATACACAAAACAATCGTCTGTCACTATGAAACACAACAATTAAAACAAACTGTAATAATTTCCCAATAGATACATTATATATTATGTAATTAGTATCCTCTTATTAGTATGTGTATGTAATTACTCCTAAGATTATAAGTAGTAATCGCTCGGTGACAGCGACCACTCTCATCATGTTGTATGAGGGTGAGTGGCCTGTGTTGGTATAAAACAACCGTTATTATTACCTTAATAGAATATATATTTTTTTAAATTGTATGCCAACATTGAAGTAAAATGTACTTACATACTAGAACAGCTATTTCAAACAAAAACTGTGCGCTACTCTATGTCGTTGCGAATGCGCCGTAAACACTTTTACCTGTACTTTACTGTTTTCTATCATAATAGATTATGCGTAGGTAGAATGATCAGTAGGTATTTAATTATTGTTTATTTAGAGTGCATATATCGTTAATTAATTTATTAAAACGAGTTCAATTTTTAATAATTTGTCATTTATTTTGCATGATATGAGGTAAATTAATATGATTATATAAAATATTATCACAATAGCATTTTAATTACATTTTTATATAAATATCTTATAAGATAACTATATACATTGGAAGGAATCGAAGCTAATGAAATATATTTATTTAAATCTAGAACTGGGTCCCCAAAACCCCTAACCTAAGTTCGCGTGAGGCATGGACACAGAGCTCATAGTTTTTATATTATGCCGTATGAATTACTGTGAGAAAACATAGTAAAACTTTAAAAACTTCTACCATTTCTGTTTACACACGAATTATACGTATATACACTTATTTGTTGCTTTTTGCTGAAAATTTACTTCAATTTATAAAATGTACTAGTCTGACTGTCACTTATCAACAGGTGACTGTGAAGTTCTTGTCACTTTTTTTATTATGCTATTTAAAAAAAACTCGGTAGAAGTAAGAGACTCTTCTAACGTGTCGCATGTGGGTAATCCCCATTAATATATTCTAGTGGTGATAAATCAGCGAAGGCAATAAACCCCGCCCTTACTTTGGTGATTACAATGACGAAGGGCACGGGCACGGTAGGTACTTGAATCTGATCCATTTGGATAAGTGATGAGTGGAAGGGCTGTAAAATTGGAGATCAGGTTCGAATAATAAGAAATAATGAGTTATGTACATGTTAAAAAAATCGTAATTTACTAACGCTTTAAGTTTAGAGAATAGGGGTGACAAACTTGCACACACTACACCTGATGGTAAATGGATGCTGTGGCTACAGATATCTATCTACATTTATCCTCAATTAAAAATCAAAATACAGATGCGTTATCACCCTATGACTGAGGACTAAGATGGAATGCCTCGTTTCCAGTAATAAGGGTCTCCAGTTCTCTCCACGAAACACAGTAGCATTAAGCTGCTATTTTACGCTGGTATTCTGTGAGAGCGTGGTCCTACCCCGGTCGAACCGACCCATTCGTGCTACAACCATAATATTGCTGCAGCGTGGCTCTAATTAATATCAAAGTTGATATATAAACTTTATACATATACATATTAATATTATATAATCTATTATAGATAATTAGTTTATAATAATTGTACATAGCCTATACTTTCGCTTTAATTTAATTATAAATACTGTAGGTTCGTAACGATATTAACGTATATTAAAATGTTTAAATTGATTCCAAAGGTTACTTATGTCGTAAATAATTAAAAATTTTGTACAGCCGACTTCAATATAAGTTATTAAGAATAACTCAAAAGCTATTGGTCTGATCTTGATCAAATTTATATGGGACACGAGTATCATCTTTCAAATAAAAAAAGAATCATAAAAATCAGTTCACCCAGTAAAAAGTTATGAGGTAACACACATAAAAAAAAAACCAAAAACATATAGTCGAATTGAGTACCGTCTCCTTTTTGGAAGTCTGCAGAAAAAAACACAAACGTATATAATAATTTATTTAGTCCGTGTATTAGTATTTAGCAACATGAACACGGCGTGGCAACGACGCGCCGCTGCGACGTTACTATGAACTCATCACTTGTCACGGATTAACTTGACTACGGTATTAAAGCTTCTAACAAAATATAAATCAAGAATAATCAACTCGTGAGTACAAAATAAATATAACAATATCATATTCATATCTGTTATCACAAATTGTGAGAACATTCGCACTATACGAGACCACCGGTCTTATGGTTCATCCATCACACGATAGTAAATCTTTCTAATTAAATAACAAATAACTTAACTTAATAAGCGGCATGGCTCTACCAGTTACGTGTGAACATTTAAGATCAGCACATAAGAAATTATTGATTTTAAAAGTAATATTGATATAAACTTTGGAAGTATGTAAAAAGTAACAATCAGATGAGGCCTATGTTCAGCACTGTAACGGTAACGATATAATCACTACAGAACAGCTGGTTAGATGTCACTCTAAACAAGGGATGGAATGACTCGGGGTTCGGTTCAATGTACAGGTGTTCATTAACATGCCGCTAGATTTCGCTAGGCAGACCTTGTAACGCGCTATTTTGATTTTTTCCTTGTAAATATCAGGTCTAGTAGAGAGTACGTGAGCGAAGAGAGAAGAGTGTTTTAAAATTAAAAATGACATTTTGTAATAATTTTTGCAATGCGGTACTGCCGGGACAGTGCTGCGTTTAAATAATGGAAGGCTACTTATTTACTAATATTTCGCGTAGTTGCTGAAAAGCTGAAAACGATATATTTAGGCCTGGTGGCTACTACTGGGACGGCACGGTGAGGAACTTTTAGGTGACTAAGACGAGTTAACTTTATACTGTTATAGTTGAAATTTCAATGGTAATTGTCGTAGCTACAAAAACAAAGCTGCGATAATCGGAGGATGCTGTGCCGACAACTTTCGCAGTGCCTCAACAACCCAAGTAATACTTTTACTATACCTTTAAGAGCCCAGTCTTTCAGAGCAAAACAGAAAAATCGCGTTCTGGTGACACATCAACACCCTCCCTGCCCCGCCACTTCATGTGCCGCCACCGCAGTCATCTTTCTGGCCGTAGCGTGGAAAGTTGCTCTACTAAGATTTTCCAGTATCAATTTACCTAATATACAGGATTATTGATAATTAGCTAACAAATTGTCACATACAGATTTTCTACCTCATATCTAACTATTTTTGTTCCATGCTTTTATTACAAAATATGTTACACAAAAAAAAATATTTTAAGTTTGTATAATTCTTGTTGTTTTGTTGAAAAGGCTTTTAAAAGATAATCATCTAGAACCTGTATAACATGTACTCGTATTATTGATTATTCAAATGAATCTGGCAAGTGCTAGAATGAGTCGCGCACTGAGGGTTTCGTAATAAGTCGATGAAACTATCGAAAATCCGTCAAGTACGTCAAGTAGTTTTAAGTACTAAAATAGATTTAAAAAAAACTCAAAATAATTTCTATATAAGTACAAACAGTCCACTATCACACATATTTATAGTCTCTCATTAAAGTATAATGTAACTTTGTATAGCATTTACCTATATGCATAAATTACTATTCTTGTACAGCAGCATCGACAGACGACTTAGCGCGAGATTTATTTTGATTTTTTTTTAATTTATTCTCAATGGCTTGAATGATGTATGGAGGGTCTTTGATTGGCATCGAGCGTTCCATGCGAGAATCAATTAGCTCATGAAGCAGACAATTCAAATAAAATTTAGACAATGGGCCTACCATTTTGTCCTGCCAGAACGCAGGGTCTCTTTTAACATATTCTATTTTCATAGAATGCTCCTCTCCAGTCCATATGGCAAATAAGCACATATCCATCTCCGTAATGTTTAACTGACCCTGAATTTGAAAATAATAATCGTGGTTTTTGTCAACCGAAAAAGTGTTATTTTTTGCATTGTACTTCCAAAATTTTATTTTCTTCGCTTTAACAGCTTCGTCAGATTGCATATTTTTTGCGGAAAATGGACATTTTATTTCTATTAGTCCCGTTTTTCCCTCTTTATTTTTATAAATACCATCGGGACTCGCCCCTAAAAATTGTAGTGTTTTATGTATATATAGACCGCAGCGAGTAATTGTAATATTTTCCTGCCGAGATAACTGAGCCAATGCTGTTTGTTCATTAGCTTTGCCATATTTTATCGATGGAACATTAGATATGATTTGCGGTTTCACAATATATCTCACTAACGGAGCGCAGCTGATGTTTTCTTTCCGTTTACATATCTTACCAAATATAGACGCGGTTAATCGATTTTTTCTGTTTTCTAACCAGTCTTGACTAGAACTTTGATCTATCGTATGTATCTGTAGATCGTCTCTTTGTTGGTCTGAAAGTTCCATTTGCTTAAGAAATTCACTTTTTGACATCTGAAAATCTTCTTCAGTCATATCTGGTCTTTGTGCTTTTTGTCCATAATCTGGATCATCCATATTTCTACGAAATCTTTTTCGAAAAGATCTTTTGTACACTTTTCTTTTCAGTTTTTGTGTCTCATATGAATTCGTATATTTACCAGTGGGTTCGCCAAATATGCGCTTATAGATTGTATATATTGGCCTTTTCGTGTTAAAAGAAATTGCTGCAGCCACACACCTTTCTTGGTATGAATTTCTTTGTGTGTAATTAATTCGTTTACCTCCCACATATTTAGCTATCACCGAATTGAATGTTTCAGCGGGATTGCTATCTACGTCAAAAACGAGACTTTTAGCATTTGAAGCTAAGAATGAGACAATTTGACTCATTTTTCTCCACAAAACTGTGTTCGCTAAGTCAAGTGCCGTATTACGATCAGTTTTGTCAGTCGCGGGGCATATATCATCATCGCAGTTAAAGTGACTACCAAAAGAATGGTATAATGCATTCAAAATATCTGATCGAAGTTTGATCATTTTCTGATTGTCAGATACTTCTTCGCGTTTCCGTAGCTTAATAGCCCGCACCGTATATCTGCGTAATTTCATAATTCTGAAGTACGTTAAAAGTTTCCTTGATTGAATAGGTATATGTGAATCCTTAGTAAGTGCTCTCATCTTGTTACACAGATTTCTTAGAAGATGGTTTCTACACTCGATCTTCTGAACCTTGCAGTTTTTATAAGGATTGCTATCTAATATTTTTTTATAAGTACTTGAATCGCCATCTGATATTAATCTAGCATAAATGAATCCATGAGTTTCAAGTGAGGATTTAAACCCTTCAACGAGTGTTGTTGACTCCATACTGGAAGAACTGCCAGAAAAGTTCTTGTAGCATATGTGGTTTGCTGGTTCAGTTTTTTTGTTTTCAGCTTTTGCGCATACAATGCAGTATTTATTCTTCACGCCAAGGTACAGTATTTTACCAGTATATGCACCGATTATTGCTGCTGCTCCCGATGATGCTGAATA
Source organism: Parnassius mnemosyne (assembly GCA_963668995.1). NCBI lineage: Eukaryota > Metazoa > Arthropoda > Insecta > Lepidoptera > Papilionidae > Parnassius > Parnassius mnemosyne. The sequence goes on from CAVLGL010000083.1 coordinate 40,931,851, forward strand.
ATTATTACGGAATGATCTTTTTGACCAACATCCGTCAGCTATAACGTCAATCATTGGTGTGCCTTCACTGTCTACATTTCCAATTTTTTTTGCATGTTCAGCCTCCTCGACGCCAGCCTTGGTCATTTCTTCCACTGCCGTTATATTGAACCATTCATAAACTTTTTTGCTTGTTTGAGCGTATAAATTTTTTGACATACCAGGTATATCTGTATTACCTGACAATTCATTCAAATTGCTTAACCCACAGCCAATACTAATAGTACCTGCAACAACACCGTGATTTACATCACAAGTGTTAGATGGATCTTCAGTGCATATGTCGAACTCTGAATTGCAGAGTTCACACTTAAAACGTAATTTTGATACAAAACCTTTTCGTCGCTCACCGATACATTTCAGATTTGTATATCTGCATCCAAAGGATTTAACATTATGATCAGCAATCTTCCCTAAAATTTCTAAAAAATATCTGATCGATACGATTCTTCGTCCGTCTAGGCAAAAAAGTTCGGCATCATTGGTCATTTCTGTATAATTTTCAATTTGTAGCTGGTGGTTTTGACTAACATTTATAAGCTCCTGACGTTTTCTTACTGAAATTCGGCGAAAGGGAAAAGCCTCATCAAACTTTCGTTTCCGTCTTTCCTTTTTATTTGTCATATCTTGACTGTCAGGCTTTGTTACAGACACTATATTTGTTAAAGTCGTTCGTAAAAGTCTACTTTCGTCATGTCCTGATAAACGGTGTTCGTCAATTTCAATGTTGCTAACATCTGACAATGGTTGGCGAGAACCAGCAGCGGACCTGGGTACAAATATGCAACTCATTTATAAACAATTCTTAAAAGTACCTACCTAATTATATACCTAATATTTAACCAAGTGCTCATACATATGCACGTTGTTAACTATTGTACTATGAAACACAAAAAACTTACCTTTGAATTCTATTTCTGTTCATTGCTTCAACGTTTGATTTCAATTTTCTTTTTCTGGTACAAGCATATTTTTTACGTTTATGGTCCATATCGAAATTAAAAGTTATAAAACAAATACAAAATGATTTATAAGCCCTTAAAGAATTATATGCAAAAAATAATAAAGTAGAGCAACTTTCAATTCGTAACAATGCACAACCAAGATTAGGGAAAGAGAGAGAAAGAGGAATGTTAGAGCGAGAGGAAGCGCAAAAATTTGGCACAGACAAGACGTCTGAACGCTACAGCCGCTCAGCGGCTACTAAGGAAAAAGGAACAGCGTTGTTCCTGACAAATTTAGAGTTGCCGTATCCTAATCCTAAAATTGCCGGATTTTTAGGGAAAACTAAGAAAAATGCCGTATTGTACAAAATATTTACATATTTAGAAGGTTAAAATTAAAAAAAAAACGATGAAATGTTGTTTACATAATAAATGTGTACTATAGTTGGACTAATTTTTTTTTAATATAGGTTTTGAATAGTTTCCAGTACTTCTGATTCTGTCGCATTTAGGTCCTCCTTTTTTTTATCTTTCATTTTACGAATAATTTCGTTTGGCACTTGCAAATTTGTACAATTACCGTGATTACGGATTGCTTGTTCTGGCTAGAAGACTTCCATTAATAGTTGAAGTTATTAATTTATTTCGAAGTCTCGTTTTCATATTATTTACTTCACTGAAGATACGCTCGCAATCTGCGTTTGAGTATGGCAGACATAAAACATTTAAAGCAAAAGATGCTAATGTTTTTAGTTCTGTTCCATCACGGATTTTAATCCAAAACTCATCGGTTTTCTGTGAGCTAATTTCATATAATGGTAATTTATTTACCACTGGTAGCATTCTCCATTCATCATCAATTTTTTTGGAAATCGTCGGCATTATTGACGATTCGTGGCAACTTTTGCATAAGCGGTAAAATGGATGGACAAACATTTATTGTTTGATTACTAGCTGCTTCTTCAGGTGATAAATATTTTAAAAGTTGAAGTAAATCTTCAGAGAAGTTGTATATTTTTTTAATTTCTTTGCAGCCTGTGATAAGGAAATCTCTGCAGCGAGAGTAAAACTCTTTTAATTATTCTTATTTTGCTTTCTATCATAATTTTTACCCCCAAATACATTTCTGGGAGGAAATATCGCGTATCTTCTGGGACGCTTGAGCGGATATCATTTTGTTAGCTTTAACTAATAGATCGTACATAAAGCATAACAAAGCATTAAATGACAGAACCAAAATAGGTACAGCACAGTAACAATTATTCTGGGGAATCCCCACATATTCTAGAACCTACCCGAGTAAAGGTGAAGAACTTACTAGAATGAGGAACTAAAGATTTTAGACATTAAATTCTTAGTCAAATACCGTATATTTTAATACGGTAATTAAATAGCTGCCGTATACCGTATTTTTGTTGCCTAAGATACCTGAATGCCGTATATTACGGCAATTGCCGTATCAAGAACAACGCTGCTAAGGAATATTGCCCGCAATTATTGTTTATAAAGTCATTATTTTATAGGTCGATCGAAATAATTATTAATTTTGAAATAAAGTAGTTTAAATGATTATTTTTTAATATTTGTCTAATTAAACACCTGCCCTTGAGAAAAAAATAATTATAGCATAAATATTTTCAGCAATTGCTATGAACCAAATAGTTTTTTATGATGTGAAAACAGCGAAATTTGACGAAATTAAGACCTCTTATTTAAGACAATGAAAGATATTTAGGAAAAAAGAAACAGCGCATTTTAGAGATGAAGATGTTTAGCTATTAACGCGCTGAATAGATTCCGCCTTTTTATTATCGATTGCCTTATAATGGTACACGAACAAAGCTCGAAATTGCGTTGGGTGCGAGAGAGCTCTATTTACCGTTTGATTTATCTAACATAGACCACATAAATGAACCAAAAAAAAAAAATATGTAGCCGTTACTTATAATCTGGGTATTTATGTTTTATCAAAATATTTTAATCTGAAACAATAATTTGCTGTAAAAAAAGAAATCAAAGTGGCGCTAATGATTCGATGTGAGTCAACTTTAAGAGACTGTAGCCTTAAGATGCCGAGGCAGGTTTGGGCACTTTGAAAAAATAAAGAAAGAGGTATTTATTTGGTCATTTCTTAACAATTTCGGTGAGCCCTGGCAACTCAAATAACATTATATAAACTTATAACTAAACTTAAATTATATAGTAAGGAAGGAAATGTAATCGTTATCAAAATATGCAATAGGTACAAAATAATATATGCAAAATAAATAATCAACTTTTAAAACTTTTTTGATGCGAAATGTTCCAAATAGTAGTCCAAATCCTGATTTTCAGTTGCCACAAAGTGGAGTATGTACTCGTAATGCAGTGTATATAGTGTATATGTATGCTAGCTGAGCCCCGCAGTTTCACCCGCGTATATCACGCGTCTGCGCCACATGAGTAAATAAACCGACCAGAGGGGAAGCTACATACAAACGTCTCGCTACGGGTACACCCACACATAGCGCAGCGAAGTTTGCGTGAGCTCTCACTGACAAGTTCACCGACGCTCCGTCAGGGTACAAACCGGTTTGCGCCGGCTCAGGCAGAGTGCGAATGAAAGGGCTGTTGGTCACGCGCATTGAAATAAATAGACGAATAATATTTCGTGATTTTATAGATCAATAAATAAAATTATACGAACAGCATCACCACCACAACCCTTACTACCGCCACCATCATCCTGGTAGTAATATTGGTGGTGGTGGTGTATCAACACCGCCACTGCCCACTACCATCATCACAGTCATTACTAATACCATCTGATTTTTTTGTACTCATGAATACGTTGTCTTACGAAAATGATATTGATATAAATATAGATAAGTATATGTAATGTGAAGCTAAGCCTGAAAATAAGCAAAATATACAATTTTTGCAGTTTCAATTTTAATTACAAATAACAGACATCTTATTATATAAGTTACAATGAATACACGTTATTTTATACAATATAATATTTTTATTTTTTCCTTAAGATTTTCACTTCCATCAGGTGAAAACCCTGTAATGTTTGGACAAGCAGTAATTTAAACTCAGTGATGCAGTTTAATAATTCTCTCTTTATTGGGTTGGAGGAGACTTATATATAGTGGTTGTGACGTAGGTACATAGGTAGGGGGCAGGGTTTGTGTTACGTGGTTCCAGGTAGAGCCACATGAATGGTATCTTCTTCTATAAATATAATATGATATTACTGAACCCAATAGATGTTATTTCTACTCCTTATATGGAGTCCACGTTGAGTGATGATATCATTTAATATTCCTGTTATATTGTTTTATCATAGTACCGACACCACATCTCCTTCCTTATTTAAAAAAATTTAAAATTCAGTTAGATTTTTTAAATTTTTAAACATATGACACTATATAATACTAAATACTTTCTTAAAACTACTCATCATTTTTATAATGTAATTATTATTACGACTTACATATGTCTTACACTTAATTTATATAATGATAGCTTTATTATAAGTTCTTTATTTTTAACTTTATATACTTATTATATAGTCGTGGGTTATACCTATACCACACCTCCCACCGACAAAAAAATAAAAAATAAAACAAAATTTTTTTATACTGTAAAAAATTAATCCTTAAAAGTAAATAAATAAAATTATTAAGTATAATATGTAAAATTCGTCTTGATTTGGGTAGGACGGCTGGCCAAACCTCCTAAACACATAATAATTCGTCAGTCACATTAAAAATAGTATGATGCATACATACAACATACGTATTTGACATAATTAGGTGAACATTCGTGAAGGTATATTATTTTGGTCGACACATTATTGTAACGTACTTAGATATTGAGTTATTTAGTCATTTATTAAGTAACTTATCCGGATACTCGCATTAAGTACTATCTACTCTTCCTTATATATTTTTTCACATTTTATACTATTAGTATACAATTATAATACTTTATACTTCACTTATTTATACCTTTGTATTTGATTAATCGTTACTTTTATGATCCACACAAATAGGTTATATATTAATACTTAACAATTTTTCCAGAGAACGATGACTTATAAAAATTAAAAGCATATGATTTATCACCGAAAATATTACATTTCATTTTAAGATGAACAGAACAAAGAACATAATGTAATGCAACCTAATCATGATCATAACAACAGAGATCAAAGTACATCTTGCAACAGCCGCGTAAGCGGTTTGTGACACACCTTTGTTATAAAGTCCACAAAGCACGTATAAGGAAAGGTTTGAAATTACATCGTATGACACATACATAATATCTAATTCAAAATAACTTACAAATTGTTTTATTATGAGTACACTTAAAAGTATTTGAAAATTACAGTATCAAGCACTTTTTAATGTACGTAGTTAAGATGGTTACATAGCATTGTTATAATACATTTACATACATTATCGAATATTTATTATTTAAGTTATTCATAAAAGTCGAATACACATTATTACTTTTTTTTTTTAATTTTAGATTTCAAGATTCTTGATCTTAATTGAATACAGAGTTTAAAATATAAAGTTAAGTTTAATAAAAATAATTTAGAAAAAAAAAAAAAAAAAAAAAAATCTTTTCAATGCGTATGTACGTTTGTCGTCCGGGCTTTCAAAAATCATAAAAATTAAAAGATGAATGTTTCCCTCTTCACAAACAAGTTCGTGCGAAACAAGGAACCGCTGTGAGGCACTATAAGAGTGGGCAGTGTTGAGTGTACTCCCCTCCCTTCGCTTTTTGTGAAAATTTGTTTAGCAACGCTCATCGTCAGAAGTGACATATATAGACGCCATCATCTGTTCTGCGCCCAGCATCTCCTCCTGCAACGCGCCGGCGTGAGACGACACACGCCCGCGCCTTATTGGTTCAAGCTAACATCGTCAAGGCGACCAAAGAAACAACACATGCGCACAGACGATTTTTCAATCAATTTGAAATGAAACTGTCACCATGGATTTTTATTTATGTTTACGTTTAGTTTTGATTATTATAATTTGTGATTAGGCGCTTTAATAGGATATTTTTGTAGGATAAAAATTAATTGTTAATAGTTAAAAAAAAAAAAGAAGAAAAATAAGATAACCATAAGTATATAACAGTGAGTGCCTGTTGCCTCGGATGGAATGCTGTGTTTGCCAAAGGATTTTTTCATCGGGAATAGGCCTACGTATCCACCAGGGACGTATCCATCAGGTCCGTATAACCCCTATTCCATCTTCATCACACACCCCGGCTCCCTGCTCCCATCCTCCATTACCTCCCACCCCCGACACTTCTCTTCAGACTCTCCTCGGCCAACTGAAGCAGTCAACTCCCATTATAAAACGTATTCCACGCGGTGCCCGGTCGACGGTTTCAGAGGCATTAGCGGCCGAAATAAATAATTGCGTTAGAAACAACAATAGTAATTCTTGGCATGACCTCCTTACCTTTTCGTTCAAAATTCTCCATGTCTCAGATGAATCCAACAGTAATATTTCCCTAACGCAAAAAATAAAAAACAACACTTTAAATCCGTCTATACCTATTTGCGATCCCTCGTCTGGAACCCACAGAAAGAAGTATGACTTGTTTGGGAAGGTCGAGGATAAAATACACGACGGTGATCTCAAAGGAGCAACACGCCTTTTGTTCTCAAACGACACGTTAGCACCCGACACGCCGGAGACCAAAGCCGCATTACAGTCCAAACACCCCCCAGGCCCTTCCACCCCGATTTTTGTAGACCCTCCATCTGACCCCCCAGGCTGCCTCCACGCCACGGTTAGAGACGTTCTAACAGCCCTCGCCTCGTTTCCAAAAGGATCGGCGTCTGGTCTAGACGGCATATCCCCACAGCATCTGATTGACCTTACCAGCTACGGCTCTGGTGTAGCTGGTGAACAGTTGACCACAAGCCTCACAAAACTGGTCAATCTCATGCTTATGGGAGATGTTTGCCCGGATGTGACGCCGCTGATATATGGAGCAAATCTTATTGCATTGGCAAAAAAGGATGGTGGCGTGCGCCCCATCGCAGTAGGTTCTACATTCCGACGTTTAGCAGCCAAGATCTGCGTCCGGCTCACTAGAACAAAATTACAGGCCCTCTTTGAACCAATACAAGTCGGATTTGGAACGCGTGGAGGTTGCGAGGCAGCAGTCCACGCTGTACGTACCTTCCTTAAAAGTGATTCATGCGAGGTTCTTCTAAAATTAGACTTAAAAAACGCATTTAATTCGGTCAATAGGGACACTCTGCTAAAAGAAATTAAAATACATGTCCCGGAAATTTATAACTTCCTTCTCCAGTGCTATCACTGCCCCTCAAAACTAGTTCATAAATCTAATGAGATTATTTCGGCCGTAGGCTGTCAGCAGGGTGATCCCCTGGGTCCAGCAATATTTAGTTTGGCAATAAATCCGATAATCCACTCCCTAAATTCAAAATTAAATATTTGGTACCTCGACGATGGGACCTTGGCCGGAGACGCGCAGACAGTCCTAGCTGATTTGGTGCATGTTAAACAGCATTTCAATCGCATTGGTTTAGAATTAAATTATGACAAATCTGAATTATATATTTCGGACAAAGTAAATCCACTAACCGCTTCCCAGATCGCTCAAAATTTTAACAACATTGCTCTTAACATTAAAATAGTAACGAAGGACAGTCTGCACCTCCTCGGCTCCCCCATCTTTGAGGAGGCCATTCCTCCTCTCTTAAATAAATCAACAACAAACTTCAGCAAGTATTCGGACCGCCTTCTCAAAATTAGTAGCCACTCTGCTTTATTTATTTTAAAATTCTGTCTGTTCGTCCCTAAATTCACTTACATGCTTCGCTGTTGCCCTATTTGGAAATTCCCCCATTTGATCACACCTATTGACACTCTAATGAAATCCAAAATTGAAAACATCCTGAACATTCACTTGAGCGAACAGGCTTGGACCCAAGCCGCTTTACCAATAAGGAACGGCGGCCTGGGAACACGCAAAATTTTAAGTGTGGCTTTGCCTGCATTCCTGTCTTCAATCCACAGCACGCTAGATCTCGCAGGTAGAATATTAAAAGCCCCAGCGGGCATTAACTGCAAGATTGCTTGTTTGGACGAGGCCACGAATGCATGGCTAGCTGGACCGAGTCCAAATCTCCCATCCAAACCACATAAGCAAAGGGCCTGGGATACAATAGCGTCCGTCGCCACCTTACAAACTTTAATAGAGCCTTCAACTGGCAGGGACCGGGCCAGGCTGTTAGCTGTGTCCAAGCCAGAATCTGGTTACTGGCTCCAGGCATATCCCTCGCCCAACACTGGGACTTTTATCAACCCGGACACTCTACGCATAGCCGTCGGTCTCCGGCTGGGAGCTGGGATCTGCACAGGTCACAACTGTGTTTCTTGTGGGACTCCAGTGGACCGACTCGGCCACCATGGCCTCTCCTGCACCTCGGGCGCCGGCCGCCTGTCCCGCCACGCTGCTCTCAACGACATTCTCAGAAGGGCGCTCGTCAGTGCCAACGTTCCCGCCGCTCTGGAGCCCCAGATTGTGCGGAGCGATGGCAAGCGCCCTGACGGAATGTCGCTCATACCCTGGAAGTCGGGCCGTGCGCTGGTGTGGGACGCCACCTGTACAGACACCCTGGCGGCGTCCTATCTACCAGTAACTACCAAACGTGCGGGGGCGGCGGCGGACGCCCGGGAACGCCTCAAGGTCTCTAAATACAGCTGTCTCGGCGCCCTATATCAGTTTTTTGCTTTCGGCGTCGAGACACTAGGTCCCTGGGGCAAAGGTGCGCTGGAACTCCACAGGGAGCTCAGCAAAAGGTTGAGGGAGGCAACAGGCGACCCTCGCGCCGGCGGCTTTCTCGCGCAAAGAATTGCAATCGCAGTTCAACGCGGGAATGCTGCCTGCGTGATGGGCACCCTGCCAAGAGGCCCAGGCCTCTTATTTAATTAGTTATTTTATTTTATTTTTAAGGTTTAGTTTTAGTTATTTTAATTTAGTAATAGTTTTAGTCTAGTATTATTTTTTTTTTGAGGTAAAGTTGTTTTGTTACACAATGTCATTTAATTGAGAAGTTGGTTTTAATAAACGATATATCTATACTAAAAAAATTTAGAAGTTATAACAAAATATTTGTTTAACATTTGAAGACAATTTTTTTTTTTAAAGTAAATATGTATTAACGTAAACTTAGGTTTGACTGTCTATATAGAGAAAAAAAAATATTATTACATTATCAAACTTATAATAATAGAGTATCGATACGCTTTGGATTTGATTTTAGTAAGCAATATACCAAATTTTGTTTAAAATTGTACAAATTATTCATAAACAACAAAAAAAAAATATAACACGAGAAGTTTAAGGTAGAGTTATTGTAACTATGAGTCAATGTGCATAAATAAAAAAAATCGTAAATTAATGTAAATCTACGCGAAAATGTATTTATCAAATTTAATTGGGGTTTTTTTTTTGTGTGGTTGTGTGGATCGTTCCTATAGTTACTAGATGTGTAGCTTCTAAGTAGCCTTTTGAGTAGGATTGTAGGTAATAATATAGAAATGCGAAATAACTACATAATATCTAACTTTTTAGATTTGTTCGAGGGATCCCTTTATTACCTCATTTTAATTGTTCTCATGTCTTTGCGTGTTATATATTTTCATAAATACTAACACTACTCTCATATCCTTTGTTTTCGATTGTCAGGCCTTTTTTTCATAATTTTTGTACGTACTTTCTTTTATCTCTTATTTTTTTTTGACCTTCAGCTAGCTTTATATATTTATTTATTTATTAGATACCAGGAATCGGAGTATTAATTTACTTCATTTATATTTTATTTCATGATTTATATCACGCGGGTACTTTATAAATATGGGCCCCCCATTTACTTGGGTATTATATTTTCATTACATTCATTTTATTTTATTGGTACATATTTTTTTTATCATATTATATCAAGGTAAAACTGTACCTTGGGTTGTGCGCACAACCTTGAGGTCAACGTTTAAGTCATTTTAAAAGACTCCAACAATTGTCACGGAGGAAAACTAAGTTCACACTATGATCCAACGAAGGATGTGACCTCTATGTACCATTATTAAGGGTAACAAATTTAAGACTTCTCTGGTCGCCAACAGTACTAATATGAGTAGACTCGTTCACATCTCATTTGTACTGAAGGTATTGTTCCCTAGTACCCGTTACTCCCGATTTTATCATCCAATCATGGAAACATACCCTGCTCGAGGACTATATGCTTTACCAGTGATGGACGTTCCCGTATCTCTCCATTACTTATTTTATGCAGGTCAACTTTCGTTTTAATTCTATTTATTTCTTTACTTTATGGTACTTACCAATACCTCATTATTTAATAGTACCCAAGATTATGGACAATATTCCTATACAATTCATAATAAATTCTCATTTCCCTCATTGATAATACATTAAAAGTTATTCTACATTTAATCTTTTCCGAACAACCTTAAAATTAATCGGTTATTAGTTTTTCCAAACTCTCAGCTGATCAGGCTGATTGTATGTGGATATGCTAACCACCGACAATTTTCTTTACCTATGCCACACTTTCTACTTATACTTCTATCAATATTTTTCACTCATAATGATAAACTCCGTAACTTATCCATAAATTTACTTACGTCTTTTATAAATTTATATCATATAGTCCCGTATAATATTTAGTTACATCATTGTCACTTAGGGGTTGAGGCTCACAATATGGGCACAACAAATTTTAAATTAATTAGGTACTTAATTGTCTACATAATATAATGAGTTTCAAAATCATATAAAGCGAAGAAAATATTTTCATAATACACGCAAGTAAGTACTATTTTCCGAGAAAATATTAAATTATAATAGTTAAAAGTTTATGATTTAAAAGTTCAATAAATGTAAAATCGAAAGGAATAAACTACATTTCATGTTATGATACAGAACCAAGAAATACTAACGGGAACATAAGTCATCATGATACAGTGATAACACCAGACAGATCAAAATACAAATTATATTCTTAACAGCAATTTGAGACACCTTTGTTTTAAATTCGAAAGTAAGTACCTATATGAAACGTTTCCGATTGCATCGAACTATGATCAGATCACACGGTGTGATTTATACCTAATTTTAAGATAACTTGTAGAATATATTATATGTAATATGAATGCAACCTTAAAATGAGATTCTAAGAATTTTTTTTTAAATTTACACAGAAACTTAGTTTTGTCGTTTATAGTTATAGTACATACATTTATTCATTGGCTCTAAAATTGTTAATTATATCACATACAAAAATTAATTGAAACAATCGCTGTAACGGCCATCGAGTTTACATATAAGAAAATATTAATTTATTTAAAACCTTGAAAGAAAAAAATAATTTTAATTTATCATAATATAACTTTAAGACAGTACCGTCGGCTTTTAGAACTAAAAATAAAACGAATTGTCTATAACCCTTTTTAAAATTTGGATTCCAAAAAAAATAAAACGACGAAATGTGTCACAGTCTTAGATTATATAATTTTATAGAATCTAAGGTCTCAGTGTTATTTAACTATATATTATGGAGAAATCAAGTACGTAAAAAAATGTAATCTATTATGGTATTTCATTATATCATTCATTTTTTTTGACAGAACACAGTAATAAAATAATTTATAACTATACATAACTGAATAAAAGTGAATATAATATCGTCTTATGCCTCAATAGAAGTGCCACATAAGTGTATATGTAACATAATTTATAATAGTGCGTTATAGTTTTTATTTAGAAATAAAACTAACAAAATGCTATTGAATCGTTAAGTGTCTGATAAATATTTTCAACTTTATCATATTATATTAAATACAAAATATTTAATAATAACTTAAAAAAAAATATTATAGCAAAACAACATGAAAATATCAATTTTTAAAGTTTTTAATGGAATATCAGTAGATTTAATCTTATCTTCCTTTACTTTACTATTAAAATTTATTATAACCACTTTTAGTTTGGTATCTAAGATTTTTCCCTTCAGGTTAACTCGATGCAATTTTTATTAAATATGCTCTAACTTCTTTTAATTTCTCATATAACTGTTCTAAAGAAATATTCATAACTTACCACCAATATGTAGAATAGAGTACACCTAATATAATTTTACGAAATATATAACATAGTCAGGTGAAATTGCAATTGTTCAGTTCCTGCCTTATTCCTTCCCATTGTATTTTGCACAATCATGATCTCTTCTTTAGTTTGATAACCGCCCATGTTCTTGGTTGTTACTTTTCGTTAAACGCGTACACCCAGTCACGCAGCTCAAGATAGAACACCATAACTCTTAATTTCTTCTTTGTTCTTTTTTGGCTCAATTTTCGCATTCTTCTGGGTGGTGCTCGCATGAATACAACTGCTTCTTTTCTTTTTAAATAGATCTGCCGAATCTTAAATTTTGATCTTTGGTCATGATATAAAAAATCCACTATTTGTTTTCCTCCTTCCTCGTTACTCGTCTTCATAGTATTTCATACTATATATTATATATTTTAAATTTTAAGTCACTTTCAATAAAATAATTATTGTGGCCTCTTCTTGTATTCATATTTGTTTATTTTTCGTCACATCCGGTATTGCGTCCATTCCGTTACAATATATTTTTTTTTAAATTGTCAATCCTCTTAAAAACTGTCCATTATTTAATTAAGTTTTCTTATAATATTTTTTCTTCTTTTTAAATAGTAGGCCCGGCGGTGCGCGTGCATTGTAGCAGCGCACCGCCTGGCAGGGTCGCCATGTAATGTTTGGACAAGCAGTAATTTAAACTCAGTGATGCAGTTTAATAATTCTCTCTTTATTGGGTTGGAGGAGACTTATATATAGTGGTTGTGACGTAGGTACATAGGTAGGGGGCAGGGTTTGTGTTACGTGGTTCCAGGTAGAGCCACATGAATGGTATCTTCTTCTATAAATATAATATGATATTACTGAACCCAATAGATGTTATTTCTACTCCTTATATGGAGTCCACGTTGAGTGATGATATCATTTAATATTCCTGTTATATTGTTTTATCATAGTACCGACACCACAACCCTATCAGAATAGATATAGATTTTCAACGTTGTTAGAAATCTTCCCCTCTGGTCTTCTTTACTCTGTGTCTACGCCTTGCGACATGCGAACTTCTAGAGAGACATCACGACGGACGGTTGCTAAATTAACAAAGAATTAAAAAGTGAAATATGTTACTAAAATTACATGGTTAACGTAATTAGTGGTTATGCATGGTACAGGTACTGATACGAATAATGTGGCCTAGTTTATACCGGCGTTACTATTTCATATTTTAACATGAAAAAGTAGTTATTGTGACATAACTGTAATAGTTAAACATATGGTATCGCAGGCTTTTTTGTAGATATTGATATCCTCTATAAAACTGAAGTACATTACTTGGCTCTATTATCAATAGTTTCCGCAGCGTACGCGATATAAGGATTCTTTTTGGTATGTTTTTCACACCTTGGGTTACATTAACGAAGTTTTCATACGGATCCCTAACTTTTTTGAAAATATTATATAGCTTATGTTCATCGGGGATAATGTAGGAATTTCTAATGGTAAAAAAATTTTTCAAATCGGTCCAGTAATTTCGGAGCCTATTCAATTCAAACAAACAAATCTTTCCTCTTTATAATATTATAGTGTAGATAGTGTAGATAAATGTTATTGTAAAAATATGTATTAGGAATTTAATTAAGTGCCTTTAAACAATATACGTTTTATTAATTTTTGCCTTCTTCGTACAATATTTATCCTCTTCCTTAAAATGCAAGGAACAATTGTATGTATGATTTGTTTGTAACCACATTTCTTCTCTACGATTATTTTGGACCAATTTAATCCACCTTTATCGGTTTTCGTGGCTTGGACGTGGAAACCTAATAATAAAATAAAAGAATGATCAATAAATATAAACGTAAGAAATTTAGCCTAATTATAAATAAGTTCTATTTATATCTACAAAAAAAAAATTGTGCATAATATACACTTGCCCACAGAAATGTCGTATCTGAACAAATTAATATCGTAATCTATATTCCATTACACAAGTTGGCGCCAAAGAAATAACATTTTAATTATTAATCTAAAATTGTTTTTATTATTTAAGTATCTTACTTACCGATGAAAAGTATTCCTTGGTTTTTACTAACATTTCGTGAATTTTTTGTACAATATCTAAGAACACACCCCGCCATTTTTTATCAAGATATATTTTTTTTAAATTAACACAACACCTGACAACTCTACAAGCGCCTAGCGAGTTACTATACTCTTTGCTAGCGAGCGACTGATTAAAGTGCGGTGACATTGCCGCAGTTGAATGGAACAGCGTAACTTAGTGCAGTGTCGCCTCTAGTACGTAGTACATATTATGTACTACGTACTAGAGGCGACACTGCACTAATAATAGATTGAGTTATTATGTACTACATAATAACTCAATGTATGCCAATTGCTCCTTAAATGCTCTTGGAATCCGAAATTGCTGCACGGCTATTACTATTAGAAAACGGAGAGCAATTTTTTAAAGAAAAATATACATTTTTATGTTACTTTTATTAATATTTTATATTTCAAAAATTAAACTTTCAAAAATTGAATTAATTATCATTTAATTAATAGTAATAGACGTTAAGCAATTTCGGATTCTAAGAGAGCATTTAAGGAGCAATTAATTGGCTTACAGCTTAATTTAAAAAAAATAGATATAGATAGATATTGTAATTTTAAGTTTAAAAAGAAGAAAATGGAATCAATGTGATGAAAAATTATTTATGAAAGGAAATACCAAACATTTTTTAAATTTGACGTGGAAGATTTCTTTTTGCAACAAAAAACTGAACAATTCGGCATTTCTCTAGCGACTTCAAAAAGGAGGTACTAAATTCGACTCTATGTTCTTTTTTATGTGTGCTACCTCATTACTTTTTCTGCGTAAACCGATTTCGATGATTCTTTTATTATTTGAAAGCTGGTGCTTCTCATGTGGTCGAATATAAATTTGATCAAGGTCTGACCAATAATTTTTGTTGTCGGTTGTACAAAATTTTAAATTTTAAATTATGTAAGATGTCTATTCAGCCGTGCAACTACATTTAATCTAGTGGGTAGTGCAGCTGCAACTATTTTTATTGTACGCCAAAGAGATTTAAATATATAGGTAATACCTATATATTTAAATCTCCGTTCTATAGTTATGGTATACTATATATATAAATGGTATAGATTTAATTAGTAGTAGTAATAGACCGGACATCAGCTGCAAAATTGTCGTCTGTAACTTATGTCCTATAGGATATATCTCCGATTTTTGTCATTTAGTCTCAGTGACATCGTCAAAAAGTCAAGACGCATTCGTTTCATATATTTAAAAAATATTTTTAAAGAAAATATGCCCGGTTGTGCATTAAGATATTGTAAGTCACGATATGGAGCAAAAAATGAACATGATTTCGGTTTATTATTGTAAATATAACAAATATTTACCCATTGAGATATAATGTACTACGTACTAGAGAAGCTATTCCGAACAAAAACTGTGCACTACTCTATGTCTTCGCGCATGCGCGGTAAATAGTACAGTCGCGCATGCGCGGTTTTTGTCATCATAGATTATATACGTAGGTAGAATGATCAGTATGTAATAAGTAAATGTTTATTTAGATTGTATTGTAAATTGTATCGAGTACAATTTTTTAAATTGTTATTTATATTGCATAATGTGCTAATATAATTTAACATAATATTATGTCAGAATTACATTTTAATTATATTTTATTTAATACTTTAAAAGGTAAATATGTAGAATATAAAATATGCATTTATTTTCAAAGATCATTATTATTACATTTCTAGCATTCTCTAACGTATTTATACGCAGCTGGTGAATAATAGTGTAAAATCAATGCGAATTTACGTAAAGGTGCATGCAGTGTATAATTAATAATGCGTGCTCTGTTTATTCTTTTTCGTTAAAGATTTATGTTTTTTTTTATAGGAGAGGGGGCAAACGAGCATGCGTCTCACCTGATGGTAAGTGACTACCGCCGCCCATGAACAACTGCAACACCAGGGAGGGAATTGCAGATGCGTTGCCAGCCTTTTAAAAAGGAGTACGCTCTTTTCTTGATGTTACTACATAAATTCTGCTTTACTCATTAAATCAATCTCAGCATTTAAGTTGAGACCGAATTTATGTTTCAAATTTTCTACAATTGATTTGTAAGAAGCACATTTTTTCTTTAGATAAATATTTTGTCTTAAATTTCTCAGTAAGTTTCTTTCTAGCTGCAGATTCCTTGCTATTAAATACAAACACAATATTACAACGTGCTTATATTTTATTCTTTTTATAATAACCTAGAATTATTGAATCCGTTATTAAAGTAGAACTATCTTTAAAAGCTTAGGCTTCGTATACATCACTCAAACTTAGCTTAGGAGACATCACTTGCGTAATTTATTTTTAAGTACAATTTTGCTCGGACTATCAAAAATTGAATTTGTACTGCTTATTGATTCAGACAACGGTTCTGATACTTCCTGTTCACCACATTTTGTTGGCTGAAAAAAAGATACTAGTTATTTGGGAAGCCTGTAAAAATTCTAGTGTTACAGTATTATAAAACCGTAATATACTAGAATAACTCGCGCGCCAAGGTTTCCGTCTCTCTTAAGTCCCGTAAATATACTGAACATTACAAAACATTCGTTCGTCGTCTAATCAAAAAATAAAACAAAAATCACAGCAATGTTATATAATTATATAATTACATTGTCGCATGGTACTGCTTATTTCTTGAAGTACAGGAAGAGTGTTTTTGCGGTGTATTTGTAATTTTTTTGAACTGCACGGAAAATGTGCGTGAATAATCTGACGTTTCTTCGCTGCAATTCTTCTGAACAAATTTGATCCATGATTATTTTGTTTCATGACACAGCAGAGGAAAACATTAAATAAAAATAATAATAAATGCATTAACATTTCCTACAGTGATTATATATAAATATTTTACTGTTCATAATTACTTAACATTATACGTCGATAGTGTCAAGTCTGCGCATAAAAATGTTTTACTCTTTGACATTCACGTATACGTTGCAGTTGATAAAATATAATTAAATTAAGCGTGTTTTAAAGACAATAATAAGTTTAAATTACTGGTGAAAATTCACTCCTTGACTTTTCCTTATATTTCTCGAGCAGTTTGAACAGTATCTCAATGCACACAAAGGCATATTAATTTAAAAATAATTCTTCACTCTAACTTCTCACGTTGCAACAACCGCTTGACACAGACTAAGTGAGTTTGAGAGCGCGCACTCTAACTCGTGTTACAAACAATCGAGTTGAGGCGTCTTCTCTAGTACGCAGTACATTATATCTCAATGTATTTACCGAATAATCTTTAAATTTTATTATTTCTAGTAGATTGTTCTAGAACATTTATTTTTATTGTAATAAGCGCCCTCTGTTATCCAGTAAATGTCACTATTTAGATACCAATGTTAAAGTTAGTGATTGACGACGTTTATCTCCGATGCCGATTTAATTCTTTACAATGTGTAAGGAGATAAGACAGTAAACGATACTGTACCCATACCAACAAAAATGAGTAGCATATACTAACTATGCTAAGTAGCCTACTTTATGTTGAGCAAGGGTGGGAAATTTTTTTTAGGCATGCTGATGAGATTTTCTGTTGTGCTTATGAGCATGCTGAGGAAATTTGCTGTGTGGATATTTAGCAATACAGCAAGTCTTCTCTTTTACATACCAGGCTTCATTGTCTGTTGGTTTTACACCGGGCTTCATTGTCTGGTGGTTTTCAAGGACAAAGCCATTATAGATACTCGCTTACAGTGATAGGAGAGGGCTATAGGTTTCTTACATTAAAACAATTTGTACTGTTAAAGATATTAGATGCAAGAAGTTGTAGGTTAAGCCTGAGTTATAAAATAAGTTAAAACTTAAAATAACAATTTTTATTGATGTGGGTAGTGTCTTTAAGTACTGCAGCTGATGAAACGTGAAAAATCGTGAAACGGCTTTTAAGTTCAGTGTTTTCCTAAAATATTTTAGATTTGAAATGTATTTTTGTAATAGAAACGAATTTAAAAACATAGAGGCGCTCTCTTATTGGATTTGGCGTTTCTCGATGTGTCTTTAACGCCGATCGATCAATCATATGCTATTATTAAAGAGGCTAATGGAGCGAGTGCCGTCATCCAAGATGCCACCAAGGTGGCAACCAAAGTGACTGTTGTTTGAATTGATTCTTAGTTATGTAATTAAATATTTTATTTCATGACACTAAAGGGGCGTAAAATGTTAATATGATTTCTTTCGTGTGATGGAAGGCATGATAAATAGATTTATATAATAAAACAATCATGTATATTCCGTTCGAAGTTCGAAAAGCATTTCAAACTTAGTAATCTTCAACAACATTATCGATACTTTGATATCGAATTGGTAACATTCCTAAAATGACGTTATATTTATTAGCGTCACCTACTGGGGAATAGCTAAAATGTTGTCTTAATAAATGCTTAGCGTTGTTTTGTTATTTTTAACTAGAGAGTGTCACACGTGCACTAGCTCAAAGTTTTTATATATAACTGTTCCCAATGCTCGCTCTATAGTAGACTTATATATTTAAATCTCTTTGCCGGTGACCCGTGTTGCTCTATGTCATTTCTTATTACAAATTACAAATACCTACTTAATTAAAATACGATCTTACCGCCTAAATATCTTCTGACTGATACATCATGCAAGCAAAAGCACTGTCTATGGTTACAGCGTACTGTCTTAAGCTAGGGTCCCACGGCCTGCCAGGTGACAGGCCGCGCCAGGCGTTGTCCCGCCTGTATGGGCCTGTCGCGGCCCGTACTGAGCATTCCCACGGCGTGTGCCGGCCTGGTGTGGCCTGTCGACTGACATTCCAACATGTTTACGGAGCGCATGGCTGCGTGTGCAGCCGCTGTGGTTTTATTCAGTGATGAACGTTTGATAAACCAAGCTTTTTCTTTTTTAACTCCGTGATAGGGATAGTTCCATCTTTAAAATTAGTTTTTATGCGTAACCACGCATCATGGACATCATTCTTGTTTTTATGTTGAGGCGACGTACTATTCCAAAGCGCTGGTTCATTTTCATAAAGAGTTAAAAACTCGAATATAAGTTCGTTCGTCAATTCCATCATGAGCATGTACGCGCAAGCGCCACCGCAGTTGAAATAAACGATTGCAACCGACGCAGACGCGCCCGTACAGGCCGCGACAGGCGCTGTCGCGCCGCGCCTTTGATCTTACCGACTCCCGATGGATCGGACGGGCGCCAACAGGCCACCACAGGCCTCATCGGATGCGATGGTTCCCACGGCCTGTTGTCCGGCCTGGCGCGGTCTGACCTGTGACAAAACAGGCCGTGGGACCCTAGCTTAATGCTTATGCAACCCCCTGCCGGTACAAACGCTAACAACCCTAGGGTCTTGTGGTTGTGGGGTGTGTTGCATATCTAGCTTGTTGACTGTTTTTATAATAGATTTAGTATAAACAAACGTTAGAATTTTTTATTTACTTTACTAGCGACACACCCTGACTTCATCTGGATAAGATAATGAAACTGAAAGACAATGTTCGTATTTCGTTTTTTTTAAAAAAATCTTCAAGTTTTAGGATAATATATAGCCCAGATCCCCATCCTGGTATTGCTATCTGTTCGTAAAGTTTCATCACAATTGGTTCAGCTATTCTGAAGATTATCCCAGACAAACAAACAAACAAAATTTTAAAAAATTGTTATTTATGTCTTAATAACATCCAAATAACGCCATGAGCTTCATATAATCCATTTATTTCTATATTACAAACAGAAACTTAAATGTATAGATTTGCGCAATACGGAAATGTTTGTTAGATGAAAATCAAACCAATGTTTTCGTTTTTGATGGCTGCTTTCAATTTACACAAGTGATACCTTGAGCGGTTGCGACACAGAGTAGGAAATAGGCTTGAACATCTTGTTGTAGTAGGTGTACCGTCGCTTGTACGGGGTAACAGAGGCACGCACCGGCACTACCACATGTGGCTTTTTGGGAGTTGGTCGACACTGTGAACAATACTATGAATTATAAGTGTTACTATTCATTGTCATAGAATAAAGGTGAAAAACGAGAACAGGTAGACTACCTGTTCTACTCTCTTCTACTTCTTTTTAAAAGGCCGGCACCACATCTGTAATTCCCTTGGTTCCCCTGGTGTTGCAGTTGTTCATGGGCGGCGGTAGTCATTTACCATCAGGTGAGCCGCGTGCTCGTTTGCCCCTTCTCCTATAAAAAAAGTGGATGCTGTGATCCATAGACATCTACGTCTATCCTCGATTAAGAATCAAAAACCCCTGAGAACTAAAATGGAATGCCTCGTTACCCTCGTTTCTAGTCTTCTAAAAGTAAAATCCTTCAGATCAGATTACAGACGGACCATTTACAGAATAGCAACCTAACAATATCCTCCAGACTGAATTACGGTCACAGCGGCCAGCCTCAACGGATTGTTAACGGATCTGCACAGGACAGGATTATAGTGGCCGAGTGTATGTGCAACTGCAAGGACAAGTGCACTCTATTCCCTCACTCTCCGATCCTCTCCATCCATTCCAGTTCATCGGACTCTCCACAGTCCGATGGAACGGTAACCGACACGACCGGAGATAGATCAGGCGCAGGACCTACGTGCTTTCCGAGGCACGGGGGTGAAACACCGCCGCGCTGTCTCCCTGACTCCTGGCAACTAAGTACTGAGAATTTCTTATAACTGGTAATAACTTTTATACGTGGTAGAGCCATGCTGCAGTTATATTAGTAGTATAGTTGTAGCACGAATGGGTCGGCTCGACCGGGGAAGGACCACGTTCTCACAGAATACTAGCGTAAAATAGCAGCTTAACGCTGCTGTGTTTCGTATGGTGAGTGTAGAGAACCGGAAACCCCTTGTACTGGAAATGAGGCATTCCATCTTAGTCCTGCGGGTGACAACGCATCTGCATTTTGATTTGTAATAGAAGATAGATATAGATGTCTATGGGCCGCAGCAACCACTTACCATCAGGTGGACTCGACACCGTACTGCTGCATTTCGAGACAGCTTCAAATTTGCAGCAACACACTAATGGAATGATTTACCACCACCTATTCGTTCTCTAAAAACATTAAGTAGTTTTAAAAACAAATTAAAGTTGCATTATTTGGTACAACAAGTACAAAATACGTAATAACTGTCTCGAACGTATGATGATATCAATATTTATATTTGTTCTACACTTTTTTATGTTCGAATATTATTGATTATTAATGTGTTTCTGTTATTTCATGAATGATTATTTATTAGTAGCAATCTCATTTTTTTTTAATTTTTTTTTAATTTTTGCTCTAAAAATCCAGCAGGGCTCTTAACGTGGCGTCTCTTTGACTCAGAATATTGAATTATCTACTTTTATGAAAAAATTAAAAGCTGTCTTCCCCATAGAATAGTCAGAGTAGTGAGATTTAACCCCGGGACCTCATGACCACTAGATCCAAGAGCCAATATAATATACACCAACGTAATATAGCAGCTTAATGTATGTATTTCATTTGGTGAGTGCATAGGTAGTGAACGAAAGAGCCCTTTTACTAAGCGTAGTGATTACATTCTCTTTGATTTTGCTTTAATATTAATTAGGCATTTCAACTTTCATCTCAGGGAACGCCAGTAAAAAATAAATCTGTATTTTGAGTCTTAATTGATATTACACATAAGTATATGTTTACGGATTGTTTTATCATCAGGTGGACCTGTGTGTCCGTTTGTCACTCTTATCGTTACCGTCACAGCGTATCGAAATCCACTGCTAAACATAAGCCTACCCATAAATTGCCTCATAAGAAGGATATTTGCCATTAATCATTATTGACTCGCTTAGCAAGCGGCTTGGCGACCGCAGTTTTTTTTTATTTTCTGTCTTTATGCCGTTAGGAAGACGCTGCTGCTCATCTCCTGATTTGTTTCCCTCTGTCGACTCTTACGACACCCACGGGATGTTATGGGGTAGTGGATATTCTTACACGGCCACTACACGGTAATACGGTTTGTCACTCTTATTTCTATAAAAATATAGGCCTTTTTAAGATTGCATCAAGTAGACTGCATTAATTGAAGTATCTACTTACCTGCGGAGTTTCTTTTGCCGTTTCTTCTGCGGTCAGAGGAACCTCATTTCCAAACGATGGAAATTCTTTTATATGCCGAATAAATATATTTTATTTGGTTTATATCAAACTCACCACGCTGATTAGTCGTGGCCAGTTATAATTTATTATTATTAATGGTTACAACGCCATCTATTGGAAGCTATAAGATTTGTTGGCATATCTCCAAGTCGCTTCTTACGGCAATCACGGAACCAAATGAAGTTGATCGATTATCCCACACTGCCAAGATATTTCTTTGATCACAAGCAACTATGACGTTGTTTATAGATACAAATTCTTTAGAAGTTTTATTTTGAAAATTCATAATTTTTTTTAAATGTAACACGGGGGCTTACCTAATTGTAAGTGACTACTGCCGCCCATGGGAACAACTGCAACATCTGGCCAATCGCAGGTGCGTTGTTGGCCTTTTAAAAAAGGGTAGGTTCTCGTATCGGCCGGTAAAATCCCTGGTGGTAGCCGATTCCACAAATAAGTTGTGCGATGAAGAAAACTTTTGGTAAATCGCACAGTGGTGAACCGTTAATCATCCAGATGGTATGAATCGTATGGTGAGTTTTGTCGCTATCTGCGATGGTGAAATTTACCGTTACCGTTACAGCCTATTAAAGTCCACTGAACATAACTGTCCCCCATACATTGCCTCATTTGCCATAGTTGCCATGCTTGCCAAGCGAGTTCGCAATCGCAGACGCTGCTCCCCATCTCCTGATTTGTTTCCCACTATCGCTTCTTACGACACCCACGGGATGATATGGGGGTTGTAGATATTCTTACACCGCCATTACACGGTATGGTGAAATTTTGCGACTGAAATGAGTCCGAGCAATGCCTCAGAAGAGAGTTGTAGATGCAAAATTATAGTATATGCGGAGGGATGCAACATCTCTCCGCAACGCCAGTGAGTCAAGCCGAGTTGTGTCTACTATGCTATTACACTAAACGTGCAGTTAAGTCGATAATATACATACTTCTAAAAACACTTGTGCATGTTTGGCAAATCGAGTTTGCTTTAACTTTCTACATACATACATAGCGTCACGCCTGTAATCGCCTTGGGGGTAGGCAGAGTCGAAAGAGCAGCCAACTACTTGGACCAGCTTTAGCCAAAAAATATGGGTTGAGATGAAAAATTGTTAAAGAAGTGATAAAGTAGCCAACCCATCGCCTACACAATCACAAACTTATAACATTAATCACATTTTTACTAGGCAAGTAACACAGTCTTTTCTCTTATAATTTTGTTGTCAATCTGACTTGAAAATTGACCTTTGTGCACTAGAGAATTTTGTCTTTGTCCAGTGATTTACTCGTTCCAACGAAACAATAAACTAAAAGGCCGCATATTACATCGTACACGGTAAACCGTTGGGTTATGATCTTATGAATGGTCTCGTATTGGCACAGCGTATTGGGAAGTAAATGTAACCCGACTTTCCCACCTTCCACTACCTGAAGTGAAGAGTTGACGAGGCATACATGAAGCGAATAAAAAAAATATTTTTTTCTTGTTTAGCAGTGTACTCTTTTATGGGTGCAATGGTCTATTCATTTGGTCCAAGCGAATTTTTAATTTCTTACCTCAATTATATTAAGATATTACAAGTCGCGGCACGTAAGTCTAGCGCTGAACGAAACGTGGAGGAGACGCGCACGAATTGAATTGCACGAATGCGACTGGAGACCCAATCAGCGCGTGCGAACAATACGCACGAGCTAATCAGAGCGACTTATGCGCAGTAACTGCCATCGCTAGATTTTCGTGCCGCTACTAGTACAAAGAGTTTGCTATTATATAGGGTAAGGGCTGAGGACACAAACATAAACATACTCCAATGTCAAAAATCTAATGTCAAAAAGTTTATTACCAAATTTAACATTTGTATACATTTGGCACAATAGTGCAGATGTTGTGGTGTCCTATTTTTAATTTGTAAACGGTACTAATCATGAACATAGACAACAATATTATGATTGTAAATTTATCGTAATGAATAAAATTATCATTGGAATAGCTATCTGAAGAAGCATTGTCAATAATGATATAGATAAAATATATTTAATGATTAATTTACGCAATTTTATAATGTGAAAAAATGACAAGAGATGGCAGCATCGTATTATAAGTATTAATTGCGTGCAAGCGACTAAATTTGTCGTTAAATGTAAAAACGTTATAAATACGTTAAAATCCCTGCTATACTTTGCTCACTCCTAAATTATTTACTTTCTAATTAACATTCTTAACTAAAGCCACTTATTATTTAACAATTATTATTACTGTTACATGTTTCGGTGATTTTTATCTAATCTGTGGAATATTATTTCTTATTGATAGACTGTGACGGTGTGTGGCATTTTTTGATATGAGGTTTAGTGTTAGTTATGAAGTGTAGTGTTAGTGCACAGAACATTATTACTCTTAGGTTTCGTGTAGTAACATGCTGAGTCGGTTTTTCATGTTTTCCTATCAAAGTTTCAAAATTCTTATGTTCATTTAAAAGTAATAATTATTAAATATCACAACAACCACATGACACACATTCTTACATACTTTGAATCGCTTACCAGAACAAAAATACACGTTACGTTAGTTGAATTGTCCAATAGTCCAAATAGGTAGGTACTTCCACAGTTTAGACTGAGGTACTACTAATAAAACACCAAACGTGTTTAATACTAATATTCGTTAAATATCGAAATTCCACATTTTGGTATCTTATGAATCGAGTCATATCTGTGAATTTATATTTTTTTTTTACTTTTTTTTATAGAATAAGAGTAACAAACGAGCACACAGTCCACCTGATGGTAACAGACATCTACGTCTATCCTCGATTAAGAATCAAAATGCAGATGCGTTGTCATCCCTGAGAACTAAGGTAGACTCCCTCGTTTCCAGTAAAAGGGGCCTCCGGTTTTCTACTCTCACCATACGAAACACAGCAGCATTAAGATGCTCTTTCACGCTGATATTCTCTGAGAGCGTGATTCTTCCCGGGTCGGGCCGACCCAATAGTGCTATAACCATAATATAGCTGCAGTGTGGCTCTACCACGTATTAGGTAAAAAATAATTTTTCTTGAGTACCGTACCGTGAGTTTTTAATCAGTCAGTACTAAACTAAAGTCGTCCTGACTCAGCATATCACTAGTTTAGTAATTGGTGATCTCTTTACAGAGTATTAATGTTCTGTGTTGGTGGTGCTTTTATAGGTATAATGATAGTGCAAAAATATTTTCTTTATGACGACACATTACGAAAATATATATGTGTAGAATAAAACGTATTTGTACCCTTATGATTGTGTTTGTGAGGTCACTAATATTTCTTTCCTCGTGATAATTGTGTAGTTTTCTTTTATATATTTTTAAATACAATTAAAACTATTCTTTTTAAGCTCCGACGTAAACAGAGGGGTGTTATATGTTTAACGCATGTATCTGTTTATCTGTGTGTCTGTCTACTCTGTGTTCTGTGTACATCATAGCTTGGGAGTTTTGGCGGGAAATTGACCGGCGGCGGTTTGCTGCTCCTGTATTATTGTTTAAATAATGGTTTGAAGTGGACTTTGATATGTAAAAGTGTTGCGATTTTGTGTATTAAGTGTCTACGCATGTGAACTATTAGTGGAAACAGTGAAACAAGTGCTCTGATGGTGATGGATTCTCAAGATAAGCTGTTTGTTTGCATAGGCACCTTTAGATACCATCGCCAACTATCAGCTGTCTGCTGGATCAAGTTGCCGCCAAAATCTCCCAAGAACTGCACAATGTGACGCATCAACATATTGTGAAGCAGTATACTATGAAGGAGTGGGGAAATTACAATAAACCGAATAAAAATACTTAAGACTTGGCCTAAAGGTCTAGATACCAGGCCATAAACTCCAAAAAAAAATAGCTTCGAAACGGATGAACTAATTTAGATTTAGTTTCTTTTTTGTTTGATAGGTGATTTGATCGAGTGTTCTTAGCTACAATTAAAGAAAACCTTTTCAGCCGTTTAAATATTATTAGCTTGTTTTGTTACAGTTTTTTTAATTTAAGAATTTAAGATATCTTTAAGGCGGTTCTACACAGATCGTTGCATCAGGTGATTCGCGCACATTGAACGGTTCGGATGAATTGTAAAATCCGTTATAATTAGTCTGTGGATGAGCTTATTCATCGATTAGCAGTGGCGGCGTTAATCAACACCACATATATAGTGCGTTTATTGTATAAATTTTTATAATCAATGTCGTTCCCACTTTTTACAACCGAGAGTACGCGATGGCGCTTAGCTTGTTTTAGTCTTTAGCTTATGGCAGATTTACTTTATCTTAGACTTTAGAGGAGTGATTTACAGTTTTTTTTTATAGAATTAGGGTGACAAAGGAGCATACAGTCCACCTGGTGGTAAGTGGTTACTGTGGCCCATAGACATCTACATCGATCCTCGATTACGAACTAAAATGCAGATGCGTTGTCACCTGTAAGGACTAAGACGTAATGTCTCGTTTCCAGTAAAAAGGGTCTCCGGTTCTCTACACTTACCACACAAAACACAACAGCGTTAAGATGGTATTTTACGCTGGTATTCTGTGAGAGCGTGATCCTTCCCCGGTCGAGCCGACTCATTCGTGCTGCAACTATACTAATATAGCTGCAGCATGGCTCTACCACGTATTAAACACATAAGTAAAAACTTGTACCTATTTGAGTTTTGATTTTGACTGCTTATTAGTCTAACGGTCGTAAGCTCGACTGCTGATCATGAGGTTCTGGGTTCGAATCCGGGATCGGGACAGTATCAGTCATTGAGTGTTCCTGTCAACAAATTCTCAGTAGCTGCCCGCAGTCAGGAAATTGGCGATGTCTCACCCCCATGCCTCGGAAACACGTAACGTTGTAGCTAATGATCTCTCTCCGGTCGCGTCGACTTGCCGTCCCATCCGACTACTAGACTCGTTTAACGTGGTAGAGCCATGCTGCAGCTATATTAATAGTATATTTGTAGCACGAATGGGTCGGCTCGAACGGGGAAGGACCACGCTCTCACAGAATACCAGCGTAAAATAGCAGCTTAATGCTTCTGTGTTTCGTATGGTGAGTGTAGAGAACCGGAGACCCTTTTTACTGGAAAAGAGGCATTCTATCTTAGTCCTCACGGTTGACAACGCATCTGCATTTTAATTCGCAAACGAAAATAGATGCAGATGTCTATGGGCCACATCAACCACTGACCATCAGGTGGACTGTGTGCTCGTTTGTCACCCTTATTCTATAAAAAAAAGACTAGAGAGATCACCTGTGCTTGCGCATACACTCGTGCACTTTTATCCTGTCCTGCGGAGATGGCTAGCCTCTATTGAGACTGGCTGCCGTGACTGAAATTCGGTCTGGAGGACATTATTATTATGTACTTACGATTCTCGCCTTTTTATTAAAATCAAATATATTCGTATGTTACTATTCTATTTTCCATTTCTCTCAAAACACTAAAATAATGTAAACCGGCCATCTATTTAGTGGAGCACCAACCCTTAAAATAACTCAACTAAATTGTAATCAGTTAATACATGCTAGGTACATTATAACGCTCAATAATGCTAAGGATTGAGAGTAAAGCTTGCTGAATGTATAAAAAATTTGTGCATTGTATGTGTTTAGATCAACTCATAGATAAAATTGTAAATGAAAATAAAAAATGAAAATAAAACTCAAAATATTTTATTACGAAATCCGAAAAAGCGCGGCACGTAATTATGGCGCTTTAAAATATCTCAACAAAACCTAAAATAAAACTTAAGTAAATGTAATTTTTAAAACAATGATGAATAAAAATATTTATAAATTAAAATTAAATCGGAATTATTATTGCAGATATAAAGTGATAATTTAATTACATTATTATAATTAATTATCGATACAACTATTATTAATCATTATAAAACAAACTCATTATGACTAGTCTCCTTCGAGTGAATAAACGTGATTTATTTCGAACTTATAGCTAAATGGTTAAACAAATGAGATTACTTAGGAGATCTAATTAATGCTTATAAGTTAATTGTAGCTCGCGAAATTAAGTTGAACTCTTTAAATAACACCTCTCAGCGTCAAAAAACCGCTGACATAGTCCACAGAGACATGTGTTGGTTTTCCTTATGTCAAAGTATAAAACTAATGGAATGGGGAGTCAAGAAGCTGTTAGATTATCTCGGGGGAACTTCCCTCGGCGGTGGACTTCTGTATTTGGCTTTAATGTGTAAAAAGGGTTTTTTGGGGCAATTATTGTCAGCGATTGACGCGGCCAGCGACTGTCTGATGCTTTCTTCTATGGCTGCCTGCGTCATGGGTCCATTTGTGGACAGCGAAACGCTTTTAATGAGAGGTTTATTAAAGTCTACTGGTGTTGCTAGGCTCATGCTTCTTGTCTTCTTCGAGTACCCGTTCGTTCCGCTAAAGGATTTCTTGGGCTCATTGATCGGAGTGGAAGCCAAGCTCTGGCTACGAGTCTTTCGAGCGGCAAGAGTTTTAGTGGGAGTGCCGCTACTGCTTCTACTAATTTGGTTCTTTTTATCTTGGTTCAATCTATCCGTCCCGCAGAATGGTTTCTTCTCTTCCTTCTGTACGACACCCAAGCTCATACTTCTAGATTTCTTTGGAGCGTTAAGCAAAGTGTTGGAAGTGAGAGACTTTTTTAGTTCTACAGGTGGCGTTCGTGTCGATCTACCAGTTGGCGTGTTGGGTGTGCTAAAGCTGGAAGGTGCTGATTGTTTTCTAGTGCGCTGCGCAGAAGATTTCTGCTCTACCGTAGAGTCCGCTTTAAGCGGCAAAGTCAAAGTGGACCGTAGGTTTCGCGATTTATTAGGTGTGGAAGTTCTTCGAACCTCGAGCTCCGTTTTAGTACTTTTGCCGGCTCTTCCTTTGTCTGTTGGAGAAGATTTACCGCTAACAGATGAAGCTTTACTGTCTACGGGTGATACAGTGCCTGAGAGGAGTTCTTTGCTTGTAATCGAGGTTTTACTGCTGGCGGGGGAGATGGTGGGTTTGCGTGGGATTGGTGAGTGTTTGGCGGCGTCTAGCTCGTCTGAGGAGAGCGGTGGTTGTGGCGATTGCGATGGTTGCGGCATATCTGGCTGTGGCGACTGCGAAGTGGCGATTGGCAGGATGTTGCGACGGCCCTGCGTCACGAGGCGCACCTGGCACGGTTCGTGGCGCGACAGGAAGTGCTCCAGCGTGTCCCAGCCGCCGCCCACGCGCACCATCATGTGCCGACCCTTTAACAGCTGGAAAAAAATTGCATTGCACATAAATAAAATTGAATTGTCTGTCTGCATAATATTGAAATAAATGGCTTCTATTAAGCTCAGGGGTTTATTTGCGTGCTATTAGGTCATGTAATCATTTTTTTACGCTTTTGTCTGTGTCTGTCTGTCCGCTCTAATCCTGGGAATTACTGAATTTGTTGTAATGAAACTTTTATAATATTCTTATAGTAATGCTATGCTTATGAGGTCCAAAGTACTAACCCTGATGAAGACATTCCTGCCGGCGATGTTGTAGCGGCCCTCGCCCACCTTCTTCACCTTTAGCAGCCGCGAGCAGCGCTCGGAAGTGCAACTGCAGCCACGCTCCATCAGCCGTGTCACCAGCTGCACCTGTCAATCATCAACATAATCATCATCATCGCCATTACACAATATTTTTTATTGAATATAGATTACAAGTAATTCTTATTGAAAGTAATTTTTTACATTTAACATTGGTTCGGAAAAAAACCTCTGTCCTGGGACATACCAGCAAGAAACACAGCGGGCCTTTTTTCAAAGTAAATTATACAATAAGAAAGGTTGTGTAAACATTTAGCCTATTTATTTTAGAAACAGCTTGGAAGCGACCACCTCATCCCCAGGGTTTTTATCAACCATGTATTCGTTTATGTATTATATATCTAACCCTTTTTATACAGTTTTTGCTTAGTAAAATATTTAAAGTTGGTAATAGACTTAGTATATTTTCTGGGACTTTGTTGTAATAGTATATACATACATACAGAGTCGAGAAACTGGTATCACTAGCTTGTGTTTATTTCTAGTGTTTACAGAATGTATAATATCACTTTTGTTTGTGTGAACATACATTATATTTTCGTAAATATACGAAGAGGCCAAACTTAATATATTGATTTCTTTAAACTTTTCTATGAGACAGCCCAGCCTTTCACAAGACCCAGCTGAACATAGCGCTCCCCATTCTCATTTCTTAAACCATCTATGAGTCCGCCGTACTGTCTAAATTCAATTCCTATGTCTACTCTCTTTGAAATATTATTTGTTGGATGCTGGACTGAATCGAACAAGAGCTACCACGTCTACTATTTATTTTTGTTTTTTTGAGTTTTCTTTAAAATCTATATTATATAATAAATACATATTATAAGATTTTTATTGTCATTGCTCATGGGGGGTATATTGCCATAGTTGCCACGCTTGGCGAGCGGGTTGGCAACCGCAGTTTTTTATTGTAATTTTTTCTGAAATTTCTTGTATTCAATGTATAATATTCACGCTTAAGTTACATTGAAAAATGAAATAAATTCATGTAATCACCCCCCACCATTTTAGTTTTGTTTAGTTATAATTTATTTTTTGGGCTACGAAATGTCGAAATTTTACGTGTTTTAGCAGCCTTAATTTATTTATTTTTTGTAAATAGACTGCGGCAGTCTGACTGCCTCACTTAGTTAGGTGTCAACCGCCGTCGTGAGTATATATTGTTTAGTTATATATTGTATTGGTTGTTTGCAGCGGCTCAAAAAGATCCCTGTACAAATACAAAATATTCCAAAAACCAAATTTCATACATACTTCATTATTATAATCATCAGAGATTTTTATTACAATATTTTAAAAGTACAGAATAAATAATAGTAGTATGTACTAAAAGTAAGTAGGATGTATATGTTTACGTATATTTAAATACGCCTTGGACTTTATGACTAAATTAAATTAAATGGAATGAAAATTGGAAGTATTATAAGCCTATATATAATAAGTATATATGTAATAAGGTTATTAGTGAAAACTTGTATGTATTTAAACTACTTTTAAAAAAATCCCTATAATCATGTTATACGTATTTTTTTAATGCGCTTAGGGCATGCACAATCTGTTTTATCAATAGTTTCAAATAATCAATTTATGTTACTAAAATTTACTCTCTACAGACACCTTCGCATAATGATATAAAAGTGTTTAGATTCCTTGATTGTTTGCACATGAGGTAACGATCAATGTGTAATAACTTTAGCTGTCGTTCTCGTTAGTGTATTAAGCGGAAAGTACTATTAGTTTTTAACTAAGAAGAGCGGGGCTTGAAAATTCGTGTGAGTAACGAGCGCGAGATTGATGAGGACAAAACTTGTCTTCTAGAAAGAAGTCGCTAAGTATGTTTGAGCGAGGAAAAGGCTGGAATGATAAAGACGTTGTACGTGGTAGAGCCATGCTGCAGCCATATTATATAGTCACGAATGGGTCGGCTCGACCGGGGAATGACCATGCTCTCACAGGATACCAGCGTAAATTAGCAGCATAATGCTGCTGTGTTTCTTATGGTGAGTGTAGAGAACCGGAGACCCCTTTTTACTGAAAAAGATGCATTCCACCGTAGTCTATAATTAAAAATGAGTATAATGATTTCTGCATAAGTAAGTTTCTTCATGATTTCTTCTGAATCTTTGTCTTTCTGTATAATTTATGCATAAATTACGAATGAAATAACTTCTGAAATCAGGGTTTAAATTCAATACGCGATGTCTCAGCACCGACTTCTGAATCTATGTGGAAATTACCCTATTCTTTATGTTTCTTCGAAGTCGGCTTTTAATTTTTGTTGAAAGTTTCATTTTAATCGAATGTATTCTGTAAGAATTTTACATTACACAGAACAATTGATGGTAAGTGGTTCCTGTGGCCCATATAGACATCTACATCAATCCTTGATTACGAATCAAAATGCAGATGCGTGTAACCCGTGAGGACTAAGATGGAATGCCTCTTTTCCAGTAAAAAGGGTATTCGGTTCTCTACACTCACCATACGAAACACAGCAGCGTAAATCTGTTATTTCTTGCTGGTATTCTGTGAGAACGTGATCCTACGATATTTTACTCGTATCACATAAAAAGTAGGGAGCTAACTTTTCTTTTTCATAATGGTACAAGGTGCATGATGAAATCGGTCGTAAGGAGCCATGCCCCATTCCTGATACGCCGCCTGTGTATCCCATATGTATTAAGGTACCCATCAAACTGAAACCGCAGAATAAATAATAGCACTAAACAAGGCGCAAAAATGACTGCTGTTTGCGGCCTTACCACCTAGTGAAGTACATTGTAGTTAGTAACAGATATACTAGACTATATACTAGTCTATTACGAAGACATGCAGAAAGTCAATGGATGCAGGTGGCTCGGGACTGTGCTTTGTGGCATTCTTTGGGGGAGGCCTATGTTCAGCAGTGGACTTGTGAAGGGCTGTAATGATGATGATGATGATAAGATTTTTATCAATGTTTTATAATAATGTTTTGTATAATAAATAAAATATTGATGAAAATCTAAAAGCTAATTTTTTTTTCTAATTGTTTACATAATAATGTGCTGTGAAATATATGTTGGATATTCTATTCTACTGAAATACGTCCACCTCTGTCCGGCATACTCTAACCAATCAGCAGGTTTTTCTTTTTTTAACCATTCTTAGCCAACGCTTAGCTACAATCCCACCTGATGGTAAGTGTTGTTAAAGCCGAGGATGTTGAAACGCAACAAAAGCCCATTCAGTCTTGCCTTGAAGATACCCACATTGATTTTTCTTTAATTAATACCCAATATTATCATCGTCTTTAAAGCGTTATAAAGAAGTACTTAATTAAGCAAATGAAGTAAACATTCTAACACAACTTACTCTCTTATCCAACTCGTTGGTAGGTTTGAGCGGAACATCAGAATCTGTGCTGCTCACCGTACCCTCGGATTTTGTACTTTCTGCATCTGTGTTGTCGGGAACTAGTTGTGCTGTGGAAGTACAATTTTAATTAATACTAGTTTTTGCCTGCGACTTCGTCCACGTAGATATTATACTTTAAACCATAGGTGATACATCAGTAATCGCACTTTCATAGTAAATTCCATCACCCTCTTTAGGAATGATTTCCGCGATCCAGATGAAGTGGATGATATCGTGAGTTATGTCGCGATGTACAGTGGTGGAATTTGGCGACTGGAATTAATCCGAACAATTCCTCAGAGCACTCCCCGTGGTAAATACGACGGAAAATGCAAGGGGAAGGAACATCTCTTTGCAGCGCAAGTGAATCGGACCGATCACTTGTGTCGCTCTTTACTGGATGCGATCGAGTGAAAGGAGTTGGCACTGAGTAGCTCCGGTCCAGAGATGAGTACAACAGAATTCTATGTGAGGACAAACGTGCGCATTATGAAGTTGCAGGCAGTGTGCCGGCATGAAATATTGTCTCGCTCTGCTGAGTACGCCAAGCTTTTTTCAATAAAAAGCAAGAGGCCATTTTAGCCTTTCTAAGTGACCACGAAACTGTACATATACATCATTCAATATGTCGGCGAGATACAAATATAATAATAATGTCCTCCAGACCCAATTCTGTCACGGCGGCCAGCCTCAACGGATACCAGCCATCGGCGCAGGACAGGATTATAGTGCCCAAGTGTATGTGCAAGCACAGGTGCACTCTCTGTTCCCTCACTCTCATAGTCCGATGGGGCGGTAAATCGACACGACCGGAGTGAGATCGGGCGCAAGACTAACAGCTTTGCGTGTGTGTGTATAACCAACTCGTTTAAGGCAGACGGAAAATATTCTCCCTATGAGGCAAACTATGGGGAAGGCCTATTTAGTAGCGGACTTGGCTTTGGAACAGGCTGTAATGAATGGATGGACGGATGGTGACAGGGTGCAGCATTAAAGGTGATTACGTCTGGTACTGGGATTGTTAATTCACCTGCCAAGCGTGACGGTTAAGTCAAATTTTCCATACAACGGCAGAAACCCACATCCAGCAGTGGACTTTAATGGGCAGGCTTTTTTCATATAGGATAAGGGTTATAAACGAGCACACAGTCCACCTAATGGTAAGTGGTTGCTATGGCCCATAGACATCTACATCTATCCTCGATAACGAATTAAAATGCAGTTGCGTTGTCACTCGTGAGGACTAAGATGGAATGCCTCGTTGCCAGTAAAAAAGGGTGTCCGGTTCTCTACACCCACCATACGAAACACAGCAACGTTAAGTTGCTATTTTATGTTGGTATTCTGTGAAAGCGTGGTGCTTCACCGGTCAACCAACCATTCGTGCTATATACTATTAATATAGCTACAGCTTGGTAACGTAACCGTAACGTACCACGTAAAAGTGAAAAAGAACTGTTAATTAAATGCGTAAATAGATACTCACGATCATTGGGTTCCGGAGATAATGGTGAGGGTTGTGTTGTAGATCTGGAAAGACATGTTTAAGTTAGTCGAACTATTCTTCTGTAAAAGTTTTAACCACTATGAACGAAGCGCACGCAGATCACCGATATTTGCTCTGTGCTCTCAAAGACAAGTGATGCTTATTATAATTCATCAATTAGTTCACTCTAATTTTGCAATACATATCTATAACAACATATTTTATGTTCATGATGTTTTTTCTATTATTACTCACTATTATTAAAATTATAATTATTTTAATACATATTTATAATTTTAATAGTACTATACACATAAAATCATATTAAATATTTTATTATCATTTATTTATATAGTATGTTAAGTTATGTTGATAGTATCCTGAGGGGGAGACCCTGGTGATCCGTAACACAGGCTTCCGCCCAGTACAGACACCAGACTCTCAGCCCATAGTGTACGTTGTTTATACTCAACCTTGTTGACTTAAATTGTGAGAGTAAATAAAATATATTATTATTATTAATTTATTTAAATACGTAATAATCCAGCAGTCAATTAGCCGATAGTCATTTGTAATTTATAATTTATAATGTTGAAGAG
Source organism: Parnassius mnemosyne (assembly GCA_963668995.1). NCBI lineage: Eukaryota > Metazoa > Arthropoda > Insecta > Lepidoptera > Papilionidae > Parnassius > Parnassius mnemosyne. Next base: position 40,967,283 of record CAVLGL010000083.1, read on the forward strand.
AGGGAACATTCATAATTCCAAATTAATAGCTTAAAAGGACAGCTATCATTTTAAGAATGCTGTTGAGGCTCACCCTGACCCTGCGCACGAAAGATGCACCCCTTTTTCGCATAGCTGCTTGAAACAATCTAGATGTACCTACTTGAGTATCAAGGTATTAACTTACTTTTCTTCGATTTTAGCTTTGAAAGTGTCCTTGCTGCTGTTGTCCTTTCTATGCAGCGTGAAAGGTATCAAGAAAGTGAATTATTTATTACGTTAGTAACAGAGAGTGCACTTGTGCTTGCGCATACACTAGTCCACTACAACCCTGTCCTGCGCAGATCTCGCAGGCTAATCTCCGTTGAGGCTGGCCGCAGTGACCGTGACCGAAAATGGGTCTGGAGGACATCACTATTATTACGTTAGTAATAATATTTTTTAGTTAAATTGCATTATTCATTGTTTGTCTATTTTTTTTTAGGATTGATGTACGTAAACTGCCAATTTAAAATTTAGACAAAATTGAATAAAACGAAATTCTACATAATTCATCATTTAATAAATTTACCAGGTTTCGATTGCATTGCAACACCTGTAATGACGGTTTCAGAAATATATTTAATAGTAAATTACAATATCTCATACACATAACTGTTAATAAAACTGCCCCTTTTTAAAACTCGGTTTGTTAGTTCGTTAGAAAGCGTCAGCAACGAGGGACTAAGTTAATTAAATCCAAAATTTGTTTATGTATTTTGTATCGCAGGCAGTTCTTTTAACTATTAGTTTAATAAAGATCTAAGAGATATCTTAGTATAAGAAAATTAACAAAGTAATTTTGGAAAAAAAAATATATCTACATGATCCATACATCCGTAAAATTAGTTTTGGCCAATGTGTAATACTTACTTATCTTCACGCACAATCCCTGACGGGGTAGTCAATGTGTAATATTGGAAAAAAACGGCAAAGGACCAAGTGAATTAATAGGGCAATATTCATAATGTCTAGACAGTTTGAAAAATGTCCAATATGAGTAAACAAAATGATAAGAACTATTGAAGTAAATAAATTGACCGGGCTTTATGAATAAAGTCCGTTACTTATTGAGCAGATATAATAAATAGATAGGTTAGGTTACGACCAGACAGTATGACAAATAGTGAAGTTTAAATCAGTATTAATTACGTGGCCCAGATTGACTTGTCATTATTCATATTGAGCAGGCATTATAAATGTGCCTTGATTAATCATTTGGCCCACAACAAATATACAAAATCATGCAAATTAATCATTATATAGTATACTAACTTATCATTATCAGGAGCCGGTGACACGTCTCTGAACTGCCACGCGGCGCCGGACATCGCAGAGTCGAGTCCCGAGTCACGCTCCTCCATAGCGATCTCCTTTTCGAGCTGCACGAGTCCTGGAGGCTCCACATTGAACTTGGTGGCGAGACGTGCTACTTCCAGAAGGCAAAGGATCACCTGACGAGGCTGGTTGTGGAGAACTGAAAGCAGAAATGAACGGAGAAAATATAGTTATATAATTACATATTTACTACACGACCATTACACGGCCGTTATTATATAAATGTAGTTAAATAATAACGGCCGTGTAGTGGTAGTTAAGAACATCCACTACCCCATATCTTCCCGTGGGTGTCGTAAGAGGCGACAGTGGGAAACAGGCATCTTCCTCAAAACTGCAATATTAGAATAAAAAAACTGCGGTTGCCAACCCGCTTGCCAAGCATGGCAACTATGGCAAAATGGCGAGTGTTGCAGCATCGTTTCCGGTACACCTGAGATTTTGAGTGAGATTGAGGGGTTCTATGGGCAGCTGTACACGTCATCGTTGGAGCCACACGCAAGTGTGAGTAAAGATCCAAGAGTGAGTCTTATCCGACACTATTCCGATGATATCCCGAATGTCAGTCTGAGCGAGATTAGAATGGCTCTCCAGCACCTTAAAACCCACATAGCCCAACGGAATAGTAATATAGCCCGATGAACCGACAACCGATGGGGAAAAAAGGTTCTCGAGTGGCGGCCTCGTACCGGCAGGCGAAGTGTAGGGCGACCCCCACTAGATGGAGTGACGACCTGGTAAGATATACAGGAAGTCGATGTATACAGGTGGTTCAATACCGTGCTTTGTGGCATTCCTTGGGCGAGGCTTATGTTCAGCAGTGGACTTGTGAAGGGCTGTAATGATGATGATGATCAATTTTATCAATTATTTGTTATATTCGCACTTTATAATTTTAAAGTTTGAAAAGAAATGTGGTTAATTTCACACAGTCTCCGGTTCTCTGTGCTCATTATACCAAACACACAGCAGCATTAAGCTGATATTTTACACTGGTACTATATGAGAGCGTGGTACTTCTCTGTCGAGTCGACACCATTTGTGCTACAATCATAATATAGCCGCAGCGTTTTAGAATGAATTTAATGCGACAGAATTTAGCGTATGAGATATTTATCTTAATGCAAATTATAGCTATTTTATTAAAATATTCCGTGTCGTATATGGGTTGTCACTCCTGACGGCTAGTCAGGAGTGACAACCCATCACAATTTTGATTCTTAATCGAGGATAAATCGTAATGTCTATGGGCCACAGTATCCACTTACCATCAGGTGGCCTGTGTGCTTGTTTGTTACCCTTATTTTATATTAAAAAAACTGCTGCAGGTTCCCTCTGCTCTTACGAATCCCCTTAGGATGAAATATGGTGCTGGATATTGTCACACTGCCGCTACAAGGAATGAGTAACGAAGGAAAAACAGGAGAAGAATACACTACCTAGGTCGTCGCTTTCAAATAGCAGGTTCTCGTGCACGCCGAGCTCCCGGCAGAATGTCAGGAAGTTTTCGGTGTTGTCCCGCGAGAAAAAGCTTCTTCGTGCCGCACGTTGCCAGCACCGCCCGTGGATCTGCGGCACCGGCTGCCCACAAGTGGGATGTTTAGTTAATTTATATAGGTATTCTCTTAGAAAACTAAAGTGAAATACGAACGTTTATTTGAATTCAATATACATTATAAATAATACTTCTTGAAAGGCGTTTTATGTTTAATTTACCATTGGTACGGAAAATACCCATATAGTAGAACAATATATGTATTTTTTTTACATATCGTTATCCCTATTCTAGTCAAGTGTGTGTGTGAATATTATCTCTAATTTCAGAACTCCCTGTGCTTTAGCCCTATAGTATTGAAAGTTATTTAAGGTCTTCAGTAATAAATATTTTCTTATTTTCAGTTGAGAAAAATGAGGTTGTTTTCTTCCCCAAAATGTCCCCCCTCCTCTATTACGCCACTGGGCCAGAGATCAGAGTATCTGGCCATTATGTCCCGAGTTCGAATGTCAGTCAAACAACAATTTTATACAAAACAAATTTTTACAAAAATACAAATTATTGGTTATTGAGTCAGAAACACTTTCAAGTTTAAAACTGAATCTTAGATAGCTATTTTAGTTGTATGAGAAAGACAATGAACTTATTTGCCAGAAATAAATATATTAATATACTATATGGAACGATGACAAACGAGCATAAATTCCACCTGATAGTAAGTAGTTGTTGCGGCCCATAGACATCTATATCTATCCTTGTTTGCGAATCAAAATGCAGGTACGTTGTCACTCGTGAGGACTAAGATGGAATGCCTATTTTCCAGTAAAAAGGGTCTCAGGTTCTCTACACTCACCATACGAAACACAGCAGCGTTAAGCTGCTATTTTACTCTAGTATTCTGTAAGAGCGTGGTCCTTTCCCGGTTGAGCCGACCCATTCATGCTACAACTATACAATTAATACAGCTGCAGCATGGCTCTACCAAGTTTAAAACGAGTTTTATACGACACCTTAGCACGACACTGACACTTTTGTAAGCAGTATTCATATTTGTGCAGATATAAAATTAAGTTTAAATTTAAATTTAATAAATATAACACTTTAAATGTGACGAAGCTTGACAAAAACATCATGTCGTAGGTCGTAGTTTAAAATAACTATAACTAACTAGAGACCGAAATTATATACTTTACAGATGTGCACGTTCAAAGTAGTTTAGTGGTGCATAAAATATCCTGTCAGTGGGCTGACAACGCAAACAATACGAAAGTAAATCAAGGGGCGTAAACGGAATACTGGCGGTTCTCCAGGTGGAGTCGCGCAAGAGCACGACTCTATTTATGGTGTCGATACAGGCTGAAGCATCGGGCAGCTAATTGTGCACTGGAATCTATGACGCTTTTAGACACAATTCTTTGTACATTTATAGTTTGCTTGTGAGAAATTCTTGAATCTTTGTCGTATTATTAGCAGGTTGATAAAGTAATTTTCATAAAGATAAAACTACATATTAGCGACCCGCCCTATATTATATAACTATTTCATCATTATATGGAGTAATATATTCTCTTATGGCGCTGAATGAAATAATGTAGTGTATATTATTTATATATTGATTAAATTATATGAATTAAGTTACTAAAAAGTTTTTTCAACGACAACATTGATCATTAGATTTGATTTTTCTATTAAGAACACTACATATTATTCTTAAATTAAATAATTTGAGAAATTTTACAAATGTATTTTAACACCGATTATTCAGAAATCTATTCTCTGTAATTGGTATACAAAATTCCCATTAGATTCATATACAGGTCAAGATAATAAAACCGTATTAAAATAAACAATAGGTAGGTATCTATTTCAGAAATTTAATGTTTTAACACGAAGATTTGTTTGCGATTCGAATCAAGGACTCGTTTCAAATCTTGTTCTTTCAGTATACATTAATTAATACTATTGAACAATAGTTAAATTAAAAATAGTGATGTACATTCTGTAAATACTAGGAACAAGCACAAGTTATTTATACCAGTTACTCGACCCAAAGATTCCTTTACGCGGCAATGTAATCGTATACGCTTTTATATGGAGCCCCATAAAATATGGAGGCCTTATTATCAAAAAGTTTAAAATTTTTATTAAGCAAATTATTATTGGTTATTTGACTACTAAATATGTTGGGAAATATATATGATATATATTTATAATATAATATGTAAAAATGTGTGGGAATGTGGCGATGCTGTTTCTGAATGTTGTCCCGCTGAGTTTCTTGCTGGTTCTTCCCAGGATAGAGGTCTTTCTTCCGAACCGTTGTTAAAGCTTAAATGAAATTCAATAAGTATTGCTGTAATCTATATTGAATAAAAATAACTCTATTCTATTCTATTGGTTATATGCATGGGGTGTTTGCCTTTCTGTAATTCTAGCACTTTTATTATTACTTTTACTAATTGTATAATATGATGTGTTAGTGTTAGCAATTATTGATAAACCTAAAAAAAAGCTCGCGACTAGAAAACAAGACATACTAACTATACTCAACCACGCGATCTTAAAAAAATAGATACAAATTATTGTTTTCGACAAAATCGAGTAATTAATACTCACCCCAACAATAAGTCCCTGGTCGAGTGCCTCTCTGGCTCGATCGTGAATGACAGCCGCCAACTGGCACAGCTCCGCGCCATTGTCCAGAACGTCCAGAAAATTCTCTCCCGTCAGATACGTTGTGCCTAGACAAGGAAAATTACAATTTCTTTACAATTGCTTTACAATTATTAAACATTAGAAAAAATGAGGCTTTAAATACAATATTTTGTTTAATATTAGAGTGTGTTGGCGGCCTAGGAGAATCAAAGAATAGTGAAAGTTAAAGTCTAATATTTTTAATAAAAATTGGCTTTTACAAACTCTTTTTTTTTAAAGTGAATCTCTACGTCTACGCCATCACTTCAATAAGTCCCTACTGCGTCGAGGGAGACCTTGTGCGTAAAAGCGGTAAGAAACACTCAAATCATTACCCTATTTCGTCCCGGGGAACAGCAAGTCGTCAATAGAAAATGCTAGAAATATCTTATGGCTTTCAAATAGATGGCCGTATAATGTATCCGTATATTCGTCCGTCCGTTATCTTTATATTTCGTTTATATTATTTATCGTTTCATTTCATTTCATTCTTTGTATGTCTCTCCGGCGCAAAATTTGTATTGAATTTATGAAGCACTTGCTGACATCCGCTTGAGTTGAAATTTACTATACTTATGTAACTTCCATTGTAATGATATAATATAGTATCATAGAGCTGATCTGATGATAGAGCGGGATGTTGGTCCTGGAAATGCTTATAAAGCTTGTTTTTATATAAATTTTATATTGTATTGTTCTAGGTTTTTCTCAAGCTATCCCATTCAAAAGTTTTCAATTTAAAAAGTGTTTCGTCGACTTACATTATCGCTGTATTCATATTTTTTTATTAATTTGATTTAAAGTCGATAGTAACCTAATATCAGGGTGCGAACCGCGTACTCAATAAATCGAGCATTCGAATTCGCTATTCGACTACTGGCGTGTACCACAAGCACTTTAAATTTACCAGGCGTGGTTAAATCTAATATAAGCATTATTGAATTTAAAAAAAAATTAAAGTACGGTTTCTTAGATTGTTGGTTGATTTAATAGCGTCGGTTATTCTAAAGTATCTAAAGCATTACAATTCAAGTAGCTTTACACATTGATCAACCAGCCTCCGTTAAATCGCTCAATTAACTATAACTCAAACGGTTACCGACTGCTTTGCTCGGCTTCGATGAATGTAGAGTAAATCTAAAAAAGGCAATCAAAGACAAGAACAACATAAGAATGTCAAATGTACAATTTTATATTTGCTAAGAATTTCTGATTTATAAGGACTTTTAATTTTTAATAGTAGTAGAAAATGTAATAACGTGTTGATTTAGTATGGTGAATTAGTAACTGTTTGTACAACAACTAATCCATACATTTAACATATAAATAAAATTGAAGTGTCCGTCTGTAATATTGATATAAATTCTATTTAGCTCGGGGGGTTATTTGCATGCTATTCAGACATAAACAACTAATTTACAAAATTTTGTCTGTCCGCCTGTCTGTCCGGGCTAATCTTCGTAATTACTAAACTGATTGTGATGGAACTTTACGAACAGATTGAGGCCACTGACAAGAGGGATCTAGGCTATATCTTATTCGAAAAACTTAGAAATATCAAAAAAAAAGACATAATAAATGAAAATAGGTGTAACCTTGTCGGTGCTAGTAATTAAATAGATTTTGATTATTTGATTTATAATTATAAAGTGTACTTTAAAGGTGTGAACCACATACTACTTATTGCAAACGAAGGAAGGAATTTTTGAAAATGTTATAAATTAGGAGCACATAATAATGGTCATAAGTGCAAGCTTTTGCAATTCCCAACAAAATAAATAATGTATTTTCATAAAATGTCAACGTAAGAAAGAGAAACAGTCTAAAATATTGATTGTTAATCATTAAATAGCTATTTATTTGCTCTTTATCGCCCCCATAAAGTCCACCGCTGGACCTAAACCCCTCCGAGTGTAGGGAGATTGAAAAGATGTTTACTTTGATGTGTAGCACAACTCATGATCTAGTGTGACCATAGTGGTATTTATAATTTAATATTTTAACTTTTAAGTGTTGATTGTAAAAATGTATGATGAAAACTAAAAGTTTACGGATAAGGGAAACATGAAATATGAGTGTTAGTCATTAGTAATCAGGCGTTACTTTGCGGAAATGTGGATTAGGATGTTAAAAATTGATTAACTAAGATCCGCGTAGTAAAATAACTCTTCAAACTAGGTATTAACTTTATCGTAATAATTTAAAATTAAAAATTTTGTACACCCGACCTCAATATAAGTTATTAAGAATAACTCAGAAACTATTGGTCTGACCTTGATCAAATTCATATGGGACCACACGAGAAGTATCAGCTTTCAAATAAAAAAAGTATCATAGAAATCGGTTCACCCAGTAAAAAGTTACGAGGTAACACACATAAAAAAACATACAGTCGAATTGAGTACCGTCTCCTTTTTGGAAGTCGGCAGAAAAGTCATATGACCTTTTTTATTTGTATTTCATCAAAAAATATAAAAAGGAAATTACATTTTATTCTTTTTCTTCAGATATTTTTAATGAGTCAAAAGTATCTAAACTTCTGATTTTTCAAACATTTAAAACTGAAAATATTAACTTTATCTTAAAACGCCATAGGACCTTTTTTATTCGTGTTTCATCAAAAAATATAAAAATAATAACAATTCCTTGCAATTGAAAAAAAAATCGGTTTAAACAATATAGCGCCGAGTTGGCTCATGGCAACATGCATTTATATCATCAGTAGGACAATTTGAAGAGAATCGCATAAAAAAATTGAGGTACTCGATACTTATGCGCCTATTCCTCCTGGACTAGTAAGACAGACACATGATTTTATTTTGTTACGCAGATCTCAGCTAATTGATTTTTAACATCTACAAAGCAGTTTTTTTAAGTTAAGTAATTAGGGGTAATAAGAAGTGACAAGAAAGTCACGAGTTAGTTTTTTATAGCTTAAGACACTTAAAATTTTACTTTATGAAATATATACGTGAGTAAAAAAAGGAAGCTCTTTATGCCCACGTATTTTTTAATACTAGTTTGCAGACACAATTAGTAAGACAATAGCAATTAATAATAATTACATGTACCTAATGCAGGTGACAGGCAACGGGTTAAATAGTCGTCTAATTAAAAATCTTTTCTTTATAAGAATGTTTAATAGGTACATACGTTTTGAAATTTTGCAAAAGCAGATCAATTATACAACATGGGATGTTATACCAATAATGATTTATTGCGCTTGTTAACATTATGGATATTATTTATGAAATTCTACACTAAGTAGTTTAATTTCAAAATCGATGACATTTATGAGTCCGCTGACCTTTTAGTACATTACATGTTACATATTTAGGCGAGTGGACAATAGACGTAGTGTACCGTGAAATTGTACACGCACTATCATGATTAGGTTTATTGAACTGATCATATTGCTAAGGAGCGGCGAGGCTGCGCTGGCGTGGAATGAGAATGCTGTTTTTTTGCATTAGATACCTTTATGTAAGTAATTCTAAGAGATAGACTTTAAATAAAGCATACGTATTTGAGTATCATCATCATATGTATCTAAAACGCGTTCACGATGCAAGAGAAAATTCTAGTGCAGGAATAACATGTCTTAAAAAAATTAAGTAATAAAACACACAGCAACAACCATTGCCTCCTTTTCACTCTTTTCTACCGACTTCAAAAAGGTGACGGTACTCAAATCGACTGTATGTTTTTTATGTGTGTTTCATCAAGGTCTGACCAATAGTTTGCTTTCTATTCTCTACATATCGGAACTTAGTGTAGGGACCACAGATATAGGTAAGTAGGTATACCTATTACCTACCTACGAAATTAAAAAATGCTGTTTTACAACATAATGCTGAATAAGGATTTAACACTATTCAACGAACAGCGAAGTAATACGCATTATATATCTTTTGATCAATATACACCCGGTTTTTTTTAAAAAAAAAACTTTTAATTATATTGGTATTCATGTGACGGTCAACGACAGTCTGGTGTTATACACGAATGAGACACCATACTGTAAAAAATACCCACTAAACATTAATTTTTTATTACTTAAGTTAGTAATGAACTACAAAATGGACGCTATTTTTTTACAATACACACATTGCCAACACTATTTTATAGTTAATAATTCGTGGTCATTCGGGTTATAGAGTTCCCACAGGGACCAGACTTTCACGAGCCATTACAACGCCTTGTGACCTACGCCCTTCTAGTTAACCTATTTTGCTTAAAAACAATAGTTAGGTCTCAAACCTATCCAAGTTTAGACATAATTACACTAGGTACGCGGTAGAGACACGCGGCAGCTATATTATAGTTGTAGCACGAATGGGTCGGCTCGAGTAGTACTACGTTCTTACAAAATACCAGCATAAATAGCAGCTTATACATGCTGCACTTGATTTTAAGTGGATGCTGTGGTCCAATGACATCTGCATCTATCCTCGATTTAGAATCAAAACACAGATGCGTTATTACCCCTGAGGACTAAGATGGAATATCCAATTTCCAGTAAAAAGCGTATCCGTTTCTCTACAGTCACCATACGAAACACAACAGCATTAAACTGCTATTTTACGCTGGTATTCTGTGAGAGGATGGTCCTTCCCGAAGTCGAAACAACTCATTCGTGCTACAACCATTATTAACTTAAATTATATTAATTTAAAGTTTACAATATCATACAAAAATAAAGGCAAAATAACGCAAGGTTCATGGTGGTCTGGTGACTTCATACGACTTGTTAATCATCTTCAATGCGAAGGTTCATAATTAAAAACATGGCGATCATTCAAGTGATCAGGCTATCAGTGCATCGACGAGGTCCGTGCGAAAGTGGTCAGCCTTCGATGCAACTAGCGCGATTAATTTTTCATGTGTCGATTGCGAGAGGAGGTCACGATCGATTTTAATATTAAAGCTGATTACGGTGAGTTAAATGTAACAAGAAGTTAAGGAGTTATGAACTTAATCACAGTGACTTAATTTATACGCCAGTTTAAGACAATTATTTGTTATAATTAGTATTGCAGTGGCACTCATCCTCTGTAGAATTTTTATAAGTCGATTGCAGCTTATTGATAGTGGGTATTGATATATATATATATAGTAGCCGTTAGGTGACGGTGTAAAAATATTCACTACCAAAACCGTCGCGTAAGTGCCGTGGGTGCCGTAAATGGCGACATAGGTATTCAAAGGGATAGGCAGATCAAAAACCGTAGTTTCCAACCGACCTGCCAAGCTTGGCAGTTATGGCAAGTAACCTCCTTGAATACTCTTAGGCTCTTTGAAATAGAATGATGAATGCTCTTCGGCTCTTATAGTCTTTGAAATGGAATGGTGAATGCTCTTAGGCTCTTGAAATAGAATGATGAATCCTCTTGGGCTGTTAGGCTCTTTGAAACGGAATGATGAAGGCTCTTGGGCTTTTAGGCTCTTTGAAATAGAATGGTGAATGCTCTTAGACTCTTGGGCTCTTTGAAATAGAATGGTGAATGCTCTTGGGCTCTTAAGCTCTTTAAAATGGAATGGTGAATGCTCTTTGAAATAGAATGATGAATGCTCTTGGGCTCTTAGGGTCTTTGAAACGGAATTATGAAGGCTCTTGGGCTTTTAGGCTCTTTGAAATAGAATGGTGAATGCTCTTAGACTCTTAGGCTCTTTGAAATAGAATGATGAATGCTCTTGGGCTCTTAGGGTCTTTGAAACGGAATTATGAAGGCTCTTGGGCTTTTAGGCTCTTTGAAATAGAATGGTGAATGCTCTTAGACTCTTAGGCTCTTTGAAATAGAATGATGAATGCTCTTGGGCTCTTAGGGTCTTTGAAACGGAATTATGAAGGCTCTTGGGCTTTTAGGCTCTTTGAAATAGAATGGTGAATGCTCTTAGACTCTTAGGCTCTTTGAAATAGAATGATGAATGCTCTTGGGCTCTTAGGGTCTTTGAAACGGAATTATGAAGGCTCTTGGGCTTTTAGGCTCTTTGAAATAGAATGGTGAATGCTCTTAGACTCTTAGGCTCTTTGAAATAGAATGATGAATGCTCTTGGGTTCTTAGGGTCTTTGAAACGGAATTATGAAGGCTCTTGGGCTTTTAGGCTTTTTGAAATTGAATGGTGAATGCTCTTAGGCTCTGTAAAAAGGAATGATGCACGTTTTTAAGCTCTTAGTCTCCTTAAAATGGAATGATAAACGCTCTTAGGCTCTTCGGTTTCGGTATTTTGTAATCTAAAAAATATAAAGGCACCGAAAGCATTGTCAGCGATATGATCACCTCACCTCTTGCAGGCTTATTCTTAAAAACAATTCCGATCGGTCGAGATTGAAATTATAACGTATCATACTCTTGAAAACGACTCTAGCGCTAAATTAGTTAAATATTGTGTGGTTATTGTGTAAACTAACTGACATTGGAATTAAAATTGTTCCATCCAATAGTAATCAAGTATAGTAGTAAAAAGAGTAAGCTTGCTGATGTTAAGTGGGTGCTGTGACCCCAAGACATCTGTAGCTATCCTTGATCAAGTATCAAAATGCATAATATACTCGTTCCTGTTCAGGATAACGGTTGATTGATAATATTAGAATACGTGTCAAAGCGTGCCGAGGGGCGCGGCAACGATACTCAAATACAAATTATAATAAAACTTAAGCTCGCCTTAGAACAAAGGATCAAGACAAAGGGTGTAGCGAATGGAATGTCACTATTAATTTATTGAAATGATTAAAATATTGTTGAACTGTTTTAAATTAAACTATCGTATTTTTGAAACAAACCTGCTACATTTAAAAATAATCTATCACCGAAGATGAGAAATTTTACTCTTGCAATTTTAACAAGATACTTGATACGATACAAATTGCATTTTTGTGTAAACATGATCTAAAGTACATAAACTATATCTATATCATACTAGCTGTTCTCCGCGACTTCGCCTGCGTGTAATTTCGGGTTTTAAATTTGTTGCGCGGTACCATAATTATTTTATAAAATATAAGTAGCCTAAGTTACTCCTTATAACATCAGCTATCTACCAGTGAAAGTCCCGTCGAAATCGGTCTAGCCGTTTCGGAGATTAGCCGGAACAAACAGACAGACAGACAGACAACAATTTTAAAACTTGTGTTTTTGTTACAGATACCGTATATACTTTTATATGCAATTAGTAAATAGAATTTTATTTTATATGCAATAAGAATATCTATTCGAATCATAGCACGTGTGAATCTTGTTTGATCTTGTGTGACTTTATATCCGTCGTTTATAACCACTGTCGCTCCTCCCTTACAACTTAAGGCGACATTGAATATTCATAACGCGGTCTGAGGAGTGCACAGCGGTAGTCTCGCACTACCGATAGCTTGCGACTATTTATAGAAAACTGGCTGAGACTGCAGCATTCTAAACAAACCTCCCGTGACTCAGCCTGCCCAAAGCTGTCCAATTGATTGCCAAACATTTTCGATACGTCTGATATGATGAGTTTGCTCACAGGGGTCCCTATTCGCATTCAATATACACCCTGTAATATACCAATATTTTTTTATGTAAGACTGAGCAAACGAGCATACGGCTCACCTGATGGTAAGTGAGTACCACCACCCATGAACAACTGCAACACCAGAGGAATTGCAGATGAAAGCAAAGAGTAGACTCTTTTCTTGACCCCCCCGAAAGGGTTCCCGCCTTGTCGTGGCGGGGTGGGGGGGGGGGGGCTTAGTAGCCGTGGCTTGGTCACCCGCAGTGATCAAAGAGGAACCCTTTGACTGGCCCGTGGTGTAGGGCGGGCCCGAGGTGGCCACTCCGAGTGGGCTTGGCGAGCCCACTTCAGATGTGTGTCAGTGGGCTGCGGTAAGAGGGGTGTCCTCTCCCCCTACCACTGCATCCGGGGCGGAGTCACGCAGGAAGAGGAGTGTTGGTATGGCGATGCGTCACGCGCCCTAACCTCCGCGACTCTGACGGGGCCGCACCGTCGATGCGGTGGTGGTGGGGCCGCAGGGCAAGAGGAGTGTCGGTATTGTGAGGCGCCGTAACAAAACTTTTTCTAAATCGCACAGTAGTGTACCGCCAATCATCCAAATGGTACGGATGGTATCTCAAGTTCTGTCGCGATGTGTTAGTCCTAACAGTTCCTCCGAGCCCTCCCCGCGGTTAATAAGATAGAATATCTCTTCACAGCGTCAGTAAGTCGAGCCGATCAGAAAGAGCTCGGTCGCCGACGATTCGAACCGTTTTGCGCTGGATGCGGTCAAATGGAAGGAGCTGGATCTGGGGAGCCCATGCTCAGACATGGGGACAGTATTCCATGTACGACTGAATCTGCGACTTGTAAAGTTGAGCACGCCAAGCTTTTAAGAGGCGAATTTGGCCTTCTCTTCCAAGCGACATCTCTTTCAAACTGCACATCATCCGATATGCCGACGCCGAGCATTCCGATACTGGCTGAGGCAACAAGGAGAGTGCCCTGAAACTGAGGAGATACGACAAAGGGGTTCTTTTTAGCGGTAAACGCGCAAACTTGTGTCTTCTGGGGATTGAACTGGATTAGATTTAGTCGCCCCCAATCCGAGACTTTGTTTAACAGTCTTGACTTCAGACACTAGTTTGTTCCGGAACTCAGCGACGTTTTCCCGAGAAATATGAGCACGGCCGTTGTATAAAGCACAAGTGTTGTCGTCCGCATAGCAATGAATGTTACCGGTTTGCAACATATCAAGAAATCAAGAAACAGCGTTGGTGATAGCACGCAGCCTTGTGGAACACCAGGGTTAATAGGCTTGTAATCGGAGCATGTACCGTCTACTACGACCTTGATGCTCCGATCAGCCAGAAAACTGGTGATCAAAATGCACAATAATATAGACATGATAGGCTATTATACATGAGGCATGATAGACTATTAACTTTGAATGTTACAAACTTAATGGTTAAAGCAGTAATTTAAAAAAACCCGACTGTGTTAAAAAGTTTACAAAAAAAAAACAACCTTCCCCTCCGTATTTTTGTATTTACAGATGCAATTTAGAAGTGTTATAGCCTATGTACTCACTCTCAATTAAAATTTCATTTTATACGTTACAATTCAGGCGAGTGTAGAGAACCCGAGATCCTTTTTACTGGTAATGAGACATTCCATCTTCGTACTCAGAGGTGACTGATATTTTTGGCCCGACCGGGGATTCGAACCCGGACAAATATCCATATGGCAAATATACTATGAGGCAATCTATGTGGGAATCTTATGTTCAGCAGAGGACGTTTGGCGGTCTGTTATGAAAAAAAATATTAGTCGCCAAAAGTTCTGAAAGACATATTATTGTCTTTAAACTTCATCTATTAACTTTCTTTTATTCAAGTACTCAAGTATATTGATCAAAATAACGGATGTGTCAAATGTTAACACAATAATAATGTGTCTCGTTCTCTTTACAATTTACGCGGGAAAATAAGAAACAATGTGCTAAACGCTGTTTGTCGTTTCAATCACTGCGTGCAAAAACAGTATCAATTGTAAAGTATGGAAGGGCTATAATGGTAAATAAGAATATCAAGTAATACAACTGATCCGTCCGTAATGGATAATTGACTGGAAGATGAATATAATGGCACTGTCGTGTCAGAAGTTGACACCACGGTGTTGTTTATTTTGAAAATTATGCACATAATAAAATTATAGGCCGTTAATGGGATGGTATAGAAAATATTAGTTATGTTTTCCAACTTTCTCAAAAACCAATGCTTATTAATAAGCGAAGCTTGAAAAACAGTATGGAATATCAGTATAATGAGTATAGTGAGTGATGACCACACGCTTTTATTAGCTTTAAGTGTATCTATATTATATATTTATGTAACGGAATTTTATAATGTAATTTTCATTAACTTGTAGACGGCCGTTTGACTTGAAAATTTGCATATGCAATGTAAATGTAAATGCAATACAATAATTAATAACCTTATCCTAGTATCTTGATCAGGATTACCAGGATAAAATAAAATGATTTTATCTCTAGCGTGTTCTCTTAGTTTTTTTTTAAATGCTAACATGTCATTCCATCTTAGTTCCCAGAGGTCAGCCCTACATCATTTTAAATTTTTAATCACGGATAGATATGTGTCGATTGCCATCCACTTACTATCAGGTTGACTGAGTGCTCGTTTGTCACACTTACTTCAATAAAATAATTCTTTGGGTTTTGGGAACCAATTGACATCGGAAAGCCCACGCAAAATTGTTTAACTCGAATTTCACTGACTGGTATTGACTCCGCGGCATGCGTGATGTTTATGGTTAAATCTTCTAATTTTTTCTTTTGAAGTCATTTATTTTTATAGAAGTAAATGTACAAAGGAGTGGTAAGTGTTAGTAGGTACTGTGGCCTATAGATAACTAAAAGTCAAATATTATAAGAATGAAACTTAATTAATAGTTGCAAATTTTTTAATATACATAGGTATTTAGTTTTCATTGGGTTTTCAATTTAACCGAACCGTACTGTATTTATTGATTCTTAAATTAACGACACTTATTAGAAAAACAGTTAATACGGCCGTACTCGTATCGGTACATACTTATACAGTAGTTCTCTGGAAATTTCCCACCGAGAAGCAGTCACGGTTAAAGTTTAATTTTTTGCTCACACACTCGTGAAACGCGTCCGTGATTTCGTTAAGAGTTTTTGTTTGGGAGTCGTATCCTGTTACCGGTGTTTAAAGTAAACCAGTATAGCCAGGTGGAGGGCCATATGGTCAGTGAGCATGCACATTAGTGACCATGGCTTATGTCTTCCTGGTAAACCAAAGCTCTTAGTAGTTGCCAAGTCACATGTAAAGTTGCGGGAAAACTAATAAACGGTCTGTCGCGGATGTTTAGTTGGTGGAGAAATTATACATTTTGAATTAATATTTTAAATTATGTTGAAGCTATCCATTCACATATAAATAAAACTGGAGTGTTTGTCTATAATATTCAATATATTATAATATAGATATAGACATAAACAAACATTTTTAAAATTGTTTGTAATTTGTATGTCCGAGCTAATCTTTGCAATGACTGAACCGATTGTGATGAAACTTTACGAACATATATATAGAACAATGCTGGGCTATATTTATTTAGGATGCAGATTTAGGCTATATTTAAAAATTAATAATAAAAATTTAAACTAAAAAAAAAGAGAGATTAGTAGAATAATTGGACTTTGAAAATATAAATAACGCTACATTAATAGATCCTATCCATGCGAAGCCTGGGCGGATCGCTAGTATGCTAATAGTAATTGGTAAAAAGAAAATGAATAGTGTTGGAAATTGACCTCACTGTAGCCCATGGACACCTGCAGAGGAGTTCTAACACCTGCTGATACCACCTATGGCGAATTCATCACTCACCGCGCTTTGCCGATTTGCCGATAATATAGTCCTTGAGGCAGAATCGCTGCAGGACCTACGAACTATGTTCAATGATGTCAATAGTGACTCCCAACGGATAGGTCATGGACAAAACAAAGATCATGTGTAACGTCCATTTCACACCTATGCCGGTAGTTGTTGAGAGCACTACGCTCGAAGTTGTCGACGAGTATGTTTATTTAAGACAAATATTCCTACCAGGTAAGTCCAACCTAAAAAGTAAGTGGCAACGGCCGGCCGGCCGGCCTTATAGCTCGAAAATCTTACTATCGACGGGGAAGAAAGGGTGGAAGATGCAGGTGGCTTAGCACCGTGCTTTGTGGCGTTCCTTGGGGGAGGCCTATGTTCAGGAGTTGACTTGTGAAGAGCTGTAATGATGAATGATGTAATCAACATACAATAGTATTAAAACTCAGGTAATTTATATACTAGAAATATTTTTACAAGGAATCAATTTTATGATTATTAGGTTCAATCAGTCTAAAGTCCATATTAATGTGTATTAGAAGGCAACTAAAATAATATTTTAATGGTGGTAAAACATTAAAAAATCGATGCTTGTGAACTTAAACTTTGTATAATCCGTTTAAATTTCCACGTTAAAATTGTAACGGATACTAATTAAATTATACGTGAAGTTATGATTTATTCTAGGAAAAAGTGTTTATGAAACCAATTAAAGTGTACAGAAAACAGAACATCAACGTTTATTTCATAGCAATAAATTATAACCAATATGCGCACGTTATTTAATGTTTTCACTTTAATGATTTCATAATCATTAATAATTTATAATTACATCAATTAAACCCCCAACATTGTTTACCTACTTGGTGATAGAACTTCTTTTTTACATAGTATTTCATCTGGACAGTAGTGTTTTTGCCGCCAAATAACTGTGCGTGCACGGCTGTTTTCCGCTCTGAAGGATATAGAGAATCAATATAATTGCAAACCATGATACATTCCATCTGTTTCTCAGAGGTTGTAACGCACCTGTAGCAATTTATATTTGAAGTTGGTTGCAGGTGGTCATGGGCTGCAGCAGCCACTTATCTTCAGGTGGTCTGTTGCTTTGCGACTTGAATTTTCAAAAAAAAAAACAGCACATTACTTTAGTCCCTGAATTTTTTTTATCACCAGAACGGATGAGGGTATTATTTTTATCTTATTTATTTTATTCGGAACACAGCACCAAATAATTTAAATCTACATAGGTATTAAAAGGTATTCGCATAATATGAAAATCATATATATATAATAATATCATGTAATTATAATAATAAATGTACCAAATTTCAGTGGTCAAGGCGGCCAGTCTTAACGGAGACCTAGCCATCTGCGCAGGACAGGATTATAGTGCCCGAGTATATGCGCAAGCACTGGTGCACTCTTCATACCCTCACTCTCATAGTCCGATTGGAGGGTACTCCGACACGAGCCGAGAGAGATCAGTCGCAGGACCAACAGTTTCACGTGCTTTCCGAGGCACGGGGGTGAAACACTGCCCACTTTCTGACTCCGGGCTGCTACTGCTCGACCTGGGACCGAATTTGGGACCTCACGATCAGCAACCGACGATGCAGTCAAGCAGGCGAACGATGCAGTCAACCACAACGGATAAGGCAATTACGAGTATATCAAGTAACGTCGAATAATTTATGAACACATTTTATATGCGCTAGATAGATAAAAGCTGATTGTAAATAAATTTGATGTATTACAGCAACATCACAATTTTCCTGTAAGTTATTGTCCGTAGTTTAAGTTTTCTAACTTATTATTAATTAACTCAATAACTATTAAGTAACTCGTTGTGTATATATCGATACAAAAATGTAGCCTCTCAAATCCCTGCAATTAACACTCTCGTGGATCCTAAGATTCTTAGGTTCGTATAATAGCTGCCATTTAGCACAAACAGGTTACAGATTACTATAAATATTTAATTTCATTTTTATAGTAAGGGCGACAAACGGGCACACAGGCCACCTGATGGTGACTTGAAAACGCTATTTCTATACGTGGTAGAGCCACACTGCTATATCAAGGCTATAGCACCAATGGGTCGGCTCGACCTACGAAGGAGCACACTCTCACAGTTAGCAGCGTGAAATATCAGCTTAATGCTGCTGTGTTTCGTATTGTGAGTGTATAGAACCGGAGACTCTTTTTACTGGAAAAGAGGTATTCCATCTTAGTCCTCAAGGGTGATATCGCATCTGCATTTTGATACTTGATCGAGGATAGATGTAAATGTCTATGAGCCACCCCATCCACTTACCATCAGTTGGACTGTGTGCTCGTTTTCACCCTTATTCTGTATAAAAAAAACACCGAACCTTATGAAGATGTAATGCCTCCTATTCGTAAAAAGGATAACCGTTATTTTTACTCACCATAAGAAACAACTGCAAAATACTATTGTTTCACGCTAGTATTGTGTGAGGTCTGTACTTCCACGGTCGATCCAGTCATTCGTACTGCAGCTATAATATAGTACCGAGAGGCTGTACCTCGTTAAAACTATATCAAAGAATACCTTGTTGGTCTAGTGGTAATGAGGTCCTGGCTTCAAGCCCCGAGCTGGGTCAAAATCAGTTATTTCGTTTTCTGTAAAGAAATGCTCAGTAGCAGCCCGGGGTCAAGAAGTTGGCAGTGTCTTCACCCCCGTGCCTCGGAAAGCACGTAAAGCCGTAGGCCCTGCGCCTAATCTCTCTCCGGTAGTGTTGGACACCGTCCCATCGGACTATGAGAGTGAGGGAATAGAGAGTGCACTAGTGCTTGCGCATACACTTGAGCACTATAACCCTGCCCTGCGCTATCCTGATGGCTAGTCTGTGTCGAGACTGGCCACCGTGACCGAAATTCGGTCTGGAGTACTTTATTATCAAAGGCGAATTTTAAAAATAGGCCGCAAAACACTTTGTCGGCACGTAATTTGATCGTGGCTCAGCGTAGGTCATTAATTAATAAAATAGTTCGTTTGCTGACACGTTACCGTATTGAGAGCATTTAAGCGAAATGTAGGCCGACGCACTACGTCATGTATAATTTAACATAAACACAACACTTTAGCACCAACTCTAATCTAGGTTAGGAATAAATACGAGTATGTAGAAATTTTAATATCTACGTAAGCTATAATCAACGGTTGATCGGTGCGTAATACGTGCGTGCGTTTTACATTCTTAGCGTTTCTTGTTAGTCTGTGTACGCTCTACATATACAAGTATATTTTTATAAAAATGTAATAAAAATATGATGAAGATAAGTAGATGTTTTGGTCCATAGACACGTATGTTTACCGTAGATTAAGAATCAAAATGCAAATAGCTATGATATAAGTAATAAAACTATTTTACGTATATTATTACTCTCACCGTTACTATTAAAAGTCCACGGCTGAACATAATCCTCCTATGTAGGAGATCCTATCTATGTAGATTGCCATAGTTGCCTCGATTAGTAGCCAGGTTGACAACTGCAGTTCTTTATTATTTTAAGTTTTTATCAGGAAGATGCTCTTGGTTTGTTTGCCTCTATCGTTTCTTGTAACGCCCACGGGACAATATGGGGTAGTGAATAATCTTACACCAACTCCCTGATATATCGCGATTAATTTAATTTTTTTAATTACCCACGTTTTGGGTGCTTAGTACCCATGGTAATCGGGGACTGAGGTCCTGATGCCATAATACCTTGAAAGTAGCCTTAAGATGAAAATATTTAGTTTTATTCAATTTTTATATAATTATTTTGATGGATCTATGGCGCAGTGGCTTAGCAATGAGTAAAGTTTCTATTTATTTTTTTATTTAATACTTCAGACATCTATAATTACAGGTCAAACCCAATGCGATAGTGTCCTCCTTTTCATTATAAACTAAATCTTACACTAATAATATTAAAATTTATGCAGCTAAAGAAAGTAATAAAATAATATAAACATTAAACAGCAAACAGCAAAACAAGAAAATTCAAAATCAGCTAAAAATAAAACAAAATAATAACCTAACAGTAACAGATAATATACAAAATGACCTTTGCTAATTCACTATAGTGGCAACTAAATATGTCAGTTTTAACATGCACGGCTGACCACGTGAAGAGCTCGAGTTAGAGCCGTTTTTGCGAAGATCAGTACGTGCTGAAGGCACGGCAAGCAGTGGCGGATGCCTCCGTTTCGTCACGTAGCGATCTGACACACAGAGACTCAAGTGCCGTAGAACTCCCGGGTTATGTTCTTTGTATAACTAGCAAAAGCAGACTCTCGACGTACTTCTAATTTATTATATACTACCATACCCAGTACAAAAAGAATAGAAAATATTAACGGATAAAATGGATATACCCCGTAAAGCTTAAAGTGTAAGTTCCAACATAACATTATACTTTTCTTCATACGGAGCTCATATTACTGCATTATGTTCCAGGTGACTCCTAACTAGTGCGTCGTACAGGGCTCTTACTGCAGACATGTTGGAAAAACCTCGAGTCTATAAGTACGAAACCTAGGTTCCGGCACATGAGTAAAGAAAACGACCAGAGGGGAAGGTACAAGGAAGGTACACCCACACATAGCGCAGCGATGTGTGCGTGAGCTCTCACAAGTTCACCGACGCTCCGTCAGGGTACAAACCGGTTTGCACCGGCTCAGTCAGAGTGTGATTGAAAGGGCTGTTGGTCACGCGCATTGAAATAAATAGACGAATAATATTTCGTGATTTTATAGATCAAAAAATCTATTAATTTTTTTTACAATTAGAGTTAAGTCACAGAATAAATAACAGTACTAACGTCTTCTTTACTCTGTGGTTCCGGTATGCCTTTTTACATATATTAGTAATGTGAACACGAAACGACAATTCTGCGGTAAAGCAAACTCCAAGATCACGCATGTTTCACTCTTTGTATCGGTGTTGTGTCTATTTTATACACACAGAAAATGGGATTTTGCGCGCGACATTACTTACATTTTGATACGTTAAAACAAAGTCTGTTCCTATTGCTCCACTCCACTATTCTATTAATGTCTTAGTAAACAATTGTCGAAAAAAATCCTCGTCAAATTTATGTAAGTATGTAAACTACACCCACGATACAGGAGAAAATCCTAGGGAGGCGATAAAATTTTTTTAAGCAAAGAGGATTAATTGGCATTTTGGCGGGAACTTGACCGGCGGCGGTTTGCTGCTCCTGTATTAGTGTTTAAATAATGGTTTGAAGTGGACTTTGATATGTAAAAGTGGTGCGATTTTGTGTATTAAGTGTCTACGGAAACGGTGAAACAAGTGCTCTGATGGTGATGTGATTCTCAAGATAAGCTGTTTGTCTGCATAGGCGCCATGAGATACCATCGCCAACCGTCAGCTGTCTGCTGGCTCAAGTTGCCGTTAAAATCTCCCAAGGGGTGCACAATGTGACGCATCAACATATTGTGAAGCAGTGTACTATGAAGGATAATTATACATTTGTACTATGAAGTGTAATTATACATTGAAAAATGGACGACATGGCTGACGCACAACCCGTGCAGGCCAAGAAAGGGAAAAAAACGACTAATTCAATGGGTAGGTATATAAATATAAGAAATTATAAAGAAGGTGTTGCCAAAGAACAATTGCGAAAAGGAAAGCGATCATCGTGCCTGCAATTTTTCACATGTCACTAGTATCAAGCAAGAAATGAGTGCGTGTTGTCCGTGCCAGTGGAATAAATAGGGTTAACATTTAACAACAATGGCATACGATCGCGTGACCCTGAGGTCGTCGGTGCCTGCCAGATTAAAATCAGCACGGCGACTCGACAATAAAAGGGACCACTCGTGTAGTAGACTTAAGATAAATGACATGTCGGAAGATTATGATATGAAACAAGGGGATTTCAATGTATATTATCGGATATTTCTATACGTTCACAGTATAAAACAAAGTCGCTTTCCGCCGACTGTACGCTTAGATCTTTCAAACTACGCATCGGATTTTGATGCGCTTTTTCATCAATAGACAGAATGATTCAAGAGTAAGGTATGTTGGGGGGGGGGGGGGGGGCTTGGTGGCGACTTGAGGCGCGGATATGGACACCGAAAACGGTTCCGGTTTTGGGGCAGGCAGCTGAGAGCGAGACGCACTGGCTGGGCATAATACATGCATTTTATTAATTCCAATATTCAATTTTTTTGTCCGTGTGTATGTGACTGAATTCATCCTAAACGGTTGGACGGATATTGTTTATTAGAGCATGGTTTAGATTCATAATTCGTCGTTGACGTCGCAAAGGGGCGAACCTCAATTTTCAAAAAATTACAGGAGAACAAGAAAACATTTATTATTCCCCGATTACTAGCTTTTTTCATTAGAGAGAGATGTCGAGATTCATAAATCAACCGTGCGAAGCCGGGGCGGGTCGCTAGTCTAATATATGTTAGTCAAATAGATTTTTTTGAAAATGCTAACAATGCTATTAACATCACTAAAATTCCCCTTGAACAATCCTGTTAAGCTTAAAATGTCTGTGTTAGGAGTGGTCCACTACAATAGGCGAATGGCGGATTCGAACCCACAACCATTTGAGGTCGCGGTCCGCACCCTACCATTAGGCTACTGTCAGATAAGTCTAATAGAAATAGAAACTTTTTTATTCAATATAGATCATAAATAATACTTATTGAAAGTCACTCTTAGATATGTTTAATTTACCATTGAATATATTTCATACATTATATTTTCATTGCCAAATATCGTCCCGTGGGTGTCGTAACAGGTGACAAAGGGACACTGAAACAGCAGATGGGAAGCAGAATCTTCTTGATTGAACAACTAAAAATAATAAAAACTGCGTGCAGTTGCCAACCCGCTTGCCAAAAAGTTATCTATTTTTTCTTGTTAAATAAATTTCACACATGATTACAAATATTATTTTGAAATGCGCAAAATATGTGATGAAAGAAAAAAGAAAGACACAAAGAAACATTTAT
This sequence comes from Parnassius mnemosyne, assembly GCA_963668995.1. Taxonomy (NCBI): domain Eukaryota; kingdom Metazoa; phylum Arthropoda; class Insecta; order Lepidoptera; family Papilionidae; genus Parnassius; species Parnassius mnemosyne. The sequence goes on from CAVLGL010000083.1 coordinate 40,991,231, forward strand.
TGCAACGTTGATGAGACATTACTGTCATGTAGGTACGTAGGTAGTTAGCGAAAATAATAATATAAAATTTCAATTGCACTGTCTATGATATGTTATCATTTGATGTGGGGTTCCATAAAATGGGAGGGATTTGGTTAGTGTTCCACTACCTTAAAAGTTTGGGCACCCCTGATATAGAGTAGTAACTTACGCCTCCGTTGCACCGCGAAATATCAATTGGTCTACAAATAATTACTTCTGGGTATAGATGTTTGTTCATGTGACGCCTCCATGATGCTGGAGACATTTCCAGTGTGGGCGTAACGTTTTATATAAAATATATTAAAGTGAAAAATATATAATCTGAATCAATAACATTTAAAATTTTAAAAAGTAAAACTGAGGTTTAGAAAACTAAAAAGAATATAATCATCGAAATCGGTTGACTTCTGAGGTACCCCCTTTCTATTCTGACAAAAAATATCCTTAGAAAAACTGTTCTTTATAGAAAATTAGTAACCGGCCCCGACTTCGCACGAGTGGTTTCCGAATCTCGACCTCAGCGCCACCTACCGGATCCAATTATGTATTTCCAGAGACCCACTCAAACACACTAATAAGTTTCATGAAAATCGTTTAGTAGTCCCCTTTAACGAGACACCCAGCGGACGAAATGGGGAAGGATTCTCGTAAGCCGCAACCACACATCTAAACCAAATATTGTATACGTTTTAGTTAACAAATGATGTTAGACTCACCAATGGTCTTATTTATCCAATCAGCCAGATCCTCCTGAAGCGGGAACAACTGTCTCGCCTGCGAGTACAGTATCTTCTCCCGGTAGAAGTCCTCGTCTTCAGAGCAAGGCGTCTGTGCCGCCAGGGCGCAGTCCGCCCTCTCGAAACTGCTGCTCATCTTGCGGTTCACCACTATGTCACTGTGACCAACATGCCGTTCCTCTTCCCTCCCCTCGAACGTACTCCGCACGTATTCAAACGCGTTGGTCCTCTCGAAGGCGTTAAATATTCTGTCGAAGTTCCCGCTCAACGGCCGCTCGATCTTGGGTTCGGCCGGTGACGTCACCGACCAAGACGCCCTGCTGCCGATGGCTGTGGGCCCACAGCGATAGTAAGCCATGATGGCCGGTCACTCTGTAAAAAAATACTTTGGTGACTAAGTGGTAACGACATAGATAATTGGTGGCATCAGTCTAATGTGTTCAGTAATGAGACGCCTTGCTATTTAGGGTTGCCAGTTAATTAGATTTAATTAATGTTTGTAGTATGTTTTAAACTTTTAAATTATTCCCGTTTGTATGAATTAAAGGCTCTATCATTTTAAATCAAAGTGACTGTCCCATGAGGGACGCTTAACGACATCTTAAAATTGAGTAGCGGTTGAGTATTTGCTCATAAATAAAACATGTTATAATGCATTTTTCACTTTAATAAGGATGATAAACAAGCTCACAGTCCACATGATAAGTAGATGCTGTTGCCCATAAACTTCTACACCCGTCTTTGTTTCTCGTAAAAAGTGTATCAGGTTGTTCTTCACACTCACCATACGAAACTTAGCAGCGTGTTTCTTCCCCGGTAGCTACATCTTAGTATATTATACTACAACTTAGTATAAATATTGTAGTGTCCATACTAAGTTCGGATAGATCAAAAAAAGTTGAGCATTTAACACAAGAAATTGTGCCAAACGAAAACAGAATTTCCGTTCAGAAGTATTTCCCGTTCTCGCCACTTTATTAAAGGGCGACAAACGAGCACATAGTTTACCCTAAAAATTTGAGCCAATTTCAGTGTTTTTTATAATTCTAGGACGACTAACGAGAACACGGGTCACCTTCAATTTGAATCTAGACTATTTATTTATTTAAGCTTTATTGAACCTTACATATTAAGTACAGGAACAAAAGGCGGACTTAATGCTAAAATCATTCTCTGCCAGTCATCCGTAGGACAGTGATAGAACTACAAAGGCGGTTACAAAGAAATATACATACACACATACATATACATATTATACATACATATACATATATACATACATATACACACATACATACATATACACACATACATACATATATACATACATCAATATGCATAAAGATACGTAATATACCGATGACTCTAATATACAGAGATTACAACTATAGGTAATGATGATGGAACTTAGCACTTAGTTGTAAAGCAATTTTAGAAAATGATCTGGAACATTCTTTTTAAAACATTTGCAAGTAGGCTGTCTTAGTTTTTCAGGCAGGTCATTCCATAGGCGCGCGGCTTGAAAAGCAAACGATGAAGATATGAAACTCGAACGGTGAAGGGGTATAAAGAGAGCAAGAGTCTCCGATGAACGAAGCTGTCTGAGTCATGTGTGTCGCGCAGGAACTGAAACTTATGTTTCAGATAATTTGAATAGTGGTTATCGAATAAAATAGAAAAAACTGTGTTAAGTATCCTACTGTGTCTTCGCTGACTATTCTATGTAACACAATTTTTGACGTGGTCGAGTTTGAATTTAAACCCAAGATTGTCCCTGAATAAACAATAGACCGGCTAATAATTCAAGCTGCTGGATTCCAACATCGTACACTGCGACAGAACACAAAATTCTATCCTCATCATCTCAATGGTTGGTGCTAAACCACTGTGCGATTTCCGCGGAATTTTTCAGACCACACTGTGAATTTACTGTTACCAACAATTTTTACAGATTGATACGACTTAGAAACCTTCAATAAAGAGTCTGAATACTCCTTTATAAAAGGCGCCTGCAATTCCCCTGGTGTTGCAGAAGTTCTTGGGACACGTTGATCACTTACCGTCAGGTTAGCCGTATGCTTGTTTGAAAGAAAGGAAGAAAGAGATATATTAAATGGATATATTTGCCTTCTCTACCATTAAAAAATCTTCGACTAAGAAACAAATGAAAACAATTAAATTTTTTTAAAGATTATACCGATTACCGACCAATCTTGTTGATTATGGCAATGACTCCTTATGGCTATTACTTGAAATAAATTCATCAGTGGATTGTGTATTAGTGGTAATATTGACAAATCGACACATTTCACCACCATCATCATCATCAAAAGAGAAATACTATTTTCATTCTAAAAACTTTTAATCATCTCGCAGTGACAAAAACCTGCCAGCCCTAATAATGGCGCCTTTAGAATTCGAGGCAACGTTGAGTATAGAACTTTTAACACTAATTTGCATGTGAGACGAGTGCTTGCATTGTGTTTATGAGTACTCATAAAGTCCGAAGGTCGCCATAGATTATAATTAAAATACAAAAGCGGCACCGGTTTTTTTTTTTGCGAACATCGATGACGAGTTGTTAAGGAATAATTAAGTTTTTACAATAGGGTTATTACGGATATTAGTACTACCTTTGTTTACACCAAATACAGTCGCTTTCAGAAGTCTATTGGCAATCTATTATCTGATAATGACTTATACCGGGTTTCTATATTTAAAAAGGCTTCGTTATCTTTTACGAGTCTGCCGAGATTTGTCAATTAAATTTTTTCAGAAAATATACAAAATTTGACCTGCTCAAAGTTCAAAAACTTTATTAAAGAAAGTTTGTATATAAAGCGTATTATATTAAGGAATATATGGATGATAATAACCCCTGGGAATGAGGTCATCGCTACCAAGCTATTTCTAATTTTTTTGTGTGATTAGTTGTGATTGTAAGCTTTTATTTAAATTTAAAAAAGTCCCGCTGGGTTTCTTGCTGGTTCTTCCCAGGACAGAGGTTTTTTCCGAACCAGTGGTTCGAATTAAACAAAAGAGTGACTTTCAATAAGTATTATTTATAATCTATATTGACTAAAAAGGTTTTTGCTTCTGTTTCTTTTTCTTTATTGTAAAATGCTTTCGGATGCTTCTTGTCTTGCTATTTGTTCAAAAATTTAATTGACAAAGAAATAACGATACTCGTGATCCATATTGCACAAGAAGACGTAGAGTCGATTTCTAAGTACGGCTTAAGCTATTCCCGACACGTCTCCGAGTTAAGAAAGCGGGTCCTACAGCGGACCATCTGTGGGGAAAGTGACTCGCCTTTAATATTAGGACCTACCATACTGCATGTTTCTCTTGCCCTTATATATATAACAGTTTCGTAATACTGTTTATCGTATTGGATTACGTCGTTGATTCTTAATTTGTATACGTTTCTACCTGCTTCGTTGGTCTAGTGCTAGTGAACGTAGTTGCTGATCATGAAGTCCCGGGTTTGAATCCGGGTCGAGCCAATTCTGTTAATAGATTTTACTGTCAAGAAATTCTCAGCGGTGTCCCTCCCCCCCTCTTCCGTGTCTCGGTCGGCAAATAAAGCCGTTGATCCTACGCCTTATCTCTCTCCGGTCGTGTCTGATAACCGTCCCAATGGAATATAAGAGTGAGAGAACAGAGAGTGCACTCAATCATACGCTCGGACACTAAATCCTATCCTGCGCAGATGGCTAGCCTCCGTTGAGACTGGCCGTCTTGACCGAATCGGTCTGGAGGACATTATTATTAGTTTCCTTATACAGATTACCTTATTGGATTATGTTCCTTTTTAATTTGTCTACGTTTCTACTCTGTAGAAGTGTATTTATTACTCTGTAACAATTATAATAACTGGCCCAACATTCCTTGCGGCTGCAATGTCGGGTTGCTAGTCGAGGAAGACCATCGCTGCAGCATAAGTTACACTTGTGAAGAAGTGCTGTAAATGGAGTTGTCCGTTTTTTTTTATAAAACTACTGCTACTGTTGTTCATTGACACTTGCGGCTAACTTCAAACAATATCAGTTATAGATGCTTTGTCACCTCTGATTCTGAGAACTAAGATGGAATTCCTCAAAGCCCATAATTACACTGGTTCTCTATATTCTTCTGATCGATACACAGCAATGCAAGCACTTCAATTTGCGGCAGAAATAGGTTTTATTATATAGCATAGGGTGACAAACGAGCACACAGTCCACCTGATGGTAAGTGGTTGCTGTGACCCATACACATCTACATTTATCCTCGTTTGCGAATCAAAATACAGATGCGTTGTCACCCGTGAGGATTAAGATGGAATGCCTCTTTTCCAGTAAAAAGGGTCAAGGTAAGAGGGTAATACCTACAACAAACGGACTCCTAGGCAGAAATGGAGGTCTACCACCTAGTAATTTCTTTATAGACCATGGGTATTTTTACATGGTAGAGCCACGTGGCAGTCATATTAGTAGTATAGTTATAGCACAAATGGGTAAGCTCGACCGGAGTAGGACCACGCTGTCGTAGAATACCAGCATAAAATAGCAGCTTAGTTGCCCTAATTCTATAAAAAAAATCCTAGTAAATGCGTGTGGGATGTACTTAAGAGTTACTTAACCTTAGTTATCTTGGTGTCATTTCATTTAACTGTGTATAAGTAGGTGTTCTATGTTCTAGAAAACTCAAAGTTCAGAAATAATTTTCTGTATTAACTATGACTTATAATTCTATAAAGGTAATATTTCGAAAACTTGAGAGTCCACAGTGTTGCCAATACGAAGCCTTGAACTTGTGGCGGCTTTTAGATGAGTGAAAAAGCACCGGCGCCATCAAAGGATCCATATACGGCCCTTTCGTCTTTCGTGAGGTCCATACCGCGTGGGAGGGTCGTTGCTCTCATGTGAATAAGTCTGTGCACGAGGAAATCATGGCATGAATAATTGGTAAAACGTGATATGTTATTGCGATCTGACGACGATTTGTAACTGGTTTGATTGACGTGAAGTGTCATTGATAATTTATTTATTTTAAAAAGTTTTGGCGGGAAGATAAATTATTGGATTTGAAGTGGGATTTTGAGTGGTAAATTTAAAATTTTGTACAATCGACTTCTATATGAACAAAATTTATTGTTGATTTTTTAAAAACTGATCGACCGATTCGCGATAAAATTTAAATCTGTTCAGGCGTCTTCGAGTATAAAACAAAGAACATAAAAAAAAGATTTTGTTACTGTTCCTTTTTTGAAAATGGCGACATGTAAACTATTGCTGGTAAACGTATACCTACGTGTTTTATACATGGTAGAGCCACGCTCCAGCTATATTATGATTGTAGCACGAATTGTTCGGCTCGACTGTGGTAGGACCACACTCTCACAAAATACCAGCCTAAAATAACAGCTTAATGATGTTGTGTTTCGTATGGTGAGTGTAGAGAACCGGGGATTCTTTTTACTAAAAACGAAGCGTTCCATCTTAGTCCTCAGAGGTGACAATACATTTGCATTTTGATTCTTAATTTATGGATCAACGTAGATGCCTAAGGGCCACAGCATCCTCTTACCATCAGGTGGACTGTGTGCTCGTTAATCATCCTTATTATATGAAAAAAAAAATTCATGACTTAAAGCTCCATCATTTTGGTGCATATCAAGTTATTTTTTGTGAAATATTTTTTAAAACTCGGTAAAAATTACCTACTACCTACTTACCTGTATTTTCTTTGTTATAATGTATGGCCATCTTTCTTTCTTACTTAACACAAACATGATTAACTTAATTCTTTGGATAATATTAGTTATGTTAACAATACTACCAGTTAAAAAAAAAGATACATCTAGTAAGGTAAGTAACGCGTCATTAGGCAACGAGTGCACTTGCGTCCGCGACGCGTGAGCACTCAAAGCAGTTTCGGATTTAACATACTATTCTTGATTCAATATAAACGTCTGAATATGTGATAAATGTCACCGAACGAGCAACATCACGTTTAGTAAAAAAATATTAAAATTAAGTAACAGTTCCTATCTGAAAGTCATCATAATGCCATATGGTGATGGAGTCTCTAACGACAGTTAGAGATTCCATCGCACATTGTTTTGTCTACTTACAGTCATGAAAATCTGAAAAAATAAGGCTGGCTGTACGACCTTACAAAATAGTTAGTTCGAAAAAAATCCTTGGGTTTTTTGCTGGTTCTTCCCAATACAGAGGCCTTTTCCGAATCAATGGTAAAAATAAAAAAATACTTTCAATAAGAATTGTAATCTATATTGAATTAAAAATAAAAACAATCACACAAACTAGTTGATGGTATAAATGCTGTGCCTCATAGACATTTTCATCTATCTATCTTATCAGATCAGGTGTGTTGTCACCCTTGAACACTCACCTTATCTCCAGTAAAAAGGGTCTCCGGTTCTCTACACTCACCATATGAAACACAGCAGTATTATGCTGCTATTTCATGCTGATATTCTGTGAGAGCGTGGTCTTTCCGCGGTCAAGCTGACTTATCTACGCTACAACCATAATATAGCTGCCAAGTAACTCTTCCCCGTGTAAAATGTGTGGTGTGCATACCGTTACCGTTACAGCCTATTAAAGTTCACTGCTGAACATAGGCCTCCTCCATAGATTTCCTCATAGGGGGGATATTTACCATAGTTACCACGCTTGGCAACCGCAGGTTTTTTATTTTTAGTTGCTATTAGGAAGGCCTTGCTGCCCATCTCCTGATTTCTTTCCCTGTCGCCTCTGATGACACCCACGGGATGATATGGGGTAGTGGATATTCTTACACGGCAGTTGTGGTGTGCTTGTTCTTTATGTTTTGCCATAATGCTAATATCTATTAACCTAATAATGTTTAACCGTTAAGGCTTCCGCATTTATGTGGGAGCCGCAAGGCGGTGCCTGGCCGTCCCAGTTCATTTTTATATTCATAGTTCATACTTCGTGCATCGCCGCCAAGGGACAAACTGGCACGCGATCTGTTATTATCTGTACCTCAGACATGCAACCGTTTGTAAAACAGCCGCGCAGTTCAAACTCCATACATAAAACTTTTACGTAAGTAGTTAAAAAATTATTTAACTACTTACTAGGCAAAATATTTCCGCAGGGAATGTAAAACGAAAGAAATAAATTTTACTAACTTCAGTTAGGCTGTATTAAGTTTATGTATATACTAGTGATCCGCCGCGGCTTTGCACGGGTGGTTTCTGGGTCTCGACTACAGCGCCACTTAGCGGGTTCAATGGTGAATGATGGTGAGGAGTTCAGTCACATACACACGGACAGAAGAATTTTATATATAAAGCATTTTGATTCTAATTTCAGGATAGATGTTACAGCATCTACTTAACATCAGGTGTACTACTTATTCGTTTGTCACCCTTATTCCATAAAAAAATATTAAAAAAATTCCACCACTATATAAGAAAAATCTTTATGTCACTACGCTAGGGCTTTGTAAACATGTCATAACTTGATTCGCTACCAAGTTAATCTCCATGTATGTCATGTGTAGGCTGAGGACATACAAAGTGCAAGACTTAAGTCGAGTGCACACTCCGCTGAGTAACAAGCGAGTGACGTGTCGTCATCGCGGGCAGTTGCCATGCGTAACTTACATCTTCGAAGAGCTCTTGTGTAAAGATAGGGCTTATTTTTATGTAGCGTTCTCTTCACACGAAACACAGCAGCATGAAGCTGCTATTTTACGCTGGTATTATGTGATATCGTAGTCTTATCCCGGTCAAGCCGGCCCATTCGTGCTGCTACCATGATATATATATATATCTGCAGTGTGGCTCTACCACATGTTCCTGGACAAACAGACAGATAGACAAACATTTTAAAATTGGTTGCTGATGTCTTATTAGCATGAAAATGGCCCCCTGGGCATTAAAAATATGTAGCTAGTTATTTCAATATTAGAGTCAGACACTTCCATTTTTTTTTATAGGATAAACGAACACACAGTCCACCTGATGGTAAGTGGTTGCTGTGGCCCATAAACATCTACATCTATCCTCGATGACGAACGAATCAAAATACAGATGTGTTGTCACCGGTGAGGACGAAGATGGAATGCCTCGTTTCCAGTAAAATGGGTCTCCGGTTCTCTACACTCACCGTACGAATCACAGCAGCATTAAGTTTCTATTTTACGCTGTTATTCTGTGAGAGCGTGGTCCTTCCCCGGTCGAGCGGACCTATTCATGCTACAACTTTACCAGTAATATAGCTTCAGCATGGCTCTACCACGTAAAAAATGTAGGATGTATGTATATGTTTAAATTAAGACATCGCGTTCACATTTCTCCAAAAAGCATAACGTAAGGGTTTTGAGTCTCTCAAACAAAGCGTATACTTCTACGGAAGTATAGATGTTTGTTCCTTCTATTAATTAAGTTCTCAGTGGGCACATTGCGATGTGGTGATAAATAAGGATTTATTGTGAAAGTGAGGCACGGAAAGGCTGAACGCCGCGACGGGTATGCGATTATCCAATTAAAGAGTATAGCACCGACTTGCACTGAGGGAGCAACGCTCTCCTGTCGTTTGTTCACGTAATTGGCAGTACATTATTCTGGAATTAGCCGGGAATCAACGGGAATATTTGCTAGGTCATTGACGTGATTATATACCAACTTCTAGGTGGTAAAACTCCATTTCTTACAAGAAGTCAGTAACATTACGGGGTTTGAACTATTATTATCAGGTAGAATATCGAATATAGATACGAGGTTACTTACTGGGTGACTTCAATCACTGTATAGATAATGTAAAACATGTTAACGAAATAAATTATGATTATTAAAAAAAAAGGATGTAATTTGGTTTGACACTTTGGTTTTTTTTTTTAGATTAAAATCATTATTTTCTGGGTTTCTTTTTTGCCTAGGAGATAGTTTTTGCTCTTCTACCTAATACTACCGCCAAGCTACCACCGTGTTTTGGTTTCGGAGAGCCTACAGGTCTACCCTCCGGCAGAAGCTAGTTTGTCACATTAATCTGTATATATATATAGAACCTTTCACGGTAAATGTTGCTCCAGTGAGAAGTTAGAACAAATATTGATCCACCTATTTTACGTATATACTCAGCTCTGCGTCGCGCAAAATAATATACTTTGATCAATCCTTGATGCGCGTGTGACGTCGGTGGATCTGTGGTTACTAATTTTCAACATACTCGTCAGCGATTTGACCAATATTTGTTGGTCCATCAACGGTCGAAAAAATCATACTGAATACGATTTCTTACATCCAGAATATATTTAACTTATATGCGACATTTACCTAAGCTAAGTGGATCCAGAGCCTAAACTGACATATAGGTACGCAAACACAAAGCAGCAACGTCGCGTTCTGCGTGTGACAGAGAACTATTTCGTTAGAGTAAGAAGGTAAGAAATATGCGTTAGCTGCTACGTTGCGTTTGAGGATCAAACTGGCAAATTTGATTGCGGCAAGACGTTTGCGCGGGTTTTTGTTATCGTCTGAGTGGAGTAAATTTTCCAATCAGAAGATGATGGTGAGTATTTTATTATCTATATTTGATTATCTATTTAGAAACTCGATATTATGTAGGTATTATATTAATAAGTTAATCCGGATGTGATCCCGGCTCAAATGAAGGGGGGCGGAGTAAAGACCGCCTCAGTGGAAACGCACCCCCTCATCCATGATCGACACGTATGATAATAAATAGGTATTCACATAATAATACCTAAGGACTTACCTAACTACCTAGTACCTACCTACCTACCTACCAGTTTTTTTTACCACCAAAAGAGTTGTGATTGTGTTTAGGTAGGTTAAATAACTGTGCTGCCTACCAGAAGCCGAATCAGAATAATAAAAGTAGATAACCAATAACTATTTAACTGACCTTTTCGCTCTGTGGTTAGTAGCTCTGGATGCGGATCCTGAGGTCGTGGGTTCGATGTCCAAACATGCCAAACATTTGTGTGACGAACACTGATGTTTGCTCTGTGTCTAGGTGTTAAATAACTACCTACTTATCTATGTATTTCTCAGGCCTCCATACCTAGTACAGTAGGTTTCACAGAACACTAAGGGAGATCAGGGACTACTTATTTGTGAAATGTCCAGGATATTTATTTATTTTATTTAAGTACTTAAAAAGACTAAACATAGGTATCATATTTACAAAATTTCAGAAGTTTTGTTTAATGACGTCGCAGCATAAGATGGCGTCTTTGTCCGTCTTTCTGTCCGTCCGTCCGTCTGCCTGTCAATACCCTTTATCTCGGGAAAGCGTGTAGGTATCGAATTAGAATTAAAATCATATACTCAGGTATACTTACGGCCGTGCATGTTGGTTTTATATGTAAAAATTAATTATAGGGTGGGTGCCCCTAATCCCAACTATGCCCCTAATTCCAGCTTTTTCGCCTTTTTACTTCGTAAATAAGATTTCTACTAAGATAATTCTAATAAGATTTAACTATAAATATTGTCACCTAAAAAATTCTCCGTAATTACATAAAGACTTTTTTAAGTTGTAGCACGAATGGGTCGGCTCGACCGGGGAAGGACCACGCTCTCACAGAATATCAGCGTAAAATAGCAGCTTAACGCTGCTGTGTTTCGTATGGTGAGTGTAGAGAACCGGAGACCCTTTTTACTGGAAATGAGGCATTCCATCTTAGTCCTCACGGGTGACAACGCATCTTTATTTTGTTTGATGTAGACGTCTATGAGCCGCAGCAACCACTTACCATGAGGTGGATTGTGTGCTCGTTTGTCACCCTTATCCTATAAAAAAATTGTTTGAACGTATAAAACTTAATTTCCATCTTATGAACATAAGCCCCTAGTATTTATGGTCGCATCAAATTTAGACAACAAAAGAACAAGTAATTATGCGCTTTTACATATTTCATTACACAAGGTTGTGTAATTTGTAAAATTATAATTTCGTTTGTCTTATGAATTTTAATTATCACTGATTAGGAAGGACTTCGGCGTGCCTTGCAATCAATGCGTTGCCGTGAGAACTATAATGTACATATTACAATATCTCAAGAGTTACAACATGTTTCGAATTTCTTCTTGTCTCCGTTATTACCTGGTGTTTTCGAGTCATCCTTGCCACTCCAATCAATGCATTGTTCGGCGGCGACTTTGTAGGGCATAGATATATGCCCTACAAAGAAAACTATATGGTAACCCATCAGACAACATTTTGGACTGTTATAGACTATTTTTGTAAATTTATACGAAACTATGTCATAGGCTGATTATAGTATTTGTTAATAACTGAACTAATTTACTGTATTCCTCAATTTAAAAAAATAAATAAATAGTATAATGTAGAAGTATTTCGTCTTTTGGACGTTAACATTAAATGGTATGACATATTAAGAAAGAATTACTTAGAAATGGATTTCGAATAATTTGGCATCATAGATGTTTATATAAGTGCTAAATTTTGAGAAGTAAAATCAATTAAAGTAAGTTTTAAAAAAAATATTAATCAATCAACCTATGGGGAAGCCCGGAGTAAGTTGCAAGATTAAATTAATTGGCATCTTTCGTTTGCATTGTGCAAACGAAAGATGCCAATGCAAGCCAATGCATGTCTTAGCACTGATTACAGAAGCTGTTCTGTGGAAGTTATTTTATTCGGTTTTTAATCTTTACTAAACGTTAATGTTTTGCTCTTTTAAATGTTTTAAGTAAAAGTTACAGCCTATATACGCATACGTCCCACTGCTGGGCACAGGCCTCCTCTTATTTCTGAGAGGATTTTAGGTCTAGGAAATGTCCGCCGCGCTGCTCCAATACGTGTTCGAAATATTTTTTCTTATTTCTCAGACATGCAGGTTTCCTCAACATGTTTTCCTTCACCGCCGAGCACGTGGTAAATCAGCACTCACAATTGCAATTAAAATTTTAATTGGCGCCGGCGGAGAACGAACCCGGGTTGCTCGCGTACTGTGAACTTTACAGCGAGCGCTTAGCTCCTGAGCTACAACGGCTTTGTGTTAAATCTTTAAATTTAGAAAAACCCTTGAAATATATTCCATTTAAAATAAAAAGATCATTTTAATGGGTTCAGGAGTTTCCAAGAAATCAGTGGATATACATAAAAAAACATGCGCGTCGATTCGTTGTGTTTGAAACTGCTAAAAAGAATGAAATCAATTTTATTATATAAAATATGCGATATTAAACATTTTGTTGTAATCCTTGTAAAATTATGCTTTTTTTTAAGATAAGGGTGACAAAAATGCAGATGCGTTGTCACTCGCGAGGATAAAGATGGAATACCTCGTTTCCAGTAAAAAGGGTCTCCGGTTCTCTACACTCACCATAGGAAACACAGCAGCTTAAGCTGCTATTTTACGTTGGTATTCTGAGAGAGCGTGGTCCTTCCCCGGTCGAGCCGACCCATTCGTGCTACAACTGTACCAGTAATACAGCTGTAGCATGGCTATACCACGTTAAAAACGCTTACTTTACATTATCTCATATATAGGCTTTTTGATTTGTATGAATATGACTATGACATAGTAATGCAGTTATTTTTGTTTAAATTTACAAGTTATTTATTTTCTTTTAGCGGAAATTAATGGGGCTGTAACTAGATATACGAAATGTATGGAGTGCACAATGTCAGCCGTCAGGCTGTTATTTATTTATTATTTGTATATGCTGTTATTATTTGGTGTAATATACCTAATAAGAAGTATGTGCCTAATTTCAGCGGCGTAATATAAATCAGGGCTGTCATAAACTGAAATAAATACCATTAATTAGATCATAACTTATTTTATACCTAAGGGAGTTATGATCAATTCGGCTGTTTTAAAATTGGTTTTAGATTGTAAAGTTTAGCAAAAGATGTACTAGCTTTTCTCTCTGACATTCGATGTATATTAAGAACACCTTATGTAATTATTCAATTATTTTTTGAGAAAGAAGAAAAAACAAGCAATAAATATAGTATATACAAGCAAAAACCATAACTTAGTAATACTAATTATAACTTGCAAATAGATGAAAAACTCATGACAAGGAATGTGGTTTAGGACCAGGCTTTGCGGCAGTCTATCTAGGAGGATGTTCAGTAGTGGACTTGTGTAAGGTTGTAATGACGATGATGATTAGAAAACTTGGATGATTAAACTATTAGAAATCGATGTACTACATAATATTTTATCATAATTTTTAACTAAGTAGAATACGATGATTTTTAACTAAGTAGAATACGATTACATTGCTGTATTCCGCGCCCGGTCAGCGGTGAGCTCCGCCTGTACATAAATGAGCCCTAAGGTATGATCTAGACCGGGCGCGCCGCATGGAATCGCACAGAACAATTACAAAAGGAGATTCAAACATGTCAATACGAATTAACCCTACCCGGTTACCATAATACTTTATAGTTCATAAATCAAATGAAACTTATTAAGTAGTGAGTTGTGACATAAAAGTACCTATAAGTCAAGTTGCAACAAGGTTGCAATGTTATTATGTTTTTATAATTAATATTTTTTTTAATTTTATTTGTGGTTATTGTTTTGATTATTTAATTGTGAGGACTAAGTAAGTCAGGTTGAAATGTTATTGATTATGTTTCTTTAAAGTATATTTTTGAATCTTGTTTGAGATTATTGTTTTTTTTATAAGATAAGGGTGACAAACGAGCACACAGTCCACCTGATGGTAAACGGTTGCTGTGGCCCATAGACATCTACATCTAAATCAAAATGCAGATGCGTTGTCACCCGTGAGGACTAAGATGGAATGCCTCGTTTACAGCGTTAAGGTGCTATTTTAAGCTGGTATTTTGTGAGTGTGTGGTCCTTCCCCGGTCGAGCCGACCCATTCGTGCTACAACTATACCAGTAATACAGCTGCAGCATGGCTCTACAATGTAAAAATTTGGTTTATTCTGTTTTTATTCTGTTTTTAAATGTGTGTTTTGTTTTTGTATTTAATTGTTTAATTCTAGTGACTAGCGACTTAATAAGTAGTTCAGGTTGCAATGTTATCAATTATTATGTTTTTTATATATATTTTTAGTTTTGTTTGTGATTATTATTTTGATATAGTGAAACAGTGTTTTTGTTTTTAAAGTGCTTTAAATTAAAAAAAATTAAAACACTTCGAAATAATTTACACAGATTTTTATTATTTAAAGTTAATAATCTAAATGCCGATTTTCATATGTCTAACTTCAAAAATATAGGACTCATATAACCTTTCAAACCGCATTTCACCCCCTTATATTTATATACACTACCATCTAACGTAAATAACGCACATCCTCAGACACCCCAATAGTATATTATGTTATAATCATAATACATACACTGAATTCTTAGTTAAACATGTTTATGCATTGATTATTTATTATTATTAACAATTTCATTGGTGCCGGCGGGGATCTAACCCGGGTGTGCATGTCTGAGAAATTAAAAAAAATATATATTTAATAATGCCGGGTTTCCATGCTTGCCAAGCCTCGGCAAACGTCTTCAAGCCCCAAGCGTCCACAAATCTCGTTTGGCGTTTGGAAGTCGTTTCCATGCTTGTGAATGCGTCAGTGTGCTACGTAAACCCAAGCATGGCGGAAACCGAACTTGTGTCGGCTATTGCGTTTAGTTTAACATACTTTTATTTGAAATACAAGCAAAGTAATACAAAAACAAGGAATTTTTGGCTTTTAATTCTTTTACTGGCTTTCCCGTTAACTCGGCAAGACGACTCCAAGCATTTGCCAACTTTCTTTTTATTTTTATGATTAACGTCTTTGGGGTTCCAGATAGACGATTCGGTCTGGTAATATTCCAGAAACGATAAACTCTCTTCGTTCGACCAGTCACTCATTTTAAACAAAGAACTAAACATGCGCTTGTCGCGAAATCACAATTTCTACTAAACGCGCACCAATGTGTGAATGCGTTGCAAGCGCTTGCCGCAAGCGCCCTTTTATCTGTGTCCAAATACCGACACTAGCCCGGATCGGTGACAAGCGTCCACAAGCTCACGCAAGCCAAGCCAAACGCCCTCTTTACACACTTGTGCTTGTGGATGCTTGCCGAGACTTGGCAAGCGTGGAAACCCGGCATAAAGTTCACCAACACGCATTGGGGCAGCACGGCGGACATTTCCTTGCCTTAAAACCCTCTCAGAAATTAGAGGAGGCCTGTGCCCAGCAGTGGGACGTATATAGACTTTACTTTCTTTTACTTTTATAATTATATTATATTACAGACGAAATTTTAAATAAAAATAAAAAATAAGCAACCGACAACCTCCTAGGTTGACCTGCGAGATGTCAGTCTAACAAAACAAAACAGCCCAGAAAAACAGATTTTCCAACTGATATCTAAGAACAAAAAGTTTGTTTCGTTACCTATAGTAGGTACTGTTTTCTCGCAAATGTGTTGAAAAACGTTGTATGACACACATGCGTAAATTGGGATTAGATTCGTCTACGAGTTTGTAAAAACCAACTTTCCACATAGTATCAAGTACCTAACTATTTTTCTGTGTATTAGGAATAATTTATTTTGAGATATAGAGGCGGTATTTACAAACCGCAGACGTAAAAGGAAACAATGTCAGTAATTGTGTCATTAATTCAGTAATAATAATTTAATTACAAAACTTATATTTTCATTTTTAAACGTATTTATAAAAATAATTAAAATGTGATAAATAAATTGCACCAATTTCATTGGTGCCGGCGGGGATTGAACCCGGGTTCATCGCGTACTGTGATACTTACAGCGAGCGCTAAACATCTGAACTACCACGGCTCTCAATGAACATCTTATAAATAAATAAATAATCAATAAAGATTTACAAAACAGTTTAATTATTTATTCGACGACTTTTGCGGCGGACAAACTAGGTATATTATGTAGGATTATCATAGATACCTACTGTTACTTTACCTACAACCTACAATATAACAAACTGTCACAAATCATTGCTGCGTCGTGGACACTAAAATGTAAACTTTAGGTAGGTACGTCGGTACTAAGAAAACAATCTTGATGGGTCACTTGTCTTGATAAAAACCTGTGTTTACGTTTAGTGATATTGAGTATACAACACAAACACACACAAACACTCACGCCTGTCACCCAGAGGGGTAGGCAGAGACTACGGACTTCCATTTGGCGCGATCCTGACACACCTCTCTCGCCTCCTTTACATCCATATATCTACGCATACACGCTCGTCGGTTAAGGGTACTCCTAATCTGGCCCATTTTCAATGTATCGCCGATTTGGTCGATAAATATTCGTCTAGGGCGTCCCTTCCCGACTCTGCCGTTCACTTCTGAAACATAAATTTACTTTGTCACTCTTTCCTCGTTCATTCTTTCTACATGACCAAACCACCGAAGCATTCCTTCTTTAATCTTGGTCACAACGTCATCTTGCAAACCACACTTTTCTCTTATCATACTATTTCTCACCCTGTCATTCAGATTCAGCCCTAGCATACTCCTTAATGACCGCATTTCTACAGCATTTATTCTATTCTCATGCTTCTTCTGCCAGACCCAACTTTCACTACCATACATTAAAGTAGGGACTAACACAGCACTATGAATTGCCATACGTACCTTCATTGACACATTCTGACAACACGTAACATAATTAACGCACTTTGTGAAAGTAGTTTGTTCAGAATCGTTTACTGAATCGGTTTCTATCATTTTTAATATAGGTAATTTTTTTATCCCAAAAATAATTGAAACTACGTAATTTACAGTCACGCCTAAACCTGTACAGTCAAAACAAACTGAAATGGACCTTCGTAACTCAAGGCAATAAGATTTTTAAAAGTGAGTTTTACTTGTATTAATACAAATTCCGTCATTCAATACAAAATAAAGAAAATTGAACCTTATTTCAAGTATGTTAAAGTCTTTACAAATACAGAGTTTGGAGTTCCTTATAAAGGTCGCGGCGGCCAGGCCACTGACCTCCCAGATCAGCTGATTTGACGCCTCTTGACTTTTTTTATGGGGATGTATTAAATCATTAGTTTACTTTAGTGAGCCAACAAGTGCCGAGGACCTTTTTGTGACGATTTTAGAATAGTGAAAAATGACACTGAATTGCTTTCTAAATTATTTTCTTTCTTTTTTAAAACGTAACCTCCACACTAGGATTTTCTCTTGTATTGTGGGGGCAGTGTACAAACATAAATTGCACAAGGTCAAACATCCAGACCCGGAACAATTATTTGTAGGCCATACAAATATTGTTCCGTGCGGGATTCGAGCCCGCGGTCCTTAGCGCTGCAACTCAATTGCTAAGCCACTGCGCCACGGAGCCGTTGTGGTTTAAATACAACGTTGCATGAGAGTTTAGGCTATCAGTAAGTTAAATATTTGATTCTTAAAATTATTGTAATCTTGATTCACATCTTTTAAACACGCCGTCTTTGAATTATGTTAGTTTTAGCAGTTCATTATTATTTACAAATACAATTAAAATGTTATGCAAATTCAAAAAAAAAACTAGCAAGTTCCTACACCTAGCGTTCGTGGTTTTGTACGGTGACCACAACATTCTTCCGGAATTAGTATAACTAATTTAATAAATAATCAATGCATAAACATGTTTTAGTAAGAATATAATAATAATTAAAAATAATGTATTATGATTATAACATAATATACTAATTGGGGTGTCTGAGGATGCGCGTTAATTACGTTAGATTTTGTACATAAAAAAAGTAAGAACACAGGTTAGTAAGTATTTTAGAAAACAATTTATAGATAGGCTGAATTAATTATAATTATTATCTGAACATTATAAATGCGAAAGTTTGGATGTTTGGATGGATGGATGAATGGATGTACGTTACTCAATCACGCCAGGACGGTTGAAGGGATCTGGATGATATTTTGCTCAGAGATAGGTTTATATAACACATATGATACCGTTTATTCAGGTATTTCGTTTCTGTTGCATAATTTTGGAGTTACATGCGTTCGAAGCCGCTGGCAACAGCTAGTACGGACATAAACTGCGATGACTGTTCAAGTTCATGTGTCGGCGTCGTGAACTCTTGAGTGATCGCTGCATGAACACCCGGGGAAAACTCAACTTCCCTCTCCAATGAGTCATATATGACTCACAGGAACGTATTAGAATAAGTTCATGAGTCACAGGTGACTCATTTCTCAATACAACTTAAGGCACATTTGTTGGTATGAACGTGACGTGATATTGTTTTAAATCATACGTGGACGTATAGTAAAAAACCTATTGTTTATAATAATAAAAGAAAACTTCGCAATTTTTTTTAAAGTTGTCATTTAATAACTACAATAAACTTGCTATAAATAAAACTCAAATACTGAAGGTGAGGATTTTATTCAAAGAAAATATTATAAAATCAAGCATGTTTCTCATTATAACATTCTAAACTGAATGCCTTTTCACACCTTTTGCACTCAGTGTGTACTTGCTTAGCGTTTCTAGCCAATAATCCTTCATTTTTCAATTTGACATAGCAGTGCATCTATTTCGTACGAGTTTATTGTCGGCCTTTCGTGGTATTTCTTCCAGAGAATGTCCAGAATTGCTTGAAGAAGCAATTGAAGATCTTGGAAAGCTACAGGAGATTGAAGATCTTTGAGGAAGATAACTTTCTGTGGTTGATGCTGCAGGTCCAAGGAAATGTCGAACTGGATGTTCTTGGACTTGTAAAATTATTATATAAAATTATTATAATAAATTATATAATAGTTCGAATCTATAACTATCAATTTTGCAAATGCATCCTTAATTCTAGTGACTAGCGACTAATAAGTAAGTCAGGTTGCAATGTTATTGATTACTCTATGTTTCTTTGATAGATATTTTAGTTTTGTTTGTGATTATTATTTTGATATAGTGAAGCAGTGTTTTTGTTTTTCAAGTCCACCGTAGACAATATCGTCGCTGCCACCGCCAAAGAAACGAAACGGCAACGTCGCGGATTTTTTCAGCCAATCCGATCGTTTGATGTGCTTTGATTGGCTCATTTAAATCGGATCAATATTTTGCGTAACTATCGCAAGGTGGATTTGTATATCAGATCAACTTCGGGGAACGCTAGTAAGTAGTCCCGTGAGTGTAGAAGTTGATCCTGTCGGAGCAACATTAGTTACCAGAGATGCATATTGGATCAAGAAAAAGCGTCGGATCAACATACATTTTCGGATCAACAAAATGCTCGCGTGAAGTCGCGTCTGATCAACATTTACCGTGAAGAGATCTATATATATATATATATAAAATTGAATTATCTATCTGTTTTATTGATATAACTGTCTTCTGTTAAACTTTGGGGGTTATTTGCATGCCAATAAGAATTAATTAATCATTTTTAAATTTTTTGTCTGTCTGTCCGAGCAAATCCCTATATATATAAAAATCAATTGCTGTCCGTTAGTCTCGGTAAAACTAAAAAACGGCTCAACCGATTTTGATGAAATGTTTTGTGTGTTTGAATGGGTCCCTAGATAATTTAGATTCACATTTGGACCCGGTAGGTGGCGCTGTTGTCGAGATCGAGAAATTACCCGTGCGAAGCCGGGGCGGATCGCTAGTATAATATATAAGTACAGAAAACCCAAAGGTTACTCTCGTGACTCCCATCAAGTTAATACTTTAGTTTGAAGCTAACCTAAAGCTCTTCAAACAGGGTTATTTTGCAATAACCGGTCCAATTTGTAGCGAAAGTTCAGAATAACTATATACCATATTCTGAACTTTCGCTACAAAAAAAATTAAGTAATAAAAATCTCAAACATTCTGTCCTTTTGATCTTTTAAATTCAAAATGCAGAGTCGATCGGTAGGCAAAAATGTTGTTGCCCAAATCCAATCCCAAATCACATTCAATTTGGGATCATTTCAAATTAGAAGCCTTACTTACTTGTTGTATTTTCAAAAACTGCAATAACGGTATATCATCTATACATATAATAAATCTGTAGAAAAGTCGTGTCTGTAATTCTAATATATTTTTGAAAAAATAAGTCCAGGGGACTAAATAAAGGGTTCTGAAGCTAAATTAGTGGTTTTTAGAATTTTTGTCTGTCCGTCTGTCTGTCTTTCTGTCTGTCTGTCTGTCTGTCTGTCTGTGTATTCCGGATTTACGCAAAAACTACTGAACCGATTAACATGAAATTTTGTATATAGGTAGTGAGTAACCCGGGGCAACTTATAGGGTACTTTTTATACGATTACGGAACTTCAAAAAAGGAAGGTTATGTATTCTATTTCCTTTAGATGTTAATTTAGCTATTATATCTTAGTTATAGGCGGGATGACGGGTGTTTTTCAAATAAAAACCATATTTGTAAATAAAGTTTAATATATAGTTATAATCTTGGTAAAATAATTTAAAACTACACCGATTTGGTATTCAAAACAGCGCCATCTATCATCAAATGGAAAAGTAGTATATTTTGCATTCTAAATAACTTACATTTATATGATTAAAAGATTTGTTTTTTAAAATTATTAAAAACTCTAGGTTTAGTTTTTTAGTATTTTTGTTATTTTATTTTAAAAGTGTAATTTCAATAGATAATGGTGACGTATATCAAAAATATAAAAATTGATAAGGTATTTATTTCAATTACTAATATATATGTAAAGTGATTAAAACCGGTCTGTCTGCAATTGTTGCAAAATTTTCATTATCATTATAGTTTTATCAAACAGATTTTTATGTATGTCGTGGCCAGATCGTAGAATTGATCATATATCATAAAGTAGTCTATCATTTAGTGAAATGGTGTGGTCATTTCATGATATTTACTTTAACACTATTTGTTGACACTATAGCTTGACTAAATCAATGAATAGAAATCGTTTGAAGATATTAAAAACAATGTTGCTATTTCATAATATGGGCATATGACGATATCATTAAATCGTTTTTCACCGCTACCGGCGCTGATAGCGCATTTTTTAACAGAAATTTTAAGAGAATTGACATCACTTTATTCCTTATTGATATAATAAATAAATGTTCGCTTCTATTGCTTATATTACTAGATGATATAGTTTTGGCTTTCATTATTTCATCTAATATTAGCGCCACCTACTTACTTCTAAATAAACTAAAATGGGAAGTCATTGATAAAATGAAATAATACAATGCTACTGAATAAACGATGTAAATAATTGATTCATTTACATTACATTCATCCCGCGTTGGAATCAGCGCAGCGAACACTTTTTTGGCCAAAAACTCTGCGGCCTGTGCCCATTAGTAACATTTATGTAAGATGCCTGCTTTTTTACTTTTCATGGGGCAATATATGCAGTTTTTATTTCATTTGTGTTTTAGGGCATGTTACTTTTTGTTTTCACTCTGCCGTAAATATTAAAGCTTGCAAAGATGAGTAGAACTCATTATCGTCAGCCTATCAAAAGTCCACTGAAATTAATATAGGCCTCCTCCATTAATTGTCAAGTAGCTGGATATTTGCTAAAGTTGCCACGCTTGGCAGGCGGGTTGGCAACCGCAGCTATTATTATTTTGATCTGTTGTCAAGAAGATGATGCAGCCCATCCCATCTTCAGTTTGTTTTCATATGTCACCTCTTACGACGGGACGATATGAGGTGGTGGATTTTATTTCACCGCCACTACAGGGCGAACATTTTTCTACTCCTGTTCATGGGTTCATGGGTGCTCCTCACGTTCACTGTGAATAAAATGTTTATAAGGAATAAAACTAATTTTAAGGAATTTATTGCGTTTAATTTCGTTATAAAATATCGTAATATTGCGTTTCAAATTCCTGATGTTTTGGGCACTTTACAGCAACCATGGTTACGGGAGGGACTGGAGAACTGAGGTGTTTGACGACCTGATGTCATCGTTAAAATAGAATAGAATAAATGCAGTAGTAGTTTGAATTTAATTTTATTAATTATGGGGTCCTTAGCAGATGGTCCCTATTAAAATTAGGATATTTTTAATTTCAATAGCCTCGCGAATCATCATTGGTAGGATTCGGTGTTCTATTGCAAGGATTTGTTGTCTATCAGATCCGATATAATGGTTGGGACGATACTAAACATGTTGACATACTTTAGACTTCCCGGAGCTTCGGTGCTTCACATCAACAATATGTTCTTGTACTCGGAACTTTCATCCAAGATGCGTAAAAAAACCCGTAACATTAGTTTTAATCCATGTGCAGTATTCATTATTATAGAACTGTATTTATGATGTTTTCAAGTCTACTCCAAGTAAAAAAAATCTACATCTATTTTATGGTACCAATCAATATTAAATAGGACCAATGATATGAATGTTTCAAATAAATAATATATTACTTTGTTAGAACTAAATTAAAGTTAATTACTTAGTTAGTTTAAAAAACTATGAATAATTTGTAAAGAATAAAATGTAAATAATAATAATACATTTTGATTTCAAGACTATTTACCTTTCTTATGGATACATCGGAATCGGAAGACACGCCCGATATAAAAAATAGTAGGTGTTTCTAGACATATGTATATATTCACGTGTTTCTGTAGCATGTTACCATTTACGTCTAATATTTTAGAATGAAAAAAATCTTTGACAGACATAGAGACATAGACATCGAGGTGACTAAAAGTGATCGAATTTTTCTAAAATTGGCACGGAACAGCATTTAATGATGTTCCTAAATTCAAGCACACGCGAGCGAAGCCGTGGGTAAAAAGCTAGTTATTTATATATTTGAACTTAAGTTTAAAATTTGGCTACTCTTTGAAAAATAACCCTGTATAAAGGACAATGAAACGTAATAATCCTATAAATTATTCGGTCCGTTAAATTAACCGAGTCAATAACTATATCAGCATGACATCAACAACAGAACTGACTTAGGATACACCAATCGTAAGACCAATTACTCGGGGAAGTTGGACATCAATTTACGACTACAAGAGAAGCGGCGATTCAACAGAAACGTCTCCCATTAGCTGTGCTGTTGACCCGGGAAGTCTCCCCCGGGCGACGATTGACCATTATTGACTATTTAGGTTAACTGCCTCCTTGAATGATGACGTGTATTAGGAATGTTTAGATTAAATTTTATTCACAATATTAGGTATTTTTGAACACAAAAAGACAAAACTTTTCTTCGTTACTTCGCCTCTTTTGATGTGAGGAATCTGAATCTAAAGCTTCGTTGTTATTTATATAAGAAATCTGCCTGGATACTAGGTTCAAATAGCAGCTTAATGCTGCTGTGTTTCGTATGGTGAGTGTAGAGAACCGGAGACCCTCTTTACTGTAAACGAGGCATTCCATCTTAGTCCTCAGTGGTGACGCCGCATCTGCATTTTGATTCTTAATAGAGGATAGATGTAGATGTCTATGGGTCACACGCCACAACATCCACTTACAATCAGGTGGACTGTGTACTTGTTCGTCAACCTTATTCTATAAAAAAAACTACTCCGACGGAACGGAAGGAGAGTGTTACAACAGGCCTGCCTCAACTCGGACGCGTTCAAACACCGCCACTCGAAATAGAAGAATCAACAAAAACAAGGTTTCCGTTTCTGGTTACCGTCGCGCCGTGGTTCCGTGGAAAAATGTGACGCTATCGTAAACACAGCGGCGGTCTTTAATGTCCACTCAATCTGGACTGTAAGTAGAACGACATAAGTGCGGTTATTTGTTTTGACGGTCGAGTGCGGCATGCGCTGTTTACAATAATGCACTGTGCACTGGAGCGGCCAACGTGGGACAAGACGTAAGCGGTTAACTGAAGTGTTTGTTTTATTTAAGAGTTAAATATTCGATATTATTTGTTACCTACCAATAATTTAAGCCTCAGTTATAGATACTTGTAGTTACTGCATAATTATAGTACTTGTAATTGTTTAACAATTAAGTATGTCGGCGCGTCTATAAAATATCGGTTGGATCGAGGGTGAGCAAGAGGTTGCGTCACTCTAGCGGAGCGTCATATCGATGGTGGCGAGGTGGATTTGAGGGTATATCAAGAAACCCCCACTTGTTAATGCAATAAAAAATCGCTGTAGGCGCCGTGCGCGGGAGAGTCTGTCTAAGTCAGTAATAGTGCTAAGATAGTATCGTAGTTCTGTCCGTTGTGGTGGTTCTTCTGGTGCAGGAAAGGCAGATAGTGTTGCTGAGAGGCTGCTCTGTGTTGCACTGAGATGTTTAAGTGTAGCTGTTGGTTTGCATACTTTGGTGTTATCGTGTAATTACGTCTCTCACGTTACACTGGTGTGTGATTGTGGCGGGTACATGTTACGGTGTGGTCAAACTGTAATTGCTCTATACTGAATGTATAGTGCGTTACGCTGTCTTATTACTGATAATGATTAATAGCGTAATCAAGAGAGCAAGTTGAACATCAGCTCTCACACTTTTACCATTTTTAACAATTAACCTCTCCTCGCTGTATTTCCGGCATCAGTAGTGGGATGTTGTGATAAAGTTCCGACATGTAAAACAGCTAAACTGTAAAATTTAAATTTATGATAAGAATCATTAGTGTAAATCAAGTTATCTAATAAAAACATTGAAACTCTTTTTACGTGGTAGAGCCAGGCTGCAGCTATATTACTGGTATAGCTGTAGCACGAATGGGTCGTCTCGCCCGGGGAAGGACCACGGTCTCACAGAATACCAACATAAATAGCAGCTTATTGCTGTCTAATCTAAGCTAATCTTAGTCCTCACGGGTGACAACGCATCTGCATTTTGATTCGTCATCGAGGATAGATGTAGATGTCTATGGGCCACAGCATATACTTACCATCCAGGTGGACTGCGTGCTCGTTTGTCACCCTTATCTTATAAAAAATTTTATGAAATAAAATTAAATATTGATTGATGAGAATGATTCCTACGGTCAAATAAGAGATTGTTATTATCAATCCGCTCATCAATATTTTTTATTAATTTGTGATCTTCGCAAGAAAAATTTTTGATTGATTTATTAATGTAAGGATAACATTTTTTTAATTATTTGTTTATGGATTTTATCGCTTTTACTTACTTATTCTTAAATTCCCGACTTTTCGGGTGCTTTGCAGCATCCATGGTCAGGGGAAACGTCAGGAATTAAAAATAAGTAAAAATGAACGCGGTAAAATCCGTAAAAATACTTTTTTCTATATGTAGTGTTCGCGTGAATATAAGAAATCATTATTTATTTATGTTTTTAGTTTATCTTTTGAAAAATCCTTCTACTTTCCACCATTCGTATAAAATTATAGTCAATATGCAGACATAGATATTTTCAGTGTTGATGGAGTATATACTAGAAATATGTCCTCAGAAATAGCAGCTGACGTGTGCATATCAGTAGGATGTATGTAGGCTAATTAATAGAATCAGGCGTTACTTTGCAGAAGTCCATTATATTAAAGTTGGTAAAAAATTACCTCGCGTACATCCGCTCGATAAAATAAAATGATGTGTCTTACCTAGTTTGAAGAGCACCTCCCGCCCTCCCTCCGGTGTCTGACCGCCGGTCACCCACCGCAGAGTCTACATCACCTGAAGATGCCTCGTGTAGAGGCGAAACACGTGTCGTATTGTCGTCAGTGATGTGTCTTTCCTAGTGTAGTGGTGTTGGGAGTAGTGGTGCTGGGATTAGTGGTGACGGGGGTAGTGCACGCAATTAACCTACCTACGTCACTGCCAACTTTAGTATGTAGGCTGTATTTTTGCCGTACGGTGTTTATAAAAAAAAAAAAACGCTATAAAGCTCTGACTTATGGCGCATAGCACCGCGGCTGCAGCGGAAGCCCCGCGCCCTAACGTTGAGGTGTTCATTGAGGAATCAGGTTCGCGATCAATGGCCTAACAACTCTCACTATATTTATTAGTTAAACTTATCGATCTAAATTCGAAAAAGAGAAAAATTTCTTTTATTTCTTTTTACCCGACTGCCCCAAAAAGAGGGTAATGTTATTCGGAACTATGTATGTATATATGCCCGGAGTC
Organism: Parnassius mnemosyne; assembly: GCA_963668995.1. NCBI lineage: Eukaryota > Metazoa > Arthropoda > Insecta > Lepidoptera > Papilionidae > Parnassius > Parnassius mnemosyne. The sequence continues at coordinate 41,018,004 of CAVLGL010000083.1, forward strand.
AGGAAGTTGGCGGTGTTTCACTCCCGTTCCTCGTAAAGCACGTAAAACCGTTGGTCCTGCCCCTTGTCTCTCTCTGATCGAGTCAGGTTACCGTTCCATTGGACTATGAGAGTGTAGGAATAGAGAGTGCACTTGTACTTGCGGCATACATTTGGGCACTATAATCCTGTCTTGCCCAAATGGTTAATTTCCCGATCGTAAAACACAATAATGGGATTTGAACCTGGGACCCCTGGATCACTAGTCGCTTACGATTACTATATTAACGAGGTAGTCACTGTTTAATAAAGTAACTATGTAAAGTGTCCACAGTAATGAAGTAGCATTTTTTATGCAAAACAAAAATAATTATTACCCAACTCAAGTTACAAGTACATAGGAGTTCATTGTAACAGACGCATCCGCAAAGACCTGTTCTGGTGAATGAGCGAAGCGTGCGTAGGCGAAGTACGCCGAGATGGCAATCGACGCCTATTCAGATATAAGATCACAGACTAATGAAGATAAGATAGCTCTATTTATATTTTTAAACTAAAGATGAGAAAAAAGGCAACACCTTAAATCCATTCAGGAGTAATAAGATCATATCAGTAATAGAATAGAATAGAATGATTTTTATTCAATATAGATTATTACATAATAATTATTGACAGCCATTTTTGATTTACCATTGGTACGGAAAATACCTCTGTCCTGGGAAGAACCAGCAAGAAACCCAGCGGAACTTTTTTAAACTTTATAATAATTACTTTATAATAATTTCGCCACTTTATAATAATTTCGAAATGAATTTTAATAGAACCAGCATAGTAGCGATCACCTCATTCCCAGGGATTTTTCTCATCCATGTATTCTTTGATAGTATAGTAACACTTTTTATAAATTTTCCCTTAATAAAACTTTTAAACTTGTTTATTGAAACATTTTGTAAGTTTTCTGGGTTTTTGTTGCAAAATATTAGTAATAAACTCGTGCTGCTATACGCTTTTACAACGAAATCCTAGAAAATATACAAAAATTGTCTGACGTCAAATTAATAGATTATTATAATATAAAAATATTATAATAATATAATAATAACGTCTGGGGAAAGAGGTGATCACTTCCGACCTGTTTCTAAAATGATTTGTACTAATTGCCCGACATAAAACATAATTGTAAACTGCTAAAAAAGTTTTCCTGGGTTTCCTGTCAGTTCTTACCAGGACAGAGGTAACATAAGTAGTGGTTTATAATAATGATTTTAAATTGGTATTATTTAAAATCGATATTTAATAAAAATTCATAATCGAGAGTCGAGCTCTTACCGAACCTTAACTTTCATTATCTAATTTAATAACTTTTATGAATTACTACAATAATGTCGCTCAATATATCAGAGAATATGAGCGTAAAATAGCCTTTATTTTTTATGATCTTATGATGAGTTAAGAGAACAGGAGGCCATTTTTGCAAGTACCTAAGCATTCTATCTTAGTCTTCAGGGGTGACAATGTATCTACATTTTGATTATTAATTGACATCCAATTGCTATCAGGTAAATTGTGTGCTCGTTTGTCACGTATATTATTTCTATTAAAATCAGTGAAAGTAGTCCACAATATAATTAATTATTTCATTTAATAACCTGTTAATAATAACTTAAAATTAAATTTGAAACAAACATAAAGTGGAACGTACAGCCATAAAATTGATATCAAATGACAGATGAAATGCGTAAAATTAAAGTAAAAATATCAAATATTAATAGCGGTATCTCTGTGACTAAATAAAATCGATATTTATTTAATGCGATCATAAATTCGTCACGGGTTTGGTTGCTACAAGGTTATTTCATGGCCGATTTATAATTTTTACAACTTTTCTCGTGAAATGGCTGTTAAAGGCCACCTGCGCAAGCAAGAAACTTGTGATTATAGTAATTAAGCTTTAGAAAAGTAAATTAACCATGTAATGGCGGCGTAGGAATATTCACTACTCCATAATGTCTCGTGGGTGTCGTAAGAGGCGACAGAGGGAAACAAGCCAGGAGATGGGCGGCGGCGTCTTCCTCATAACAACTAAAAATAAAAACTGCGCTTGCCAACCTGCTTACCAAGCGTGACGACTATGGCAAGTATCCCCCTACAATGCAAACTGTTTGGCAGGCCTATGTTCAGCAGTGTTCTTTTTATAGACTGTTATTGTAACGGAGCATCAAATAAGCCTAAATTTAATTTAAAAAATTACTCTGGCTTTGACTGCTGTTAGTAGCAGAAATGTTAAGTAGGCATTATTAGACATTTTTACCACTGATGATAATGTCTAGTTTAAAATGTAAGTTTATGTTCAAACTTACATTTTAAACTAGACAAAACCGAGTAATATATAGCACACCATAACTAAATAAATTAAAGTATTGAAATCATCGTTGGAGCCACACGCAAATGTGAGTAACGATCCAAGAGCGAGTCTTATCCGACACTATTCCAATGATATCCTGGACATCAGTCTGAGTGAGATTAGAATGGCTATCCAGCACCTTAAAAACGGCAAGGCCCCAGGCGGGAATGGAATTACAGCGGAGCTTCTAAAAGCGGGTGGAAAACCGCTACTTGAAGTCCTTCAGAAGCTCTTTAATTCCGTGTTCCATGGTGGCATTATACCGGAGGCGTGGAGCAGAAGTACGGTGATCTTGTTCTTCAAGAACGGTGACAACGCTCTCTTGAAAGACTGACTACAGACCGATTTCCCTTCTGAGCCGCGTCTACGTGCTGTTTTCGAGAGTTATTACGAATCGTCTTGCGCGCAGACTTGACGACTTCCAGCCTCCCGAACAAGCCGGTTTCTGAAAAGGCTTTAGCACCATAGACCACATACATTCCCTTCGGCAAATTGTACAGAAGTCCGAAGAGTACAATTTGCCACTATGTCTGGCGTATGTGGACAATGGGAAAACCTTTGATTCCGTCGAAATTTGGGCGGTGCTGCAGTCCCTTCAGCAGTGCCAAGTTGACTGTCGGTATATCGAAGTGTTGAAGTACTTGTACAGTAGGGCTACGACGGCTATCCGAGTACAGAACCAGAGTACGAAACCTATCCAATTGCAGAGAGTTGTTAGACAGGGTGAAGTTATATCCTCGAAACTCTTCACCGCTGCATTGGAAGACGTTTTCAAGCTTCTGGACTGGAAAGGATACGGTATTAACATCAATAGCGAGTACATCACTCACCTTCGATTTGCCGACGATATAGTCCTTATGGCAGAATCGCTGGAGGACCTAAGCACTATGCTCAATGACCTCAATAGTGTTTCCCAACGGATAGGTCTTAAGATGAACATGGACAAAACAAAGATCATGTTTAATGTCCATGTCACACCTATGCCGGTAGTTGTTGGGAGCACTAAGCTCGAAGTTGTTGACGAGTATGTTTACCTGGGACAAATAGTCCGACTAGGTAAGTCCAACTACGACCGAGAGGTCAATCGACGAATTCAACTCGGTTGGGCAGCATACGGGAAATTAAAGCACATCTTCTCGTTAGGTATACCTCAAAACTTGAAAACGAGACTGTACAACCGTGCGTGTTGCCAGTGATGACTTAGGAACTGAGACGTGGTCCTTCACAGCTGGCCGGATGAGGAAGCTCAAGGTCGCTCAGCGAGCTATGGAGAGGTCTATGCTCGGAGTTTCTCTGCGTGATAAACTTAGAAATGAGGATAACCGCAGTAGAACCAGAGTGACCAACATAGTCGAACGGATTAGTAAGCTGAAGTGGCAATGGGCCGGACATATAGCTCGAAGAACCGATAACCGATGGGGAAAAAAGGTTATCGAGTGGCGGCCTCGTACCGGTGGACGAAGTGTAGGGCGTCCCCCCACTAGATGGAGTGACTACCCGGTAAGATATGCAGGAAGTCAATGGATGCAGGTGGCTCAGGACCGTCCTTTGTGGCGTTCCTTGCGGGAGGCCTATGTTCAGCAGTGGACTTGTGAAGGGCTGTAATGATGATGATGATGATGATGATGAATGAAGTTTTGGTTTTTAAGTTTTAGGAGTGTATAAAAATTTGGGGGCGCTGAAAAATAATTGATTTTCAAAGCAGGCGGTAAAAGAAATAAGTTTGATAATCTCTGGCTTAATGAGAAGGTTCCGACACGTTGCCCTATAGCGTGTTGGCAGACTTCAATGTTCTCAGTACATTTTAAGTCTCAAATATGCTTGTTTTGAGCATGTGATAAATCAGCAAAGTTGCAATGAAGAATTTTTTTTTTATAGGATCGAGTAACAATCGAGCATACAGTCCACCTGATGCTAAGTGGTTACTGTGACCCATAGACATCTACATCTATTCTCAATAAAGACTCAAGATGCAGATGCGTTGTCACCCGTGAGGACTAAGATGGAATGCCTCTTTGCCAGTAAAAAGGGTCTCCGGTTCTCTACACTCACCATACGAAACACAGCAGCGTTAAGCTGCTATTTTACGCTGGTTTTCTGTGAGAGCGTGGTCCTTCCCCGGTCGAGCCGACTCATTCGTGCTACAACCATAATATAGCTGCAGCATGGCTCTACCCCGTAGAAAAATACAGTTGGTTGCGGCGAAGATTGAACTCGATTCACTTGTGTACCATGAAAGTTTAAGTTGAACGCTTATTCCATGAGGTAGCTACTATACTACACGAATGAAAACTGATCCCATCAGTGTTTATGTTTTGCAAAGAATTATTTGCGTGCTCATGGTATAAATGCCAGTCAGAATATTTCTTGTCGAGGCAGAACAGGCGCGATGGACATGGGCCTTTCTGATTATAGGTAGAATTGGCGTTAATCGTTACGCTTGGTAGGCGGACTGCGGATCGCAGACCAGACGTCTTGCACCTTCGATGCTGCTGCATACATATGTCAGTAGTGATGCAGCCGAAGAACGTAGTAGAGCTATGCTGCAGCTATATTAATAGTATAGTTGTAGCACGAATGGGTCGGCTCGACCGGGGAAGGACCATGCTCTCACAGAATACCAGCGTAAAATGGCAGCTTGACACTGCTGTGTTTCGTATGGTGAGTGTAGAGAACCGGAGACCCATTTTACTGGAAACGAGGCATTCCATCTTAATTCTCACGGGTGACGACGCATCTGCATCTTGAGTCTTTATTGAGGATAAATGTAGATGTCTATGGGCCACAGCAACCACTTACCATCAGCTGTACTGTGTGCTCGTTTGTCAGCATATCCTATATAAAAAAGCGTTGTTATCGAATGGAAAGACATATTCTGGCAACTCATTCTACTCCTTTGCTGTATGCATGACGAACAATGTAGCAAGCCGTTTGGTTCGAATGCAGTAAGTCTACAACGAAAGGGAGACTGATCGAGCTTCTGGTTGTACGATAGTGGAAGGGGAAGGTAGGCGTTAATTTATATAATTCCTGCCCTCACGTAGGCTTACAATTCGTCGGAATCCTTTTTTTATGTATGATCACCGATTACTCGAAGACGCCTGTACTGATTTGAAAAATTCTTTTTTTGTTTCAAATGGTATACTTCCCAGGTGGTCCCATTTAAATTTTATCGAAATCGGTCAAGTGGTTTTAACATATAACAATAAATTATATTTATATTGATTCGGTTGTACAAAATTGTTAATTTTACCACTTCTTATTTTTAAAATACGTCGACACAACCCTAAAAAGCTAAAATAATTATGAATGCAGTAAGCGCGAACTCTTAGACAGAGTATTTCCATGTAGTAATTATTAACTTAAAAAATAACAATACAATACAATAAGAATGACAAACGGGCACAAGGTTTGTCTGATGGTAAGTGGCTGGTGTGGCCCATAGACATCTACGAGTATATCTATCCTCGATTACGAATCACAATGCAAATTCGTTGGCCTCCATGAGGACTAAGATGGAATACCTCGTTTCCAGTAGAAAGGATCTCCGGTTCTCTGCACTCACTATACGAAACACAGCAGTATTAAGCTGCTATTTTACGCTGGTATTCTGTGAGAGCGAGATCCTTTCCCGGTCGCGCCGACCCCTACGTGCTTCTACTATAATATAGCTGCCGCATGGCTCTACCACGTATGTAGCAAATTTTTATAATTTTTAATTCTAAAATTATTGAATTAATTCGAAAAATAGATTCGGACTTGTGGACAGAATATAATTCCGTATATGTCGATAGAACCCTAACACACTAAAATAATCATGAATGCGGTAAGCGTTGTCTCTGCGACGGAGCATTTCCAAGTAGCAATTTTCTCTGTTCTAGATAGTCTGTATTCTATACACTGTGATGCGATCAATGTGCTCTAAATAAGTACAAGGGGTCCAGTCAACAATGTGCTTACTAACGCCGTGTAACGAGGGAACTAGCCCGCACAGTTACCGGCCCCGATCCGTCCCAACCGCGTCAATTTATCGGAGCGTTATTGGATGCAAATTTACGAACTAATTCCACAGACCATTCTCGTGGATTAAGGTGTTAAAAATGTATAGCCTGTTATTTAGAATGTCACTTATTATTGTAATTTTTATTAGTTTAAGTGCTTTTTTGTTTCATCAATATCCGCTTGTTCGCGATCTCGACTGAAAACTATTGCTGTGACCCCACAGGATCACTGAGAGGATCCTTTTTGCCATCAAACAACTTCATAATTACAATTTGTAATTTGTATGAATTTCTATGTTTCTCAATGTTGTATGTTGGTCAAATAAATGTTTCTTTCTTTCTTTCACTTCTGGAATATTCTAGAAGCATCTACCTCCTGGTACCTCTGGTCGTCCAGGTCGTGTGGTGATGGCGTAAGAGAATCCATCACCACATACGTCCCGTGGGTGTCGTAAGAGGCGATTTAAAATAAGCCAAAAAGATATAATGGCTTAGATAGATGACGGTATAGCATTTCTTTTCGCCGGGCGTAAAATACCCACATGGATGACGGTCTGCAGCTTTAAAGGTGCGAGATGTCTTTTATTTTACTGCGATATTTAATCTGCCTACCAGGGGTGATGATTAAAGCAAATCAAAATAAGTTTTGTAAGTAGTCAGTACAATCTGTGTTTTAATGTTTTAATTATTTTGGGCGGAACCCTAATTCTCTTTGTAAAAGATAAGTATAAATATAGCCTAAGTTACTCCTTATAATATCAGCTATCTGCCAGTGAAAGTCCCGTCGAAATCGGTCCAGCCGTTTCGGAGATTAGCCGGAACAAACAGACAGACAGACAAACATTTTAAAAATTGCGTTTTTGTTATAAGCACTGTATATACGTTCAAATGCATTTAGTAAAAAGCTGTTATTTTGACATTACAAACAGACACTTCAATTTTATTTATTTGTATAGATTTTATTGTCAAAAAAAGTCACGCAGAGTTCTTTTTTTATAGGATAAGGGTGACAAACGAGCACACGATCCACCTGATGATAAGTAGTTGCAGTGACTCATAGACATCTACATCCATCCTCAACTACGAATTAAAATGCAGATGCGTTGTCATCCGTGAGGACTAAGACAGAATGCCTCGTTTCCAGGAAAAGGGGTCTCCGGTTCTCTTTCTTTCTTGCTGGTTCTTCCCAGGACAGAGGCTTTTCCAATGGTAAGAGTAAAAAATAATTACCTTCAATAAGCATTACTTCTAGTTACAAAATTGTAATCTATATTGAATGAAAATTATTCTATTCTATTTTAATGAATTTTAAGGCCTAAAGATGAAGATGATGATGACAGTAAAATTACCGCTTGTTAAAGTAGAGTAAAGTTACATCCTGGGCACAGGTCCGTACCCGGGACCCTATTACTAAGCCTCGGCTGTCCGTCCGTCTGTCCGTCTGTGTGTCAGCGGGCTGTATCTCAAGATCCGTAATAGGTAGACAGTTGAAATTTTCACAGAATGTGTATTTCTGTTGCCGCTATAAAAAAGAAATAATAAAATTAAATAAAAATTAAAGGGGCTCCCCTACTATAAACGCGTATTACGATGGTACGGAACCCTTAATGCGCGAACCCGACTCGCACTTGGCCGGTCATTTAATATCTCAGACATGCATTCCTCACGATGTTTTCTTCATCAGCGTTACCGTTACAGCCTAATAAAGTCCAGTGTTGAACATAGGCCTCCGTGATAGATTGGCTCATTTGGGGGGACGTTTGCCATATTTGCCATGGTTGACTGGCGGGTTGGGAACCGCGCTTTTTATTTTAAGTCGTTATCAGGAAGACGTTGCTGCCCATCTCCTGATTTGTTTCTCTCTGTCGCCACTTATGAGACCTACGGAATGATATGTGGTAGTGGATATTCTTACACCGCCACTGCACGGTAACGGAGTCCATTCACCGTCGAGCACGTGGTAATCAACACTTAATACGGTCGCTGCAAAAAAGGATTTACAACAAAAACCTAGTTTTTTTAACAGTAAATTTAACGAGGTTGTTATAACCCGTTGTTCGTTATAACACATGATTTGCATGAGCGTCATTTCCGCGCCCCAGTGACGGCGGCAACGAAAGTCCAGAGATTACGATAGACAACGCTGCTTTGCATACTAAAGCCACTGGCCCAATTGGCTTTACCGTTGTGAATTATCGGTTAGTGCCAAAAGTGAGTCAGTGGAATGACAATGGAATACATACAAATACGTGGTAGAGCCAAGCTGCAGTTATATTATAGTTGTAGCACGAATGGGTCGGCTCAACCGGGGAAGGACCACGCTCTCACAGAAAACCAGCGTAAAATAGCAGCTTAACGCTGCTGTGTTTCGTATGGTGAGTGTAGAGAACCGGTGACCCTTTTTACTGGGCGAGGCATTCCATCTTAGTCCTCACGGGTGACAACGCAACTTCATTTTGATTCTTAATCGAGTATAAGTGTAGTCTGTCTATGGACCAAAGTATCCATTTACCATTAGGTGGAGTGTGTGCTCGTTTGTCACTCCTATTCTGTAAAAAGACACATCACATATTTGCGTCTAACAATACTCACGGGCCACAGGATGCAATTGGGTGATGCATTTCTTAAGGCTCTACCACACGGATTTTATTATATTTCAAGCTCATTCATACTTGTCCATCTAACAGATAGCTATATTTATTGATAGAAAAATCTAGATACAAATTAATGCGAGATCGTGAATAAAACGAGTCATCATTAGCATTAATTAAATACTTTCTAAATGATTCCCGCCGGTCTCTTCTTCTTATCATTAGGTCCTAATACTGAAACTACTTTCTACAGTCAACTTATTGTATTGATATGCAAATAAAATTGCATTTTGCGACATTGCTTTCTTTTTTATTTGATATTAATGGTAACTGTGTTATATTTTGTCCGGGTAGTGGTGGTATAATATACACTACCCCATATCCCTTCGGTGCCGTTAGAGGCGACAGAGGGAGACAAACCAGAAGATGGGTAGCATCGTCTTCCTAATAAAGACTTAAAATAAAAACTGCGTTAGCAAACGCGCTATTACAGGATAAGACAAATCGCTTAAATGATCCCTAATCCCTAAAAGGTTTAGAACCCCTGGTTTACATATAATTTAAAATCTCAACGTGAACTAAATGTTAATACACTGACGTAAAGTTGTTTTGACTTCCAGTTAATTGCTATCGTGTGTCAAAATTCAAACATTTTTTCAAATATGCTATACGTTATCTAAACAAATTGGCTATTGGAAGACACCTCCACTAATTCTGTATTTAGAATGCGTTTCACGGTCTTTAGACGAATTGTTTATGGTGCTAGCGTCATGGAGGACTGGATCTGACACGTGTACTAAAGTCAGCACAGTTACTATATGGTGCTGTTTACTTTGTATACAAAAAGTTCAGAAGTTGTGCCGCCCGTTGTGCAATGTTTATCATTATATCATCAGCTGTCGAGAACACATGCGTGGGCAGATGGGCTTTGTGTTTTGTAAACATTATACTACCTCGCCATATTGATCCAATTAAAATTAAAATTTATTTTTATTTGTGAATACAGGTAATACAGAACAGGTAACACAAAATCGATCTTTCAAAAATTGCGTTCGCTGCATTCAAACCTACCTATACAAATATTATGGATAGAATTAATTAAATCTTCTACATTACTACAGTTAAATTATTTTGTTATATTACTTATATTGTAATTATATTTACATTATAAATAAATTGTAATGTCATGTAATTGTATTGTAATATACATTAATTAGTAATGATATTTACAATATTTAGTCAAATCGAATGTCAAAAAGATTATATTCATTACCATTATCAACTTGTACCGGTATCGATAACATTTTGCATATTATTTTTATTTTTTATTTATTAGGATTACTAACGATTAAATAATATATTATTACATCTTTAAAGAAAATTAAACGCGATGAAATCCGTAAAATTAATTACATTTAATGTGTAGTATTCGCATAAATGTAAGAAATCCTAATCTAGTATAGAATAAATTATATACTAAATTATATATTATACTATATATATTGTTCTATTATATACTAATTAAATATCCTAAGCGCAAATACACCCGCTTTAATAGATTCAAATTATTATTAGCGTCGAGAACAGACTGCAGGAAATGCGGATGTTTTATTGCACTAAATGCGGTCTAATGAACGCATGTTGTGCTTTACTTCTTGACTTTACGTTACTTACGTAACATATACAGATATGAAAAAATCTGGATATGTTAACGATTTAGAAGTTTTTCGTAAGACGTCGTATCATCATGTCGTTTGTTTGATTATGTTCACTACTTTTTGTTCCTTTCCCGCCTAAAATGGTACCTATGTCATTTTTGCATGAAATTCGGTCTGAAGTACATCATTTATCATCAAAATTAGGTGTCAATTTTTGTATTTGAGTTTTATGTATATTCTTTTATAGAATAAGGGTGACAAACGAGCAAACAGTCCACCAGATGGTAAGTGGGTGCTGTGGCCCATAGACATCTACATTTATCTTCAATTAAGAATCAAAATGCAGATGTGTTGTCATCCCTGAGGACTAAGATATGCTGATATTCGTGGAATAAACTATAACAATTTTATAGTAATATCCGATGACCAATTTTATAATGCCAATATCTATTTAAAAAAAAAACGTGTGTCTATATTATTTTTAAAAGTAAATATTATTTTCGTTTAGCAAAAATATCATATTACTACTTGCTTCATGCTAATATAACTAGTCTCCGACGAAATTGAGTCCTGCAACTTTTTTCTAGACGAGGCGAAACTGTGGCGAGGCGCCATTCATTTGCATATTTGCATAATATGTTAAAATCAATAATTATCGCCCATGTTAAAACTTAAATAAATGTTTATGAATAAATGACCGATATTTTAATTTCAGGAGAGTACCAATTTCCACAGAATTTAGGAATTATTCCCTAAAATATCTTCGACATTAATTTTAAAGATATTTTTTTTTATTTAAGAGATGTGATAATATAAAAAAATACATTGAAATCTAAGCACTTTTTAAATGTCTATAAATCTATGGCTATGCTATTTACTACGGGCCGCGGATTTGAATGCCGTAAGGAGTAAGCTTTCGTATGTTTTCAAATAACTGCTGCGGGTACGGATGTATGACCATGTGCAATTAATGTATGTGAAACGCCACTACGATGTAGAAGAAATTAGTGTGTGGATAACGTTTTTAGTCTAAAAAAAATAAAAAATATGTAAAATATGTGCATTGTCGCCTGCATGTATTTTCTTATGAACTACATTATAGTTATTTTAGATCTGGCGATGGCAAAGACAAAAAATAACTGTTTGAAGAAACATTTCACACAGAAATAGTTTAACGAGCGGTTGGTCGTAAACTTTATAAAATAGAGTAACTTTTCTTTGGAGTTAACCAATAAAATGTGTCCAGCTTTTTGTCTACGATATATTTAAATATATCTTTAAACGTTAAAGTAATGTTATAAAAATTAATGAACGACAATAAAACATGTAAAGTTTTTTTTCCCGACTTCAAAAAGAACATACAATCAAATTGAGTACCTCCTGTAATCAATTTGATTGTATGTTCTTTTCTACCGACTTCCAAAAAGGAGACGGTACTCAATTCGACGCGTATGTTCTTTTTTTATGTGTGTTACCTCATAACTTTGTACTGGGTGAACCGATTAATATGATTACTTTTTATATGAAAGCTGATACTTCTCGTGTAGTTCCATATGAATTTGATCAAGGTCAGACCAATAGTTTCTGAGTTATTTGAGTTATTATTAATAACTTATATTGAAGTCGGCTGTACAAAATTTTTAATTTTAAATTATTTATATGTGTTAACCTCATAACTTTTTTCTAGGTGAACCGATTTCGATGATTCTTTATTTTTATTTGAAAGCTGGTGCTTCTCGTGTGGTCCCATATCAATTTGATCAAGGTCTGACCAATCGTTTTTCAATTCTTTTTTAAATTTTACCATAATATTTTTTGTGATAGAAAGCTGGCCATCAGTATTATAAATTTGGATTTAAATTGATTATACAATTGCATTCTTCTTCTTTCGATCAGAAACGAAACTAGCAGGTATATTATGACTGCAAACGAATGGCTCGTCTCAACCGGGGAAGTACCGTATCTGCACAGAACAGCTTAGAAATAGCAACATAATGCAGCTGTGTATCGTATGATGAGTGGACATCTGTAGACGAATTGTCGTTCTGCAGTACTGGCTAAGAATTCTAATTTTAAATTAATTTTATTTTAAAAATAAAACATGGAATACTTTTGTCAAAATTAGTCATTTGTTTATTGGTTATCGTTATGTTTTCAACGCATTTTAATGTTTTTTCGTCATCATATGGATATGTTAATAATTCAAGTAATTATGGAATATGAGTACCGTCGTGGTATCAACGCGGCACAAGCGAGACGTCTCAAGGCGGGCTTAGAAAAAATCGATTATCATCTGATCACGACTTCAACGGCGTTTAAGTAGGTATGTATGTCTAATTTTATACTACGCTATGTCTAATGTTACGATAGCGTAGACATAACATTAGACATACCTACTTTTTATTGGCATCATTACATTGACATGATATACATATTGACTATCGTTAGTCTCGCCGTAAGCGCCACTGCTGATCACATGGTCTTGGGTTCGAATCCCGGATCGAGCCAAAATCAGTTATTGGAGTTTTCATGTCAAGAATTCTCAACAGCAGCCCGAAGTCAAGAAGTTGGCGGTGTTCCACTCATCACTCAGTGGCTGTTGTTTTGATGATGTTGAAGTGTAACGACCTGCCTGAAGTATACACATTTTCACTTAAGACATTATTACATAAAAAAGCAAAAATAGACGTTATAATTAACATCATAAATTCTACATTTATTTGTTATGTTTTCAATGTGTACTCGCAACGAAGCGTATCACGTGTGTCAGTTATTACTAGGGTTGTCGGACGTCCCTTATTTTAAAGTACGTCCTCTATTTCAGACCCAAAATTGACCTTGTCCTCTAATTTGAAATCTTTAATAGGTGACAAGACAATATCGCGCCTATTCGACACTCTCTCTGCTAGTTGAGGTCAAAGAATTTGAAAAACACTTTCGGGTGACGCGCGATGTTAGAGAGACAATGTTACTTTGCATAGTAACATTGCCTTTATATTAATAACTGTTGCCACTGGTACCATAACAGCATTTTATTGAGAACTATATAATATCTAACTATATAATATTATTTACTATATGAGATGGGTAGCAGTGTCTTCCTAATTCCTAATAATGACTGAAAAACAAACTGCGGTTGCCAACCCACATGCCAAGCGTGGCAACTATGGCAAATATTCCCTCCATTTCATCACCATCCATAGGCAATACGTGGACGAGGCCTATGTTTATATACGTGGTAGAGCCATGCTGCAGCTACATTAGTAGTATAGTTGTAGCACGAATGGGTCGGCTCGACCGGGGAAGGACCACGCTCTCACAGAATACCAGCGTAAAATAGCAGTTTAACGCTGCTGTGTTTCGTATGATGAGTTTAGAGAACCGGAGACAATTTTTACTGGAATAGAGGCATTCCAACTTAGTCCTCACGGGTGACAACGCATCTGCATTTTGATTCGCAAACGAGGATAAATGTAGATGTCTATGGGTCACAGCAACCACTTACCATCAGGTGGACTGTGCTCGTTTGTCACACTATTCCTATAAAAAAATGTTCAGCAGTGGACTTTAATATGCTGTAACAGTAACGGTATGTGATATCCATTAATTTCATACTCCTTAATTACCGTGTAGTGGCGGTGTAAGAACATGCACTACTACAATACACAGGAAATGAAATTAGGAGATGGGCAGCAGCGTCTTCTTAAGAACGACTAAAAATAAATAAATTTGCCATAGTTTGGCTTGGCAAGCGTGGCAATTTTGGCAAATATGAGGCAATCTATCGGGGAGACCTAGGTTCAGCAGAGGACTATTATAGGATGTAACGGTAACGGTAACTGTCCATTATTTAGTTTTATCAAATTCTCTAAAACATGAAACGGAAGTTGGCAACCCTAGTTACTACGTAGTAGCACACTACTGCAGATTAATTAGCGGTGGAGCGGAGATATTAAATTGCTTTATGAAATATGTTACGACTTACTTAGCTTATAAAAAAAATCACTTCCTCGGGTGTACGGTATGACTGCGTAACACTAAGTACTATACTTTTTTTACAAGGCACCATTATCCGAAGTTCTCCCGTTTTCGAGTTCACCGTAAATCTTTTTAGTAGATTTTAAAGTAGGTAAAACTCCTTTATCGACGTAATTGACAAATTTAGTACGGTATTAAAATATAAAATATAAACGTATAATACGTTTATCAATAATAATATTTTTAATTAAAATGAATAAAATAAAAATAACAATAAAATATTTATTTGCATAAAACATGGTACATTTTGAGGTCTTATAATATAGTGTGAACATGCATGTTTTACCCATTTATCAGTATGCAAATATTAAGTCGACATGCAATAAATGAATAATTAAAATTACAAAATTACAATAACGTTTCATATCAAAATTTAATAAAACAGTATATTGTCAATAAATTTATGATGTAAAAAGAGAAATATAAAAAAAATATAAAATAAGAAATAAAAAAATATTAATTAACAAATACAAATAAATGAGTTACTAACGTCTATTAAAATGACACGTCATTTAAAATAATATTTCTTTCATGATAAGATAAGAAAAAGAGCGAGGGAGATGGGATAAAAAAATACTGTCCCGCTCTACTGTGAATGCCAAGAGTTTTAGAAGCCAATTTAGGCTTACCTCCCAAGCGACCGCGGAACTAAGTGTCACTCGATATGTCGACGCCGAGGATTCCGATGCTGGCTGAGACAGAGAGGGCACTCCGCCCTGGAATTAGGTATATAATGAAGGGTTCTTTGTAGCGCATGGCTTTTCTTATTATGGTCTATACTGAAAATCATTTAACGCTTAGGATGTTTATTTGATTATATTATGACCTTGATCTTAAAATTGGTAGTTTAGACCCATTTCACTGGAAATGAGGCATTCCATCTCAGTTCTCAGGGATGATAATGCATCTGCATTTTGATTCTTAATGGAGAATGTAATGAAATGTAAATGTCCATGGACCACAGCATCCACTTATCATCAGGTGGACTGTGTGCTCGTGTTGCAGTTTTTTTTTTACTATCGGAGAGACGGCTCCGTGGCGCAGTGGCTTAGCAATGAGTTGCAGCGTTAAGGGCCGCGGGTTCAAATCCCGCACGGAACAAATATTTGTATGGCCTATAAATAATTGTTCTAGGTCTGGATGTTTGTCCTTGTGAAATCTATGTATGTAAACTGCCCCCGTGGTCAGGAGAAAATCCTAGTGTGGAGGTAACGTCGTTTATAAAGAAAAAAAAGAAAAAGTTTTTTTTTTATTTCTACAAAAATGTTATTCGATGTTATCTACAAGATGCAAAAACCATAACATATTACCCTACTTTACGCGTTATTTCCGAGTGCTTTGTACGGTTTTATAATCACATAGCGTTTCATGTCTAACATTATAATTTGTATCTAATAGGTAAATCTAAAGATCGTTCTGAACAGTTTTATCTTCTAATAATGATAAAATATCATCTAATCTAATATTAGTAACAAAAATTATTTGAGATCTTTTACATAATGTATTGTATATATAATATAATATACATCGCTCTATCATATGGTCATTTTATTAATGTATTGTATTATTATTTCTCATATCCAGAATGAAATGAAAATTATTATTTTATTTATTTACGCAAATACTAAACAACTGATACAAAAATAATAATTAATCAGTTTTATTTGAATTTACATATTATATTATACATCATATTTTTATTAAATTGAAATTAAATGAACGGAAGTGATGTGGTAGAAGTGACAGTACTGGATCCGCCATCCGCCATTCGGCTACTATCGTGAATTACTCCTAGGACTTTTTTACCTGGAATACCAATACAATGCTAATAATGTTTACGGTCAAGTAATCCTCAGGAGGTTATTAATAATTTTTTATAGGATAGGGTGACAAACGAACACACAGTCCACCTGATGGTAAGTGGTTGCTGTGACCCATACATCTACACCTATCTTCAATAAAGAATCAAAATGCAGATGCGTTGTCACCCGTGGCAACTAAGATGAAATGCCTCTTTTCCAGTAAAAAAGGTCTCCGGTTCTCTACACTCGCCACACGAATAACAGCAGTGTTAAGCTGCTATTTTACGCTGGTAACGCTGGTATTCTGTGAGAGCGTGGTCCTTCCCCGGTCGTGGCGACCCACTCGTGCTACAACTATACTAGCAATATAGCTGCAGCATGGCTCTACCACGTATAATTTGTTGTAACGCATTTGCATTTTGATTCTTAACCGATGAGTTTAGTGGTGGTGCAAAAGAACTCATCGCCATATCTTTGATGAATTTCGGGAAAGTTCATAATACCCTGGCCAGTCCAGGATAGTTATATCATCTATACTTATATTAATACTAATAATATTATAAAGAGAGAGAGCTTTTGTGAGTTTGTTTGTATTAAAGTTAGTAAAATTTACTTTGCCTATATCCACCACTAATCCCACACCACTACCCTTGGAAAGACACACCACCGACGATAATCCAGCATCCTCAGTTGAAGTAGTCTCTGCGCTGGCTGACTGCTAAGTTAGCTAAGGTAAGAAACACCCTTTTATTTTCTTAAGCGGATATAGGCAAAGCAATTTTTACTAATTTTAATGTAATGGCTTTCCACAAAATAACGCCTGATTCTATTAATTAGTTTGTTTATATACGGAGTAGCCTCCGGAACCACTGCATCTACTAGAATTTTTTTCCACCATTCGAAAGGTTCGTTACTCCTCGCAGACGTAGGCTGCGTATTGTATATTATGATGTACATGTATTGACGTAGGATGTATATTGTATATTATGTATATATAAAAGTCGTGCTTTTTAAGAGCTTTCATAGCGTACGTTGTGACAATAGTTGAAGTTGTACGAAAATAATATATAGCTGAATAATTCCCTTTAAAAGTTATAAGTCCGTGACAGCGTATTATGTCTATTTTTTTAAAAATAACTCACAGTAACCATTTTTTAGGGTTCCGTATCCAAAGGGTAACAAATTTTCACAGAATGCGTATTTCTGTTGCCGCTATAATAACAAATAATAAAAATAAAAATATATTAAAAATTAAAGAGGGCGCCCATACTAGAAACGTGTTTTTTGCATACATAGTATTAAGTCTTGTACGATGGTACGGAATCCTTCATGCGCGAGTCCGACTCGCATTTGGCCGATTTTATATAAAAACTCTCGCGCGACATAATAAGTACGGTGGCGGTCGCCGCGGGAGAGACAAAACTTAGATAATTGTTCCACCCAGGCAAAGCAGGAACGGACCGCTAGTATTGTATAAATGTGCAGCACGCGTCCACTGACTTATTGAGAGCCACCGTGAAAGTGAAGTAATGAATAATGATATTCGGCGCAGCCGGAAAGCGGAACCGGCGGTTACGTCACGCCGGCCGCGAAGAGCTCCACCAAATGGGTTACTGTACTTCAAGAAAACCAGCGTGTTGGTTAACAATGCTCACAACTTGTTTAACTTGTATATCTATACATATAAAAAAAATTCAAATGTCTGTCTGTAATATTTAAATAACTGGCTTCTATTAAGGCTGGGTGTTCCTGTTTTTGTCCGTTTTAAACTTGGTTTTTGATAGGCAAATTATTGCATTTAGAATCTGAAAAATAAATAAAAAATTTAGAAACATTCTTACTTCTTACGATGTACCCGGTCAATGCACGATACAATACAATTTTCTCGATAGAAAAAAATACCGAACTACGTTCGGTTCGTTACGTTTTTACTAGCCATATTTCATTTTAAACAAGTACTAATACTCCTTTTTTTCTATAAATAATATCAATTTATAGGTAATTTATTTTGGAATCGATTCAACCCGATCGTTTTTATTTCATTATATTTATTAAAAAATTATCGATTTTTCAAGTGATTTTCGATCCTTTTCGTCGCTTGTCAGTGTCCCGCGGGATGTTGCTGTGATAAGACCTGTGCCAAATATTTGCACGAATCGCGAAGGAAATATGGTAAGTTACCTATATTTATTTTTCAGCGCCGCGTCGGCGATGTCCGCATATGTATAAATACACGCTTGGAACACATGGCCTTAAGCCTAGTGTAATATTAGAATTTTTAAAATGTTTGTCTGTTTGTCCGGACTAGTCTTTGGATTGTGATAAAACTTTACGAATACATAGAGAGCAATACCAGGAGGGATCTAGGCCATATTTTTTTTAAAAAAAAGCAAAAATTGATAAATGGCCTTTGATTATCTTATAGATCCCATCCAAACAAAGCCGGGGCGGGTTGCTAATCTCTATATAAAAATCCTGTGTACGTGTTTTCGTATTAATTCTTTTTCTCTTGAACGGTTAGACCGATATTGATGAAGTTTTTTGTGGTACTCATAGGGTCACCTGAATGATTCTTAGCTATAATTGGACCTGATAGATGGCGCTGTTGATGAGATCCAGAAATCACCGCTAGTTGCGATCGCTAGTTATGTTTAATTTACTACGGTTTTAATATGATAAATGGACAATACGTGCAAGAATGCATCTCGAAAGTATATTACTAAAAGAGCAAAAAATGTAGTTATAATATACTCGTATATTTATGTATATAGCACATTTATTTATTATATAGACAACGAAACAGACAACAATCAAAAAAAACATTTAAAAAAAAACTGAAACTTTACATGGTGCCTCTGGGGTACTATGGTTGTGGTATTTTATAAGTAATTCAATTATAAATAATTAATAATTATATTATTAAGATTACGATTCATTGTCATCTAGGCGAGCGGATCATTAAATCAGGAGAATCATTAAAATCAATTAATGAAAATATCGCTTCGCATATATACAAAAAACATATATAGTCGAATTGTAAGCCTCTATTTTTGTATTTGTAAGTTGGCTATAAGAAGTTATTCTTTAAATAAATTATAACCGGGCTAAATATACAAGAAAACATTTCCTTGCCCTAAAAACCCCCTCAGAAATGAGAGGAGGCCTGTGCCCAGCAGTGGGACGTATACATAGGCTGTAACTTTAACCTTTAAATTTAAATATAAAAGTAAAACAATTAAAACATTTCATTCAAACAACTGTAATTTTTAATTTGCTTGTTGTATTTTATCGTATGAATAAATTGTATACAAGTATTGAATAAATGTGAAAATGAAAAAGTGACATGTACCACCGTAGATTTTACACTTCCATAATCAGACAAGTGCGCATATAATAATGAAGCACTACATAAACAAAAGCGCTAACATTCATCTCACACTAACTGGGTCAGGTGGCTCATATATCTGTAACACAGACATCAGACGCCTTGACTTCGCACTGTCAGCTACGTTTTAATATGCTCGAAGATGTGGTGATAGATAGGCTTTGCCGCTATTGATTTAGTTATATATGGTAAGTTTTTTTCGAGGTTCTACTGCATCTTGGCGACGAGGAAAGTACAAAATTCTGTTACAACATTAAGTTAATAACAATTCAAATGACAAACCCAATGGTATACACAGGAATTAAAAATCCGAATGGGCGTTATATAAACTCAATCCCACCACTAAGATGAATCTAACGTCATCCCTTATAATTCTAAAACACATTAAGCCATTTAGGATACAGAGCGTGTCAAAGAAATAAACATAATGTGTGGACAATGCAAATAAAAACGGGCAAAAGCTGACCATTTGCCCGTTTTTATTTGCAGTCCTATCGTGCGCCAACAGTACCTACATAGTTCTATTTTGTCATAGATTTATATAATTCAATACGTAACTAGCCATCAAGTTATTACAAGTAATAAGGAAAATATATTGTTGCGCGTATAAATACAAACGTCAAAGAATAGAGATTCCATTAAAAGCATTTCATGCAAAAAAGCCAAGTCTTGAGCTCAAGTTTATGTGACTTAATACGAAACTTTGTTTCATATTAATAAATACTGCTAATACAGAATTTAAATTTATTAGCACTTTTCTTATTCACGTTGCATATAAATCAGCTAATGTAAACTTTTAACGAGTCAACGCTTCAGAGAAAACAAAATTCATCCGCACTAACTCGCCGTGGAAAGGACCAATTCATACTCAAGTGCAATGATGGTGCAATCAGTCAATACTGAAAGCAGGACGGAAAGGTTCATTATACAGAGAGATGCGTGGCAATGACCTTGAAACTTAAGTGCGTAAATTTGTGTGAAATGCGTGATTGTTGTCATCATCATCGTCATCATAAACATCGGCCTTTTTCAGTTCACTGTTGAAATAGACCTGTCTAGAAATGCGCCAATATTTTCATTGTCATGTATTGGTAAAAAAATCCATTACCACATTTCATTCCATGGGTGTTTTAAGTATTGTCTATGGAAAATTCCAGAAGAATCTTATGGCTTCCGATAGATTGCGGTGTATCCTCTCGTTTAAGGCGGGCCACATACATACGGAATTCCGTTTCGAGATACCGTTTCGATATTCCGATTCGGAATTCCGAACGCAGCAAGTTCATATAAAATATATGACCCGCCACACACGTACGGTAATTTTCCGTACGGAATTTTCTCCGATTCGAGATTCCGTATGACCACCTGTGTGTTCGGAATCCCCAACGGATAAAAGCCCCTCCAAACGCAAGTCTTCCAAAGACTTTGTATGAGTCGCAACACACATTCGTAAATTCCACACGGAACGCGCTCAGTGTTCGTCGCACGACGAGCACAGTATAAATATGAATTCCTACTATATATTTATACTGTGACCGAAGCGAGTAGGTGTGTTTATGTACGTTTTTACATTTAATCTTATATGTGTATATCTTTTCTTAACCTTTCATCTTATTTTGTTTAATAATTCGTCGAAAGGGTTTACAGACGTCCATATTTAAAAAAAAATCTTTGGATCTCTTTTTACATAATATTGACTATATTGAAACCTTAGGGGGATGAGTCGCTCGCGTCCGTAGGCTTCGACCACCTAATCCTAGGCCCACCCTACACGTGTCCCCCGGGTGGTGCTAAACGAGCGACAAAGCCGAAACGACAGACTCGGCTCCTCGCCGTATGGTAGCGGCATAAAATCTACCACCACTTAGTTCGCACCATGAGACAAGAAGGAAAAGAAATGGCCCCGAGTTCCCGGCGCCCCTTTAATGGGGCAGGGGTGCGAAGAATCTCCGGGAGAAAAACCGGTGACGAGGTTCGCCACCCGTCACGTCCTGTCTCCCCGGGGGGCGAAAAGTGGATTGCGGAGGCCCGTCTGGCTACGCTGAATGTATGTGGAGCAATGAATGATAAGATGGATGAAGTATGCGAAATGATGAATGATAGAGGAATAGATGTGTTATGTGTAAACGAGACGAAACGAAAGGGAAGAGATGTCACTGCACATGGCATGTATACCGCTTACTGGTCTGGAGTAGACGAGACCGAGCGGGCATGCCAAGGAGTCGGTGTCATCCTTTCAGAAAGAATGGGTCAATGCGTGAAAGAGTATGAAAGTGTTAGCCCAAGGCTGCTGTGGATGCGAATGAAAGTGGGCTTAAAGAAGTTGTTTGTGCTAGGGGTGTACGCCCCAGATATGTCTAAGCCCACTTATATCCGAGAGCAGTTTTGGGACATGGTAAGGCTGGTGTTGATGAAATGTAAGAAAAATGAAAATATTATTATGTTAGGAGATTTTAATGGAAGGGTTGGGGTGAAGAGGTCTGGTTATGAAAGGATATTAGGAACGTTTGGCGATGAAAGAATAAATGAGAATGGTGAAGACCTCCTCACCGTATGTGTGGAAAAGAATCTTTTTGTGGCGAACACTTTCTTTCGCCATAAGAGGATTCACATGTATACATGGGAAAGAGGGGATGATAGAAGCATGATAGATTTTATAATTGTGGATGAAAGAATGAGGAGCGCAGTGGTAGATACAAGGGTTTACCGGGGGTCCAACGTAGGGACGGATCATTACTTGGTCTTATGTCGAATTAATGGTCTATTCAGACGTTGGCGGCATCGGACATCGGTGTCTACCACTGCGTTACAGCGTATAAGAATAGAGAGGTTACAAGATGAAGGTGTGAAAGAGAAGTATAAATGCAGATTGAGGGAAAATATAAGTGGGTTGAATGAATTATGTATGAATGATTTAGAATTGAAGAATGTATGGAATAATATTAAGAAAGTTTTGGTGGATGCAGCCACCGAAGTATGCGGTGTAAGTAAGAGAACGAATGAAAGGAAAAGTAATACGTTGTGGTGGGATGATGAGGTACGGATGGAAGTTGAAGCAAAGAAGAGAGCATGGCTAGATTTACTAGCAACTAAAGCTGGTAATTCTGGCGGTATGAATGATGAGATTGAAAGAAAAAAGGCAGACTTTAGACGTATAAATAAGAGAGTAAAAGAAGTTGTTGAAAGGAAAAAGCAAGAAAGGATAGATAAGAATGATAGAAGGATATCTGATAACTTCCAGGCAAATATTAAAATGTTCTGGAAGCTCGTAAGAAAGGAAGAAAGGGGAAATTCAAAACAGCCTAGAATAAATGCTATACGAGACGAGAATGGCTGCATGCTGAATGATGAAGTTTCGAATTTAAAGAGATGGAAGGAATACTTTGAAAGCGTGTTTAAGAGTGAAGAGTCGTCTGGAATAAGTGAAATAGAAATTCCGGAAGAAGTGGAGAAAGGTAGGGAGATAAGTGTAGATGAAATAATGAAAGCAATGAAAAGCATGAAAGCAGGTAAGGCAGCCGGATATGATAGAGTATCACTCGAAATGCTGAGGGCTGGTGAGGGTGTGGTTACAGGCCTGCTGCACACCTTGTTTAATTTGTGTTGGGAACTGAAACGGGTACCGGAAGACTGGTGCAAAGCCGTTATAGTCCCAATATATAAGGGAAAGGGGTCGCAGCAGGACTGTAAAAACTACCGTGGTATCAGCTTGCTTAGCATTGTGGGTAAACTGTATGCTAAGGTGTTAATTGAAAGAGTTATGGAAGAAACTGATGGAAAAATTTGGGATGTGCAAGCTGGATTTAGAAAGGGGATGGGGTGTACGGATCAAGTCTTTTCCATGCGCATGATAGCGGAGAAGTTTTTGGCTAAAAACCAGAAAGTTTTTTGTGCGTTCATGGACTTGGAAAAGGCTTATGACAGAGTGGACAGGAATGTGTTATGGCAAACACTGAACTCATTTGGGTTGAGCGCTGGCTTGATACAGGCATTAAGATCTCTTTATAGGGACTCTAGTGCTTGTGTCAGGATCAACGGGGTCTACTCGGACTGGTTTGGCATTCATAAAGGTGTCAGACAGGGATGTGTGGCTTCCCCGTGGCTGTTTAACTTATTTATGGACAGTTGTTTGCAAACTTTGAAAGTTGAAGAATGTGGGTTGAGAATGGGTGAGTCAACCGTCAAATGCCTTTTGTACGCCGATGATCAAGTCATATTTGCATCGTCGGCGGCCGAGTTGCAAATGATGGTTACTTTAATGAATTGGTCATTGAAAGAAAGGGGTATGAAAGTGAACGCAAGTAAGACGAAAGTGATGGTTTTTGAAAGAGAAGAAAGTAAAACTTTATGTGAAATAAGAATAGAAGGGGAGTTGATTGAGCAAGTGGATGAGTTTGTATATTTGGGATGTTTATTTAGCAGGGATGGTAGATATGATAAGGATATAGAACGACGAGTGAACGCAGGAAATAGAGTGAATGGGGCTCTACACGCTATTATGAGGAGTCAGAATGTGTCAACTAAGGCACGTATGGCAATTCATAATGCTGTGTTAGTCCCTACTTTAATGTATGGTAGTGAAAGTTGGGTCTGGCAGAAGAAGCATGAGAGTAGAATAAATGCTGTAGAAATGCGTTCCTTAAGGAGTATGCTAGGGCTGAATCTGAATGACAGGGTGAGAAATAGTGTGATAAGAGAAAAGTGTGGTTTGCAAGATGACGTTGTGACAAGGATTAAGAAAGGAATGCTTCGGTGGTTTGGTCATGTAGAAAGAATGAACGAGGAAAGAGTGACAAAGCAAATTTATGTTGCGGAAGTGAACGGCAGGGTCGAGAAGGGACGCCCTAGACGAAGGTTTATCGACCAAATCGGCGATACATTAAAAATGGGCCAGATTAGGAGTACCCTTAACCGACGAGCGTGTATGCGTAGATATATGGATGTAAAAGAGGCGAGAGAGGTGTGTCAGGATCGCGCCAAATGGAAGTCCGTAGTCTCTGCCTACCCCTCTGGGTGACAGGCGTGAGTGTTTATGTTATTATGTTATTATGCAACCTTAGGGTGACAAGGGGATGCACCCAGTAACAATGATACTGCAACAATGGAATCGCAATCAGAAAATCGTCGTCATTGTTCGCTGGCAGAATGTCTAGACGCAATGGCTAACGTCTCTCAACTGAGCCTTGTTATTCCTAACGGAAATAAACGTATGTGTGTGATTCCATTCCGGAATCCCGATTACGACCCGAAACGGAATTCCGTATGTATGTGGCCGGCCTAAGTGAGACGTAAAATACACAAAGCGGCGACGGCCAACAGCGTCAGATGCGAAACCTCTGGTACTCCGATTGTCAAACCACTTGCTAAGCGTCGCTATAAAGTGAATCCTCCCAACGATTGAAGCCCGTGTTTACCAGAAGACATTAACGGGATGATAAAAAGGAAGAAAATGCTAGTAATGCATTATTTTTAAAGTTGTTAGAACTTAATTTGCCTATATCCGAGAAACTTGAAACATTTTCCCGGAATCACTATGCTCGGAATTATCAAGCTGTGCAATGAAATCAAAATGGCTTGTTAAGCGCAAAGTTGATATCTGCTGTTGCAATGCTGCTGCTACCCTCAACCGAACTGTTAGTTCAGATTTTTTTTTTTATAGGATAAAGTAACAAACGAGCATACAGTCCACCTGATGGTAAGTGGTTACTGTGACCCATAGACATCTACATCTATCCTCAATAAAGACTCAAGATGTAGATGCGTTGTCACCCGTGAGGACTAAGATGGAATGCCTCTTTGCCAGTAAAAAGGGTCTCCGGTTCTCTACACTCACCATACGAAACACAGCAGCGTTAAGCTGCTATTTTACGCTGGTTTTCTGTGAGAGCGTGGTCCTTCCCCGGTCGAGCCGACCCATTCGTGCTACAACTATACTACTAATATAGCTGCAGCATGGCTCTACCACGTATAAAATAGAATTTTTGAATCGCTTTTCCGCTATTTGTCGAGCCACGCTCGTCCATCGGCTAGTTTTTTTTTGGATGAACGTAAACCATGTTTGACTTATATTCCATGATCCCCCGCCAAAATCTAATCCGCTTGATGTTAAGTGTAAAGTCTTAAATGGTAAAAACGTTAGCCGCGAAATGTAGGTGGTTGTTCTAGAGACTATGGATATGTTTTTGTTTTTCTTATTTTTTTTTAACGTTACCTCCACACTAGGATTTTCTCCTGTATCGTGGAGGCAGTTTACAAACATGAATTGGACGAGGACAAACATCCAGACCCGGAACAATTATTTGTAGGCCATACAAATACTTGTTCCGTGCGGGATTCGAACCCGCGGCTTCCAGTGCAACAACTCATTGCTAAGCCACTGCGCCATTGAGCCGGCCATGCCGATATATTATCCATATTTCAATTATTTTTCGGGCCATTGCACCAGATCCTTAATTTGACCATATTGTCAATTTCATCGAATTCAAGAGGGTTGTGTGCATACTTATAGATTTACAAACAGAAAAATCTGACTCATCATAACAACTTCCTTAAGAAAAGTTTAAAAAATTAAACAACAATTTGCAATTTATATTTTTATAGAATAAGGATGACAAACGAGCACATAGTCCACCTGATTGTAATTAGAGTTTGTGGCCCAAAGGCATCTACATTTATCCTCGATTAACGGTCTGAAGCGTCAGTAGCCTAAGGGCAGGGCGCGGACTGCGAACTCGAAAAGGTCGTGGGTTCGAACCCGCCATTCGACTACTGTCGTGAACCACTTCTAACTCAAGCATTTTAAGCTTACCAGAAGTGGTTAAAGGGAATATTAGTAATGTTTAATGGCATTAATAGTATTTAAAAAAAAAATCAAAATACACATGCGTAGAGTCACCTCTGAGGACTGAGATGGCATGCCTGGTACCTAATAAAAAGGGTCTCCGGTTCTCTACACTCACCATACGAAACACAGCAGCGTTAAGTTGCTATTTTACGCTGGTATTCTGTGAGAGCGTGGTCCTTTCCCGGTCGAGCCGACCCATTCGTGCTACAACCATAATATAGCTGCAGCATGGTATTGCTAACCACGTATGAATTTGCATACAAATAAGCTGAAGCTTGTAATCTTTAAGCCAGAAGAAGCCAAAAATGATTTGAATCAAATGTTTAGCAATGACGTAACTAGAGTAGCGGCACGTGGCGCGGGACATCGCCGTAACGATACCAAAAACGGTGACCACACAAATCCAAAACTGGTAGAATATAATAGAATCATTTTTATTCAATATTACAATTACTTCTTATTGAAACTAATTTTTTTACTTTTACTTTTGGTCCGGAAAAAACCTCAGTCCTGGGAGGAATCAGCAAGGAACCCAGCGGGACATTTTGTAAGTAAAACTTTTACAATAAAATACAGGTTGTACAAACTAACTACTTACAAAAATAATTTAAGAAACAGGTTGGAAGCGACTACCTCATTCCCAGCGGTTATTATAAACCATTGTAGTAGAGCCACGCTACAACTATAATAATGATTGTAGTTCCAATCATTCAGTTTGTTCAGCAACGTTTATTTATTATTTATTAGAAAATATTATTTATTATATTTTAGAAAAGAGGCAAATAAAATGAAAAATTTTGTTTCTAATTTTTTTTCAATTCTTTTTTAGTTTAGTTCAAACCGTCTCAATTGAAAAATACATACATATAGGTTGTGTTCAGCAACGTTTATTTATTATTTATTAGAAAATATTATTTATTATATTTTAGAAAAGAGGCAAATAAAATGAAAAATTTTGTTTCTAATTTTTTTTCAATTCTTTTTTAGTTTAGTTCAAACCGTCTCAATTGAAAAATACATACATATAGGTTGTGTTCAGCAACGTTTATTTATTATTTATTAGAAAATATTATTTATTATATTTTAGAAAAGAGGCAAATAAAATGAAAAATTTTGTTTCTAATTTTTTTTCAATTCTTTTTTAGTTTAGTTCAAACCGTCTCAATTGAAAAATACATACATATACCAGTTTTCATGGTGATCGACCAAATAGATTTTATTTTTATTTTAATAAGCTATTTTTTTTTAAAGAAAACTAACAGCTCTATCAGAATCGAATAATCGAATAGACGTAAATAGAAACTTGATGGCTGATGTCACCAAGAGTGTGGATAATAAATAAGTTGTTCATCGCATTTTTATCACATCTGTCAAGTCAAAATTATAAGATGTCAATGACAAATTACAAAATTACAATATTGATACGATACAAAATATTGAGAACGAGATTGTTCTTAAAATAAAAATTTTATGCGTTCTTTAGATGTTTCTTCTAGATTGACTGACATCTTAATTTGCATTGCAGCAAACTATCGTTGGTAGCAAAAATATATCTAAAATGGTAGCTAAAACTGTTTTCTGGTGGACTGTACCAATTGAACGGAAGAAATAAACCTTGTTGTCGCTGACAGCTTATTATCTGGTCTTTTGTGTGTCGGGGGATAACTGAATAATGGTCGTAATTGAAAGCGCTCGTAAGTGTTGCGGTTCTTAACTGTAGGCAAATTTACTATAATACCCCGAAAATGGAACGGACGCATGAGTCGATTGATTAGGTTAGGGTTGCCAGCGTCCGGAGCAACTATGATGTCACAATCAGTTTAGATTTTGTCATAGAGATGATATTTTACGGTGTAGCTCGTGGTAAATTAACACTTAAAATTGCGATTAACAATTTCATTGGTATGTACCGGTGAGAATAGATCCTTTTACTAGCGTAGGTACGTACTACGTAATTTACGGCGAACGCTCTGATTACTACAGGAGTGCATAGTTATTTATTTATTTTTTAACACTTTTTTGTACTAAAGGTATAAACGGCAGACTTGAATGGCAAATGGCATTTCCTACCAACAAATCGGAAAGTTGGCTGATCACACACACACGCACGCACGCACAAAAAAATAATTAAATGTCAGATGAGCATAAGCAATGTTCTTTTATTTTTGTTTTAAAGTCTACTTGATAGAATTTTTTTGTAATTCTTTTATTGTCGATTATTTTCGTTCTATTTCTCAATGTAGTAAAGTTGGTAATAATATTAAGAGTTTTTTTAACATCCACCGTCATCCCTGGGGTTATTTTTTAAAAAGCCGTTGTATCCCGAACCTGATTTTGATCCCTGAAGCCGGAAACTACGACTACCTTGTTAATTGAAATATAACTAAAAACTCATAATGAAGCTACTTATATATACTTATTATAATCTTTTGTTTTTCATAAAACTGTCCACTGCTGACTTCACTGGGTATTTTTAAGAGACTTCAAAAAGGAGGAGGCTCTCAATTTCGCAGATTTTGAACATTTTGATGATTCTGGTAATTTTTTTATTAAATAGGTTATATTTCAAGGGTGGTCCCATATAAATTTGGAGAAAAAATTTCACCTCTAAGAGTACCAAATAAATAATATCTTTTTAAGCAATTTGAAGTCTGTTTTTACTTTTTGTTAAAAGTTGTAATTTGTTCACGGTAGGATTTGTTGTAATCGCGACGTTTGACATTCAGATTGACGATATCAGCACCAATGTTTCTTTGACGCTGTTCCCCAGCTCCGATCTGGGTATTTAACGTCTAGCAAAACGAGCAATATTAATAGCATACACCACAATTTTTGTCGGCAATACCGTTAACGACGTCTTACGACATTCACAGGATGTGGTAATGGTGGATTGCCTTGTGATACCACCTACAGAGGCATTCATTTATTTCATTATTCATTCATTACAGCCTATCTAAAGTCCACTGCTGAATTTAGGCCTCCCCATAGATTGCCTCAATTTCTATAGTTACCAGTTCAGGAAAATGCTGCTGCATATCTGCTGTTTCATTTTCCTCTATCGCCTCATTCGTGGAATGAACGGAATGATGTGAGATTAGTGATACAATAACCTATTACGCCACTACTTCAAGGCGACCACGACATAATCAATAAAAAATATCTTAACATATCAATTAAATTATTTAATTTAATATCATCTTTAAATAATAGAAAATTGACAACCCTGAGCGGAATTCGTATTATGCAGGGCGCGTGCAGAAAGCCTCAAGAACATTCTTATTTACATTTTGAACTTTAATATGTCGGAATAAAGCCGTTATGTGTTTAAGGAAATACCATAAAGTTCCGTAATGCGATCCGAATTCATTCATTGTTGCGGTAGGATTGTTACATGTTTATTGATTTATTGACGACTAGGGGCTTCTATTTTCTTAAACATCTATTAGGTATCTACTAATTTTAAGGCTTCAGGCTGTATTATCAAAAAAAAAACTACCATTTTATTGTAGCAATATGTTATGTTTCTTTTTTTTTAAACTTTTTATTGGAATCATTGTCTTTTATATGATTATGTCACAATAATAACTTTGTTAATTGCCGCCATCTTCGATTAGCTATTTTTAACTACCATCATTTTAATTTGAGAAATAATATTAACATTTTGATGATTTCAGAAAAATTTTTACACGCACGAATAGGTTGGCTCGACTGGGCTAGGACTACGCCCTCACAGAATACCAGCGTGTAGAGGACCGGAGACCCTATTTACTGGAAACGAGGCATTCCATCTTAATCCTCAGGGTCGATGCATCTGCACTTTGATTCTTAATCGAAGATAAAATGTAGATGTCGCAAAGGCCATAGCATCCACTTACCATTAGGTGGACTGTGTGGTTGTTTCTATAAAAAAAAATTGCGAGTCCGATGAGCTTAACGATTACTTCAAATTCTTTCTACAAGTGTAAGGCATACATTCTTAGATAAACTTTACGTCCCAACCGAAAGATTGACAATATTCAAATCCAAATACTGCTCCTAACTTTTTAGTGGGTAATCGAATACAATTAAATTATAAAGCTGTCGTTTGATGTATCGGTTTTTAATCATTAAAATCTCCATAAAGAAGCAATAAATATAAATCAGCGGACTATAATCAGCCAGCAGCCGCTTTCTCATGTGGCGAGGCTTTTTATTGGCTTATGCAATGAAATTAGCATTTAAACGAGTCTATAAAATGTGATTTTAAATACATATAAAATTATAATTTCTTTATTGACATTTCTATAGTTTAGCTTACATATTTGTTACTAAGATGTACAATACATCATGTGGACCAAAAAGGTTGTTCGAAAAGGGTAGAATTCTGACTTGGTCTCCTAGCTACGTTCCTTAGTACCTATATTTAAAAGATACTTTAGATATTGAATACATATCTAAAGTATATAACACACACAAACACACACAAAACACAAGATAAAAATCTTGAAATCACATACTAAACTAAAGTTGGTAAAAATTACCTTGCGTACATCCGCAACCAATTTTAATATAATGTACACAAAGTAACGCCTGATTCTATTAACACATACTAAACGTTTGCGTGCGTGTGCGTGTGTGTGTGTAAAGATTAGACGTATTATATTATAGAGATGGGACGTATATACGAGTAGTAGTAGTAGAGTCATTACAGTAAAGCAGTATATATAGAATAGCGCCGAATTACCACTCGGGGCTTGGGGCCGCTCCCCGGGCTGTACACCTTCCCCGGCGGAAGATCTCACCTTTCCTTCTACCGGCCAAAATACTATTTACCGTAATATAATAGAGCACTCACCAGTCAGAAAGCACGTCGCATTCTCCAGACAACGGTAAACTGTAACAGAAAACAGCTTATTAGCATATATATTGTAGGTACTATCATTTATTCTGTGATGGTAATAAAAGGTATAGTGAATGTTTAATTTAGAGAACTGGAGATCCTGTTATTGGTAATGAGGCTTTCCCTATAAATATTCATTTTGATTCTGAATGCTTCTATCATTTCTGCTTTGTTTCTATTTCTTAATATATTTTTCAGCTACTCTTCTTTATTTTTAATTTATCTTGTTATTAAAGATATTAAAATTAATGGCGGACCTTAGCGATCTAAAACAATTAGCGGTTAACTATCGCAGTCTATTTCACCTGATGCCTCGTTTATAGGCGAAACACATGTAGTATTATCAATGGTGGTATGTCTTCGCTAGTGTAGTGCTGTTGGAATTAATGGATGATTAGTACACCCACAAATGAGTGAAACTAATACACATCATTTTTATTTTTCACGTGGATCCTAGCAAATTAATTTGAACATCTCTAATATAATGGATTTCCGCGAAACAACGTCTAATTCTATTAACTACCCTTTTTTAATAAAAAAAGAATATTTGTGAAGTAAAAATACTATTAATACTACTAATTCTTCAGTTAAACACTCCAAGTAAGATTAAAATGCTTGGTTTAAGGTTAGAAGTTATTTATAATAATAGTCAAATGGTGCATACTCTCTAGAAGCTCTACCCTTATATTACTCTATGATAGTATATATACATTATTTTTTTAATCGCAGTTTTGGCGGGAACTTGACCGGTGACGGATTGCTATTCCTTTATTACTGTTTAAATAATGGTTTGAAGTGGATTTTGATATGTAAAAGTGGTGCGATTTTTTGTATTAAATGTTTGCGCATTCAACTATTTGTGGAAACGATGAAACAAGTGCTCCGATGGTGATGTGAATCTCAAGATAAGGTGTCTGTCTGCTTGGGCGCCTTGAGATACTATCGCCAACTGTCTGCTGGCTCAAGTTTCCATCAAATTCTAACAAAAAATACGCAATGTGACGCATCAAACATATTGTAAAGTATCGTACTATAAAGGATTATTATCACTTGACTTGATACTGAGATACATGAAGACATGGCTTAAAGGACAAGCATCCAAGTAAAAAATGAAAAAAAAATGATCAGGACGTTTGGTACGGCGATCTTTAATCCGCCTGCCAAGTGTGATGTCAAGACAAATCCTGTCTACAACGGAAGAGGCCCATGTACAAGAGTGGACTTTTACGGGCTGATGTTGAATCAAAATATTGTATAAGGCTGGGATTCGAATGCCGATGTATATATAATACGACCTAACCACAGATCACCGTAATAGTAACTCCAGTAACAATCGACTTGAACTGCTTTCTCCGTGCTCTGCGGTCGGTGTTGATTACCGGGCTGGGTTACTTGGTATATTTTAATGTTGTCATAAAGCACTATCTATTTATATTTCTCAGTAAAGGAATAATTAAAAAGCTCATGAATGATCATGAGCTTTTTAATTATCAACGCACTAGGCGGTGAAAATTAATCAAGACGTCTGGTACGACTTCTGGGACTTCTGGGACCTTCAAGAAAAGAGCCTACTCTTTTTTAAAAGGCCGATAACGCATCTGCAATTCGTCTGGTGTTGCAGTTGTTCATGGGCGGCGGCAGTCACTTATCATCAGGTGAGCCGTATGCTCGTTTGCCCCCTCTCATATAAAAAAATGTGTGATGGTGGAGTGAGCAAACCTGCATAATAGAATAGAATATAATAATTTTTATTTTTTTCCATCTTATTCCTCAGTGATAATAACGCATCTGCATTTTCTACTGCCTTCAAAAAGGAGACGGTACTCAATTCGACTGTATATTATTTTACTTTTTTCTGAGTGAACTCACGGATGATCTGCGTAAGGGAAGGCCTTCTACGGCGACGACTGAAAATAACATCAGTGTTGTGCGGCGTATGATAGAGATTGACAAAAGAGTGACTTATCAGCAGATTCGGACAAACTTAGGCATCGGTATGAGTCAAGTACACAAAATCCTCCATGAACATTTAGCGGTCAGGAAGCTTTGTGCCCGGTAGACACCTTAAAATTTGACAGAGGCCCAAAAACTCCGTCATGTTGATTGGTGTCGTGAAATGGTTCAAAGATTTGACGGAGCTGACTCAAATGCTGTGTTCGACATACTTACGGGTGCCGAAAGCTGGATTTATTGTTATGATCCTGAAAATAAGAGACAGTCTGCTGTGTGTATGTTTCCTTCCGAGGAGTTGCCAACTAAAGTAAAGAGAGTTCGAAGCGTGGGAAAAAAGATGGTGGCCTCTTTCGTCGGAAGGGCAGGTCATTACGCAACAATTGTTTTAGAGAATCGAAAAACAGTTACTGCAGAGTTGTTCACTAACAATTGTTTGCCACTTGTCTTGGAAAAAGTTCGGGAGAAACGACCGCGCAGTAGGATCTTCCTTCATCACGACAACGCCTCGTCGTACACCGCCAAGCAAACAATCGACTACTTGGCGATGTCAGATTTGCAATTACTGGGTCACCCGCCCTATAGCCCCGACGTTGCACCTTGTGATTTTTATTTATTTCCGAAAATAAAAGAAAAACTTCGAGGAAAACGTTTTATGGACGCCGAGGAAGCAGTGGCTGCGTTTCAAAATGCCGTCTTAAAGACCGCTAAGGACGAGTGGGCAAAGTGCTTTCCTCAGTGGTTCCATCGGATACAGCGATGTATTGATGTAAATGGACACTATTTTGAAAAGATATAATAAAACTAATAATTTGCTAGTTTGTTCCGTTTTTGATTTTTTAAGAACTTTCTATGGCACCCTCGTAATGTACAACATAGAAGTACAATTAAGCATTAAAATTATATAGATCTAATATTATCCGTGTGGTAGAAGTGCAGGAGAATCCACTGCTCCAACGACTGGGTGAGAAAGAGACAAACAAGTAAAGAGAAACTGGAACAGGACATGGGCAGTAGCATCTTTCTGATAACAGCTCAAATAATAAAAAAAACTGCGATTGTGTGGCATACACTTGCCAAGTGTAGCCATAAAGGCAAATATCCTCTTTATGAGGCAATGTAGGCCTATGTTTAACAGCGGTCTTTTAATAGGCTGTATGTTTAATTACTACTTATAAAAATTGTATTCAATATAAATAAAAAGAAAATCTGGCCATAAACAGTGTTACAATTTAAAAAGTTTTTTTTTTTGGTAAAAAGAGTACCTATTTTACGCGAATAAAAATCTGTTTCCATTACCCTTGAATGCATTAGCATTACAGAGTAATTAAATTATTGTAATGTGGCAGAAAACGTGTAATTTACACACATAAAGTTACACTGCGTATCGATGTTACGGTTTTAATTTGCAGTTTTAATGCAAATTTTAAGATTATTTCACTCATCTTGTTGTTGCAAATAGTATATTCGAGAAAATATACAACGTTGAAATGATTACTTGCATAATTAAAAAAAAATTGGTTGAAGATTATTACAAATCACTTAAAAGTGCTAAATGATGCATAAACCATCCGTAACTGTTCTTTTAAATACTACTAGTTTCACGAATTTTATGGCGCTTAATTTTTATTATTTTAATTCTCGACCTTTCGAGTGTTTTGCGGCACCTAACATCACGCCCCGTGGTTAACGTTGGACATACTTGGGGACAAAAGGAGCGGCACGTTGCGCAACATATCGCTCAACAACTGCGTGGATGTTCCGAGAATTATGTTGCGGAACATTTTGCAGGCCACACTGGTCAGTGCTAATAGAAATGTCGCCCTAGGATGTTATGGCGATTAGTGCTGCGTTCGTAGTACTTATTTCGGGAGTGAAACATACGCGAAAGAGAAGGTTATGGATGCAAAATTTCTTACTACAAGGAGAAGAAAGAAGAATTAATATTTTAAGTGATCTCCGAATGTGTGACAGATCTTTTGTAAATTTTACTCGAATTTCAACCTCTAATTTTGAAACTTTATTACAAATGATCGGACCTTCCATAGCCAAACATGATACAATACTACGAAACGCTTATCAGACTTGCCATTGCATTGAGATACTTGTCAACTGGAGATTCTTATGCTTTCTTGTCGTACATTTTTCGAGTGTTGAAATAACTAATCGCTAGGATAGTACTAGAAGTTTGTGGTTTGAAGTATCCCACAACAAAACATGACTCTGGTACCTAAAGTTCAAGAAGTAAAAGCACGGTTTCATTTCCCCACACTACTGACATGTTGCAAGGCACGTTGACACGACACGACTACACCCAGTCAATTAGTATCACGCCATTTGTTACCAAATGGTGTGACAGGCGCGGGAGCGGGACACGTGCGCTCGCTCTCGGAGCGGGAACAAGCAACAAGTCCCGCGTCATGTAAAATGTTGCGGGACACTGTGCAACGTTGCATCGTCACGTAGATTGAGTGTTACGCGTCATGTTGCGCAACAAAGTGTCCCCTAGTGTATCCGGGGCTTTAAACGTGGGGAACTAAAAGGAATAAAATATAACGCGATTTAATCCGTAAAACTAGTTTTATTCAATGTATAGTGACCGCGTTAATATAAGAAAACACAATGTTTGTTTTCTTTAATTTGAAATCCCGATAAATATATCCCGTAAGGTTCTAAAAATCACACCCTAGCAACAAAAGCGCTTCGTCGCGTCGTTTGCCTTGACCGTGACGGTGCGTAAACGAAAGTGAATCTGATATTGCGAGCGACGAGCTGTGTTGATGTCCGAACTCCGAACGGTTATTTATTGTTCAATTTATCTTAGTTTATGATATCGATGGTCTAGACGTATTAATTACAGAGATAGTAATTTTTCAGGATAGCAGTTTATACAAATTTTAACGTTTGACCCGTTAGTATGTAAAGCTGAGCTGTGTAACGTATCTTATACTTCTGCTATTAGTTAGGGTTTAGGTTTTTAGGTAACTGTTATACAATTAATTTTAAAGAATTGTTCTCCATTATAAAAAGTACTGGGAAATACTCACTAACATGAAAAATTACATTCTCTTAATACTTTTGATCATTACTGCATGCCTTAAACGCAAAGCGCGTAGGTATGTTCTACTAGCGCATAAGATTCCAACGTTTTGTCGCTAGCTAGCAATCATATTGAACATATAAATGATATAAAAAGCACATTGTCAGAAAGATAAATGATTGTTGAACTTATTAATATTAGAATGGAATGTAAATGGCAGTTTAATTTTCTTTTGTTTAGTTATAATTAATTTTTTTCGGCTGCGAAATGTCGAAATTTTTGGGTGTTTTAGCAGCCTTGTATTAATTTATTTTACTAAATAGACTGCCTCACTCACTCACTTCGGCGTCAATCGCCGTTGTGAGTGGATACTGTATCGGTTGTTTACAGCGGCTCAAAAAGATCGCTGTACAAATACAAAATATTCGAAAAAGCAAACGAGAATAGATATGATGTTTATGGGCCACAGCAACCACTTACCATCAGGTGGACTGTGTGCTCGCTTGTCACACTTAACCTGTAAAAAAAGTTTCAGGTCCATTAATGGGCATAGACTACACTCTACACCTGTATAGAAATTTGAGAGGATATCAAATAGGCACGAAACCGTAATAGTGCATGCATGCATGCAGTAGTATAAGGTCTACACTGTGATAGTAGCGCGTAGATCGATCCAAACTTACATCATCTAAATATATATTGCCATATTTACTTTTACTGATACCGGAGATAGAGCTATACATAAATAGTTTTGCTTTTCACTACCCCTGAGGTTGCACGGTTTTTAAAAGATGCACAGAAACACAGAAATTAGAAACATTTTTAAATGTATACTCTTTATAGTGAAGGGCATGCACTTAAAAATGGTTCTAATCATTACGTCAGCCTTTAGCAATTAGAACGTGTTAACTGTAAACACATAGTGTGTAGTGCTTATAAATACAGTCTCCCGCGTGTCTTCACCTAACGGGGCTGATTGCTGCACCATTACGCAAGGTACTCCATAAATGGATAGTTCACAAACAGACAGGAGTTCGTTATGATTAGGTGCGCTAAATGTATGTAAGAACAGCTGTTCTTAAATATTGGCACCAGACATAATTGACGTCAAGTGTTGTTAACTTAACGATTATTATAATTTTATATTTTTAATCCGCGACAATAGAAGAATAATATCACGCGGTTCTTTTTGTTGTTCTTTCTTCGGTTCTTGTCACTAACCATACAAAACACATTATCATTATGCTGCTATTTTACGTTGGTATTCTAATAACAGTGTAGTGGGGGAGCAAGAATATCCACAGTACCCCATATCGTCTCGTGGGTGTCGTAAAAGGCGACAGATGGAAACTAAAACTGAAGATGAGTAGCAGCATCTTGGTCATCATCAACTCAAAATCTCAAAATATAGTAAAAAACTGCGGTTGCCAATCCATCTGTTTAGCGTGACAACTATTGCAAAATCCCCAAAATCTGTAGCAGAGGAGACTAGCTAGGCTGTAATGGATGGATCAATGGATAGACGCTAAGGGCGTGGTCCTCCCGGTCGAGCCGGCTCATTCGTCTAGCAGCATTAGCGGCTCTATCAAGTATAATAATATATTTTAACTTTGTTATATCTATTTAAAACTTAAATGTAACACCTTAAAACTAAGAGTACATAAGCGGACTTAATGCATTGTGTAATTCTCTGCCAGTCAACTGTGAGTTTTAAAGAAAAAATTTTGCAGGTACAAGTTATCGAGAAGTATATGTTACCTACACCTAGGCTCAGCTGACTTCAACTAAATGCGTTTTTATACGTGGTAGAACCATGCTGTAGCTATTAGTAGTATAATTGTAGTACGAATGGGTCGGCTAGAACGGGGAAGGTCCACGCTCTCACAGAATACCAGCGTAAAATGGCAGCTTGACACTGCTGTGTTTCGTATGGTGAGTGTAGAAAACCGGAGACCCATTGTACTGGACAAGAGGCATTCCATCTTAGTCCTCACGGGTGAAGACGCATCTGCATTTTGATTCTTTATTGAGGATAGATGTAGATGTCTATGGGTCATAGCAACCACTTACCATCAGATGGACTGTGTGCTCGTTTGTCACCCTATCCTATAAAAAAGAATGCAGCAGATTGCGGTTGCTTAAACTTGATATATCCTACAAAATTTATAAACTAGTTAATTGAGTTTGTAATCATGAAGATGCTGCTGCCCATTTCCTCTTTCAGCATCTAACAACACCCACGGGACGATATGAGGTAGGGGAATTTTTTACACCGCTACTGCAAGTTTAATATATAAGAGTATAATATGGAATTATGTTGGATGGTTTGGTCTGGATGCTGTGGTGGAGTTATTCATAAATTTTATATTTACATTATAAAAAGTCTGAAGGTTGTTACGTGGTGACCCATACTGTAGCTATATTATCGTTATAGCACGAAAGGATCGGCTCGACCGGGGAACGACCAAGCTCTCACAGAATACCTGCGTAAAGTAGCAGCTTAACTGTTTCGTATGGTGAGTGTAAAGTACCGGAGACCCTTTGACTGGCTACAAGGCATTCCATCCTAGACCTCAGGGGTGACAGCGCATCTGCATTTTGAATCGTAATTAAGGATAGCTGTAGGTGTCTATGGGCCACAGCATCCACTTACCATCAGGTGGACTGTGTTCTCGTTTGTCACACTTATTCGGAGAGAAAGTAAACACGCTACCTACCAGAAAGGGCAGAGCCTCTGCCGGGTCACCTAGTATATCATTATCACCTTTATCGATCGTAGTGCTAAACAACTATCTATAGATAAATATTCATAGAAACAGCAATAAACAGATAATGTCCATGTTGCGTCGACTATAGGCAGTGGCCCTAAGTCCGCTGGGACAGTGTACCTACCTAATGCATAAGTTTCACTTTCATCTCATTTTGGATGCTGCACGCCTTGTAAAAGTTACGGAGGGTTTTTAATTTCAATCAAAATTGCTAATTATATTAGGTAACACATTAACCTTTAGGTGAGAGAGGAAGAGTGAGCAATCGTTTAAAGTATTTAGTTATTTAAATTTGTTTATGTATTCAAATGCAATATTAGAAACGTTTAACTTTGTACGTAAACATATGAGTTTTTTACCCGACTACCCCAGAAAGAGGTAATGTTTTTCAAAATTATGTATGTATATTTATTTCTTTGGCACGCTCTGTAGCCTATCGGCTTGATGTATTGTCGTTGAGGTATCGTTAGATTCGACTTAATTGTGGGAGTGACTTAGGCTTTATTATAATATTTGTATAAAGCATCTGTAATTGTCGAAAAACGGGAGGGGAAGATTTCTTTTAGTAAACTTTTTAACGTGATCGAGTTTTTTTTAATAAAGGTTTTTAACCATTAATGCTTGTTTTAAGCTTGTTGCGAACGAGACAGTATTTTTAATAGAATATGAATAAGAGTGACGAACGAGCACACAGTCCACCTGATGGTAGGTGGATGCAATTCGTCTACATTTAAAAATGCAGATGCGTTGTCACCCCTAAGGTCTAAGATGGAATGTCTCGTGTCAAGTAAAAAGAGTCTCCGGTTCTCCACACTCACCATGCGAAACACAGCAGCATTAAGCTGATATTTTACGCTGGTATTCTGTGAGAGCGTGGTACTTCACCGGTCGAGTCGACCCATTCGTGCTACAACCATAATATTGCTGCAGCATGGCTCTACCACGTAAAGAGAACGTCCAACGTAACTAGGATGGTCAAAACGACATCTGGCGGTAGTTATAATATGTATACATAAAGTTTATTGATGTTCATTATAATACATCTCCCGCATAAGCTCCCCCTGCGTAGTCATAAGGTCGTTCACACAATGTCGGGAGAAAAGCAGTGAAAGCATCGTCGCCGTCAGAGCAGCTTTGGTTTTATTGAGAAACTAACCACTGTGCATACAGTAAACAAATGCATTTAACTAGGAACTTGCTTTTATGTAGAGTTACCACACGTTTAAGTTCACATGGATATCTTCGAAATCTTTTAGAGAATTCATAGAGATTTTTTTCATATGTATAGACTAATGGGTAGTAACTTAGTATTAAATTGTGGCGATGATGTTCGCGGTCTCGAATGGTCTACAGATAATTATTCTGGGTCTAATATTAGTCTTTGCGCGATTTATAGTAAACGCCTCCACAATATAGTATAAAAGCCTAGTGTGAGGGTAACGTTAATAAGATTAAAATTGAAATGTAATCCCTGAAAAGATTTCAAAATATAATTTTGCTCGTTTTCTGCACGTACTAGAGAATGCGCGTACATTCTGTTGCGTGCGTGTTTGACTGCGCGTGACCAGTTCTCACGAGACGCCGCTAGATGGCGCAACTAGCTTTGCTCCAGTGGTTAGCTATTAGGCGTCTATAATAGGAGAAAATGTGTGCTAATTATAACAACAGCAATCTTACCTTGGAGATTTCATTGAAATTCTGCTGTGTTTTGTTTGGAATATTTATCGCAAATATATCGAAATAATCAAGATTAACAAAAGTGCTGTCATGT
Organism: Parnassius mnemosyne; assembly: GCA_963668995.1. Taxonomy (NCBI): domain Eukaryota; kingdom Metazoa; phylum Arthropoda; class Insecta; order Lepidoptera; family Papilionidae; genus Parnassius; species Parnassius mnemosyne. The sequence goes on from CAVLGL010000083.1 coordinate 41,059,113, forward strand.
TTTATTAAAATGAATAGGTAAAAGGGTAAAAAGGATGAGTGTATGATTATCGTGTGACGTATCGGTCAAAGGTATCAATATAAAGTACATTGATTCATCTTCTTCAGATTATAGATATGTCAATGTAGCAAATAATATATTACTTTTACCTAAGTAATAACAATTAAGAAAAAAAAATATTAGTATTTTTATAAATTATTCTACCAAATTACTGTCCCCCACCCATATTCAAAAGTATCATTGAGAAAAATCTAATATAAATCATGAGTATGAGTAACAGTCTAAAAAATCCACCCGCGGACTGTACCTAACTGATTAAGAAAAAAAAAACAAGGAAATAAGTCGAATAATCATGCCTTAAGTTATGCAGTTGGTATCACCAAATTATTGGGCCTTGGACAAAGAATACTTACCAAAAAGTAATTTTATAGAACGATTATTGGCAATAATCATCGCTTCGCAATTGTCAGAGAAATCGTAATGATATCTTCGGAGAGACTCCACTCAAAATATTAATAACTAAGTTGGCGTGAAATTGAAAAAAAAAGTCGTTGGTCGAACATAACGTCCGTTGAGCGTTGCTCCACGAAAAAGCGAAAGTGATAAAATTATAGCGTGAAGTAGAATTTCCGAAAACCATGTTTTTTTTTTATAAAAGTGAAATGACAAACAAGCTTACAGCCTTTCTTAGAGATTTCTATAATTCATGGCCACCTACAATCAACTTTAAGGAAGCAAGATACATGTGGTAGAGTCACGCTGCAGCTATGTGTTTCGTATGATGACTGTAGAGAACCGGAAGCCCTTTTCAATGGAAATGAAGCATTCCATCTTACTCCTCAGGGGTGAAAACGCATCTGAATTTTGATTCTTAAGTGAGGATAAATGTAAATGTTTAAGGGCCACAGCATCCACTTACCATCATGTAAACTGTGTGCTCGTTTGTGACTTTAATTCTATAAAAAAAGTAGACAGTTCTCATGGTTAGAGACTTTTACAGCCCCTTGTCACGTATAACCAACTTTAAGGAAAGAACCCTATGGATGTATTATCACTTCTGACAACTAATATGTAATACCTCACAGCCTGTGTTTCTCAGACACGCAGGTTTCATCATGATGTTTTCCTTCACTGCCGAGCGCGTGGTGAATCAGCACTTAAAATTGCAATTAACAATTTCATTGGTGCATGCGGGGATCGAACCCGGGTTGCTAGCGTACTGCAATAATGTCTCCGTGAAGGAAAAAATATCATTTTTAATAATTTTTTACGTGGTAGAGATATGCTGCAGCTATATTATGGTAGTAGCAAGAATAGGTCAGCTCACTTACTACGCAGCTACTTAATACTAGTTTCAAATAGCAACTGAATGCTATGCTAATGCTGTATGCTGAGTTTAGAGAACCGGAGACCCTTTTTACTGGAAATGATACATTCAAACTTAGTCCTCGGGGGGGGGGGGGGGGGACGAATCATCTGCATTTTGATTATTAGTCAAGGATGGATGTAGCTGTCTATGGGCCACAGCATCCGATAATCATCAAGTGGACCGTGTGCTCGTTTGTCAGCCTTATTCTAAAAAATAAATAATCGCGAAATGAGTTCCAAGATAATGTTATATTTAAACGAAAATAATAGTCCGAAATTTCATGCCCAATGAATTGTTAAATTTGTTTTTACAACAAATTTTACTGTTAATAGAATTTTACAAAACGATATTATGTAAAATTCTATTAACATAAATGCATATTGTGAAAACAACTTTCTACAAAAAAAAACAACTAATTAGTAACAAAACTATTACAACACACGCATTGAGAAATTTATGTTATTTTAATTAAAGGTTAGAATGCATGCGACTTGCTTGCTATGATAATTAATCAATTAACGTAACGTGACTGTGACACTTTAAAAAGGAAAAGGAAGTCTAGTGATGCGATTTTTACTATATCGACATATAGTAATATATTCAAGATTTTATAAAGTTTTATTGAAAACTAGCGTTATAAAGTATTTATTTTTTAGAATTAGAGTGACAAACGAGCCATAGTCCACCTGAAGGTAAGTGGATGTTGTGGCAACTAGAGATCATTTCATCATCATATCTACATATATCTTTATCGATAAAGAATGAAAATTCAGATGCGTTTCCACCCCTGAGGACTAAGATGGAATGCCTCGTTACTAGCTAAAAGGTACTCCGGTTCTCAACACTCACCATACGAAACACAGAAACATTATTCTGCTGTTTCACGCTGGTATTCCGTAAGAACGTGGTCTTTTCCCGGCCAGGCCGACCGGAGAAGGACGAAAATCTATCTTGTGCAGTGGGTGTCGCAAAGATGGCAGACTTAAGACATGTCTTGTTAACCTTAACCTACAAATTATGAGATTTTGGTCGTGGAAGGATAAGGGGAGAACTCGCGCCGGGTTAGGTGTTCGGCTCGGAGAGCGGCCACTGCTCCGTGTGGTAGTACGGAGCTGTTCTGTATATACCGGAATAGTTCGGAAACTTTAATAGTGAGGTTTAGACATTAAGCAACGTTTTTCGTATTGTGTATACCTACTTAGTTTTGAAGTATTTCTGTGAAAAAGAATATTTTAAAATATTTGTTTAATCTTATAGTCATCAAGACTTTTATACTTAGTAATCAATATTTTTCTTGTAATATTTAGTTTTCTTTAACTTCAAGTAATCAGTTCTTCAATATACTACTACAAATGATGTATCGATTATTTCTACGCTACGGCCAGTACGCTACGACACTCACCTATTACAACAAGGTTACTCGGTCGTGACTAAAATCGATTCGGCACGCGTCTTAGAATTCTATTAAGCATCGATTACGTTTTGATGGACAGTTGCGAAACTTGTGTTTATCCGCGCGTGGGTGAACGATACAATCGTTATGTTCAAGTTTCTCCAACAATAGCTGTATTGATGGTTTTACTTTGAATAATTGTAGATGCGTCTACTAACAGATATATTATGTCTAAATTATGTTCTTTCTTTTTTTGGTAATGGACTCATACGATTGTACTTTTGCCAGTATCAAGTAATAAGAAGTTATCCTTTATAGTACTTCTTCACAATATGTTGATGTATCACATTACGAAGTTTTTGGGAGATATTGACGACAGCTTCAGCCAGTAAACAGTTGTTGTATCTCAAGGCGTCTAAGCAGACACATTATTTTGTGGTTTACATCACAATCGGAGTACTTGTTTCACCGTTTCCACGAATACCATCAGCGATTTTTCCGGACCGATACGACTTAGGGACCTTCAAGAAACGAGCGTACTCCTTTTTAAAAGGCCGGCAACGCATCTGCGATTCCCCTGGTGTTGCAGTTGTTCATGGGCGGCGGTAGTCACTTACCATCAGGTGAGCCGCATGCTCGTTTGCCCCCTCTCCTATATAAAAAAAAAAAAGAATAGTTCATTTGCAGACATTTAATACACAGAATCGTTCTTTTACATACCAAAATCAACTTTAAACCATTGTTATAACAATAATACGTGTGGGGAAATCCGCCGGCGGGCAAGTTCCCGCCAAAACTCCTCTAATAGATACGACTTAGGGACCTTCAAGAAACGAGCGTACTCCTTTTTAAAAGGCCGGCAACGCATCTGCGATTCCCCTGGTGTTGCAGTTGTTCATGGGCGGCGGTAGTCACTTACCATCAGGTGAGCCGCATGCTCGTTTGCCCCCTCTCCTATATAAAAAAAAAAAGAATAGTTCATTTGCAGACATTTAATACACAGAATCGTTCTTTTACATACCAAAATCAACTTTAAACCATTGTTATAACAATAATACGTGTGGGGAAATCCGCCGGCGGGCAAGTTCCCGCCAAAACTCCTCTAATAATGTTCCGTACGATAAAAATGATACGTTATTAATTAATTTAGGAATCTCTTAATGAGATATCACAGTCGTAATTTATGTATAAATTGTTATTATTAGAGATATTTTTAATTACAGTAACCTAATTATTGCGAAAGTGTAAAATGGAACAATTTTCTAAAAGATAAAAAAATCCATATTCGAAAATAAATGAGTTTTCTTATTCTAAATAAGGTAACTTAATAATGTCCTCCACACCGAATATCGCTCATGGGGGCCAGTCTCAACGGAGACTCGCCTTGCACAGGGCAGAAACAGAAACAGAAACTTTTTTATTCAATATAGATTAAAAATAATACTAAACTTCGAAAAACTTCTGTCCTGGGAAGAACCAGAAATAACCTGCCGGGATTTAAAAAAAATAACATGTATGTCATGTATGTTACACAATTAACAACACAAAACAAATTAGAAATAGCTTGGTAGCGATCACCTCATTCCCAGGGGTTATTATCATCCATACATTCCTTAATATTATAATAACCCTTCAGGTTAGGATCAGGCGTTACTTTGCGGAAATCCATTATAATGGGATTATTATAAACTAATTTCTTTCTTTACGTGGAATTAAGCAAATTAGTTTATAACAATCCCATTATAATACTATATTATGGTTTTCCCCTACTATGTAAGGTAAGTCATTAATATATACAAGACACAGAAAGGGGCCTAGAATTAAGCCCTGAGGCACGTCCATTTGTACCATAGACCCGGAAGAGCTCTTACTATTAATGAGAACTTTTTGGGTTCCGTTACTTAAATATGAATTTAAGAGAATTACTTCTTACACCGTAGTGTTAATGTTTTCTGATTAATGTTTCACGGTGAACACAATCGAAGGCCTTGGATAGGTCACAGAGTATACCTAAAGCATCCTGTGAATTCTCCCGTGCATTAAACATATATTTAATCAGCTCAAAACCGGCATCAGTTATCGAGCGACCCCTTGTGAAACCAAATTGATTTTTATCAAGTAAATTATTTATATTAAAATTTTTTAACATCTCATCAAGAATAACTTTTTCAAATATCAGTTAACAGTACAGGTCTAAAATTTGCGGGGTCTATTGTACTACCAGATTTAAATTATATAGGTTTTAATTAAATGAATAAATATTTAATACAGATTTAATGAAGCACAGTAAAGTATATATACTTAACTATGCTTCATTGAATCAGGAAACACACCAGATTCGATACTAGTATTGAAAATAATAGCTAGTTAAGACGCGATTTTATCTATTATAGACGCAATGACTTTAACGGAAATCCCCTATAGATCGTCAGTTTTCTTAATATCAATAGTTTTATTGTTCAAATTTTTAATAATATCTTTTGATGATACTTTATGAAATGTAAAATTAATCGTACACGCATTTACATTTTGTTTAAGTAATAATTCGGTAACGGCAGGAGAAGAATTCAGTGACATAGTGGTTGAGATGAGAATATCAGTAGAATATTTCTCAAAAGCCAAAACAGCAATATAGTGCAAGAGTGTGTGCACAAGCACAGGTGCACACTATGTACCCTCACTCTTACAGTTCGATGGAACGCCAATCCGACACGACCGGAGAAAGATTAGGATCAGAACCAACGGATTTATGTACGTACTTTCCTAGACACGGGGTTGAAACGATGCCATCTTCCTGAATTTGTACTGAGTATTTTTTGATAGAAAAACCCAAAAGTGATTTTTGGTCCAACCCAGGGTTCGAACGCGGGACACACAATCGACGGTGGCGCTTACCACCACTAGACCAGTGAGGCAGTCGATAAATATAGTAGTAAAGTAGCAGATCAAATAAAGGTGGGGCCGTTCTCTCACAACGAAGAAGATTGTCGTAAAATAACGTTTAATTATATTCATCATCATCATCCAACATCATATATCCTTTATCCTTGTTCGCCAGCAGGTAAGGTTGGCATTTGGATAAGAAGTTAATATATCCCGCATGTACTATAGAATATAATATATATTAATATACCCAGTAAGAAAATAGGGTAACATTATTTCAGATAAAACACGAGGATTATGTCACGTCGTGTCGTCTCGCGCAATGATAATTGTTATCATGAGATGACAGAACACGCTCCTCAGAAGAGATAAGTTGGTGTATAATAGATTGAGAATATTTGTGGTCATTAAATCTAATTAATTGTACAATGTAACATAAAATAGAATCTGTTCCATTGAAATAAGCGTAACTGCTTATTCAAGATAGAAATCTGCTTTTCAGATATGAAAGATGTGTTTCTTATCTGAAAAAAGTTTAAGAAGGCTTAAATATCTAATTTTTTTACGCTTATTTCAATCGAACAGATTCTATATGTATGTTGTTATTTTTCTTTATTTTAAGTGTTGAGTTTTTGTTAAGGATTGAAGATAATTCTTTTAAGTTTGAAATTGTGCATAGATTTGGACATTATCGAAATTTAGAAAGACAAATCATATTATTCTATGTTATATTATTTATTTATTCTTTCTCTAAGACATTCAGGTGTGTGAGACGGTGTAGCAGTGGTGTAAGAATATTCACTACCTAGTCGTAAGAAGCGACAGCGGGAAACTGTAACAGGAGATGGGCAGCAGTATTTTCGTAATAAAACAAAATAAAAAAGTATAAACATATTTGCCATGATTACCAAGTATATTTACACTTTTGGGGCCCACTTACAGCAGAGGACGTTTGATAGGCTGTAATGAAAGGAAGTATGAAATGTTTTGAATTTAATATATATTTTTAAAAATATTTTTTTGCTGCTTTGAACCTTTATTCACTCACAGTCTCGACAAAATCTACTCTATGAGCAGTGGACTCTAATATGCTGTAACGGTAATAGTCTCACCCTCGACTTCCCTGCCCTTGACTGCCTTGTTGGACTACTGGTCCTGCTGACCACGTGGTCCAGGTTCGAATCCCGGGTCGAGCTAAAAATCAGTGTCTCACCACTGTGCCTCGGTAATCACGTAAAGCTGTTGGTCCCGCGTCTGATCGCTGCTCGATCGTGTCGGATTACCTTACCATCAGACTATAAGAGTGGAGAAATAGAGAGTGCACCTATAATTACGAGTACACTCGTGTTCTATAGTCCTATCCTGCGAAAGCTAGTCTCTGTTGAGACTGGCCGCCGTGATCGAAATTCGGGAGGACATTAATTTTTATAGGCGCCTCTAAAACTTTTTACTCTATACTCGTTTTGATAAGTAAGCTGTCTTTAATGGAGATCAGGAACTTCGAAAGTGGGTTGTTTTACACTCATGAACAATATAATTAATAATGTAACACTATTACATCATAATTATTGTATCGGAGTACTGAGCTAGATTTATACTTTAGAAATAGTGACGGTCTATTAATCTATCGATATTTTATCAGCAAATGTTAAAAATCTGAAATAAAGAAACAAGTTGGTTATATAAAAATATAGTATATAAAGCTTGTCACGTTATTATTAATTATTAACATCTATTTCGTTTATATATGAATATTTTAGTTTTATAAAAGCTGTGACATTCCATTACAGACTATTAAAGTCTAAACATAGGCCTCCCCCATAGATTACCACATATTTCCGTAGTTGCCTGGATTGGTATACGCGGGTTGGCAACTGGGTTTTTACAATTGCATGCCGTTAGCGCAAAGCGAGAGGTATGTTCTACTAGGGCCTAAAAATTTAGATTCCAACGTTTTGTCGCATGAAATCGTATCTAGCAATCATATCATACCATACATATAAATGATATAAAAGCACATTGTCAGAAAGATAAATGATTGTTGAACTTTTTTGAGTTTTTGTCAGGAAGATGCTGCTGCCCATTTCCTGTTTCAATTTCCCCATATCGATTCTTACTACATCCACTGGACGATATGGTGTAGTGGATATTCTTACACCGCCACTACACCGTAAGCCACTAAACGGTTTTATTAGTAAATCCAATATATTCACTTAGCTATTAGATTAACTGTTTATTAGCTTTACAAAGGCCGTGACGTTGCCGAGGAGAAAATTCGACAGCGTAAGAAAACTTATCACCCCTGTATCTATCAATACAGTTGTCGTAAATAACGACTAAATAAATGTCATAGACGATAAAGAATCAATCAGCTCAAAGGTGACGGATAAATTACATACACGCAGAGCGTCACGCCTCTAATCCCCGAAAGGTTAGGTATATTTCAACAGCAGCGAGCTACTTGAACCACGTTTAACCAAAAAAATGTTTTTAGATGGAAAATTGTAAGAGAAGTGATAGATAACTAGCCTAGCATGTGCAATGACAAATCCAATATTCCATTAGTCACTTTTTTACGTCCTGCACTACATATTAGGCAAGTAACACAGATGGCACATTCGGTTTTTTTTATAAATCCCTCATAAACATGGAACCTATATGAACCAGATCAACATATAATACAAGTTATACGTACCAACCCAAGATGTAGACATTTAATACCAATGCTGCATAAAAAATACCTAAGCCAAATCCTCCCAAACTAGGTTCAGCAGCAAACTATTGCAGATTGGGAATAAACTACCCATTTATTTAAAAAAAAAACTCGATTAAAAACAAAATCTTTGAATGAATCAATCTATATTTAATCGATCTTAAATGTCATAATCATTTGTTTCAACCAAATCTACGGGCCCATTGTTCCTGGGTATCAACGTCCTCAGTTTTCGGCCTACGAACAAAAGAACGTGTCCCAACCGCCGAAATACTGGAATGTGTTTGGGTTACGTTTTAGTTAGAATCGTGAATAAAATGCCAAGTTGTGCCAATATTCAATAATAGTATCAATAATAATTTGACTTTCGTCTATTTTTTATTAAACTAGAACCGATTTCAAATATGAAAAAATATCCCACATCATAACTTCTGAAGTTGGTGCCAAGTGAATAGAAAATTCGAAGAATTACTAGTAAAGCGTCGACTTCAAAAGCTAAGTGGGGATTATTTTTTTGAAGTCGGTTGAATTTTTTATAAAAAGCAGAACTTTTAATTAAAAGTTTTATTCCGCCCATTTGATTGGTCTGAAATATTACAAGTTCAAACTACGAGTAACAACTAATTAAATAGGTACATTTACCTTCATTTCCTGTTTTCACCCTCACGGATGAATACAATAGAATAGAATGATTTTTATTCAATATTGATTATTACATAATACTTATTGAAAGTCATTTTTTATTTACCACTGGTTCGGAAAATACCTCTGTCCTGGGAAGAACCAGCAAGAAACCCAGCGGGACTTTTTTTAAACATAAGTAATTTCACTTAACAATAATTTTGTTTATACAATTTTAAATGAACTTTCATAGAACCAGCATTGTGGCGATCACCTTATTCCCAGGGGTTATTTTTTGTTGATGGATTTGAACTTGATATTTAATCACCAATGAAGTACAAACTATTTAATAAAAAAAAATTAAATCAGTTTAGCCGTTTCCAAAAAATTGTGGAACATAAATTTAAAAAAAAAACACGCGTGGAATATATAATCTTTTAGTTTTAAAAATGCGAAGTGTGTTAAACATTATTTTGTAACAAAATAAAATTGATATTCACTTCTTTGTACTGTTTTTATGTTTACTTTTTGTATGTATGTTACGCGATATTTTCGCAGATTGTGAACCGATTTTAATGATTCTTTTTTTTATTAAATAGGCTTTACCTCTAGTGTAGTCCCATTAAATTTTGAAGAAGAAATTCCGCCCCCATGGGTGGTAAATATGGAAAAAAGTTTCATATTGGACTATTGTTTAAGGAATTTCAAGATATCATTCACAGATTGAGAACCGAATTTAATGATTATTTTTTATTAAATAGCTTATACTTCAAGAGCGTTGCCATATAAATATGGAAAAAAAATTACCCCTAAGGGTAGCCAATAAATATCTTCTTTTTTTATTATTTTTTTGTCAATTTGAAGTCGGTTTTTACTTTTTGTTAAAAGTTGTAATTATTTCTAGACGAAATTACTATTAATCTATAAAAAGCAAGCATTATAACCCTTCACTGATTTTAGTCATTAAATTGTATTTATTATTGTACGAGCGAGACGTGAAGTTTATAACTGAAATTGCTTGTTGCTGTAAGAAGCACTGAATGTCACCTTTGTACTAAATGTACTGCAGGGTTATATTACTTACAAAATATTTTTGTATTACGTAACAGTTAGTTATTTGAGAACGTTGACCATTGTTTTAAAAGTCGTAGTTATGACTGTATTAATTTTGACGTTTATAGCCATATACTATCGGAATGTTTTACGGTTAAACAGTGCAGCCGTATTAACTTAAAATGGATGGGAAAAATACTTCCCCAAAAGAGTTACCAGTCGATGAAACTTCGCCATGATATTTTTTAATCTGCGACTGTTTCAGCATGTGATTCTTCTAACCGAACAAGATGCGAAAGAAACTCGACAGGCATCCCCTCTTAGTTATGTTTGAAAGGTCAAATAAGAAGGCTTATTACTTGTGTAGCTCTAATATTTTCCATCATTCTTACCGTTCTTAATAGTATCTATTTTATCTATCCTCAACTATCATCATCTTACGTTTATATATATTTTTTCTGTTATTCGCCATTTGTGTAAACAACAGTACTGTGCGCAAAAAGGTTGTCTGGAAAAAATCGCTTCAAGAGCGATAAGACTGCCTAAGGTACATTCTATGTGATTATTTTCCTTTTTTTTTTCATTTTTATATGTGTTAATGTACAATAAAGAATATATTGATTGATTGATTGATTACGATAGTAGGTGTTTTACAATAACAAAATTCAGACTCAAATTCTATGACGAAAACTATACCTGAAAATTTTGGAGGTCATCGCAAAGACAACTGTGCGTGGTAGAGCCACGCTATAATAAGGTTGTTGCACGAATGGGTCGGCTCGACCGGGGTAGGACCACGCTCTCACAGAATACCAGCGTAAATTATCCACTTAATGCTGCTGTGTTTCGTACGATGAGTGTAGAGAACCGGAGACCCTTTTTACTGGGAGCGAGGCATTTTAACACTAGGGATGAAAACACATCTGTATTTCAATTCTCAATTGAGGATAGATGTTGATTTCTATGGACCACAGCATCCACTTACAATCAGTTGAACTATGTGCTCGTTTGTCACCCTTATTCTATAAAAATAAAAATAAAGTGCAAGCAGCACATGTTGACAAGTATGACCCAATATTAAGAATATCCAGTCTAAAAGTTAGTAATACTAAAACAGTTATAATTTACAAGTTCAAATAAAAAACTGTCAAGGTTACAATTGACGTAGTTACGTAAAGTTCGGTGAAGTGCGATAAAGATGCTGTTTACGGAAAGATGTAATATTTTACTGTTTTACCTAGGGTTGTCAACTTATACATATTAAATAAAGTATTTTTGAGGCTATTATCGCCACCAACTATTGTATAGATAGCGTAAAAGTAAAAAAAGCGTAATAAAACCTATGTTTTACAATAATTAAAACAATCCGCCGTGTATAAACTAAATGCGATGTCGGTGTAAAAATATCCACTACTCCATAATATCCATATCACCTCGTGGTCGTCGCAAGATGCAGAGGGATATTAAACAGGAGATGGGCAGTAGTATCTTCTTGGTCACAGTTAACAATAATAAAAAACTGCGGTTGCCAAACCACCTTACAAACGTGGCAGTTATGGCAAATATATTGACAATAAGGCAATCTATGGGGAATCATTTACAATTAATTAGTTATAGGCTGTAATGAAAAAAAAAAATTATAAATTCATATTTAATTTTTTAAATAAATATTATATTTATAGTATTATAGAGCCTTTATAAACAGCCTCACGCCTTAGTCAGGCTTTATTTAAATTTTTAAATGTAGTAATTTCATCCACTTTAGGTACATATAAGATACTATACTGTATAATAGGGTTGACAACCCTAGTGCCTCTACTACTGATAAGGTCGTTTATCTCGGAAAATAGGTTTTCCTCTAACGCCGTTCCGGCGACGCTAAGATAACCGCCTTATCAAGATTTTATCAAGATACCGTGCGTATGTGCATTGCCATACGGAGATACGCTTTCTCTGCCCACGTTCATTATAGTTTTCGCACTAGAGTAAAACTAAAAAGGAAAGAAAGATATAGTATATTCAGGCCTTTTCTAACTCCTGAGAGAGTTTCAGGGAAAGGGAGAGCATACTGCGCTGCTCTATACATGTCGGCGGTTTTCCCATCATCATGTGTTCCTTTACCGTTAAGCATGTGGTTTTTTTTTACAGTATAAGGGTGACAAACGAGCACACAGTCCACCTGATGGTAAGTGGTTGCTGTGGCCCATAGACATCTACATTTATCCTCGTTTGCGAATCAAATTGAAGATACGTTGTCACCCGTGAGGACTAAATGGGAATGTATCGTTACCAGTAAAAAAGGTCTCCGGTTCTCTACACTCACCAATCGACACAGAGCATCATTAAGCTGCTGTTTTACGCTGGTATTCTGTGAGAGCGTGGTCCTTCCCCGGTCGAGCCGACGTATTCGTGTTACAACTATACCAGAAATATAGCTGCAGCATGGCTCTACCTCGTATAAATGAAATGAATTATCATTTGAAATAGCAATGGTAAAAGTGTACAAAACCGGAGACCATTTTACTGGAAACGAGGCATTCTATCTTAGCCCTCAGGGGTAACTACGCATATCAGTTTTTATTCTCAATCGAGGATGAATGTAGATGTCTATGGGCCACAGTATCCACTTACTTTTAGTATGCGTCGGTGTACCAGTAAAGGTTAAACAAACAAATAAATGTAAAAAAAAACTGTTTGTATTATTAAGAAGAATTAACCATTCGACTTATGGATCTGAGACGTGGTTCTTCTTCTGAGCTATGGATAGGGCTATGCTCGGGGTTTCTCTGCGTGACAAACTTTGAAATGAGGATATTCGCAGTACAACCAGAGTGACCGACATAGCCTAACGGCTTAGTTATCTTTATATAAGTATAATTCTTCTGTCCGTGTGTATGTGAACTTCTCCTAAATGGCTGGACCATCTTTGATGAAATTTTGTGTGTGTGATTAAGTTGATTTGGCTTAGATTAACAATTGAACCCGGTAGGTGACGCTGTTGTCGAGATGCGGAAACCACCCGTACGAAGCCAGGTCGGTCCACTAGTATATTTTTTTTTGTTTTTTATAGGATAAGGGTGACAAACGAGCACACAGTCCACCTGGTGTTATGTAGTTGCTGTGGCCCAAAGACATCTACATCTATCCTCGATGACGAATCAAAATGCAGATACGTTGTCACCCGTGAGGACTAAGATGGAATGTCCCTTTTCCAGTAAAAAGGATCTCCGGTTCTCTACACTTCTCACCATACGAAACACAGCAGCGTTAAGCTGCTATTTTACGATGGTATTCTGTGAGAGCGTATAATATATAATCTTTTAGTTTTAAAAATGCGAAGTGTGTTAAATATTATTTTGTAACAAAATAAAATTGATATTCACTTCTTTGTACTGTTTTTATGTTTACTTTTTGTATTTTTTATTTTTTTTTTATTTTTTATAGTATCGGGTGACAAACGAGCACACAGTCCACCTGATGGTAAGTGGTTACTGTGACCCATAGACATCTACATCTATCCTCAATAAAGACTCAAGATGCAGATGCGTTGTCACCCGTGAGGACTAAGATGGAATGTCCCTTTTCCAGTAAAAAGGGTCTCCGGTTCTCTACACTTCTCACCATACGAAACAGCAGCGTTAAGCTGCTATTTTACGCTGGTATTCTGTGAGAGCGTGGTCATTCCCCGGTCGAGCCGACCAATTCGTGTTACAGCTTTACTACTAATATAGCTGCAGTATGGCTCTACCACGTTAAAAATATAAAATATAAAAATAACGAAACTTTAACTTATATACCTATTTGTTGTATGGAAACGACGGTTTATAGCTATGCTAGGAGCCGATATGTGGCATAGTAGTGAAGTTATCAACAAATTCCTTATCTATGAACCAAAGTAATATATTATATCGGTTTGATACTGAAACGAATAACCACTATCTGGTACGTATAGGTGCGCTGCGGTCGAGTTATTAATACATTTTATATTCACAATCCATAAAGTCCGAAGTAAATTCAGAGTAAAACTAGTCGGGCCACCTAACACATAGAGCAGTATAATGTCTGTCCGGCCAGCCGGTAAATATTAATAAAAACAAAACATATGTTATGATAATCCAATATCGCCTTTGAATTAATGAAATTAAAGAAACGTGATGAATTTGCATCAAAATATGGCGCGATCAAATTGTTATTTTAGTTGGGCGATAAGCATGCTGGAATTAAAATCAACACGTGGATAACTTTGCAATTTTTAAGATATCTTCTACACTTTACGAGTGTTTTCTTTAATTTAATTAGATTACCAACGATTGTTACACCAATAAAAATCTTAATTACTATAGCTTAAGTAAAAAAGTAAAGTTACAGTCTATATAGGTCCCACTGCTGGGCACAGGCCTGCTCTAATTTGAGGGTTTTAGGGCAAGGAAATGTTCGCCGCGCTACCCCAATGTGTGTTGGCGAACTTCACGTGTCTTCGAAAATATTTTTTTATTTCTCAGACATGTAGGTTTTCTCACGATGTTTTCCTTCACCGCCGAGCACGTGGTAAATCAGCACTTAAAATTGCAATTAACAATATCATTGGTGCCCGCGGGTACGAGCCCCTATGAACGACGAATGCCTCTTTTCCAGTAAAAAGGGGCGCCGGTTCTATACACTCACCATACGAAACACAGCATTATTAAGCTGCTATTTTACGCTGGTATTCTGTGAGAGCGTGGTCCTTCCCCGGTCGAGGCGACCCACTCGTGCTATAACTATACCTACTACCAATACAGCTGCAGCATGGCTCTACCACGTATAGATATATATCAGAGTGGTTATTATGAATTAAAATAAACGTATGATTAGATATTTATATTTGTGAGATAATTCTAGTTGCGTAAATTTCCAGGAACTTTTTTATAGAATTAAGGGTGACATCAAATAATCCAGCTGATGGAAAGTGACTTCTGTGGCCTATAGACATCTACAACTATCCTCGATTAAGAATTGAATGCAGATGCTACTACTATTACCACTAGTAAAAGGATCTCCCGTTCTCTTTACGTACCATACGAAACGCAACAGTATTATTTTGTTTCCATGCTGGTATTTTGTGCAAGCGAACTCTTTCCCATGGTTCTGACTGACTCACGTAATTAAAACTTGGGCCACTATAATATTTTTTTATAGAATAAGGGTGACAAACGAGCACACAGTCCACCTAATGATAAGTGGTTGCTGTGGCCCATAGACATCTACATCTATTTTCGTTTGCGAATTAAAATGCAGATGCGCTGTCAGCCGTGAGTACTAAGATGAAATGCCTCTTTTCCAGTAAAAAGGGTCTCCGGTTCTCTACACTCACCATAGGAAACGCAGCAGCATTAAGCTGCTATTTTACGCTGGTATTCTGTGAGAGCGTGGTCCTTCCCCGGTCGAGCCGACCCATTCGTGCAGTTTTTTAAGCAGTTAATAATTTCCGATAATATTCAGCAGCTGTCGCTCACTTCGAATTCTGTCGGGACTCCACATCAGCGCAGTAATAAGGAAAATGTAAAAGTTTGTTATATTTTCGATCACAACTAAAGAAAAATTGTTATTTTCCATCGTCAGATGAAAGTTATCCGTCAAATAAATTATAAAGGGTCTGTAAAGAAACAATTGAACTGTTTAATTCTTACATCTGTTCATAATTATGTTGTAGTTTCTAATGTTGTATGCTATTACGTTGAATTAATTATGTTGTATTTTCTCCTATAAATGTGTTTTATCTGTTAAAGAACAATAACAATTAAAAATAATATATCTTTAATTGTTCTTGTTTATGTACCATTAAGATAAACTACAAATACCTAACGTTATTATCTAATTTTAATTTAATAAACGCCTCGCTAACGCAGTGGCTAATCGTCCAACTGGCTTAATCGCTAGCGGGCAGCGCATTCAATTCCCGCACGAAAATAAGTTCTTGCAGGACCCATATGTTTCGGATTTGATCTTTTTAATTTGTAACTCTATTTATTATTTCAAAAAAGTAACGTTTTTTCTTTAAATCTTTAAATTTAATTTCGAACTCTTATAATGTAAATAATTATTAAATTTATTTAATTTAACATTATGTCGAAAGTAAATTATTTTAAATAGCCTATAAATACCGTAATATGATAAATTTTTGCATAAATAAAACAAAACATTTAACTAAAACATTCGACACTTAAAAATTCTAATAAATTCTAAAAAAAAACCTATAAAATTCTTGTCCGTTTGACTGAAACCTTACCTTATTTCCTTTCATATGATTTATTTCCTGTAATCTGCACATTAATAGTTTGTATCTAGTTCACTAACCACATAAAGGCCTTTAAGACAACAAGTCACATGTTGCCGCGGTAATTCGCTCGGACGGCAACGAGCAGCGAGCGGTGCATACGATGAAGTCGCGACGCGGACTGGTGTACGGCGCGCGAGAAAGTGGACGTGGACGGCATTATGCCGGAGGGAGCAAGCGAAGGTCAAGTTCGGCGGTTGTGAACCTTTGTGTAAACCTTCGTATGCAACAGCATAATGTGGAAACTTATCATCTTCATCATTGCAGCCCTTCCTTCGATTTCCACAGACCCTTCTTACTTGAACCGAGGCTTTCCATCTTAGTGCTCAGGGATGACGAGGCATCTGTATTTTTAATCTAGGACAGATGTAAATGTCTTTGGACTACAGCATGCACTTACCATCCCCTGGACTGTGTCCTCGTTTGACACCCTTATTCTATAAAAAAAAAACATCACTGACATAATTAAAATTACTCCATCTCTCTGTACACTTCATCAAGGTTATGTATTAAATATATTATCTTATTTTTTTTTTAATTTAGAATGAAGAAACAACTTTACAGTCTAAGATTTTTTTTTATATTCTACTAGGCCAGTGTTTATCTACGATCCCGAAATGCATCCTGTAGAAAACCGTAAAGTTACATGCTATATACGTCCCACAGTCGGGAACATGCCTCCTTTCATTATTGGGAGAGGATTAACAGTCTACCTGATAATAAATGCCCACTGTAGCTCATAAACTAGGCTTCAAATAAAGATAACTACAGATACTTAGTCATCCCTAAGGACTAAGGTGGCATGTCTCACAATTATTTAATATACGAGGACCGCAGACATTTAATACACAAAGACACATCACTTTTACATATCAAAATCCACTTCATACTATTATTTAAGCAGACATCCGCCGCCGGTCAAGTTCCCGCCAAATTTCCGATTCTTTTTTGCTTGTCGCTGCTGTTACAGATAACTAACGACGTAATTATTATAAGTATTCAAGAAAATAGGAGAATTCTGCAAAATATAACTGCCCACCAAGATGCAGCCACTAATTACATATACAAATAGATCCACAAGTATCAGCGTCTGCACATGACAAGTTATTGTTAAGCGTGCAGTCGGTCAAGCGATCATTGATAATCTATTGAAAACGAATGGAAATATCTAAACGCGAAGTCACGGGTGGGCGACGACCTTATGGTATGTTTCCGTTGTTGTAATTAGACTTGTCTAGCATAACAATAAAGTCCATTCCTCAAAAATAGAGTTAATCGTGTACACACAATCATAGTTTCATTATCAGTCTTTAACTGATCATAAAAGTAATTAAGGTATTTATGTTTTGGCCTTCCCTGTTTAAAGCATGAGCATATATGGATAGGTATATGGTTGTTAAGGAGACGAGATAGGTGTCAGGGTCGTGTCAAATGGTAGTCCGTAGTCTCTGCCTACCCCTGTGTGTGATAGGCGTCAGTGTTTATGTGTGCTTATGAAAAACTAATCACTGCACTAGACTATGCATTCAAGAAATGGATTTTACGACCTTACTCAGAGCAATGTTTATGTTGAATGAATATTAAATTATAATAGCTGTTTGTCTTATCCCAGTCAGACGTGAGTGCTCTATGGCTAGGTGGTAAAATAGGCAAGAAGTTGGTAGTAACTCAGACGAACCTACACAAGGAAACCAAAGGAGCTCTAATATCTTGTAAATTGAAATATCGTCGAGA
Organism: Parnassius mnemosyne; assembly: GCA_963668995.1. NCBI lineage: Eukaryota > Metazoa > Arthropoda > Insecta > Lepidoptera > Papilionidae > Parnassius > Parnassius mnemosyne. Next base: position 41,077,195 of record CAVLGL010000083.1, read on the forward strand.
GAAAATCCACGATACCAAGACCATATGATGGATGCTTGGCGCACCGCTGTGCGGTTTAATATAATTCTTCTTTCTCGCACAAATTAAACGTGGAATCGGCTACAACCAGCTATTATTCCAGACTCAAACGATTTGGAGACCTGCAAGAAAAGAGCTTACTCCTTTTTTAATGACCGACAACGCACCTGCTATTCCCCTGTTGGGGTGGTAGTTATTAACCACCATTTGAGACACATGCTCGTTTGCCTCCTCTTCTATTAAAAAATAAATCAGACCTGTGATGAATCACGTCCATTCTTAAATTAATGATATTGATGACGATCACGAATCACGATGTGTGCTCTTTTTACTAACTAACTTGTCTCTAACTTGCGGTTACGGTTACAAATGTTATCAGTGATTGTTAAATAATTACTATTATGAATAATTAAAATAATAATTGTGTAGTCATCGTTTTGTTTTATATTATTATTTTTTAATTAAAAATATAAAATAGATTATAAGTCATTGTATTGTCATAATAATTATCATAGATGATTTTCTTAGTTTGTTTTTAATTTAGAATTTGAGATTTTTAAAGAATATTATATAAGTAATTTCATTTGTTAAACAATTGTAATTAATTGACTTATCAGTAATATTTATAACAGTGGTTTACTTATTTTCATATTATAAAAGTATTAGGATTATATAATTCTTAACACATTCGAACTGTTGCTAACGCAGTTTTGATATGATTAGTAGGGATAGCTATCTACTAATCATGCGTATTATTATTCCTTTCCGCGACTCCTGTGATACAAATATTTTATAAAACTTGACTTTATAAAACAAATAACATATAAAGAGAGCTGTTGTTGCAAATTGATTATATAAACGTAGTCAAAATACAATAATGTGCATCGAATACTATATCAATTAACGCTGACCTAAGTTAAGGCTGCTTAGTTTCAATAATAGTCCAATTTGCAAGTAAGTCTAGCAATAAAATCACATTGTAAGCGTTTCAAAAGAATCGTATCTTGATTACGTACAAGTTTATTTTCGCCTAGTGTGTGCGCTGCCTTGTGTCGTGATCTACTTTCTTCTATTAGCAAATTAACACTAATTAATTTATACTTATTAATAGAGAAACCAAAATACAGATTTCACTTTCAACAAACTTTACTATTCGGATTGTCTTATGAACTGTGTGCACGACTAGATCTTAAATTGTGAAAAATAAAAGGATATAAAATTAGTTCATTGATTAATATAACATGTAAGGCTGTAACAAGCTTGGACTTAAAACGAAATCATCCTAGAAAATACTAATATATAAATCAGAATTGTATATTTTTTAATTTTAAGTGTAAATGACATCCCATCTAGCTTTTATTGAACCAGGAAAATAATCTAGACTTACTAATTGTTCAAATATAATCGCTAATCTACCAAAAGTGGGGATAACGTAAATTTTCCCTACTGTAGGATAAATAATATTGTAGTTACTTTTGCCAAAATTTTGTTTATCGTGCGCTTAAATGTCCTTAATGTCGGTGGGGAATGCATGCTCTGTGTGCGTAAGGGCAAGTGAGAAAAGGTGAGATCTCCCGCCAGGCAAGGTGTTCTGCCCGAGGAGCGGCCAACGCTCCGAGTGGTAGTTCGGAGCTATTCTATATATACTGCTTTAACTTCGGAACTTTGTGTGGCGGCGCGACACGAAGTTCTGGCGGCAGCGCCGCCACATGTTGTTTACAAATGTAGAGACGTCACCTATCCATACAGCCTACAAAACCACTGCTGAGTATACTCGTAGGCCTTTTCCATAGATTGCCTCATGGGGAGGTTTTAGATTAGCAAGTGCAGTTTTTTTATTATTTGGGTTGATATCGGAAGATACTGCTGCCTATCTGCTGTTTCAGGTTCCCGAAGCCGCCTGTCACGGCACCCACGTGACAATATGGGGCAGTGGATATTGTTACACCGCCACGACACGGTTCATGTTTGATTTTCAATTGTAATCATTAATCTCATTTCTAATTATAATCTAATATTTATATAAACATATTATAAATTTTCCCCTACTATGGGAGAAATAATATTTTTACTTACTTTTACCAATTTAAATTTTTATTTATAATGCACTTAAATGTTGTATACACTTCTAGAGACATATCACATAGCATTAATGCTTTTTTGTGCAAAAATTAAGAATTGCATTATGCTATGTCGACGTGTGTAACTTTTCAATAAATAACATAAATGAAATCCACGTTCATTGAACGTGATCTGCTAACGGACTGACAAGTAAAGCAGTTCTTAAGCTTTAACCAACTTATATTTATAAAAGAACACCTAATTAACTTAGTACCTTTTCAATTTTAAACTACTCTGTGGAACATTTAAACTTTTACTGTGTTGCATAACGACATCCCAGCATCCGCAGCACGTGAATCAGTCTAGCTTACTTTCCTCTCCCTTACACGTTCCTTTTTCCTAGGTTGCAGGAGAGGGATGGGAGCGACGCGAGAGGGTTTCGTATAGCGCAAGTCCTCCCCCGGATACTCCGGGGGTAGACTGAGTATTATTGCAGAGAAGCAATCGATCGTAGTTATGCAGGGGTGTTAAAATAGCTATTATTAATAAAATATCGTGAACTATACTAACAACCCATCCATGTTTTAAAATTTATCACGCATGGGAATTGAGCGAGCTCATAAATAATTGGACAAACTCAATTAAATATTATTTAACAATGCTTCATTTTTATACATTTTATTACCGTTATCGTTACAGACTATTAAAGTCTATTGCTGAACATAGACCTCCCGCATAGATTGTCTCATAGGGGGGATATATGCCATAGTTGCCACGCTTGGCAAGCGGGTTGGCAACCGCAGTTTATTAACTTTAGTCGTTATTAGGGAGACGCTGCTGCTCGTCTCCTGATTTGCTTCCCTCTGTCGCCTCTTACGGTTGATATGGGATAGTGGATATTTTTACACTATACACGGTACTAATTATTTGATTATTTTTTAAGTATTTCGTACTAAGCACTTATTGGAACGAACTTCCTTATCGGACGGTATAAATTTGGTGGATAGGGGCTAGGCGAGAAAAAGTGTAAGATTTGATGGCCTTGGCGGCTATAACAAAGAGAGATGGAATAATATCCAACGCCCTCGCATTTTTTTATCTTGCCATGAAAGAAATATTATTTTATTTTAAATGAAGCCTCATTTTAATAGATGCTAGTAATTAATTTATTTGTATTTGTTAATCAATAATATAATACGTTTATCATTAATAATATACTACGAAAGGAACTTCGTTTCAACCGAGTGTTCCACGACACTCACGCATGTTTTTTATTATTTTTAAGACTTAAATGTCTTTAATTTTCAGTCAGCCAGTTCAATTAGGTACTGTAGTTTTTTATTAGGTGTTATACATAGCACTATTTACAAAACTAATGGCCAAATACTCAAACGCTACTCAATTTTAAGATGTCGTCAAGTCTCGTGTTGTCACAGTCACTTTGACTTAAAGTGATAGAGACAGCACGAGACTTAACAGCATCTTAAAATTGAGCAGCGTTTGTGTATTTGGACATAAGAGCTTTAATAAAATAATCTCACTATTTACTCTCTCCACAGAATCAGTAATACAATCACGGGGTAATGTATACGCTTTTACTATGAAATTCCAAATATATTATACAAGGTCTATCCGGAAACGTCGGAAATTAAAAAAGTTACAATCAAACGCGATTAAAGCTGTTAAATTAATTTTATTCAAGGTATGTCTTGCCGTGTAGTGGCGGTAAAGAATATCCACTACCCCATATCTTCCCGTGGGTGTCGTAAAAGGCGACAAAGGGAAACACGCAGGAGATGGGCAGCAGCATCTTCCTGATAACAACAAACATACAATAAAAAAACTGCGGTTGCCAACCCGCTCGCCAAGCGTGGCAACTATGGCAAATACCCCCCTATGATGCAAGTAACAAAGAAACGGCCCCCAGTCCCCGGCGGCCCCGCTATTCCTGGCTACGGTGGCGACCATGGTAACGGCGTGGCAGGGGGTGCTAAGAATCTCCGGTGGAGGTTCGGTTGCCACCTAAGACGACTCGACCTGGCAACATACAACGCACGCACCCCGAGGACTGACGAGAAGAACGTGGAGCTGGAAGAAGAGATAGACAAGGTACACCCCGATGAGGAGGTGGAGAAAATGTATGAGGATATCTCTAGAGCTATGCATTCCTCCAAAACCCAATATACGGCGTTAATGGGAGACTTCACTGCAAAACTAGGCACAAGAGAGAACGGTGAGCTGAAAGCAGGGAAATTTGGAATAGGGCAACGGAACCCAAGGGGCCAGCAGCTGGCCGACATCATGGAGAAAGAGGGACTCTTTATGATGAACTCTTTCTTCCAGTAGCGGCCCCACAGGAAGTGGACCTGGTCGAGCCCCGACGGTTCCACAAAAAATGAGATTGACTTCATTATGACGACCAGACGACAACTGTTCAGTGATGTCTCCGTGATCGCGAGGGTGAAAACTGGTAGCGATCACCGAATGGTTAGAAGCACACTGAACCTAAACGTTAAGTTGGAGAGGTCTCGTCTAATGAAGTCCCCCTCGTGCTCTGTTCTAGAGTCTTGAAAACTTTTAGCTAGAGTTACAAAACCGTTTTCAGTGCCTAGAAGACTGCAATAAAGTGGACGATATGAATGACAAGCTCGTGGAAACTATCCATGTGGTCGGAGCTAAGTTCTGCAAGACCCGCCGCAGAAGAACACAAAAACTCTCCGATCACACTCTCAATCTCATGGCTGATGAAGCTACATTCTTTCACGGGAGATGAAGCTACATTACATTACAGGCAAGTGAATAGACAGATCTCCAAATGCATGCGGCGGGACTTACGCAACTTCAATACAGCTTGTATTGAAGAAGCGATCGAGCGGAACCAAGGCTCCAAAGTCTTTGCCAGAGATCTGTCTGCCAGAAAGATCGAACTGTCAAAGCTGAAGACCGAATGTGGCAGCATCGTTTCCGGGACACCTGAGATTTTGAGTGAGATTGAGAGGTTCTATGGGCAGCTGTACACATCATCGTTGGAGCCACACCCAAGTGTGAGTAACAATCCAATAGCGAGTCTTATCCGACACTATTCCGAAGATATGCCGGACGTTAGTCTGAGCGAGATTAGAATGGCTCTCCAGCACCTTAAAAACGGCAAGGCCCCAGGCGGGGATGGAATTACAGCGGAGCTTCTGAAAGCGGGTGGAAGACCCTTACTTGAAGTCCTTCAGAAGCTCTTTAATTCCGTCCTTCATGGTGGCATTACACCGGAGGCGTGGAGCAGATGTGTGGTGGTCTTGTTCTTCAAGAAAGGTGACAACGATCTCTTGAAGAACTACAGACCGATTTCCCTTCTAAGCCGCGTCTATGTGCTGTTTTCGAGAGTCATTACGAATCGTCTCGCGCGCAGACTTGACGACTTCCAGCCTCCCGAACAAGCCGGTTTCTGAAAGGGCTTTAGCACCATAGACTACATACATACCCTTCGGCAAATTGTATAAAAGTCCGAAGAGTACGATTTGCCACTACGTCTGGCGTATGTGGACTATGAGAAAGCCTTTGGTTCCGTCGAAATTTGGGCGGTGCTGCAGTCCCTTCAGCGGTGCCAAGTTGACTGTCGGTATATCGAAGTGCTGAAATGTTTGTACAGTAGAGCTACGATTGCTATCCGAGTACAGAACCAGAGTACGAAACCTATCCAATTGTAGAGAGGTGTAAGACAGGGTGATGTTATATCCCCGAAACTCTTCACCGCTGCATTGGAAGACGTTTTCAAGCTTCTGGACTGGAAAGAATACGGTATTAAAATCAACGAGTACATCACTCACCTTCGATTTGCTGACGATATAGTCCTTATGGCAGAATCGCTGGAGGACCTAAGTACCATGCTCAATGACCTTAATAGTGTCTCCCAACGATTAGGTCTTAGGATGAACGTGGACAAAACAAAGATAATGTTTAATGTCCATGTCACACCTATGCCGGTAGTTGTTGGGAGCACTAGGCTCGAAGTTGTTGACGAGTATGTTTACCTGGGACAAATAGTCCGACTAGGTAAGTCCAACTTCGACCGAGAGGTCAATCGACGGATTCAACTCTGTTGGGCAGCGTTCGGGAAACTACGACACATCTTCTCGTCAGACATACCTCAAAACCTTAAAACGAAATTGTACAACCAGTGCGTGTTGTCAGTGAAGACTTACGGATCTGAGACGTGATCCTTCACTGCTGGCCGTATGAGGAAGCTCAAGGTCGCTCAGCGAGCTATGGAGAGGGCTATGCTCGGGGTTTTTCTGCTGATAAACTTAGAAATGAGTATATCCGCAGTAGAACCAGAGTAACCGACATAGCCCAACGGATTAGTAAGCTGAAGTGGCAGTGGGCCGACCATATAGCTCGAAGAACCGACAACCGATGGGGAAGAAAGTTTCTTGAGTGGCAGCCTCGTACAGGTAGGCGAAGTGTAGGGCGACCCCCCACGAGATGGAGTGACGACCTGGTAAGACATGCAGGAAGTCGATGGATGCAGGTGGCTCAGGACTGTGCTTTGTGGCATTCCTAGGGTGAGACCTAAATTCAGCAGTGGACTTATGAAAGGCTGTAATGATTATGATGATGATGTTTTTGACCAATTTGTTATATTAATAAACCTTGCATAAATAGTATTATTATATAATTAAAGAATAAATAAGTAGGTATACCTAATAACCTCAGAATCGTTAATAAGTTTTAAAATGAGTTTTGGATTTAATTGTAAGACATACATTGTAAAGTAGCGATTTTAAAAAAGTCCTACCTGTCTTCTTTTTGTCTTCATTCTTCTCGCGACAACGGGTTTTCCCGAACCAGTGATAAATGGAAAAAAATACTATCAATAAGTATTATCACCATGTGGAAGCGGAGCAAAAAAATTCATCACTTCATTTCGCCCATGGGTGTCGTAAGGAACGTCTATATCAAATGCTAGAAAGAGGCCATATTTCGTATGGTGAGTATAGAGAACCAAAGAACTTAAAGATATTTTATTTTGTAAATATAGGTACAGTACATGATATAGGTAGTAAGTTCAGCCATATTTTACCAGTAGGCATGCAAAAAATACAGAATTATAAACTAATCCCTTCTTTACTGGAACTGGACCAATGCCCCGTATTAGTCCTCTGGGGTTACAAAGCACCTTCAGTTTTTTTTATAGGATAGGATAACAAACGAGCATCACTTACCATTATGTGGACTGTGTGCTCGTTTGTCACTCTTGTTCTATGAAATTAATTATAAAATTGCTACGTAAACTTATGACGGTTTTTTATTGCCGATTCGTCTCACCATACTCGTAAGTTAAAATAAAGAAGAAAAGAGTTAAAATAAAGCCCTTAGCTGAACTAAATATTTTTGCCGTCGACTTTCCATTATCCATTGTCTTTGCTCAAATAATTAACAAACAAGTCATCTGTCATGTTTTCTCATAAATTTCAATGACACTTCGAATTTCCCTCTCGTGTTCAATGCTGGCTAAAGCAACGTACTCCAAACTGAACCAATCCAATTAGCGATCAAAGAACAATTAGTCTCCAACCGTACGATATTAACTTTTTCAATATGAATTCAATGCCACGTTTCTATTCCCACAATAATTGTTATATGTACTAGGGTCAAATGTATCGATTTAAAAAAATAATCGATGAGTGGTTTTTGTTGCTTGTAAAAAGCTTTATACGTGGTAGAGCCATGCTGCAGCTATATTAGTAGTATAGTTGTAGCACGAATGGGTTGGCTCCACAGGGGAAGGACCACGCTCTCACAGAATACCAGCGTAAAATAGCAGCTTAATAATGCTGTGTTCCGTATGGTGAGTGTAGAGAACCGGAGACCCTTTTTACTGGAAAAGAGGCATTCTATCTTAGTCCTCACGGGTGACTACGCATCTGCATTTTAATTCGCAAACGAGGATAGATGTATATGTCTATGGGCCACAGCAACCACTTACGATCAGGTGGACTGTGTGCTCGTTTGTCATCCTATCCTATAAAAAAGCAGCTCTTAGAGGGGTACATACTGTATATTCAGGATGTATCATGCTCTGTAATTAGGATTCACTGTACAAATATAGTAGATAGTTAAAAAACATACACATAATGTGTCTCAAATTAATATTTTGTTGTAAAAGGAATATTTTTGTTACTTTGACATCTTATTAATAGCCACACGCCATAGTCATTCGTTTATTTGTTTTTATAAAACTGAAGTGACAAACAAACTTATAATCCAGCTGATAGCAAGTGGACACAGATACTAACGACTTTTCTGCAACCAGGGCGGCGCTACATTGGAATGAGGTGAAATATTTGACAGATCTCATAGCGGGAAAAGCATGGAAGTAATTTTTTTAAACGCAACTTTTCAATGACAACTCAGTAAACGAGTTTTTAAATTACTAATAACAACTTTTATAGTACAATAGCACATAATTGACATTCTTTTATGTTATTAACTGATACTATCGTTTAATTTAAAGTCATTTATTTGTTAATTCTTTTTTTGTAATTGCACTTTTGACATCATTATATAATTGGATGGATTGTTTGTTGATGCTAATTTAATTATTTAATAATGATTGATTTTGATGTGTTAATTTTGATAAACTAAAATTTCTAAGAATAAATAAATTTGCATGTCTCCATTAGGGACTTAGTATGTGATACATAGTATTTAACAGTAGCTCATGTAACATACTTACAAAAAAGCAAATACATAAATGATGATGACAACAACTCCAAACAACATCTGGTGAGCGTAGGATTGTTAGCCCTTATTGACATCTTTAAGGCGACACCGCGAAAAAATGCACCTCCTTTCATCGAATAGTATAGGAGTATGCCACGACGACATAGGTAGTTTCATGTCTTTATCTTGAATTTGCTTGTTCAAAAACACGATTGTAAAATTTTGACTCGATCATAATTATTTGCGAAAACACCTCTAAAAACCACTATAGTTGAAATTACCGGCGCCCCTTTAATGGGGCAGGGGTGCGAAGAATCTCCGGGAGGAAAACCGGCGACGAGGTTCGCCACCCGTCACGTCCTGTCTCCCGGAGGGGCGAAAAGTGGTTTGCGGAGGCCCGTTTGGCTACGCTGAATGTATGTGGAGCAATGAATGATAAGATGGATGAAATATGCGAAATGATGAATTTTTCATTTCATTTTTTCACACACATTTCAGGGAGTCGGTGTCATCCTTCCAGAAAGAATGGGTCAATGTGTGAAAGAGTACGAATGTGTAAGCCCAAGGCTGCTGTGGATACGAATGAAAGTGGGCTTAAAGAAGTTGTTCGTGCTCGGGGTGCACGCCCCAGATATGTCTAAGCCCACTTATATCCGAGAGCAGTTTTGGGACATGGTAAGGCTGGTGTTGACGAAATGTAAGGAAAATGAAAATATTATTATGTTAAGAGATTTTAATGGAAAGGTTGGGGTGAAGAGGTCTGGTCTGGTGAAAGGATATTACCGTGGTATCAGCTTGCTTAGCATTGTGGGTAAACTGTATGCTAAGTTGTTAATTGAAAGAGTTATGGAAGAAACTGATGGAAAAATTTGGCATGTGCAAGCTGGATTTAGAAAGGGGATGGGGTGTACATATCAAGTCTTTTCCATGCGCATGACTGCGGAGAAATTTTTGGCCAAAAATCAGAAAGTTTTTTGTGCGTTCAAGGACTTGGAAAGGGCTTATGACAGAGTGGAAAGGAACGTGTCATAACACGTTCCTGCTTGCCATAAAGCACTGACCTCATTTGGGTTGAGCGCTGGTCTGATACAGGCTGTTTAACCTATTTATGGACAGATGTTTGCAAACTTTGAAAGTTTAAGAATGTGGGTTGAGAATGGGTGAGTTAACCGTCAAATGCCTTTTGTACGCCGATGATCAAGTCATATTTGCATCGTCGGCGGCCGAGGTGCAAATGATGGTTACTTTAATGAACTGGTCATTAAAAGAATGGGGTATGAAAGTGAACGCAAGTAAGACGAAAGTGATGGTTTTTGAAAGAGAAGAAAGTAAAACGTTATGTGAAATAAGAATAGAAGGGGAGTTGATTGAGCAAGTGGATGACTTTGTATATTTATATATTTGGGATGTTTATTTAGCAGGGATGGTAGATATGATAAGGATATAGAACGACGAGTGAACGCAGGAAATAGAGGTAATGGGGCTCTACACGCTATTATGAAGAGTCAGAATGTGTCACAGAAGGCACGTATGGCAATTCATAATGCTGTATTAGTCCCTACTTTAATGTATGATAGTGAAAGGCTTCTTTTATATGGCTTCGATATGTCGCCTTAACTGACTTCAATCAAAGAAGGCTTCCAGGTGTCACCTCCAAGGCTCAAGATGGAGATGGAATGCCTTACTGCCTGTAATTTTACTTGTTCTTTGAAGCCTTCAGACAGGAACACAAGGTGTATGCACTGCTGTTTTGCGGTAGATATGGTTAAGAGGGCGGTACTTATCCAGAGGGAATTCTAGATGGAAAAGGATTCCCAGCAGCTAGTAAAGAAAAAAAATGTCAAAGTCATTCTAACTAAAAGTATTGACTTCTTTACTTCTCTCGACTCTTTTTGTATAGAATAGGATGATAAACGAGCACACAGTCCACCTGATGGCGTGTTGATACTGTGACCCATATATCTCCTCGATTAAAAATCCTAATCAAAATAATCAAAATACAGATGCGTTGTCACCCCTGAATACTAAAATGAAATGCCTTATTTCCAGTAAAAAGTGTCTCCGGTTCTCTACACTCACTATACGAAATACAGCAGCATCTACGCTGGTATTCTGTGACAGCTGTTCCTAACCCTGTCGAGCCGACCCATTCGTGCTATAACCGTAGTATAATTTCAGCATTGCTCTACCATATATAAATTTATTTTAATTATTATAATTTACTTTTGAGTAGGTACTTTTACGTAAATTTATTTTACTTTACTTTTGAGTTTCACCTGGACTAAGGTTTATATAAACAAATAAATAAACATTGATAACTAACACTAACACTAGATGGTATGGTGACCTCGTAAGATATGCCGCAAGTTGATGGATGCAGGTGTAAGGACCGGGCTTTGGAAGCCTATGTTCAGCAGTGGACTTGTGATGGCTTGTAAAGCGATGATGATGGTGATGGAGAAAACATTAGACCAGGTGCAATTATATATAGAAATGCCAAATCACTGTCATATTAATTAAAGTAACAATGTGATAGAAAAGAGTCTTGTGCAAGAAATAAATAACCATATGCCATGGGAATGTTATATGGATATCTTAGAGAGGAGTAATTAAGTCGGCGTCCACCCTTCAAAAAGAAACAATCGAGTGTTCCCACGCTTTGCCACCGACACCCTTTAGTACTAGCACTCATTTAAACCCTTGAGTTTCTGCTTTTTATCTAAATATTAAACGGTAAAGTTACAAGCGTAATGACTAAAAGATTTTAAAGTAAAACACGTAAAATTATTTTTTAATATATTTTTTTAAACTTAGAAACTTCCCTTATATCGTTGATGTATTTTATAATTAATTGTACACAGCAAAATGATACGATTTGGAACATGTTTTGTATACCACGCTATTCGTATATTTATCCTAGCGCCACATACGAGTACAATCCCTTATTGTCAAATAATTTAAATAAAAACCTACAAGCTGTAAAACCCCAGGGGTTGAATTTTCCAAAATTATTTCTTAATGGATGTATACACCGAGAAAGGACTATATGACTATATGCTAAATTTCAAGTCTATCGGTCGCATAGTTTTGGAGATCTCGTGACGAGAATTAAAAGAATCAATCATAGACTGATGTTTAATGTTCTTTATAAAAGACTATTGTAAATAACATTCTTTTTTCAATAAGAGATTATATATGTATATAATCTGTTATTGAAATTATATATATTATATGTATTATGTTTGAATACTGATTCTAATAACGCTCTTAACGAGAACCACAGGGATTTTGTTACATGTCGTGTAAAGTAATGTGTAAAACACATGCTGATATCTCGTTGGCTTCACTTTCCCATGTGAAACAATATTTAGTCCTGAGCTACACGTGAATGCGGCCATGATAGTATTTACTAGATATTTATTTTACTGTTTCAATGTACATTATGTATCGCACGTCGTCTCGCCCTTATAATGGGTACCTAAATTATGTAATTATTAATCATTTTATTTATCATGCACTTAAACTGTTTTGATCTAAATTAAAAAAAGTAAATACCGATTTTTAAATACCTAAAAGGAATGTATTTATCGAAATTACGATCACGGCGGCCGGTGTCAATGGAGACTGCGCAGGACAGGATAGAGCAGGAGTGTGCACAAGCACACCTGCAATCTCTATTCCCTCACTCTCATAGTCCAATGGGATGGCAATCGAACACGATCGGAGGAAGATCGGGCGCAGGGACAACGGCTTTACGTGGTTTCCGAGTCACGATGCCACTTTATGACTCCAGGATGCTACTGAGAACTTCTTGATAGAAAAACCCAATAACCTAATTTAATAAGACCCGGGATTCAAACTCCAGACTACATGATTAGTGATAATGCTTACGACCACTAGACCAACTAGCAACGGCAAGTCAGAGGCATAGCTTCGTGTTAATATAATTAAGGCGAATAATAAGCATTGAATGAAACAAAGTTAACAGATTTTAGCGTATTTAATTTTAAAAAACACGCGTGAGTGTCGTGGAACGCTCGGTTGGAACGAAGTACCTTTCCAAATATTTTTTTTAAATACTAGTAATGCTATTAAATGTTACTAATATTCCCTTAAACCACTTCTGGTAAGCTTAAAATGCTTGTGTTAGAAGTAGTTCAAGATAGTAGTCGAATGGCGGATTCGAACCCACGACCTTTCGAGTTCGCAGTCCTCGCCCTGCCATTAGGCTACTGACGCTTCTAAATTATTATTATTGATAAACCATTATACCATATATTACTGATCACCAAATACAAATAAATAAATTACTAGCTACTATTAAAATGAAGCGTCATTTAAAATAAAATAATATTTCTTTCATGGCAAGATAAGAAAAAGTGTGAGGAATATTATTCCATCTCGCTTCCTTATGGCCGCCAAGGCCGTTTACACTACGTCAGAAGGGGTCGTGACGGAAAAATCTTACATTTTTTCTCGCCTAGCCAAATCCACCAAATTCGTACCGTGCGATAAAGAACTTCGTTCCAAAATTTTATATTCTCGACTTTACCGGCGCATTACAGCATCTAGGGTCACGAGATCATCATCTAGGGGACTAAGGTGTTTGACGTCTTGCGTCACAGTTAACGAAGGCTACCTTCAAGTTTTTTTATATAGGCACCTACATCTATTTTTAAACAAGAATAACAATACAGATTCCAGTAACAAGGATCTCCGGTTCTACACTCACCATACAAAACAGCGGCATTTAGCAGCTATTGTAGTTACGCTGGTATTCTGTGAGAGCGTGGTCCTTCCTTGGTTAAACTGATCCATTGGTGCCACAACCATTATAGCTGCAACGTGGGTCTACCACGTATAAAATTTTGTTCAGTTTATGTCTTTTTTTTCAATACATTTGCAGTTTTTTAAAGGCATTAAACGATGGATTTGACCGCTATAAGCGTGTTTCCCACGAGGCATTATGACATCTGAAGCATTCACACGCTATATGAAGACATAATAAACGTATCAAAATATTTTTATTCAGTTTTTAAAATGCCTTTATGCTTATCCATTGTATCTCTCGTTACATGAGGGGAAGTAGAGTTGAAAGCAAAGTAGGAACGTTATTATATCAAATACAGGCGAAACTACTTCTTTTGGTGGTAGAGCCATACTGCAGCTATATTATGTGTGTAGCACGAATGGGTTGACAAGACCGGGGAAAAAACACACTCTCACAGAATACCAGCGTAAAATAGCAGCTTAATTCTGCTGTGTTTCGTATGGTGAGTGTAGAGAATCGGAGACCCTTTTTACTGGATACGAAGCGGTCGCTTTTTACTGGATGTTATGAATGAATCACGAAAAAGTTAATGAATGGAAAATAACTAACAACCCTCTACTTGATATAATGGTAAAGATCATTGAGAACATTCTCCTGAAGTTGTCTTATTGTAAAGACATCTGATCCGCAGGCCGACCACCATTAGTTTAGTTTAACTCAATGAAAACAGACGTAAAGACGTATAAATTTATTTTAGTTGACAACCGCAATTAATCCGCGTTGTAATGAACGCTATGCTGATGTCACATTCGTTACAAAGTCTGTTTAACATGTGACAATGGTTTTGTTATTGAAATAAAATGATGCCATTCCGGGACTTGAGACATGCATAATAGTTCGGCTCACAGAACACCGAGAACTATGCTCTGTCTAACATTTTCTAAAGTCTGTAGTTATCATAGGTATATACATAAAATTTAGTCGAATCAGTATAATAGTTTTACGTGGTGCAGCTTTATTGTAGCTTTAATATGGTTGTAGCAAGAATAGGTTAGATTTTTAGTTGCATTATATAGAAAGTTAACGTGGGTGTCAAAACTACTTACTTTGAGGCTGATGATTCATAATTAAACCTTAAAAAAATTATTTCCAGAAATAAAATCAATAAAATAATATGCATATTATTTAATAGCTCCTGAAGTTGAGGCTTTCATTTTTCGCTACAGACTTCAGAAGCTGTTTTTAATAGAATAAGAGTGACAAACGTTCACACAGTTCACCTGATGGTATGAGGTTACATAGACATCTACATCTATTCTCGATCACAAATCAAAATGCAGATGCGCTGTCACCCCTGAGAACTAAGATGGAATGCCTCGTTTCCAGTAAAAAGGATCTACGTTTCTCCCTACACTCACCATACGAAACACAGCATTAAACTGCTATTTTATTTATTCTGTGAAAGTGTATTCTGTGAAAGCGTCGTCCTTCCTCGGTTGAAGCGACCCATTCGTGTTACCACCATCATATAGCTTCAGCGTAGCTCTACTAGGTCTGGAAGTAGTTATTTAAGTAAAGATATTTGAACCTGTAACTCCGTAACCAGATACTCTGATGCAACAAATATATATTTAACGAATGTCAGATTTACACACATCACAAGTTTTTGAAAAAATAAATAAAACTCTCCTATTCCTAATTAAATGTCACGATTTAGTAGCCAGATACATTCCAGACAGTTCCAGTCTAAGCTTTATAATCAGTCTGGGAAGGGAATCGATGCGTGGTGCAGGATAACATCCGCATTGCGTCAGTCTGGACTGGGCTAGACATTGTTCCCCGATTACCGCGGAGCCAAAAGGGCTTTAATGTGATGTAAAAGCTTTTACAAAAATTTACTTCGCAGATATCCGCGTTATAAAATAAAATGATGTGTCTTACCTAGTATGAAGAAGCACCTCCCGCCCTCCCTCAATTGCGTGCACTAACCCCGTCACCACTAATCCCAGCACCGCTACTTCCAACACCACTACACTAGGCAAGACACACCACTGACGATAATACGACACGTGTTTCGCCTCTACACGAGGCATCCTCAGGTGATATAGACTCTACGGTGGCTAACCGCTAAGTGAGCGGCGAGCCAAAACAAGTGCCTTTTATACAAACCGATGATGCAACCGCTCTCTACCTAACGAGCGAGCGATTGCGTCATGCGATAAAACATGCGACCAATCACCGCTGGACTTACGCAGCCGTTTGTAAAATTAAAAACAAACCGCCGCGCAACGCCCACATTATTAGTGAGCAGGCTTGAAGATATTTAAGAGAGGTGAGTTAGTAACATTTGTTTGTTCATTCAGCAATGCAACGGTATTATTATTACTTTTTAATATCTCTAACTGTTCCAGCACACACAGACGCAGCCCTTTATTACACGTATGTAAGACTTTAAAGGAGTGGTCGTTGGCTAGGTTGTGTCCAGTGTCCAAAAGATGTTTGGCAAAATGGGATTTATCGGGATTGCAATTCCTGTACGCGGCTAAATGCTCTTTATAACGTGTCTCGAAATTGCGACCAGTCTGACCCACGTAAACGGCGTGGCATTCGTCACAAACAAGTTTGTAAACACCTGACTTTTGACGAATATCTAACTTATCTTTACTATTACAGATATTTCTAAGAGAATTGTTTGTTTTGAACGCCACATGAACGCCGTTTTGTCGAAGAGTATTAGCTACTTTTTCAGATATGGGGCCTAAGTAGGTCAAACTGCTCACATATCGATGAACACTTTGAGGTTGAACCGCGTACAGAGAGTTGCGAATAACATGCTTTTGTTTCTTTTTAATTAAATTGTTAATGAGATTTTTTGAAAAACCGTTAGAGACCGCTATTTGATAAATTATATTAAGTTCTTTTAAATAATTTTCTTTACTTAATGGGACAGTGAACAAACGGTTAATGTAACAATAAAAAGCGGCTACTTTATGTTGCCATGGATGACATGATGACGCGGGGATGACCGTGTCGGTGTGAGTTGGCTTTCGATAAATTTGGAAAACATGTGACGATTCTTTTCTTGTTATTGTTAAGTCAAGAAAATTAAGGGAACAATCTTGTTCCAATTCAAGTTTAAATTTAATTTTGTCATGGACTCTATTTATTTTATTGAGGAAAACATCCAGTTGTCTCCTTGTGCCAGTCCAGCAAATAATTATGTCGTCTACATATCGATAGTAATATAAGATATTTTGATTGACAACTATATGTTGTTTTTCGAAATTATCCATGAAAATGTCCGCCATAAGGGGACTTAGAGGGGACCCCATAGCTAACCCTTCTTTTTGTAGATAGAAACGGTTATTAAACCGGAAATAGTTTTGTTTCATACAGAGAGAGGTTAAGTTAAGAAGATCATTTGTTTCCCCGGGATGTAGACGACGTTTTTCAAAGAGATCTGCGAGTATACGCAAACAGTCAGGGGATGGGACATTTGTGAAAAGACTATCAACGTCTAAAGATAACAATATGGATTTAGGAGGAATACGAATATCTTTAATTTTGGAAATGAGATCTAAGCCATTTTTTAGGCTGTAAGTGGGGTTAAATCCAGATTTCTCTCGAAGGAGGAAGTTTAATTTTTTAGCAAGGAAATAAGCTGGTGCACCAATATATGAGACAACTGGACGAATAGGAACATGTTCTTTATGTATTTTTGGTAACCCATATAAAATGGGTGCTTGAGGATTCATTGGAACAAGATTGCTCCGAGACAAGTTGTGATCGGGAAAAACATATGATGACTGTTGTATACATAACTTAATATCCGAAGTAAACTTTTTGGTTGGGTCAGACTCCAATAGCTCAAAGTCATCACCTTGGATAACATCGTTAACTTTCTGGCTGTACCCACTACTCTCCATAATAACAACAGTATTGCCTTTATCGGCTTTAGTAACAATAAGGTCGTTTTCCCTTATTCTCCGCTTTAGAGACTTAAAAACAGGGAACTCAGGATTGAAATGGGAAGACGTGGGCACAGCCCGAATTTCATTAGCTACCAAACTTTTAACGATGTTATCTTTCTTCCCGATCACAACAGCCACCTCCGCGTCAACAGCCATAGTCTCTAACGATTTTTGGGAGACCGAAGGTGTTAAATTATACTTTAGGCCTTTATGTAAAAGGGACCACTCATCTGTTGGAAACTGGACATCGGAAAGATTTTTAACTCGGGGATAAAATTGGTGATATTCTGTATGTATGTCGTTATTACGATTACGGGATGAAGAGGATACAAGTCGTTGTAATTTACGGGACTGAATTTGATATTTCTCATAAACAGCCATTGAAGCAAGTTCTCTGGCTTTCCCATCCAAAATATCAAATTCAATATTATGTAATTTATATGAAAGTTCAGAGTATAATACTTTAAGGTGGATTTTTAAATTATCTCTATTGGAAAACCAACGACGACACTCCTAATTAAGCCAAATGTTCTGAGCTTTAGAAATAGCAATACTGGCCGCTCGACTATTTGTGCTGGAACGTATTTGAATATAATTGGGAATAACATGAAGTTGTTTGCACTGCTGATTGAACCAAACATTTTGGGCAGCAATACGATGGAGTTTTGTTAATTTGACATAGAGTCTTGCCTGGTCGGCCGTGCTAGCCTTTTTAATATAATTAATAGAATCAGGCGTTACTTTGCGGAAATCCATTATATAAAAGCTTTTACAAAAATTTACTTCGCAAATATCCGCGTTATAAAATAAAATGATGTGTCTTACCTAGTATGAAGAAGCACCTCCCGCCCTCCCTCAATTGCGTGCACTAACCCCGTCACCACTAATCCCAGCACCGCTACTTCCAACACCACTACACTAGGCAAGACACACCACTGACGATAATACGACACGTGTTTCGCCTCTACACGAGGCATCCTCAGGTGATATAGACTCTACGGTGGCTAACCGCTAAGTGAGCGGCGAGCCAAAACAAGTGCCTTTTATACAAACCGATGATGCAACCGCTCTCTACCTAACGAGCGAGCGATTGCGTCATGCGATAAAACATGCGACCAATCACCGCTGGACTTACGCAGCCGTTTGTAAAATTAAAAACAAACCGCCGCGCAACGCCCACATTATTAGTGAGCAGGCTTGAAGATATTTAAGAGAGGTGAGTTAGTAACATTTGTTTGTTCATTCAGCAATGCAACGGTATTATTATTACTTTTTAATATCTCTAACTGTTCCAGCACACACAGACGCAGCCCTTTATTACACGTATGTAAGACTTTAAAGGAGTGGTCGTTGGCTAGGTTGTGTCCAGTGTCCAAAAGATGTTTGGCAAAATGGGATTTATCGGGATTGCAATTCCTGTACGCGGCTAAATGCTCTTTATAACGTGTCTCGAAATTGCGACCAGTCTGACCCACGTAAACGGCGTGGCATTCGTCACAAACAAGTTTGTAAACACCTGACTTTTGACGAATATCTAACTTATCTTTACTATTACAGATATTTCTAAGAGAATTGTTTGTTTTGAACGCCACATGAACGCCGTTTTGTCGAAGAGTATTAGCTACTTTTTCAGATATGGGGCCTAAGTAGGTCAAACTGCTCACATATCGATGAACACTTTGAGGTTGAACCGCGTACAGAGAGTTGCGAATAACATGCTTTTGTTTCTTTTTAATTAAATTGTTAATGAGATTTTTTGAAAAACCGTTAGAGACCGCTATTTGATAAATTATATTAAGTTCTTTTAAATAATTTTCTTTACTTAATGGGACAGTGAACAAACGGTTAATGTAACAATAAAAAGCGGCTACTTTATGTTGCCATGGATGACATGATGACGCGGGGATGACCGTGTCGGTGTGAGTTGGCTTTCGATAAATTTGGAAAACATGTGACGATTCTTTTCTTGTTATTGTTAAGTCAAGAAAATTAAGGGAACAATCTTGTTCCAATTCAAGTTTAAATTTAATTTTGTCATGGACTCTATTTATTTTATTGAGGAAAACATCCAGTTGTCTCCTTGTGCCAGTCCAGCAAATAATTATGTCGTCTACATATCGATAGTAATATAAGATATTTTGATTGACAACTATATGTTGTTTTTCGAAATTATCCATGAAAATGTCCGCCATAAGGGGACTTAGAGGGGACCCCATAGCTAACCCTTCTTTTTGTAGATAGAAACGGTTATTAAACCGGAAATAGTTTTGTTTCATACAGAGAGAGGTTAAGTTAAGAAGATCATTTGTTTCCCCGGGATGTAGACGACGTTTTTCAAAGAGATCTGCGAGTATACGCAAACAGTCAGGGGATGGGACATTTGTGAAAAGACTATCAACGTCTAAAGATAACAATATGGATTTAGGAGGAATACGAATATCTTTAATTTTGGAAATGAGATCTAAGCCATTTTTTAGGCTGTAAGTGGGGTTAAATCCAGATTTCTCTCGAAGGAGGAAGTTTAATTTTTTAGCAAGGAAATAAGCTGGTGCACCAATATATGAGACAACTGGACGAATAGGAACATGTTCTTTATGTATTTTTGGTAACCCATATAAAATGGGTGCTTGAGGATTCATTGGAACAAGATTGCTCCGAGACAAGTTGTGATCGGGAAAAACATATGATGACTGTTGTATACATAACTTAATATCCGAAGTAAACTTTTTGGTTGGGTCAGACTCCAATAGCTCAAAGTCATCACCTTGGATAACATCGTTAACTTTCTGGCTGTACCCACTACTCTCCATAATAACAACAGTATTGCCTTTATCGGCTTTAGTAACAATAAGGTCGTTTTCCCTTATTCTCCGCTTTAGAGACTTAAAAACAGGGAACTCAGGATTGAAATGGGAAGACGTGGGCACAGCCCGAATTTCATTAGCTACCAAACTTTTAACGATGTTATCTTTCTTCCCGATCACAACAGCCACCTCCGCGTCAACAGCCATAGTCTCTAACGATTTTTGGGAGACCGAAGGTGTTAAATTATACTTTAGGCCTTTATGTAAAAGGGACCACTCATCTGTTGGAAACTGGACATCGGAAAGATTTTTAACTCGGGGATAAAATTGGTGATATTCTGTATGTATGTCGTTATTACGATTACGGGATGAAGAGGATACAAGTCGTTGTAATTTACGGGACTGAATTTGATATTTCTCATAAACAGCCATTGAAGCAAGTTCTCTGGCTTTCCCATCCAAAATATCAAATTCAATATTATGTAATTTATATGAAAGTTCAGAGTATAATACTTTAAGGTGGATTTTTAAATTATCTCTATTGGAAAACCAACGACGACACTCCTCATTAAGCCAAATGTTCTGAGCTTTAGAAATAGCAATACTGGCCGCTCGACTATTTGTGCTGGAACGTATTTGAATATAATTGGGAATAACATGAAGTTGTTTGCACTGCTGATTGAACCAAACATTTTGGGCAGCAATACGATGGAGTTTTGTTAATTTGACATAGAGTCTTGCCTGGTCGGCCGTGCTAGCCTTTTTAATATAATTAATAGAATCAGGCGTTACTTTGCGGAAATCCATTATATAAAAGCTTTTACAAAAATTTACTTCGCAAATATCCGCGTTATAAAATAAAATGATGTGTCTTACCTAGTATGAAGAAGCACCTCCCGCCCTCCCTCAATTGCGTGCACTAACCCCGTCACCACTAATCCCAGCACCGCTACTTCCAACACCACTACACTAGGCAAGACACACCACTGACGATAATACGACACGTGTATTTCGCCTCTACACGAGGCATCCTCAGGTGATATAGACTCTACGGTGGCTAACCGCTAAGTGAGCGGCGAGCCAAAACAAGTGCCTTTTATACAAACCGATGATGCAACCGCTCTCTACCTAACGAGCGAGCGATTGCGTCATGCGATAAAACATGCGACCAATCACCGCTGGACTTACGCAGCCGTTTGTAAAATTAAAAACAAACCGCCGCGCAACGCCCACATTATTAGTGAGCAGGCTTGAAGATATTTAAGAGAGGTGAGTTAGTAACATTTGTTTGTTCATTCAGCAATGCAACGGTATTATTATTACTTTTTAATATCTCTAACTGTTCCAGCACACACAGACGCAGCCCTTTATTACACGTATGTAAGACTTTAAAGGAGTGGTCGTTGGCTAGGTTGTGTCCAGTGTCCAAAAGATGTTTGGCAAAATGGGATTTATCGGGATTGCAATTCCTGTACGCGGCTAAATGCTCTTTATAACGTGTCTCGAAATTGCGACCAGTCTGACCCACGTAAACGGCGTGGCATTCGTCACAAACAAGTTTGTAAACACCTGACTTTTGACGAATATCTAACTTATCTTTACTATTACAGATATTTCTAAGAGAATTGTTTGTTTTGAACGCCACATGAACGCCGTTTTGTCGAAGAGTATTAGCTACTTTTTCAGATATGGGGCCTAAGTAGGTCAAACTGCTCACATATCGATGAACACTTTGAGGTTGAACCGCGTACAGAGAGTTGCGAATAACATGCTTTTGTTTCTTTTTAATTAAATTGTTAATGAGATTTTTTGAAAAACCGTTAGAGACCGCTATTTGATAAATTATATTAAGTTCTTTTAAATAATTTTCTTTACTTAATGGGACAGTGAACAAACGGTTAATGTAACAATAAAAAGCGGCTACTTTATGTTGCCATGGATGACATGATGACGCGGGGATGACCGTGTCGGTGTGAGTTGGCTTTCGATAAATTTGGAAAACATGTGACGATTCTTTTCTTGTTATTGTTAAGTCAAGAAAATTAAGGGAACAATCTTGTTCCAATTCAAGTTTAAATTTAATTTTGTCATGGACTCTATTTATTTTATTGAGGAAAACATCCAGTTGTCTCCTTGTGCCAGTCCAGCAAATAATTATGTCGTCTACATATCGATAGTAATATAAGATATTTTGATTGACAACTATATGTTGTTTTTCGAAATTATCCATGAAAATGTCCGCCATAAGGGGACTTAGAGGGGACCCCATAGCTAACCCTTCTTTTTGTAGATAGAAACGGTTATTAAACCGGAAATAGTTTTGTTTCATACAGAGAGAGGTTAAGTTAAGAAGATCATTTGTTTCCCCGGGATGTAGACGACGTTTTTCAAAGAGATCTGCGAGTATACGCAAACAGTCAGGGGATGGGACATTTGTGAAAAGACTATCAACGTCTAAAGATAACAATATGGATTTAGGAGGAATACGAATATCTTTAATTTTGGAAATGAGATCTAAGCCATTTTTTAGGCTGTAAGTGGGGTTAAATCCAGATTTCTCTCGAAGGAGGAAGTTTAATTTTTTAGCAAGGAAATAAGCTGGTGCACCAATATATGAGACAACTGGACGAATAGGAACATGTTCTTTATGTATTTTTGGTAACCCATATAAAATGGGTGCTTGAGGATTCATTGGAACAAGATTGCTCCGAGACAAGTTGTGATCGGGAAAAACATATGATGACTGTTGTGTATACATAACTTAATATCCGAAGTAAACTTTTTGGTTGGGTCAGACTCCAATAGCTCAAAGTCATCACCTTGGATAACATCGTTAACTTTCTGGCTGTACCCACTACTCTCCATAATAACAACAGTATTGCCTTTATCGGCTTTAGTAACAATAAGGTCGTTTTCCCTTATTCTCCGCTTTAGAGACTTAAAAACAGGGAACTCAGGATTGAAATGGGAAGACGTGGGCACAGCCCGAATTTCATTAGCTACCAAACTTTTAACGATGTTATCTTTCTTCCCGATCACAACAGCCACCTCCGCGTCAACAGCCATAGTCTCTAACGATTTTTGGGAGACCGAAGGTGTTAAATTATACTTTAGGCCTTTATGTAAAAGGGACCACTCATCTGTTGGAAACTGGACATCGGAAAGATTTTTAACTCGGGGATAAAATTGGTGATATTCTGTATGTATGTCGTTATTACGATTACGGGATGAAGAGGATACAAGTCGTTGTAATTTACGGGACTGAATTTGATATTTCTCATAAACAGCCATTGAAGCAAGTTCTCTGGCTTTCCCATCCAAAATATCAAATTCAATATTATGTAATTTATATGAAAGTTCAGAGTATAATACTTTAAGGTGGATTTTTAAATTATCTCTATTGGAAAACCAACGACGACACTCCTCATTAAGCCAAATGTTCTGTACAACATGTTCCTATTCGTCCAGTTGTCTCATATATTGGTGCACCAGCTTATTTCCTTGCTAAAAAATTAAACTTCCTCCTTCGAGAGAAATCTGGATTTAACCCCACTTACAGCCTAAAAAATGGCTTAGATCTCATTTCCAAAATTAAAGATATTCGTATTCCTCCTAAATCCATATTGTTATCTTTAGACGTTGATAGTCTTTTCACAAATGTCCCATCCCCTGACTGTTTGCGTATACTCGCAGATCTCTTTGAAAAACGTCGTCTACATCCCGGGGAAACAAATGATCTTCTTAACTTAACCTCTCTCTGTATGAAACAAAACTATTTCCGGTTTAATAACCGTTTCTATCTACAAAAAGAAGGGTTAGCTATGGGGTCCCCTCTAAGTCCCCTTATGGCGGACATTTTCATGGATAATTTCGAAAAACAACATATAGTTGTCAATCAAAATATCTTATATTACTATCGATATGTAGACGACATAATTATTTGCTGGACTGGCACAAGGAGACAACTGGATGTTTTCCTCAATAAAATAAATAGAGTCCATGACAAAATTAAATTTAAACTTGAATTGGAACAAGATTGTTCCCTTAATTTTCTTGACTTAACAATAACAAGAAAAGAATCGTCACATGTTTTCCAAATTTATCGAAAGCCAACTCACACCGACACGGTCATCCCCGCGTCATCATGTCATCCATGGCAACATAAAGTAGCCGCTTTTTATTGTTACATTAACCGTTTGTTCACTGTCCCATTAAGTAAAGAAAATTATTTAAAAGAACTTAATATAATTTATCAAATAGCGGTCTCTAACGGTTTTTCAAAAAATCTCATTAACAATTTAATTAAAAAGAAACAAAAGCATGTTATTCGCAACTCTCTGTACGCGGTTCAACCTCAAAGTGTTCATCGATATGTGAGCAGTTTGACCTACTTAGGCCCCATATCTGAAAAAGTAGCTAATACTCTTCGACAAAACGGCGTTCATGTGGCGTTCAAAACAAACAATTCTCTTAGAAATATCTGTAATAGTAAAGATAAGTTAGATATTCGTCAAAAGTCAGGTGTTTACAAACTTGTTTGTGACGAATGCCACGCCGTTTACGTGGGTCAGACTGGTCGCAATTTCGAGACACGTTATAAAGAGCATTTAGCCGCGTACAGGAATTGCAATCCCGATAAATCCCATTTTGCCAAACATCTTTTGGACACTGGACACAACCTAGCCAACGACCACTCCTTTAAAGTCTTACATACGTGTAATAAAGGGCTGCGTCTGTGTGTGCTGGAACAGTTAGAGATATTAAAAAGTAATAATAATACCGTTGCATTGCTGAATGAACAAACAAATGTTACTAACTCACCTCTCTTAAATATCTTCAAGCCTGCTCACTAATAATGTGGGCGTTGCGCGGCGGTTTGTTTTTAATTTTACAAACGGCTGCGTAAGTCCAGCGGTGATTGGTCGCATGTTTTATCGCATGACGCAATCGCTCGCTCGTTAGGTAGAGAGCGGTTGCATCATCGGTTTGTATAAAAGGCACTTGTTTTGGCTCGCCGCTCACTTAGCGGTTAGCCACCGTAGAGTCTATATCACCTGAGGATGCCTCGTGTAGAGGCGAAACACGTGTCGTATTATCGTCAGTGGTGTGTCTTGCCTAGTGTAGTGGTGTTGGAAGTAGCGGTGCTGGGATTAGTGGTGACGGGGTTAGTGCACGCAATTGAGGGAGGGCGGGAGGTGCTTCTTCATACTAGGTAAGACACATCATTTTATTTTATAACGCGGATATTTGCGAAGTAAATTTTT
This sequence comes from Parnassius mnemosyne, assembly GCA_963668995.1. Classification (NCBI taxonomy): domain Eukaryota; kingdom Metazoa; phylum Arthropoda; class Insecta; order Lepidoptera; family Papilionidae; genus Parnassius; species Parnassius mnemosyne. The sequence continues at coordinate 41,102,801 of CAVLGL010000083.1, forward strand.
GTAAAAGCTTTTATATAATGGATTTCCGCAAAGTAACGCCTGATTCTATTAATTATATTAAAAAGGCTAGCACGGCCGACCAGGCAAGACTCTATGTCAAATTAACAAAACTCCATCGTATTGCTGCCCAAAATGTTTGGTTCAATCAGCAGTGCAAACAACTTCATGTTATTCCCAATTATATTCAAATACGTTCCAGCACAAATAGTCGAGCGGCCAGTATTGCTATTTCTAAAGCTCAGAACATTTGGCTTAATGAGGAGTGTCGTCGTTGGTTTTCCAATAGAGATAATTTAAAAATCCACCTTAAAGTATTATACTCTGAACTTTCATATAAATTACATAATATTGAATTTGATATTTTGGATGGGAAAGCCAGAGAACTTGCTTCAATGGCTGTTTATGAGAAATATCAAATTCAGTCCCGTAAATTACAACGACTTGTATCCTCTTCATCCCGTAATCGTAATAACGACATACATACAGAATATCACCAATTTTATCCCCGAGTTAAAAATCTTTCCGATGTCCAGTTTCCAACAGATGAGTGGTCCCTTTTACATAAAGGCCTAAAGTATAATTTAACACCTTCGGTCTCCCAAAAATCGTTAGAGACTATGGCTGTTGACGCGGAGGTGGCTGTTGTGATCGGGAAGAAAGATAACATCGTTAAAAGTTTGGTAGCTAATGAAATTCGGGCTGTGCCCACGTCTTCCCATTTCAATCCTGAGTTCCCTGTTTTTAAGTCTCTAAAGCGGAGAATAAGGGAAAACGACCTTATTGTTACTAAAGCCGATAAAGGCAATACTGTTGTTATTATGGAGAGTAGTGGGTACAGCCAGAAAGTTAACGATGTTATCCAAGGTGATGACTTTGAGCTATTGGAGTCTGACCCAACCAAAAAGTTTACTTCGGATATTAAGTTATGTATACACAACAGTCATCATATGTTTTTCCCGATCACAACTTGTCTCGGAGCAATCTTGTTCCAATGAATCCTCAAGCACCCATTTTATATGGGTTACCAAAAATACATAAAGAACATGTTCCTATTCGTCCAGTTGTCTCATATATTGGTGCACCAGCTTATTTCCTTGCTAAAAAATTAAACTTCCTCCTTCGAGAGAAATCTGGATTTAACCCCACTTACAGCCTAAAAAATGGCTTAGATCTCATTTCCAAAATTAAAGATATTCGTATTCCTCCTAAATCCATATTGTTATCTTTAGACGTTGATAGTCTTTTCACAAATGTCCCATCCCCTGACTGTTTGCGTATACTCGCAGATCTCTTTGAAAAACGTCGTCTACATCCCGGGGAAACAAATGATCTTCTTAACTTAACCTCTCTCTGTATGAAACAAAACTATTTCCGGTTTAATAACCGTTTCTATCTACAAAAAGAAGGGTTAGCTATGGGGTCCCCTCTAAGTCCCCTTATGGCGGACATTTTCATGGATAATTTCGAAAAACAACATATAGTTGTCAATCAAAATATCTTATATTACTATCGATATGTAGACGACATAATTATTTGCTGGACTGGCACAAGGAGACAACTGGATGTTTTCCTCAATAAAATAAATAGAGTCCATGACAAAATTAAATTTAAACTTGAATTGGAACAAGATTGTTCCCTTAATTTTCTTGACTTAACAATAACAAGAAAAGAATCGTCACATGTTTTCCAAATTTATCGAAAGCCAACTCACACCGACACGGTCATCCCCGCGTCATCATGTCATCCATGGCAACATAAAGTAGCCGCTTTTTATTGTTACATTAACCGTTTGTTCACTGTCCCATTAAGTAAAGAAAATTATTTAAAAGAACTTAATATAATTTATCAAATAGCGGTCTCTAACGGTTTTTCAAAAAATCTCATTAACAATTTAATTAAAAAGAAACAAAAGCATGTTATTCGCAACTCTCTGTACGCGGTTCAACCTCAAAGTGTTCATCGATATGTGAGCAGTTTGACCTACTTAGGCCCCATATCTGAAAAAGTAGCTAATACTCTTCGACAAAACGGCGTTCATGTGGCGTTCAAAACAAACAATTCTCTTAGAAATATCTGTAATAGTAAAGATAAGTTAGATATTCGTCAAAAGTCAGGTGTTTACAAACTTGTTTGTGACGAATGCCACGCCGTTTACGTGGGTCAGACTGGTCGCAATTTCGAGACACGTTATAAAGAGCATTTAGCCGCGTACAGGAATTGCAATCCCGATAAATCCCATTTTGCCAAACATCTTTTGGACACTGGACACAACCTAGCCAACGACCACTCCTTTAAAGTCTTACATACGTGTAATAAAGGGCTGCGTCTGTGTGTGCTGGAACAGTTAGAGATATTAAAAAGTAATAATAATACCGTTGCATTGCTGAATGAACAAACAAATGTTACTAACTCACCTCTCTTAAATATCTTCAAGCCTGCTCACTCATAATGTGGGCGTTGCGCGGCGGTTTGTTTTTAATTTTACAAACGGCTGCGTAAGTCCAGCGGTGATTGGTCGCATGTTTTATCGCATGACGCAATCGCTCGCTCGTTAGGTAGAGAGCGGTTGCATCATCGGTTTGTATAAAAGGCACTTGTTTTGGCTCGCCGCTCACTTAGCGGTTAGCCACCGTAGAGTCTATATCACCTGAGGATGCCTCGTGTAGAGGCGAAACACGTGTCGTATTATCGTCAGTGGTGTGTCTTGCCTAGTGTAGTGGTGTTGGAAGTAGCGGTGCTGGGATTAGTGGTGACGGGGTTAGTGCACGCAATTGAGGGAGGGCGGGAGGTGCTTCTTCATACTAGGTAAGACACATCATTTTATTTTATAACGCGGATATTTGCGAAGTAAATTTTTGTAAAAGCTTTTATATAATGGATTTCCGCAAAGTAACGCCTGATTCTATTAATTATATTAAAAAGGCTAGCACGGCCGACCAGGCAAGACTCTATGTCAAATTAACAAAACTCCATCGTATTGCTGCCCAAAATGTTTGGTTCAATCAGCAGTGCAAACAACTTCATGTTATTCCCAATTATATTCAAATACGTTCCAGCACAAATAGTCGAGCGGCCAGTATTGCTATTTCTAAAGCTCAGAACATTTGGCTTAATGAGGAGTGTCGTCGTTGGTTTTCCAATAGAGATAATTTAAAAATCCACCTTAAAGTATTATACTCTGAACTTTCATATAAATTACATAATATTGAATTTGATATTTTGGATGGGAAAGCCAGAGAACTTGCTTCAATGGCTGTTTATGAGAAATATCAAATTCAGTCCCGTAAATTACAACGACTTGTATCCTCTTCATCCCGTAATCGTAATAACGACATACATACAGAATATCACCAATTTTATCCCCGAGTTAAAAATCTTTCCGATGTCCAGTTTCCAACAGATGAGTGGTCCCTTTTACATAAAGGCCTAAAGTATAATTTAACACCTTCGGTCTCCCAAAAATCGTTAGAGACTATGGCTGTTGACGCGGAGGTGGCTGTTGTGATCGGGAAGAAAGATAACATCGTTAAAAGTTTGGTAGCTAATGAAATTCGGGCTGTGCCCACGTCTTCCCATTTCAATCCTGAGTTCCCTGTTTTTAAGTCTCTAAAGCGGAGAATAAGGGAAAACGACCTTATTGTTACTAAAGCCGATAAAGGCAATACTGTTGTTATTATGGAGAGTAGTGGGTACAGCCAGAAAGTTAACGATGTTATCCAAGGTGATGACTTTGAGCTATTGGAGTCTGACCCAACCAAAAAGTTTACTTCGGATATTAAGTTATGTATACAACAGTCATCATATGTTTTTCCCGATCACAACTTGTCTCGGAGCAATCTTGTTCCAATGAATCCTCAAGCACCCATTTTATATGGGTTACCAAAAATACATAAAGAACATGTTCCTATTCGTCCAGTTGTCTCATATATTGGTGCACCAGCTTATTTCCTTGCTAAAAAATTAAACTTCCTCCTTCGAGAGAAATCTGGATTTAACCCCACTTACAGCCTAAAAAATGGCTTAGATCTCATTTCCAAAATTAAAGATATTCGTATTCCTCCTAAATCCATATTGTTATCTTTAGACGTTGATAGTCTTTTCACAAATGTCCCATCCCCTGACTGTTTGCGTATACTCGCAGATCTCTTTGAAAAACGTCGTCTACATCCCGGGGAAACAAATGATCTTCTTAACTTAACCTCTCTCTGTATGAAACAAAACTATTTCCGGTTTAATAACCGTTTCTATCTACAAAAAGAAGGGTTAGCTATGGGGTCCCCTCTAAGTCCCCTTATGGCGGACATTTTCATGGATAATTTCGAAAAACAACATATAGTTGTCAATCAAAATATCTTATATTACTATCGATATGTAGACGACATAATTATTTGCTGGACTGGCACAAGGAGACAACTGGATGTTTTCCTCAATAAAATAAATAGAGTCCATGACAAAATTAAATTTAAACTTGAATTGGAACAAGATTGTTCCCTTAATTTTCTTGACTTAACAATAACAAGAAAAGAATCGTCACATGTTTTCCAAATTTATCGAAAGCCAACTCACACCGACACGGTCATCCCCGCGTCATCATGTCATCCATGGCAACATAAAGTAGCCGCTTTTTATTGTTACATTAACCGTTTGTTCACTGTCCCATTAAGTAAAGAAAATTATTTAAAAGAACTTAATATAATTTATCAAATAGCGGTCTCTAACGGTTTTTCAAAAAATCTCATTAACAATTTAATTAAAAAGAAACAAAAGCATGTTATTCGCAACTCTCTGTACGCGGTTCAACCTCAAAGTGTTCATCGATATGTGAGCAGTTTGACCTACTTAGGCCCCATATCTGAAAAAGTAGCTAATACTCTTCGACAAAACGGCGTTCATGTGGCGTTCAAAACAAACAATTCTCTTAGAAATATCTGTAATAGTAAAGATAAGTTAGATATTCGTCAAAAGTCAGGTGTTTACAAACTTGTTTGTGACGAATGCCACGCCGTTTACGTGGGTCAGACTGGTCGCAATTTCGAGACACGTTATAAAGAGCATTTAGCCGCGTACAGGAATTGCAATCCCGATAAATCCCATTTTGCCAAACATCTTTTGGACACTGGACACAACCTAGCCAACGACCACTCCTTTAAAGTCTTACATACGTGTAATAAAGGGCTGCGTCTGTGTGTGCTGGAACAGTTAGAGATATTAAAAAGTAATAATAATACCGTTGCATTGCTGAATGAACAAACAAATGTTACTAACTCACCTCTCTTAAATATCTTCAAGCCTGCTCACTAATAATGTGGGCGTTGCGCGGCGGTTTGTTTTTAATTTTACAAACGGCTGCGTAAGTCCAGCGGTGATTGGTCGCATGTTTTATCGCATGACGCAATCGCTCGCTCGTTAGGTAGAGAGCGGTTGCATCATCGGTTTGTATAAAAGGCACTTGTTTTGGCTCGCCGCTCACTTAGCGGTTAGCCACCGTAGAGTCTATATCACCTGAGGATGCCTCGTGTAGAGGCGAAACACGTGTCGTATTATCGTCAGTGGTGTGTCTTGCCTAGTGTAGTGGTGTTGGAAGTAGCGGTGCTGGGATTAGTGGTGACGGGGTTAGTGCACGCAATTGAGGGAGGGCGGGAGGTGCTTCTTCATACTAGGTAAGACACATCATTTTATTTTATAACGCGGATATTTGCGAAGTAAATTTTTGTAAAAGCTTTTATATAATGGATTTCCGCAAAGTAACGCCTGATTCTATTAATTATATTAAAAAGGCTAGCACGGCCGACCAGGCAAGACTCTATGTCAAATTAACAAAACTCCATCGTATTGCTGCCCAAAATGTTTGGTTCAATCAGCAGTGCAAACAACTTCATGTTATTCCCAATTATATTCAAATACGTTCCAGCACAAATAGTCGAGCGGCCAGTATTGCTATTTCTAAAGCTCAGAACATTTGGCTTAATGAGGAGTGTCGTCGTTGGTTTTCCAATAGAGATAATTTAAAAATCCACCTTAAAGTATTATACTCTGAACTTTCATATAAATTACATAATATTGAATTTGATATTTTGGATGGGAAAGCCAGAGAACTTGCTTCAATGGCTGTTTATGAGAAATATCAAATTCAGTCCCGTAAATTACAACGACTTGTATCCTCTTCATCCCGTAATCGTAATAACGACATACATACAGAATATCACCAATTTTATCCCCGAGTTAAAAATCTTTCCGATGTCCAGTTTCCAACAGATGAGTGGTCCCTTTTACATAAAGGCCTAAAGTATAATTTAACACCTTCGGTCTCCCAAAAATCGTTAGAGACTATGGCTGTTGACGCGGAGGTGGCTGTTGTGATCGGGAAGAAAGATAACATCGTTAAAAGTTTGGTAGCTAATGAAATTCGGGCTGTGCCCACGTCTTCCCATTTCAATCCTGAGTTCCCTGTTTTTAAGTCTCTAAAGCGGAGAATAAGGGAAAACGACCTTATTGTTACTAAAGCCGATAAAGGCAATACTGTTGTTATTATGGAGAGTAGTGGGTACAGCCAGAAAGTTAACGATGTTATCCAAGGTGATGACTTTGAGCTATTGGAGTCTGACCCAACCAAAAAGTTTACTTCGGATATTAAGTTATGTATACACAACAGTCATCATATGTTTTTCCCGATCACAACTTGTCTCGGAGCAATCTTGTTCCAATGAATCCTCAAGCACCCATTTTATATGGGTTACCAAAAATACATAAAGAACATGTTCCTATTCGTCCAGTTGTCTCATATATTGGTGCACCAGCTTATTTCCTTGCTAAAAAATTAAACTTCCTCCTTCGAGAGAAATCTGGATTTAACCCCACTTACAGCCTAAAAAATGGCTTAGATCTCATTTCCAAAATTAAAGATATTCGTATTCCTCCTAAATCCATATTGTTATCTTTAGACGTTGATAGTCTTTTCACAAATGTCCCATCCCCTGACTGTTTGCGTATACTCGCAGATCTCTTTGAAAAACGTCGTCTACATCCCGGGGAAACAAATGATCTTCTTAACTTAACCTCTCTCTGTATGAAACAAAACTATTTCCGGTTTAATAACCGTTTCTATCTACAAAAAGAAGGGTTAGCTATGGGGTCCCCTCTAAGTCCCCTTATGGCGGACATTTTCATGGATAATTTCGAAAAACAACATATAGTTGTCAATCAAAATATCTTATATTACTATCGATATGTAGACGACATAATTATTTGCTGGACTGGCACAAGGAGACAACTGGATGTTTTCCTCAATAAAATAAATAGAGTCCATGACAAAATTAAATTTAAACTTGAATTGGAACAAGATTGTTCCCTTAATTTTCTTGACTTAACAATAACAAGAAAAGAATCGTCACATGTTTTCCAAATTTATCGAAAGCCAACTCACACCGACACGGTCATCCCCGCGTCATCATGTCATCCATGGCAACATAAAGTAGCCGCTTTTTATTGTTACATTAACCGTTTGTTCACTGTCCCATTAAGTAAAGAAAATTATTTAAAAGAACTTAATATAATTTATCAAATAGCGGTCTCTAACGGTTTTTCAAAAAATCTCATTAACAATTTAATTAAAAAGAAACAAAAGCATGTTATTCGCAACTCTCTGTACGCGGTTCAACCTCAAAGTGTTCATCGATATGTGAGCAGTTTGACCTACTTAGGCCCCATATCTGAAAAAGTAGCTAATACTCTTCGACAAAACGGCGTTCATGTGGCGTTCAAAACAAACAATTCTCTTAGAAATATCTGTAATAGTAAAGATAAGTTAGATATTCGTCAAAAGTCAGGTGTTTACAAACTTGTTTGTGACGAATGCCACGCCGTTTACGTGGGTCAGACTGGTCGCAATTTCGAGACACGTTATAAAGAGCATTTAGCCGCGTACAGGAATTGCAATCCCGATAAATCCCATTTTGCCAAACATCTTTTGGACACTGGACACAACCTAGCCAACGACCACTCCTTTAAAGTCTTACATACGTGTAATAAAGGGCTGCGTCTGTGTGTGCTGGAACAGTTAGAGATATTAAAAAGTAATAATAATACCGTTGCATTGCTGAATGAACAAACAAATGTTACTAACTCACCTCTCTTAAATATCTTCAAGCCTGCTCACTAATAATGTGGGCGTTGCGCGGCGGTTTGTTTTTAATTTTACAAACGGCTGCGTAAGTCCAGCGGTGATTGGTCGCATGTTTTATCGCATGACGCAATCGCTCGCTCGTTAGGTAGAGAGCGGTTGCATCATCGGTTTGTATAAAAGGCACTTGTTTTGGCTCGCCGCTCACTTAGCGGTTAGCCACCGTAGAGTCTATATCACCTGAGGATGCCTCGTGTAGAGGCGAAACACGTGTCGTATTATCGTCAGTGGTGTGTCTTGCCTAGTGTAGTGGTGTTGGAAGTAGCGGTGCTGGGATTAGTGGTGACGGGGTTAGTGCACGCAATTGAGGGAGGGCGGGAGGTGCTTCTTCATACTAGGTAAGACACATCATTTTATTTTATAACGCGGATATTTGCGAAGTAAATTTTTGTAAAAGCTTTTATATAATGGATTTCCGCAAAGTAACGCCTGATTCTATTAATTATATTAAAAAGGCTAGCACGGCCGACCAGGCAAGACTCTATGTCAAATTAACAAAACTCCATCGTATTGCTGCCCAAAATGTTTGGTTCAATCAGCAGTGCAAACAACTTCATGTTATTCCCAATTATATTCAAATACGTTCCAGCACAAATAGTCGAGCGGCCAGTATTGCTATTTCTAAAGCTCAGAACATTTGGCTTAATGAGGAGTGTCGTCGTTGGTTTTCCAATAGAGATAATTTAAAAATCCACCTTAAAGTATTATACTCTGAACTTTCATATAAATTACATAATATTGAATTTGATATTTTGGATGGGAAAGCCAGAGAACTTGCTTCAATGGCTGTTTATGAGAAATATCAAATTCAGTCCCGTAAATTACAACGACTTGTATCCTCTTCATCCCGTAATCGTAATAACGACATACATACAGAATATCACCAATTTTATCCCCGAGTTAAAAATCTTTCCGATGTCCAGTTTCCAACAGATGAGTGGTCCCTTTTACATAAAGGCCTAAAGTATAATTTAACACCTTCGGTCTCCCAAAAATCGTTAGAGACTATGGCTGTTGACGCGGAGGTGGCTGTTGTGATCGGGAAGAAAGATAACATCGTTAAAAGTTTGGTAGCTAATGAAATTCGGGCTGTGCCCACGTCTTCCCATTTCAATCCTGAGTTCCCTGTTTTTAAGTCTCTAAAGCGGAGAATAAGGGAAAACGACCTTATTGTTACTAAAGCCGATAAAGGCAATACTGTTGTTATTATGGAGAGTAGTGGGTACAGCCAGAAAGTTAACGATGTTATCCAAGGTGATGACTTTGAGCTATTGGAGTCTGACCCAACCAAAAAGTTTACTTCGGATATTAAGTTATGTATACAACAGTCATCATATGTTTTTCCCGATCACAACTTGTCTCGGAGCAATCTTGTTCCAATGAATCCTCAAGCACCCATTTTATATGGGTTACCAAAAATACATAAAGAACATGTTCCTATTCGTCCAGTTGTCTCATATATTGGTGCACCAGCTTATTTCCTTGCTAAAAAATTAAACTTCCTCCTTCGAGAGAAATCTGGATTTAACCCCACTTACAGCCTAAAAAATGGCTTAGATCTCATTTCCAAAATTAAAGATATTCGTATTCCTCCTAAATCCATATTGTTATCTTTAGACGTTGATAGTCTTTTCACAAATGTCCCATCCCCTGACTGTTTGCGTATACTCGCAGATCTCTTTGAAAAACGTCGTCTACATCCCGGGGAAACAAATGATCTTCTTAACTTAACCTCTCTCTGTATGAAACAAAACTATTTCCGGTTTAATAACCGTTTCTATCTACAAAAAGAAGGGTTAGCTATGGGGTCCCCTCTAAGTCCCCTTATGGCGGACATTTTCATGGATAATTTCGAAAAACAACATATAGTTGTCAATCAAAATATCTTATATTACTATCGATATGTAGACGACATAATTATTTGCTGGACTGGCACAAGGAGACAACTGGATGTTTTCCTCAATAAAATAAATAGAGTCCATGACAAAATTAAATTTAAACTTGAATTGGAACAAGATTGTTCCCTTAATTTTCTTGACTTAACAATAACAAGAAAAGAATCGTCACATGTTTTCCAAATTTATCGAAAGCCAACTCACACCGACACGGTCATCCCCGCGTCATCATGTCATCCATGGCAACATAAAGTAGCCGCTTTTTATTGTTACATTAACCGTTTGTTCACTGTCCCATTAAGTAAAGAAAATTATTTAAAAGAACTTAATATAATTTATCAAATAGCGGTCTCTAACGGTTTTTCAAAAAATCTCATTAACAATTTAATTAAAAAGAAACAAAAGCATGTTATTCGCAACTCTCTGTACGCGGTTCAACCTCAAAGTGTTCATCGATATGTGAGCAGTTTGACCTACTTAGGCCCCATATCTGAAAAAGTAGCTAATACTCTTCGACAAAACGGCGTTCATGTGGCGTTCAAAACAAACAATTCTCTTAGAAATATCTGTAATAGTAAAGATAAGTTAGATATTCGTCAAAAGTCAGGTGTTTACAAACTTGTTTGTGACGAATGCCACGCCGTTTACGTGGGTCAGACTGGTCGCAATTTCGAGACACGTTATAAAGAGCATTTAGCCGCGTACAGGAATTGCAATCCCGATAAATCCCATTTTGCCAAACATCTTTTGGACACTGGACACAACCTAGCCAACGACCACTCCTTTAAAGTCTTACATACGTGTAATAAAGGGCTGCGTCTGTGTGTGCTGGAACAGTTAGAGATATTAAAAAGTAATAATAATGTTACGCGCCACTATTAATGTCTTGTACATGGCAACACTAGTTACACTAGCGCCCCCTAGTGTCGAGTAAATGAAAGTATTGCGCGCCACTATTAATGTCTTGTACATGGCAACACTAGTCACACTAGCGCCCTCTAGTGTCGAGTAGCAGAACTAGGAGAGTCGAGATCCTTCCAGAAATTTCGGGACCGATATGTACTCGAACATTCTAGATGTCGCTACAGTAGAAGGTTCTGGAAACTATCTGAGGCCCTATATAAGACCGGTATAGACCACGACCGGGGCAGTATTGAATTGGCGATACAAGAGAATACTTCGAAGCGAAATAACGGCGAACTGTGTTTTATTATTAGTGTGATTTTAGATTGTAATTAGTGTTGTGTAATTAAAGTGTTAATTTTGGTAATTCAATCGGCAGTTTTTAATTGTCTCGAACCCCAAGTTCGTAACAATTGGTGTCAGAAGTGGGATCAAATATGCCGATTTTGCCTAAAGACGACACGGAGGGTATCCGTACCCGAAGTCAACGCCAACAGGAGACGGACCAGAGACGATTTGGTAATGCAACGCCGCAAACGTCGGAGGGCCAGTTGCTAACCACGGAGGCTGGCCCGTCAGCAGCTCCTGCATCTGCAGCACCTGACTTGGGTGCTCTGATGATGATGCTGCAGGATCAGGCTCGCCGACAGGAGGAACAGGCCCGCCGACAGGAGGAACAGGCCCGCCGACAGGAGGAACAGACCCGTCGGCTGGAAGAGCAGCTGCAGCGCGGTATGGAAGAACAGATGCTCCTCAGGAAGGACCTTCACGCTACCTTAGGGAAAGAGATAAAGGAGGTGAAGGATAGGGTTGCTCAACATGACAACCGCCTGTCGGAAGCTGAAACCCGAATCGACCAAGTGAACAATCGGGTTGACAACGTGATGGCTGATGTGAAGAAAACGCTGGACGACCTCAAACTTGGGGATGGAATCACAGCTCCCGTGGTAGCTACAACACCTTCGCTACGTGGATTCAAAGTGCCGCCGTTCGACGGGAGTTCTTCCTGGTCGGCCTACAAAATCCAGTTCGAGGCTGTCATGAAAGCGAACGGCTGGAATAAAAGTCAGGCCATGACTGCTCTCACCCTAGGCCTACGCGACCAGGCCTTAACTGTTTTGGAAGCGCTCGGTAAGGAAGTGACTTACGAGCAGCTCCTTGAGGCATTGGAGGCGAGATATGGCGATGCTCACCTGGAACACGTCTTTCGTGCGCAGCTCAAAGATCGCGTGCAACGCAGTAACGAAAACCTGCAGCAGTGGGCCCTTGAGGTGGAGAAGCTGGTTCGAAAAGCGTACCAGTCTGTACCTGCGCTTATTGTAGGGAACCTGGTGCAGACATTCATCGACGGCATCCGTGATCTTGAAGTCAGAGCTGCTGTGAGGCTCGGGCACCACGAGACGCTTAAGGACGCCTTGACCCATGCACTGGAGGTGGAAGTCGTGCGGCAGGATCATCGTTCCCACCGCGTCAGGGAGGTTGCAACAGCTAAAGTTCAGGACCGCAATAAAAGCTACAGCCCTAGGTGCTACGGCTGTGGAGAAAGGGGCCATCTTCGATCCAGCTGCCCTAAGCGAACTGTAGGAAGGGAAGGTGATCGATATCGAGAGGGTAGTGCGGCTAACAGCACCGCCCAGCAGCAACAGGGAAACTAGTAAAAGCCAGGACTACGTGGCCGGGTGCTGGCTGATGTTAAAAGAGTCCCAAGTATTTCGATCTCACAAAACCATTATGGGAACAGCCTAATCATCAAGGGCGAAGTCAACGGAACGCCATGTAAACTGACCATAGACACTGGAGCCTCTCGCACGGTTGTCAGTTCCCAACTTATAAGTCGGTTCCTTGGTGACTCCGCATACAACCGAGAACGCATTAATTTGGTGACAGCCACTGGTCAGCGCATACCCGTCCGTGGAGAGAAGGAGATGGAGTTGAAGCTAGGCAACATGATCTACCTGCATAATGTCATCGTGGCTGATATAATGGACGACTGCATCCTGGGCCTAGACTTTATGAGGAAGAATTGTTGTGAGATCGACGTTAAGCAAGGTGTTTTGAAATGTGGACAAGAAGAACTTTTCATGGAAGGGGCGTTACCAGGGAATGTGTACAGCCTTAAGAAGATTGTTCTTCCGCCGAAATCGGAAACGATTGTGCCGGTTAGTCTTCCTCGGAGTCCTGGGCAAGCTCATCGTTGTGTACTCGTGGAAAGGGTAGACAATGACCTTCCATGGAAAGTGGCTCGAACCTTGGTCAGAACCACCGACATCTCAGGAGTACGTGTGTTGAACCTTTGTGATCAGGAACAGATTATAGAAAAAGGCACATTGGTTGGTACTAGTGAGGAAGTGGATTGGTTGCGTCGGTGCGAATATCTATCGACCGGGACCCCTAGCAAGGATGGACAAACGAGAGTGACCACACTTTTAGAAGACTGTCGCAGCGTTCTCTCCCCGAATGAAATGGTCAAGGCGAAGAAGTTGTTACTCAAGTACGCCAATGTTTTCTCGTCAAACGAAGCTGACATAGGAAAGACTGGCTTAGTTCAACACAAAATAAACACAGGACAAGAATTGCCTATTCGTCAGCGGCCAAGAAGATTGCCTGTAGCACGTGAAAAGGAAGTGGAAACCATGATTGAGGGAATGGTGAAGGATGGTGTTATTGAACCTTCATCTAGTCCATGGTGTTCACCTGTGGTGCTGGTAAAGAAGAAGGACGGCAGCATGCGGTTTTGTGTTGACTACCGCCGCCTGAACGACGTTACGAAGAAGGACAGCTATCCCTTGCCTAGAATTGATGACACGCTGGACATGCTCACAGGCGTAAAGTGGTTTAGTACGCTGGACCTGAAAAGTGGCTACTGGCAGGTTGAAATTGACCCTAAGGACAAGGAGAAAACTGCATTTTCCACAGGAAAGGGTCTGTGGCAATTTAAAGTTATGCCGTTTGGATTGTGCAATGCTCCAGCAACGTTTGAAAGATTGATGGAACTTGTACTTACCGGGCTAATTGGAGATGCCTGTCTGGTCTATTTGGATGACATCATCATCGTAGGCCGTACGTTTGAGGAACACCTTCAAAACCTGGAACGCGTGCTCATGAAGATCCAGAGTGCCAACCTCAAGTTGAGTCCAAAGAAGTGCTCACTATTCAAACGGCAAGTTAGTTTTTTGGGGTATGTAGTGTCGGAAGAAGGTATCCGCACGGATCCAGAGAAAATTGCTGCTGTCAAGGAGTGGCCGGTCCCAAAAGACAAGACACAGGTTAGAGCATTTTTGGGTTTGTGCTCTTATTATCGGCGATTTGTGAAGAACTTTGCAGATATAGCCAAACCTCTGCACAAGCTAACCGAGGAGAAGCGACAATTCTGCTGGGATGAAAGTTGCGATATTGCATTCCAGGAGCTCAAGAACCGCCTGTGCAAAACACCTATTTTGGGGTACCCTGATGCGGGCAAGGAATTCATAGTTGACACAGACGCAAGTGATATAGGACTTGGCGGTGTGTTGTCTCAACGGAATGGTGATCAAGAGATTGTGATAGCGTACTTCAGCAAGTCGTTGTCAAAGCCGGAAAGGAACTATTGTGTCACAAGACGGGAATTGCTTGCTGTGGTAAAGTCCTTGCAGCATTTTAGCAAATATCTTCTAGGGCGGAAATTCCACTTACGAACTGACCATGCTGCACTGAAATGGCTATTGCAGTTCAAAAATCCGGAAGGACAAGTTGCGAGATGGATAGAACTACTGCAGGAATACGACTTTGTGATCGAACATCGCAGCGGGAAATCTCATGGCAATGCAGATGCATTGTCAAGAAGACCTTGCCCTGAAGATTGCAAGCATTGTACTAGGCAAGAGGGTAAGGAAGTGGTATCTGTGAGAATGCTCAGGACAGACCAGCTCAGCAATGAGTGGAAGGACAGCCTACAACATGCACAGCAGGAAGATTCGGACATTAAGCCGATTCTGGAATGGATGAAGGCCAGTGCTCCTAAGCCCAAGTGGAGCGACGTCTCATCAATGAGTTCGACCACGAAAAGCTATTGGGCCCAATGGGACAGCTTGCTGATTCAGGATGGAGTCCTGTGCCGTAAATGGGAAAATGGTCGGGGAGACAGGTGTCATTTGCAAATGGTTGTCCCTAAGGCTAAAGTGCCGGATATTCTACGGCTGTACCATAGTGGTTGTTCAGGAGGCCACCTGGGAGTTAAACGAACTCTCCTGAAGATCCGAGAACGGTTTTACTGGGTCCACTGTCGTGACGATGTCGAGGACTGGTGCCGCAAATGTACAAGTTGTGCGGCTGTAAAGGGACCTCAAATTCGTAGTAGAGGCGCATTGAAATTGTACAATGTTGGTGCACCATGGGAGAGGATAGCCATTGACGTTGCGGGGCCGTTTCCAGAAACTGAAAGTGGTAACAAGTATTTCATGGTAGTGATGGATTACTTCACTAAGTGGCCAGAAGTCTTCGCCATTCCAAATCAAGAAGCTTCAACAGTCGCAGATAAACTAGTTCATGAAGTCTTCTGTCGTTTTGGAGTACCTTTAGAGATTCACAGCGATCAAGGAAGGAATTTTGAGTCTCAAATATTCCAGGAAACTTGCCGAGTTATGGGTACTCAGAAAACACGAACAACTTCTTACCACCCACAATCTGATGGAATGGTAGAAAGATTTAATCAGACATTGGAGAGGTACCTAGCAAAAGTTGTGGAAAAACGGCAACGAGACTGGGACAGGCACATACAACCGTTTTTGTTGTCATATCGAAGCGCTGTTCACGAAAGTACATCAGTGACACCAGCTTTCGCAAACTTTGGGAGAGAATTGCGGCTGCCTGCAGACCTGATCACCGGAATACCACCTGATGCCCCACGCAGTATAACCGATTATGCAAATGACTTGCGGAACAAAATGAATGACATTTATGAGCACGTGAGACAGACGGGCCAGCAAACGTCTGAGAAGATGAAAACACGGTATGACCGCAAAATGAACAACAAGGGCTTTGATGAAGGTTCACTAGTGTGGTTACACAATCCAGTTCGCAGCAAAGGGAAATCTCCTAAGCTTCAAGCTAAATGGGACGGACCGTACCGGATTGTGACAAGGATCAATGATGTAACCTACCGGATACAGAAAGGTGCCAGAGGTACTCCTAAGATTGTCCATGTGGATCGACTGGCGCGTTATTATGGGGCCAATAATGCTCGGGACGAGCATGTCTTAGGAGGGGGCAGTGTTACGCGCCACTATTAATGTCTTGTACATGGCAACACTAGTTACACTAGCGCCCCCTAGTGTCGAGTAAATGAAAGTATTGCGCGCCACTATTAATGTCTTGTACATGGCAACACTAGTCACACTAGCGCCCTCTAGTGTCGAGTAGCAGAACTAGGAGAGTCGAGATCCTTCCAGAAATTTCGGGACCGATATGTACTCGAACATTCTAGATGTCGCTACAGTAGAAGGTTCTGGAAACTATCTGAGGCCCTATATAAGACCGGTATAGACCACGACCGGGGCAGTATTGAATTGGCGATACAAGAGAATACTTCGAAGCGAAATAACGGCGAACTGTGTTTTATTATTAGTGTGATTTTAGATTGTAATTAGTGTTGTGTAATTAAAGTGTTAATTTTGGTAATTCAATCGGCAGTTTTTAATTGTCTCGAACCCCAAGTTCGTAACAATAATACCGTTGCATTGCTGAATGAACAAACAAATGTTACTAACTCACCTCTCTTAAATATCTTCAAGCCTGCTCACTAATAATGTGGGCGTTGCGCGGCGGTTTGTTTTTAATTTTACAAACGGCTGCGTAAGTCCAGCGGTGATTGGTCGCATGTTTTATCGCATGACGCAATCGCTCGCTCGTTAGGTAGAGAGCGGTTGCATCATCGGTTTGTATAAAAGGCACTTGTTTTGGCTCGCCGCTCACTTAGCGGTTAGCCACCGTAGAGTCTATATCACCTGAGGATGCCTCGTGTAGAGGCGAAACACGTGTCGTATTATCGTCAGTGGTGTGTCTTGCCTAGTGTAGTGGTGTTGGAAGTAGCGGTGCTGGGATTAGTGGTGACGGGGTTAGTGCACGCAATTGAGGGAGGGCGGGAGGTGCTTCTTCATACTAGGTGAGACACATCATTTTATTTTATAACGCGGATATTTGCGAAGTAAATTTTTGTAAAAGCTTTTATATAATGGATTTCCGCAAAGTAACGCCTGATTCTATTAATTATATTAATGTGATGTGATAAGACCTGGTATGGATTTTATTCAGTCATTCATTACAGCACATCAAAGATCCACTGCTGAACTTAGGGAATTCCCATAATAGATCACCTAACGTGGGGATACTTACCACATGTTTTATACGTGGTAGAGCCAAGCTGCAGCTATATTTCTGGTATAGTTGTAACACGAAAGAGTAGGCTCGACCGGGGAAGGACCACGCTCTCACAGAATACCAACGTAAAATAGCAGCTTAATGCTGCTGTGTTTCGTATGGTGAGTATAGAGAACCGGAGACCCTTTTTACTGGAAACGAGGCATTCCATCTTAGTCCTCACTGGTGACAACGCATCTGCATTTTGATTCCTCATCGAGGATAAATGTAGATGTCTATGGGCCACAGCAACCACTTACCATCAGGTGGACTGTGTGCTCGTTTGTCACCTTTATCCAATAAAAAAAATGTGTCACGCTTGGCAAGCAGTTTGGCAACCGTAGTGTTTCTTTATGGTGTGTGTACTCGTATGTCATTTTTATTTATTTATTTTATTTTCAATATTATTTATTTTGTATTTAAATATGTATGTATGTCCTTTTACATATTCGTCCGTAACTCCTAAAGTAGTAGGAGTCGGATTTAAAAAAAATATTTAAAAAGTCAATGATGAATATCTCAATATCTCAATTGATTTATCATTATAAGAATTTAAAAAGGCGTTTCGTGTCAAGCGTGGGAACTGTGGCAAATATCCTTCATTTGGAAATTAGGGGAAAAATTAAAAATAAATTTCATAACAACATATTGAAATAAAAGACTTTAATTTTATTTCAATATACTATAAAAAACCAACTTTTAATGATTTTAAATTTATTATCCATTTTTACCCGACTGCCAAGGAATGGTTATGTTTTTCGCGCGTATCTTGTATAATAATAAACATACATACTAGGTATGTATGTATGTTTATTATTATACAAGTTTTAACTTTTTTTATTACCTCGTATCTTTCAAATGGCTGGATGGGTTTCGACAGTTAAGGTATCGTTATATTCGTCTTAAAAACCCAAAATTTCTTAGATAGTTGTCTGAAAAAACACAAAATGGCAGATTTTTGGCGCGAAATAGTTCCATGTTAATAAAAAAAAAATAACCAAAACTATCGAGTAGGGTACCAAAATAAAGGAAATTAAAAGGAGATCACAAATATATATATATATATATATATATATATATATATATATATATATATATAAATTTAATTTGGGATTTAATTTTATATGTTAAATTTAATTTGGGATAATAAATAGATTTAAAAAACTTGATAGCGTAAGAATCGGCCATGTTTGTGTCGGACCTAGTGAGGACACTAAAAAGTCTATAATAAAATAAATAATTAAAAAAATCAAAAACCCGACTACAAAAAGAATTTTAAAGGAATGCACTAAAAAGAACGAAACGAGATTGAGAATAAAAAACAAAATTAAAATAAACTAAAAACACAGTAAACTCTACTTCGGTTTAACAGACTATATTATGAGCTGAAAGCCTAAGTTAAATAATTTTTTTTTATTACTTATTTAATTAGGTACCTATTAATTTAAATATTAGATGACGCTTTCACGGTGATACTAGATATTTATACCCTACTGCCCCACAAGGAAAGTTATAGTTTTCGAGAGTATGTTTGTATGTACCGTGTAGTGGCGGTGTAAGAATATAAACTACCCATATCATCCCGTAGGTGTCGTAAGAGGCGACAGAGGGAAAAATCAGGAAATAAGCAGCAGCGTCTTCCTAATAATGACTGAAAATAAAAATAAACTGCGGTTGCCAAACTGCTTGCCAAGTGCGGCAGCTATGCCAAATATCTTTTTTCATATAGAAGCGGGGGCAAACGAGCATGCGGCTCACCTGATTGGTAAGTGAATACCGCCGCCCATGAACAACTGCAACACCAGGGGAATTGCAGGTGCGTTGCCGGCCTTTTAGAAAGGAGTAAGCTCTTTTCTTGAAGGTCCCTAAGTCGTATCGGTCCGGAACAATCTCCCCTACTAGGCAATCTATGGGGAGGCCTATGTTCAGTAGGGGACTTTAGTAAGCTGTAACGGTATTTATGTATGTGTGTGTCAATTTTGTGTTCTTAAAATGCTTCTATCATAAACATATTGCACTTATACGATAATGTGAGTAGCCGTATATCAAGAAAATATTCTAATTCATCAATTTAATACACGTAAATAATATATTTGAAAAGTCAGGCCTACAATTTTTTTTTTATCACAATTAAATGAACCGCTCACAAGAGGTGCACTTTTGAATTTTCAAACTATTTTTCATTATTATTTTAACCATTAAGTTTGTTGTGTGTAATATACGCACACAAAAATAAGCATATAGCACTATATTTTAACTGGAATTACAATTATGCTAATACTATAATTAACCTTTGTGATAATATTTAAAAAACATTGTGATTTAATATTGATACAATTGAACGTCAGTAGGTCTTTAATATTTAAACCAGCTGTTGTTTAGTTACGGAAGACGCGCTGATTCCGGTTTTAAAATGTCCCTAATGAGTGGCACGGGCCGACGACACGTTGAAATTCTATATCCTGTAGTAATGACAAGATAATGAGATATCTGTGATGACAAGGACCGGAATAGAGCAATGAGCTTTATAAATAGATGCTGGCTTAGCTTGTTTGCTAAACAGCTATTAAGATAGCTACCTAATAGTTAGTTATACTTTAAATAGCTATGTTGATTTTAAATTTAGTAATAAGTGAAATGTATCAAAGCTGTCGGTCGGTGTTCCGAATGAAATTAAAAAAAAAAAATTTTAAATGCATGGTAACCAAAGAGATTGATCCCCATCGACAATATAAAGAAATTTTATGTGTTGATTACCACATTTTCAGTGAAGAAAGACTGCTGTAGCACAACAATGAGTAACAGTCGATACAGTTTAAATTTCTTTAATTAACAACTTTCAAATCTGCCTCCGTACACCTCTTACCCCATATGACCTCAACAAAGACATCTTGGGAAGACCTGCATGACAGAGTAATTATAAATATTTTTACTTGGTAGTAGCACGAATGTGTCGGCTCGCCCATTGAAAGACCTCGCTCTTACATAATAAAATAAAATGGCAACACAATGCTGCTGGGACTCATATGGTGAGTATATAAAATTAAAAGGGTCTCCCCTTTTAATTGGGAACGAGGCATTCCATCTTAGTCCCCAGGGGTGACAACGTATCTGCATTTTATATTCTTAATCGAGTATGAATGAAGATATCTACAGGCCACAGCATTCATTTACCATCAGGTGGTCTGTGCTCCTTATTCACTTTTATTCTATAAAAATACAGATGAAAAATTCGCCAACACATCATGTAGGTAGCGTGGCGGAGGCCTGTGCTCACAAGTGGGGCGTATACATCATGCAGTTATTCATATATTTTTTATAGGATAAGGGTGACAAACGAGCACACAGTCCACATGATAGTAAGTGGTTGCTGTGGCCCATAGACATCTACATCTATCCTCGTTTTCAAATAAAATGCAGATGTCAGCCGTGAGAACCAAAGTGGAATGTCTCTTTTCCAGTAAAAAGGTTCTCCGGTTCTCTACACTCACCAAACGAAACACAGCAGCATTAAGCTGGTGTTCTGTGACAGCGTGGTCCTTTCCCGGTCGAGCCGACCCATTCGTGCTACAACTGTACTATTGATATAGCTGTAGCATGGTTCTACCACGTATAATCATCATTTTGAAACAGACTATCAACTGTGTTAAGATATTTGTTTAATTAAATAACTTTTTATTTTATTACTTGACATTGGCAAAATTACAACAGTACGAGTTCATTACCAAAAGAAAAAATATTTTTATTTAAAAGCTTTTAGAAGAATTTACTTCGCAAATATCCACGTTATAAAATAAAATGATGTGTCTTACCTAGTATGAAGAGCACCTCCCGCCCTCCCTCAATTGCGTGCACTATCCCCGTCACCACTAATCCCAGCACCGCTACTCCCAACACCACTACACTAGGCAAGACACACCACTGACGACAATACGACACGTGTTTCGCCTCTACACGAGGCATCCTCAGGTGATATAGACTCTACGGTGGCTAACCGCTAAGTTAGCGAAGTAATGCGAAGAAAATTTTTCTAAAAGCTTTTATATAATGGATGTCCGCAAAGTAACGCCTGCTTCTATTAATAATATTTTTACTGTCTACTTGTTATGGCCCTCCTTGTGTTTACACCAGGAGTTCTCAGTTACAAATTAATCAAAGTGGGTCATTTCTAAATCAAAAGAATCACAGCTCTTCATAAGGTGGCATTTCGATTTTTTTTTGTTTACCTACATGAATCTCCTACTTTTGCGTTTTTCTTTGCTTTTACTTTATGACGCTTTGCGTCATTTCATTCATGCATTTTAAGCATTTCGTGTAAAAATTTAGCATAATATGCCTGTCTGCCTGTAAACCACAGATGTAAATTTCTCAGAGTATTCACGTAAGAAGTTAAATTTGGCATCTCTTCTGTCGTGGTGGATTGCCGTCACATCGGACTATGAGAACGAGGGAATAGAGAGTGCACCTGTGCTTGCGTATACACCGGTGTACTGTAATCCTGTCCTGCGCAAATGGTTAATCTCCGTGACCGAAATTCGATCTGGAGGACATTATTGTTATTATGTATTGCGGTTAATCGAAAACAGCTGTGTTTTGTAATCATCGTTCAGGATGGCGGTCGATCAATTAACATCTCTTTAAAGAACCTCGTATCAAAATACTCAATTCATTATTTTGTGTTTCCCATTATCCATTACCGTCTATAAAAGTCCACTGCTGAATGTAGTCCTCTGCCATAAATTGCCTCGGCAAAAACGCGGGTTGACAACCGCAGTTTTTTATATAATTTAAGCTATTATAAGTAAGATGCTGTTTCCTATTTTAGTTTCCCTTTGTTGCAACAAAGGGATGACATCCACGTGTCGATATGAGGTAGTGGATATTCCTATACTGCTACTACACCGTATTTTCTGTTTAATTATGTTTGGAATTCATTAACTTATGAATAGTCAATAGTTGTAAAACTGAAATGATATGTTATTGTTTCATACCTATACGAATGTATTGATCTAAATTCGCTGGCGGAGTGCAGTCTGTCTAGACGTGCGTAAATGTGGGAGTGGAAGTTCAATCCCGTCAGCCACTAACAGTTCCTGGAACGCGTTGTCAGTAACAGGCAAAGCCATAAACTGCAGGCTAGCGTAGTTAATTTAAAAGCGGGGTGCTTTTAAAATTATTATTAATAAGTCCATAGACTTTCAGTTTGTTCCATAGACTAATATGAACATAGACTTGCATCACAAACTCATAGAGTACAGAAACGTAGTGTAAGTTAGCTAGTTTGTGCATAATATTTAATAAATGTAACTAATAGATTTAATGTTAACTTTGCTTAAGTTTTTAGTGATTATAAGTTATAAAATAGGTACTAAATTGTGTCCAGCGATTGCGCGTATGTGGCTCCAACAGAATATCAGCGCTGCGGTAACTCTGTTCCTGTAGCATTATGCTGAGTCGGTTGCTACAATTAAATTTTTTTGTAATATTTTTTAAGGTTTTTTGTTTATAAAATTGATAATCTGCAAGTTGCAGAAATAAATAAATTTGTTCTCTTCTTCTCTTTAAAATTATGATAATACATCAAAAGCCAAAATATAAATATTAATTTTTATCTATTTATGCTATTAATGGGCCATAATGTGGTTATAATGGTGCTCAATTGTTTAGCCACTTTGCTACTCGATATATTTATTTATTTATTTATTTATTTACTCTTTATTGTACACCAAAAACAAAACAAAAACGAATACAATTAAATCTAAATTAGAAAATGTACAACAGGCGGTCTTATCACTCTGAAAGTGATAGTGATATATTTGCTTAATTATTTTTAGTTCGTAAGTTCGTGTCCATAATATCCCCGTATGAGACAATCTATGGAGGGGGGGGGGGGGTCTATGTTCAGCAGTGGACTTTTGATAGGCTGTAACGGTAACGATAAAATGATAAGTTTTTGACAGTACATGTCATATTATTTAAGTTGACACCATCTTTGTTACCCTCAGAGTAAGTACCTACAAGTATGTATGTTATTGCACTATAGATATTACCAGCACAAATGAGACAAATCGAATGAGATATCATTTGTTAAATACAGTCGTTTTTAGCAGCTACGGCCGAACATAAAAACTAACAAACATACATTTGTTTATAGAATATAGCTGACAAACGTGCATACAGTCCACCTGATAGTAAGTGGATACTGTGACCCATAGACATCTACATTTATCCTCGATTAAGAATCAAAAAGCAGATGCGATGTCACCCCTGAGGACTAAGATGGAATGCCTCTTTTCCAGTAAAAAGGGTATCCGGTTCTCTACAGTCATCATATGAAACACAGCAGCATTAAACTGCTATTAACTGCTATTGTATTCTGTGAGAGTATGGTCCTTCCCCGGTCGAGTCGCCATTCGTGCTACAACCATAACATAGCTGTAGCATGGCGCTACTACGTATATATAATTCATACTCACATATATTTGTATATCTGCCCAAAATAACTATCTGGACTGAATTACTTGAACTCCGTCACGTCAGTCATGATTTCAACTTTAATCAGTGTAACTAAACATTACATAAGGCGGGTTTTAAAAATGATAGTAGTGTGTTTACTTTTGAAATATGGACCAATCACTATAATAGCAACATTTAATTACGCTTGGGTCTCACCCCTCGCGGCCCCAACAGTCATAAAATGCTCACTCCTAATGTCATAAATTAAATTATGTGTTATGGTGAGTGCAAGGACACTAAAGTTTAGGCTTGGTTAAAATAGAACGAAAACTTGATTTATCTATTGTACATCTTGATTGCCGTGTGTTCCAGTAATACTAGCTTAAATGTTTCTGGATTCGAATCCCAAAATAACCGCCGTACTGTGAAGTTATGTTTTTACTATATCGTTTTTTAACTTCGTGTTTTAGAGGTAGGCTATCAAATTATCATATG
This sequence comes from Parnassius mnemosyne, assembly GCA_963668995.1. Taxonomy (NCBI): domain Eukaryota; kingdom Metazoa; phylum Arthropoda; class Insecta; order Lepidoptera; family Papilionidae; genus Parnassius; species Parnassius mnemosyne. Next base: position 41,127,122 of record CAVLGL010000083.1, read on the forward strand.
ATTAAAATATAATATACATTAATAAATAGTTTTTCATTCTAGGTCTAGCCACTTTTATTGCTTTTGGGAGTTTGAGGGCAAGGAAATGTCCGCCGCGCTGCCACAATGCGTGTTGGCGGTCTTCACGGAATATGGAGAATTTCGAAACATTCTTTTTATTTCTCACATATGGAGATCCTTCACGATGTTTTCCTTCACCGCCAAGCACTTCTTAAGTGGTGGGACTAAGCGCTAGTTGTAAATTAAACGATGCGGGAGTAACCCTGGTTTGAACGAAGACAACACACAAAATTGATACAATAACTAGTCTTCGATTACCTGAAATTTAAATAACGCTACATTAAATAAAAATAGAACAGTATAATATATAATGTATTTTTATATACACAAATTTTCAGAAACTTCAAATTCAATACTTTCATTAAGATATATAGTATTAAATAAAAGCTAGTTTTTAGATTTTATCGGACGTTCCAAGTATTATTGAAAATTAAAGATTTCCACAAACGCTACAATATTTGATTGTAGTAAACGTTCCTAAAATGTCAGCTGTGACTAGAGCCACGCGGCACAGATAATATCAATCAACATTCAACACTCTGAGTGAATGCAGGCGAGATCAAAGCGAAACTTTGTGGATATCGCTTCTATACGAATACTGAGAATTCCCACCGTCGGAAATGAAATTTTTATTAAATGTACATTAATACACATTTTATTTTTGGTCACACGTAATCGATTTTATCTCCTTTTTTATAGAATAAGGGTGACACAGCACACAATCCCACTGATGGTAAGTGGTTGCTGTGGCCCAAAGACATCTACTTCTATCCTCAATAAAGAATCAAAATGCAAATGCGTTGTCACCACTGAGATGAAATGCCTGGTATCCAGTAAAAAGAGGCTCCGGTTCTCTTCACGTACCATACGAAACACAGCAGTGTTAAGCTGCTATTTTACGCTGGTATTCTGTGAGAGCGTGGTCCTTCCCCGGTCGAGCCGACCCAATCGTGCAACATAACTACAGCATGGCTGTACCACGTATATTACATAATACTTATACACTCACGCCTGTCACCTAGAGGGGTAGGCAGAGCCATTTGGCCATTTGGCACGATCCTGACACTATTTTGTATATTGAAAATATACATTGTATATTGCAATACAAAGTATATTGAAAAACTGTATCAACCTATATTCGCAATAAACGATTTGAATTTGAATTTGAATTTGAAACTATTAGCTTTTACTTAACATTATCATTACACAGCCTATCGCAAGTCTACTGTTGAGTATAGGCCTCTTCCATAGATTGCCTCATAGGGAGGATATTTGCCATAGTTGCCACCATGAAGCAAATACAAAGAGGAGACGTTGTAATTAAATTTCACTATGTAACAACGCGTGACAATTTGCGGGGTGAAGGGATGCTAAGCCCCGCCCACTTTACATTATCTACATCTACCGATAAATAGCAAAACTACTCGAATCTTTCCATATCGATGTTGCAATGTAGCTTAGCTACCTTGACGGTAGATGGCGGCATGTCCACAAAATGTTATAAACTATAAAAACAATATATTGGCGATTAAAATTTCTTTATGTATGAATGCAAAACAAATTTCAGCACCTTCGTATGATTATTTTATCATTACTGAGCTCTACGTACCTTTATTTTTAGTTCACAGGACACAGAGTGTCGCCATCTAGTGTGGAATATATTTAATTATATTTGAAAGTCGACGCAAAGAGATTATTCTAGAACTATTTAAATAAATTAGGTGTAAAATTACTTACAAATGAAATGTGATGCCATCCATAGCATCGGAGCGTCTATCTCATGAAGCAAATACATTCAGACAAAGAAATTTTAATCGCCAAAATAATATTTTTATAGTTTTCATAATAATTTTAGAAACAGGCCGCCATCTATTGTCAAGTAAACCTCATAAAAAATAACAAAAAGACAGGGCCGCAATTAGAATTCAATTATTTTACCCAGTAACCCAACATTCAATATTAAAATGAAGGAAATTGTACTTGGCTGATTTTTACGAAATGTTTAAGTTTTATTTAAGTGACATTCTATATGCAAATAATCACTTAAATACAATTTAAATATGTTTATCATTTCGTGAAAGTCAACCTTCAAGAAATATTTATTTTATCCATAAAATAAAGTCTCTTTGAAACTAAATATTTTATGTTCAATATTAAGTAGGATATTTAATTTGGAACTAAATATCCTATTTATCTCACTAATATTATGAAGGCGAAATTATGTGTGTTCTTTCTGTCTCCTTGAGCTTATTCCACACTAAGTATGTGTAATTTTTTCACGCAGAAACGACTGGACTAATATTTATGTGTGGGTTATACTACTTAATATCTCTGAGGGAGAACAAATAATAGACAAATTATTATAATTAATATAATTTTATTTACAAATCAATTAAAATACAAATATTTTATTCCAAATTAGGCATCCGAATGCACTTTTTGAATGCCAATCTAAGAACATTAAATTGTATTTAAGTGATTCTTTGCATATAGAATGTCACTTAAATATAACTTAAACATTTCGTAAAAATCAGCATAAGTACAATTTCCTGCATTTAATATTAAAAGTTGGATTTCTGGAAAAAATAATTGAATTCTAATTAGGGCCCTGTCTTTATGTCATTTTTATGAGGTTTACTTGACGAGAATACTTGTCTGCTTGCCTGAATGAGAATACTTGCCTGTTCTCAAAATGATTCTAAACTATAAAAATAATATTTTACGATTAAAATTTCTTTATGTCTGAATGCAAAACAAATTTCACCTTCGTATGATTATTTTACCAATACTGAGCTCTACGGACCTTTATATTTTTAGTTCACATGACACAAAGTGTCGCCATCTAGTGTCGAATATATTTAATTATATTTGAAAGCCGACGCAAAGAGATTTTTCTAGAACTATTTTAATAAATTAGGTGTAAAATTATTTACAAATGAAATGTGATGCCATCCATAACATCAGAGCGTCTATCTGAGTAGCCTTTACACAATAAAACACAACACTTCATCCTTTTCTTCTTAATATACTTAATACTACGAAAATACACCGATTTGCGATTTTTGCAACATATAAGCGCACAGGACGAATGCTGACAGTATACTAACTAAAGCCACGCCTACTATGATGACGTCAGGACCTACTTAGAATCACAGTACACAGTCGCTTATGCCGTCTCCCCTTTGTATTAGCTTCATGGTTGCCACGCTAGGCAAGCGGTTTGCCAACCGTAGTTTGCATTTTTTATTCAGTTGTTACAAGGCAGATGCTGCTGCCCATCTGTCTCCTTGTTCAGTTTTCCCGCTTGTTTTTAGTAAAATGACGCCCCGCTAGCGCAGTAGCTAGGCTGCGGTGTTGCTGGGTCGTAGGTTCGAATACATTAAATTTACTTTGCAATTTATATGGCGTACAAATATGTAACTGTTCAGTAGGAAATCCTAGTGATGAAGGATTAATTTTTTTAAGAAAAATCTCTTGTCATAATATGTGGTTTGTGATAAACGGATACATAATTTTAATATCACCACTTTCATCCCGGATATCCCGCATCCCGTTTCATGTTAAAAATATGACAAATCTTTTTAGACGATCTCTAAACTCTAAACGATGTGTAGCGAGCAAGATTAATGAATTCGATTTAAAGGATGGGATGCTAGCGAAGTTTTATGATTAACGTCTAGAATTCTCCTTAGCTAATTAAATTAAACTTGGGAATCTGCGCTAAGAAGCGACAAATTTAGAAATGTTTAAAGGAAAATTAACACCTTAAATGTCGCATGCTGCATTTCCCTCTATTTTGAAAAAAAAATTATTGCTATTGTGCGAATAGGCTACGTAGGAAGATATAAGTTTCCTCACGATGTTTCCCTTCAGCAACAATTTCATTAGAGCTGGTGAGGGCAAGTGGTGGGCAAAAATAAAAACAACAAAAACTTGCAACGCGGTACTAGTGCGAATAATTAAATTTAGATTCTTGAAATATTACGATTTTAAAAATATTGTTGTTCACAATGAGTTTTCAATTTCGTGGTATCAATCGAACTCTGGTCACTCGCGTACAGAAAAATGTCATAATTGATTAATAATTTTGATAATAATTGCATTCACTAATAATGTTTTGCTTTCTGAACATGTGCCACATAAGGCGAATTTTGGTAGAGTCGCCACGCTTAGGGTTGGCAACATCAATTTTATCTTCTTCTTTCCATCAGTTGCCTCTCAGGATGCCCACGGGAAGTCATGGACGTTGACGTGGATATTCTTACACCCCCTCAACACGGTTATTATTGAATTATAGATTACTTTACAATTTTCGTTTTCTCTTTTTATAACCCACTAGCTGTGCCCCGCGGTATCACCAGCGTCATCACGTGTCAGAGGTACGCGACATGACCTACTCGTAGTTTAAGCATTTTATAATTGCAATTAAATATTTTATTTGATAGCAATGGATGGAAAAATTGGCATAATTAATGGAGTATTTTTATCTGATGTAGAGCGAAGTTAAGTTTTATCCACTTTCCCTCCCCCTCCCGGTTGAGCAGTTCTCACAGTTCTCACCGGGCGGCTAGGGTTTATGTGTCGTTCGCGCGCCCTGCCAAGTATTGAATTATTTTAATTTTACATTATCTCTTAAACTATGGGTCCAAATAACATGGTATAAAGAACAAAGTTTATCTTCATAAAATTGTCTTGATGATGAAGTAACATTCGTTCGTAAGGATAAATAGACCATGCCTAATAATAACGCTCATAAATCACTTTTAAAATTTTCAATATTTTTTGTCACAAAATACCTAATTATGGCTTATGTATAAGAAATAGACATATGGTATCGCGGACTTTTTTTTAGATGGAGTAAAGATCTATATTTTTCTAGAACATTGTATTTACGTATCCCTAACGATAACACCAGCGTACGCGGATAAATCATTTCGGGAGTGCTTTTTCTTCTGACTTGCTTAACAAATATCCATATTTAAGGCTAGTTGAGTGATATAACTTAATGCTAGATAGCCTATAGTATTCCACATGAATCTGGCTATAATATACAAAAACAAATTTTTAAATCGGACTGGTAGTTCCAGAGATTAGCGCGTTTAAACAAACAAAAAAACAAAAAGACTCTTCCGCTTTATTATATTAAGTATAGATTTTCACCTAATATAATGATTGTAGGTCATTTCAAATACTTGTATTTATTTCCACCTACTTACATATTTCATTTTAGATAATCGATTATTTTATTTCAAAAGTATGAAAATAATAAAATGATAATATATAAGGGAGAGTATTTGTAATGGTTTTTTTTTTTTAAAAATAAATATCAGCCTTTACTATTAAACTATAAAAAGCCAATGGTTTAAAATCATCGGATGATTTCGGATGTGTTTAGATTGCTTCCTGATCGAATCCCACTTTCATCTTGGAGATATTATCAAAGCTTCTTTTATGTGATCGTTTACAATTGGCTGTATAAACATTGTAATGCTTAAACTCGCTGGGAGTTATTTGTTTGATTCGGAAGCACTTACGGCTCTCTGATGGCATCAAAGAGTTTACATCGGAAAAGGACTAGTGATGTCCAAGTAATCGTTCTTGTATAATTTATCTTTGCCCGGTTTATTTATTCCTTGCGATAGGTCACACAGTCTTGAAATGTTTTTATTGAGACTCTGGCCACTTTTAATTTATTTTTATAATACAATTATACAAGTAAAAATACAAGCGTTTTTATTTCACATTTCCCTCCATATTTAATTTCCATTTTCGCGCCATGATTTTTTACGATTTCAAGTTACCTAAATAATTTTTAAAGGTTCCGTAGACTTCAAATGACATGTATGGGATATGGATTCGGCACGGTCGACTAACTTTGAGATATGAAGAAAGAAGTGGTCGCCCTTTGGCGGCTGTTGAGCAAGAAAACGTGTTAGAGGTTAGGCAGTGAAGTGATTAAGCACATATTGCAGATTGAATCAGGAAGTGATAACGAGATTTTACACGAACACTCGCGTGCACCGTCAGAACAATGCCCGTGTGTGTCAGGCTGTAATGATGATGGTGATGATATAGGTTAACTATTGGTGGTTCACTATACCTTTCTTAACGGTCCTCGACAGCATATGCACTGTTAACCTAAGTGATGACTAGATAGTAAGGAGCCCTACAATCTAGGGAATAGGAATTAATTCCACTAATTGAATTAAGTGATGGATTCTTTTACGACGTTATTAAGCGACGTAATATAACTGTTATCTTTTATTTAAGCCTAATGTACAGTATTATACTTACCTTTTGTTCATTACGACAGTTATTGACTCAAATGTTCAAGTACATCGTGACGCAAAACGGATTACTCTCATGACCTTCCGAAGGTGGACGGTTGAGAAAAACACCAACTGTATATACAACATAAGCAAATATTTCCTCGTGAATTTCATTGTTCTGTTCCTGATGAGTATGTGAAACATATTAGATATACATAAAGAAGTATCCCTCTCTATGTATATCTCTATGTATATCCAATGTATTATAAAAGTTGCATAAGATTTTGAACGTGGTGGAGCCACGCTGCAGCTATATATTATAGTTGTAACACGAATGGGTCGGCTAGAACAGGGCAAGACTACGCCGTCACAGAATACTAGTGCCACCGCTTATACCGCTGTGTTTCGTATGGTAAGTGTAGAGGAAAAAAGGGTCTCTTTTTTACTAGGCATACCATCTTAGACTTCAGGGATGACAACGCATCTGCATTTTGATTCTTAATGGAGTATAAATACAGATGTCTATTGGCCACAGCTTCCATTTACCATCAGGTGGACTGTGTGCTCGTTTGTCACCCTTATCATATAAAAAAAATACAAAGTAAAAACTTTGCTTGCGGCTGAAAACGTAGATGATTTCTACGCAATCATGTGAACAAAGTCTGCTGCTGAAACTGCGAGAGAGTATCAGCAGAAGTCAAGGACGATAAGAGAAAGGATGGGCTCTGCCGCCTTTGGTTGATTCATCGATTTACGCGTTCGTAGAGGTGTGAAGCGATGAGTCGATCAAATCATAAGCACATATTTTTCATGTTATTTTAATTTATTAGTACATAGATGTGAACTTCACATGCTATTAAAATCTACAAAAAGTCTGACAATAACCATTTTTAATTTTAACCAATTTCGAATAAAGAAGAGGTTTAGAATTATTCGGCTGTATGTTCTTTTTTGTATCACATCTTCGTCAATTGTAAACAGATACTGATGATTCTTTTCTTATTAAATAGTTGATACTTTTGGAGTGGTCCCATATAAATTAGGAGAAAAAGTTCAAGCACCAAGCGTGGTAAAATAATAATGAAGTATTTAATTAAATATGTTACATTTAATAGTTTAGACGACATTGTGATTGGGGTAATTTTTAGTACACTGAAAAGGGTAAAAAGTAATTCTTAATAAAAAGTGAAAGCCGACTTCAAAGAACAAGACAAATAAAATAATTTTACAATTAACTAAGTCTTTTTGCTGCTGCAATTATTCTATACTTGAATCATCTTCGTTTGTAATGATAATACAAGACATAATTTCAGAGCGCCATATCACAACGCTCTCGTAAATATTTTTCTTATGTAATTGTACACATATTTGCTTATAAAAGTATGCGGGGGCGCTGTCGTCACGCCGCAAGCGAAACACATCGAAGCCTAAATCGCGCTAACAAAGTTCCGAAGTTAAAGCAGCATAATATATTATAGAATAGCTCCGAATTACCAATCGAAGCGTTAGCCGCGCCCCGGACAGAATACCTTGCCTGGCGGGAGATACTACAAGGGTCGTGGACAAATATTTTTAATTATATGTAACATAATTTACTTTGTTGAACTAAAAGTTACTTACAGCAGTATCTGTTTTTTTATATAGAACAAGGGTGACACACAAGCACACAGTCCACCTGATGGTAAGTGGATACTGTGACCCACAGACATTTACATTTACCCTCAATTAGGAATCAAAATTCATTTATGGGGCAATGTATACGCTTTTACAACAAAATCCCAGAACATATTCAAAGTTTGTCAATAAACAAGTTTAAAAGTTTTATTAAAGAAAAACTGTACAAAAAGGGTTATTATAATATCAAGGAATACATAAATGAAAATAACCCCTGGAAATAAAGTGATCGTCACCATGCTGGTTCTATGAAAAATCATTTAAAAATTGTATAAACAAAGTTATTGTTAAGTGAGATATGTTTAAATAAAGGCCCGCTGGGTTTCTTGCTGGTTCTTCCCAGGACTGGGGTGTTTTTCGAACCTGTGGTAAATAAAAAATGACTTTCAATAAGTATTAGCTAATAATCAATATTGAATAAAAAATTATTCTATTCTATTCAATTCAAAAAAAATGCGTTGTCACCCCTTAGGACTGAGATGGCATGCCTCGTTTCCAGTAAAAAGGGTCTCCGGCTCTCCGGTTCTCTGCACTCACCATACGAAACAACGCAGCATTAAGCTGCTATTTTACGTTGGTATTCTGTGAGACCGTGATCCTACCCCGGTCGAGCCGACTCATTCGTACTGCAACCACAAAATAGCTGCAGCATGGCTCTACCACATAAAAAGATCTGTTCCAGAAAATTGCCTAAGCCCTTTAATTACATTGCTTATTTTCATAATCATCAACGTCATTACAGCCTCCCTTACTGCTAGCTATATCACTGGCCCATTACTTTTCATCTTACTGATCCGTTGTGCTATATCGGATAATTGCTAACAGTTAAAAAAAAACGTAAACAATGTAACCAGAACAGGCTAGAAACACCTATAGACAGATAAATTAAAAGCTCAAAAAACAACACCTTTGAGAGTGTGACTAAGTATCTACATAAAGGGACAAAGGTGAGAACTATTTATTCGACTCCCTCCGTCTGGTAGAGACTGCCTCCCCCGCAGTCGTCATACTGTCTGTCAGCAGGGACACCACCCATTGTTAGGCCACACACGCAATGAAAACACCGCCTGACACTCCTCGTACTACGTGACGGATTTACATTCATTGACTTTACAACGCGATTTAATTATACAACTGGCAACACTTACAATAGGCGATTATCTGGAGTATGTGTCACTGGATGTTTTATTTATCTAAATCCTACTAGTAAACTAGTTTTTTAGGTTTACATTTGTGGTAACTGTTAATAATGTTTGTTTTCTTAATTTTTATAAAAGTAAGAGTTACAAACGAGCACACAATTCACCTGTTGGAGGTTGCTGAGGACCATAGACTTTTTATACGTGTACTTTTTATATTAGTAGTATAGTTGTAGCACGAATGGGTCGGCTCGACCGGGGTAGGACCACGCTCTCACAGAATACCAGCGTAAAATAGCAGCATAACGCTGCTGTATTTCGTATGGTGAGAAGTGTAGAGAACCGGAGACCCTTTTTACTGGAAAAGGGGCATTCCATCTTAGTTCTCACGGGTGACAACGCATCTGCATTTTGATTCGCAAACGAGGATAGATGTAGATGTCTATGGGCCACAGAAACCACTTACCATCAGGTGGATTGTATACTCGTTTGTCACCCTATAAAAAAATAGACATCTATCTTAGATTAAGTATCACCCAATACCCCAGTGCCACTACTGAGAACAGGTGTTCACTCAATTTTTGAGTGAGTTATGTAGTAGAAAAGAGCTCGCTGTGCTGCTCCAATGCGATTTCGACATTCTTAGACATGCAGTTTTCCTCAATATGCATTCATTCACAGACAATAACATGGTAGGTGATACCTTTACTTAAATAAATCATATCATAAGTTTATACGTCTAAAATTTGCAAGTTTGATCAACTCTTAGTAAAACTGACAGCATATTCAATAATTTTTTCATCGTATATAACGTGTATAGGGGTACAAAGACCACGAGTCCTCCGGGCGAATTTTCTAAGAGGTGAAATACATGAGGATATAATTGGTATCAGGATGCGGGCTTCCTGGCCGGGACCAGTGAGGACCCTTCAAAATCCCTCCGGTCCTCTTTTTGAGTAAACACTTGAGACTTCTATAGATGGTTGAGTGAGAGGGTGAAATAAACATTTCGTTTCCTTTATTAAATTAAACTTAAGTAGTCTTAATTTAGGAAAAATATAATTAGTCTAAATAGGTAGACAGATGTTTATTTTTTTGACTTTATAACTCGTACACATACGCCTGTGATAATTATTTCTATAGAATAAGGGTGACAAACAAGCACACAGTCCATCTGATGCTCAGCGCATACTGTGATCTAAAGACAAAGAGACCTACATTTATACCCGATTAAAAATCAAATTGAAGATACGTTGTCACCCGTGAGGACTAAATGGGAATGTATCGTTACCAGTAAAAAAAGGTCTCCAGTTCTCTACACTCACCAATCGACGCAGAGCATCATTAAGCCGCTGTTTTACTCTGGTATTCTGTGAAAGCGTGGTCCTTCCTTGGTCGAGCAGACTCATTTATGTAGCTACCATAATATAGCTGCAGCGTAGCATCGCTGCATTTTAGTTATACCTAGTCAGGTCATAAGTATTGTCACACAGTAAAAACTTTTCTTTTAGAATGCTAGCCACAAAAAAGTTTATTGAATTCGTATTTCGAATTGTTCATGAAAATAAAACTGTATACTTTGTAGAATTTTACTCATTTTTAAATATGGAGTGGACGCTTAAAGAAGACCGTGTTGCAGTTATTGCGTTGCATCGTTGCGGTTACGCGCCAATTCAAATTTTTTACATATTGAAAAATTTGAATATAACCAAAAGATTCGTTTATCGTACCATCAAACGATACAATGAAGACTCTAGTGTAGATGACAGGTCAAGAAGTGGTCGCCCTCGGTCTGTTAGGACTCCAGCAGTGATAAAAGCTGTGAAGGCGCGAATTCAAAGAAATCCCAAACGTAAGCAGAAACTGTTGGCCCTTCAGATGGGGTTAAGCAGAACCACGGTGAAAAGGGTGTTAAATGAAGACATAGGGCTTCGGGCATATCGAAGAAAAACAGGACATCGTTTGAATGCTCGTCTAATGGACCTGAGACTGATGAGATGCCGCGCTTTGTTGAAGCGGTACGCGGGAAAAAAATATCGGGAAATACTTTTTTCGGATGAAAAAATTTTTACCGTAGAAGAGAGCTACAACAAACAAAATGATAAGGTGTACGCACACAGTGGTGAAGAAGCGAGCAACCGTATTCCGCGTGTCCAACGAGGTCATTTTCCATCCTCGCTCATGGTATGGTTGGGAGTTTCTTATTGGGGCTTAACAGAGGTACATTTTGTGAGAAAAGTGTAAAAACGAATGCAGTTGTGTATCAAAATACAGTCCTGATGAACCTTGTGGAACCTGTTTCTCATACCATGTTCAATAACAGGCACTGGGTATTCCAACAAGATTCGGCGCCAGCTCATAGAGCGAAGAGCACACAAGACTGGCTGGCGGCGCGTGAAATCGACTTCATCCGGCACGAAGACTGGCCCTCATCCAGTCCAGATTTGAATCCGTTAGATTACAAGATATGGCAACACTTGGAGGAAAAGGCATGCTCAAAGCCTCATCCCAATTTGGAGTCACTCAAGACATCCTTGATTAAGGCAGCCGCCGATATTTACATGGACCTCGTTCGTGCTGCGATAGACGACTGGCCGCGCAGATTGAAGGCCTGTATTCAAAATCACGGAGGTAATTTTTAATAAACTTTAGTGTCATAAGAATCTATGTTTTGTTAAGTTCATTTTGGTATATAAATGGTTACATAATGAATAAACTTGTTTCAATTATTTTATATTAAACATGTGACAGAATTTATGACCTGACTAGGTACATGGGTAACACCATTACTTAAAGATGTTAAGAATTTATTAACTAAGATCCGCCTAAAAAAATAAAATTATGTTTCTTTCCTGGTTTGAAAAGCACCTTCCTCCTACGGACTGAACTAGCCTGATTCTAGTAATTAAGACCATGATTCTTTTCTCTCTGTTTTTCTCTTTAAAAAAATAGATACCTCCACACTAGGATTTTCTCCTGTATCATTGAGGCAGTTTACAAACATAAATTGCAATCTTCTACGGCTAGTCCTAGTGGCTAGTGGCGTATCGACTAACATCTTTTTTTAACTTCGCTCGATACTGATTAATTCTTATGGTACAGTAAAGGTACAGATCACGCGATCGAGAAGCCTTTTGGTCGACGAAATCAAGCCAGCACTACATATGTCATGGTGAAAGCATGCGTAATCAAACCTAAACCCTGGTTCACGTTCGAACGTGATCTACAAGTTGATGGTACACCAAAAAATAATTACTCACCAAGCGCACTCGGTGGTAATGTCTTCTAGACCGAATTTGGGTCACGGCGGCCAGTCTCAATGACAATTAGTCATCTGCGCAGGACAGGATTATAGTGCCTGAGTGTATGCGCAAGCACAGGTGCACTCTCTACTCCTTCCACTCTCTACTACTTTACGTGCTAGATCGACCAGGCAGTCGAACGTGGCAGTTTACGCGGTGTATATGAGGAAGAGAAGAAAGAAACACACAGCATCAAGAAACACTGGACACATGTTTATACGATCTTGATGCCCCGATCTGCAAGAAAGCTGGTGATCCAATTGCACAATTCCTCGGGAAGCCCATAGGAAGGGAGCTTCGAAAGAAGGGCCTTGTGTCAAACCCGATCGAAGGCCTTCGCACTGTCCAAACTAACGGCCACTGCCTCCCCCTTGGACTCCTTGCCTCCGCCCATCTCTCATCTCATCAAGAGTCAGGTAGACCAGAACATCACCAGCTGATCAAACAAAACGAACACCGTATTAGCGGTCACTAATCAGCTGGTGATCCTCAAGGTACCGCATGAGCTGACAGTCTATAACGGATCCCATTATTTTGGAGAACAAGGAGGTAATGACGATAGGCCTGTAGTTAGACGGGTCTGAGCGGTCGCCTTTTTTAAGGATCGAGTGGACAAAAGCTGTCGTCCATGAGTTCGCCTAGAGAGTAGGAGTACCGAAAAAGGCGCGTTAAAATATATTTTTTAAAAGTTATCCCTACACAAAGATTTTCTCCTGTATCGTGGAGGCAGTTTAATTACATTTTAACAAGGACAAACATTTATTTATTTATTTATTTATTTAACAAGTACACTTACAATATACATATATGACATTGTCACAAAAACTTACACACTTTTATATTTTCTGATATGCATATCAATTACAAGTGTACATAACATTTACAGATTGAGTCGTGCAACATAATTTAGAATTAATTTGAGGTAGGAAAAACATACAATCAATGCAATAAAATGAGAAATAATTTAAGTAAATTATGTTACTAAATAGGTAAAAAAAATCAAATGAAACAAAAAAAAATAAAAGAAACCATGTTCAATTATTGGGAAAGAAAATGGTAGATATTGTACTCTCTTTAGAAGTATGTACATTTTTAATTTAAGTATAAAATAGATTCTATTAAAAATATAATTTTTAACAGGAACTAATTAACTAGGCGATAAATGCCTAGTAAGTTTAATTTTGAAGGTCTTAAAAGAGTCGTGGAATATATCGATGCTAGGTATCGTTTTAGTTATTTCGTCCACACCCGGAACAATTATTAGTAGCCCATACAAATACTTGTTTCGTGTGGGATTCGAACCCGTGGCACTCGGCGTCGCTCTCGTTGCTAAGCCACTGCGCCACGGAGCCGTCGAACTGTTTTTATAGTTTAAATACCAAAACGTTGGAACAATAGTAGTAAAGTTACTAGGCATTTGTACTTTGAAAATGAAACAAAATAAAAAAGGTAGCGAGTTACTAAAAACAAAACTGCGGCAGAAAGCTGGACCGGAAGTTTCAGCCGACGTATTGCGGAAGAAAATTGACTTGGCAGCTTGCCATAAAAGAATAAATGAAAGAAACTTATGGTTTTAGTACGAGATTTAACTCAAAATACTAAAGACATTATAAATGAGAACGTACTGTTGAAACAGAGTACGGTAATATATATATATATATATATATATACACAGCATTATTAACACGCTTTTATTGGCTCCGCGTCTATCTATCTGTCTATCTAACGAAATCTTTAAATGTAATTTTCACCAACTTATTGACTTAAAAATTAGCATCATATCCTCGACTTGTATTCTCTTCAGTCGAACTGAAGAGAATACAATCATTTAACTACTTTATCCTAGTATCCAGATCAGGATCAACAGGATATAATAAAATAATTATCAGGATCATCACACTTCATCATGAATGCGTGTTGTTTAAGTTTTGCAAACCTTAAGCGAAAGCGCAAGGTATGTTCTGCTATCGACTAAAAATTAAGATTCCAACGTTTTATCGAATAAAATCGTATCTAGCAATCATATTATACATATAAATGATATAAAAAGCACACTGTTAGAAAGATAAATGATTGTTGAACTTATTAATATTTTTTTTAAATTGATTAATTGCTATTTTCAAACAAAAAAAGGGGTTTTAGTGGCTTATGGTGTGTGTATGGTTATGTCCCTGTGGCTTGTAAACACGATAACTTGAAAATATCAATTGTTTAACTCAATCTATTTTTTAATCTCTTAATCTATCATGTGGGAAGCCACTGAATGTAAATGGCAGTGTAATTTTGTTTTGTTTAGCTATAATTAATTATTTTCGGCTCCAAAATGGCGAAATTTTCGTTGATTTGGTAGCCTTGTATGTAAATTATTTCGGTAAATGGGGAGCTACAGCCACAGAGTAGTTTAGTTCGGCTTCAGTGGCCGTCGTGAGTGGACATTGTTTCGTTTGTTTGCAGCGGCTCAAAAAGATCGCTGTACAAATACACAATATTCAAATAACCAAATTTCTTAAATACTTGATTATAATAATAATAAGAGACTTTTTTATTACAATATTTTAAAAGCACAGAATAAATAATAGTAGTACGTACTAAAAGTAAGTAGTATATTTTTTTTTTGTCATGGGTAACATTTTCATGGTTTTCGAGGGCTGTTGAAACCGATAGGGTTGTCGAAATGTAAATCCAAGATGGCGGCCGCAATAGATATTAATTTTTTCATCGTGGGTGTCATTTTAATGGTTTTCGTGGGTGCTGAAGCCGATAGTGCTGTCGAAATGTAAATCCAAGGTGGCGGCTGCAATAGGTATAAATTTTTTCATCATGGGTGTCATTTTCATGGTTTTCGAGAGTGTTGAAGCCGATAGTGCTGTTGAAATGTAAATCCAAGATGGCGGCTGAATTAGGTACCAATTTTTTTATCATAGGTGTCATTTTCATAGTTTTCTAGGGTGTTGAAGCCGATAGTGCTGTCGAAATGTAAATCTAAGCTGGCGGCTGCAATAGATATCAATTTTTCATCTTGGGTGTCATTTTCATGGTTTTCGAGGGTGTTGAAGCCGATAGTGCTGTCGAAATGTAAATCCAAGATGACGGCTGCAATAGGTATCAATTTTTTCATCTTGGGTGTCATTTTCATGGTTTTCGCGGGTGTTGAAGCCGATAGGGTTGTCGAAATGTAAACCCAAGGTGGCGGCTGCAATGGGTATAAATTTTTTCATCATGGATGTCATTTTCATGGTTTTCTAAGGTGTTGAAACCGATAGTGCTATCGAAATGTAAATCCAAGATGGCGGCTGCAATAGATACAATTTTTTTCATCTTGGGTATCATTTTCATGGTTTTCGAGGGTGTTGAAGTCGATAGTGCTGTCGAAATGTAAATCCAAGATGGCGACTGCAATAGGTATCAATTTTTTCATCATGGGTGTCATTTTCATGGTTTTCGAGAGAGTTGAAGCCGATAGTGCTGTGGAAATGTAAATCCAAGATGGCGGCTGAAGTAGGTACCAATTTTTTCATCATGGGTGTCATTTTCATGGTTTTCGAGGGTGTTGAAGCCGATAGTGCTGTCGAAATGTATTTAAACTACTTTAAAAATTCCGTATAATCATGTTATACGTAATTTTTTTAATGCGCTTAAGGTATGCCCAATTGGATTTACCAATATTGTTTATAACTATTTTAAAACTTCACGAAAGCATGGAGACAAATATAAACTGCGTTAAACACGAAATTATCAAATCTATAAAATGTCCATGAGTAAAAATACTAAGTCAAATTCCATATTGGTCCCACACCAGTTAACTGGCCTTCTCTCATTTTTGAGAGGGGTTTTTTAGTGTAGGGAAGTGAGATGATAGGCAGATAAGTAGAGTCCAAAGAGCCACACGTATACATAAAACTAGATTTCTGACGGAGTGTCAACAGTGCCTGTCATCGCTAATCCGTTTGCAACAAAGCAAGGCGATTATGGCTTCAAAGTAGGTAACACACACTATTGTATTTTCCCGCGAATCATAGCCAATTTCACTGGGCTGTGTTTCGTCTTTTTTTATAGAATAAGGGTGACAAACGAGCCTACATTCCACCTGATGGTAAGTGGTTGCTGTGGTCCATAGACATCTACATCTATCTTCGTTTGCGAATTAAAACGTAATTTGCAGATGCGTTGTCAGCCGTGAGGACTAAGATAGAATGCCTCTTTTCCAGTAAAATGGGTCTCCGGTTCTTTACACTCACCATACGAAACACAGCAGCATTAAGCTGCTATTTTACGTTGTTACTCTGTGAGAGCGTGGTCCTTCCCCGGTGGAGCCGACCCATTCGTGCTACAATTATACAATTAATATAGCTGCAGCATGGCTCTACCACATAAAAATATCGTATGTCGAGTGTAGAGAAGTGTTTTCACTGGAAACAAGGTATTCCGTCTTAGTCCTCAGTGGTGAACCGCATCTGCATTGTTTGGCCACAATATCCACCTACCATCA
The DNA here is from genome assembly GCA_963668995.1 of Parnassius mnemosyne. NCBI lineage: Eukaryota > Metazoa > Arthropoda > Insecta > Lepidoptera > Papilionidae > Parnassius > Parnassius mnemosyne. The sequence goes on from CAVLGL010000083.1 coordinate 41,144,055, forward strand.
GGTGAACTGTGTGCTCGCTTGTCACTCTTATTCAATAATAAAAAAAACAAACGTGATCCCTCTTAACCTCTCTAAAGACATTGCCCCTACAAAGAGCCAAGAGTTCACATAAACAACGAATCCTATAGGAACGCCAATAAAAGTGACGATTCCCGTGCATCGATACGAACGCACCTACGCTGCGTGTTCTATTTTAGTGCGTACCTGCGCAGCGGTAGACTTCAGCCGACTGCAGGGCTGTGCAACTTTTCTATTTTACTTTAGCGGAATTTAAAAAAGAGTAGTTTTTTTTTAAATAGAAAAACGGTGACATGTGATGGTAAGTGGGTGATGTGGCCCATAGACATCTACATCTGTCCTCGATTCATAAAATATAGATGGGTTTACACTTGAGGACTAAGATGGAATACCTCATATCCAGTAAAAAGGGTATCTGGTTCTCTACACTCACCATACGAAACACAGCAGCATTAAGCTGCTATTTTACGCTGGTATTCTGTGAGAGCGTGGTCCTTCCCCGCTCGAGCCGACCCATTCGTGCTACAACCATAATATAGTTGCACCGTGGCTCTACCACGAATAAAATAATAAAAGTTTGTTAATTTGACTTCATTTTTTTTTATGTGCTTTTATGTTATGGAAGAAAATTTTTCGAGTGATATCCCCGTACTTCACAAGAAAAAATCTCAATTATTTTTTATCAAATTTTTTTCATCATTTGCCTATATTACAATTATTCTGAACCTTCTCTGGTTTGGCCGGTTATTGCAAAATAACCCTGTATAGTGATAAAACACTGACGCAATATATTGTAATAATAATTTAATAAAAACATTATGATGTTGTTGCTATATATAAGACTTAATATTGTATACCTGAAATAGGTAAAATATGGAGCACAAATGTATAAAAATATTTTTTAGGTTTTATTTAATTTTACCTGTAGCCATGCAATAAATATATTTGATTCTATTTCATTTGATTCAAAAACAAAGTATCACTTCTTTAACCAGCCCTGAGTAAATTAAATTCAGCACCTCGTGCGCGACGGACGGAAAGGAAGTAACATTAGTGCATGAGACAAAAATATAAATATTTGTCCCGCTGTCCGTCTGTCTGCAAGCAGTTAATGCGATAGATCTTTGACAGAATGAAACTGAGTACGTTTTGTTACTTTTTCGATGTTAGTGTAATATACGTGGTACATATGAACGTTTTATACGTGGTAGACCTACGCAGCAGCTATATTATGGTTGTAGCACGAATGGGTCGCCCGGAGGACCACGCTGTCACAATATACCAGTGTAAAATAGCAGCTTAATGCTGCTTTGTTTCGTATGGTGTGTGTAGAGAACCGGTAACCTTTATTACTTGTAACGAGGTATTTCCATCTTACTTCTCAAGGCTGACAACGCCTCTGAATTTTGATTCTTAATCGAAGATACGTCTATTGGCCACAGCAGAACTTCTATCAGGTGGACTGAGTGCTCGTTTGTCATCCATATTCTAAAAAAATTAAAAATTTTGTACAACCGACTTCAATGTAAATTATACGGCCAGACCGTAGTCAAATTTGCATGGGACTATATGAGAAGCACCAGCTTTCAAATAAAAATGAAGAGTCATCAAAATCGGTTCACGTAAAAAAAGTTATGAGAAAACACAAACAGAAAAAATAAAATGTACAGTCAGATTGAGTACCTCCTCCTTTTTGAACTCGGTTAAAAATACGTTTAAAGACGGTTCAAATTGTAGCGATTTTGTAAATAACAAATGGAAAAAATCTTAAGCACTACGTTATGTACTTATGTAGCACAAAGTTTATTTTTGTTTAACTCTATATGCATATCAAAAATAATAATGGTTATATACGTTATTTAGTTAGATATGTCCTCATAGTGATAAACCGTTCATTTAGCCGGGGTGGCTCAAAGGCAAAGCGCTCGCTGTAAATTTCACAGCACGCGAGCAATCCGGGTTCGATCGCCGCCGGCGCCAATTAAATTGTTAATTGCAATTTTAAGTGCTGATTTACCACGTGCTTAGCGGTGACGGAAAACATCGTGAGGAAACGTGCATGTCTGATAAATAAGAAAAAAAATATTTCCAAGACATGTGAAGATCGCCAACACGCATTGGGGCAGCGCGGCGGACATTTCTACTTGCCTTTTTTTTTATAGGATAAGGGTGACAAACGAGCACACAGTCCACCTGATGTTAAGTGGCTGCTGTGGCCCATAGATATCTACATCTATCTTGTATTGCGAATCAAAATGCAGATGCGTTGTCACCCGTGAGGACTAAGATGGAATGCCTCGTTTCCAGTAAAAAGGGTCTCCGGTTCTCTACAGTCACCATACGAAACACAGCAGCGTTAAGCTGCTATTTTACGCTGGTATTCTGTGAGAGCGTGGTCCTTTCCCGGTCAAGCCGACCCATTTGTGCTACAACCATGATATAGCTGCAGCATGGCTCTACCACGTATAAAAACCTCTCAAAAATGAGAGGAGGCCTGTGCCCAGCAGCCGTATATAGTCGGTAATTTTAACTTTAATAAAAAAACTGCTGTTGCCAATCCGCCCACCAAACGTGGCAACTATGGTAAAATCTTCCATGTGAGGCAATCTATGATGAAGGCCTATGTTCCGCATGTATTTTTATAGACTGTAATGGAATGGAGTAGTGCCGGCGGCGATCAAATTCTATTTGCTCGTGTTCTGTGAAATTTACATCGAGCTCTTTGCCCCTGAGCTACTGAAGAATGGCTGAAGGGAAATTCTGCAGAAATTAACTTCAGCTCATGGAGCTAAGGTTAATCCTACTAATAGTATAAACGTGAAAGTTTGTGACGATGTATGATTGTATGAATGTTTGTTACACTTCTACGCAAAAACTACTGAATGTATTTTAATGAAACTTTACAATAATATAGCTCATACATCAGAACAATACATAGGCTATACATAATAAAGATATTGTGTAAATTTGTTAAAATATAACGATAGGTAAGTCGTATATTTTAGTAAGTAAGCCATAGGTTCGGCCTCACATGGAATACTGTTCCCATCTCTGGGCAGGGGCTCCCCAGTGCCAGCTCCTTCCACTTGATCGCATCCAGCGCAGAGCGGCTCCAATCGTCGACGACCGAGTCCTTTCCGATCGAGATGTTGCATACCTTTGCATTTTCTTTCGCATTTACCATGGGGAGTGCTCTGAGGAATTGTTCGGATTAATCCCAGCCGTCAAATTTCACGAACGCACATCGCGGCAGAACTCCCGATACCATCCACACCATCTGGATGATTGGCGGTCCACTACTGTGCGATTTAGAAGAAGTTTTCTTCCTCTCACAACTTTCTTGTGGAATCGAAAACCACCAGCAATTTTTCCGGACCGATACGACTTAGGGACCTTCAACTGCAATTCCCCTGGTGTTGCAGTTTTTCATGGGTGGCGGTACTCACTTACCATCAGGTGAGCTGTATGCTCGTTTGTCCCCTCTCATTTAAAAATATAATAGTAAGTATAAGTTAGTAAGTCGGAAAAAATCTGTCATTTTCGAGCTATTTTGGCCTACGGTGCAAAAACTGTAAAGTATATTTGGTTTAAAGTATAATATCTATGCGGACGAAGTCGCGGGCAAGAGCTAGTTAGTTAATAATACAAGCGGTAGTCTTTTCATTTTTATTTCACGTTTACATTGTGACCCGGTTAAAGTTAAAAGCGGTTAAAATAAAAAGTTTGCTTCAAAACTAAATTTTTAAATAACCGTAACGCAGTTAACTGTCGCCAATCAGCCTACAGTAATTAAAAAACTAATTTATTTGGTATTTATAGTTAATTAATTTAAAAATTGCCATCGAATTTAATGAAATTAAATAATGGTATTTATTCGTGTCAATTAATTCTTAAATTATGAACGTTTTCTTCAAAGAGTGCAGCTAGAAAAATTTCCAAATTTCGCTTGAAGTGGTGTCAAGATCACGAAAATCTGGATCTGGATATTCTAGCCTCAAATCATTAGAAAAATGATTTCCGCTCTTTTTGGAAACATACCAATAAAGGTTATAATGTAAACCGGGCCTACGTGTGAAGCAAGTCTGAGAAAATTGCCAACATATTTGTAGATCATTTTGCAGTAAAATCTCCTCTTGGGTCATAAGACTCGGTGTTGAATATGATGCTCAATCAACGGAAAAAAAGAAAAAAACTTTTTCGGTTAAAAAATAGCTCAGGTAGTTAAATCTATGTCTAGAGCTAATACTAATAAAATACTGAGCCCATAGGCATGATGGGCTCAGTATTGAACATCTCAAGTCTGCTGGCCCGCACTTACCTCGAGTACTATTTTTTATTTTATTGCCTAGGACATGAATACATGTCCTCTGACATGATGCGTACGGTTATTGTGCCTATAGTGATAAATAAAACTGGTGAACTCGTAGATAAAAACAACTATAAGACCTATATCGTTCCCATGTCGCCTCTTACCATACATACGTATTGATATAGTCGGGTAGTGAATAATATCCGCCACCATTATACAGCGATGTTTAGAAGCACGAATAATTTTTAATAGATTAAAAAAAAGAAGTGAACAACGAACTTGCAGTTCACCTTATAGTATGTGGCCATTGCAGTCCATTTACACCTGAAGCCAATTTCAGACAAGGAAGGCTACAAATACTTCTTAAGACTAAGCTGGAATGCCTCAGAACGGAACTCAACACTGCTATTTGAAGTTGAAATAGGTATGTATGTATATATGTGTGTTAAAGGTAATGGATATATATATATATATATATATATATATATGAATTATTATGTACTTGTATGTATTCACATGTATTTGTGTAATTTATAAGACAAATCTTTCTGTTTATTATACTTAGTATTTGGCACCTGTCACTAATTTTTCACCATGCCATGAGTTGACTGACAGAGAAGGCTAACTGGCAAGTCCACCCTTTCTAACCTTTAAGGTTAAAACAATAAAGTTTTTGAATAAAATAAAATAAATAAACTAATAAGGAACCTAGTAAATACATATCCTTTTACATATATAGACAGCTATCGCATATATCTTAGTAGTTAACGGAAATTGTGCAAAATTAAAAGTTACGTGATTAACTCGCGTCGGAACTCGTCAGTTTCAGGAAACTGTTGTAGGTAAGACAAGCTTGCCCGTGGTTAGGTAACCTAGCAACCTGTCGTGCTACTGCCGTTTAAGGCACAAAAGCTCCGCCTGTACCCGATCCGTGCCAGGTTCTTCGATGATATAACCATACATAACAAGATACGATATTTATATAAGAAATTATGGCGTAAAAATATATCACTGTGACGATAAGCCGCCGTGTAGTGGCGCTGGAGAATCTACTGCCCTATCTACTATCCCGTGAGTATTGTAAGAGACGATAAAGACAAATGAAGAACATCTTTTTGATGCATTTATTAATTCATTACAGCATATCGAAAGTTTACTGCTGAACGTAAGCTCCCTCATAGATTGCCTCATAAGAGGGATTTTGATTTTGATTTTGCCATAGATGCCACGCTTGGACGCGTAAGAATATCTACTACCCTATATCATGCCTTGGGTGTCATATCTGGCAACAGAGGAAAACTGAATCAGGAGATGGGCTGCAGCATCTTCCTGATACCTGTATTTGCATTGGACCTTTGATGGTCTTTAATGAGATGTACAACGCTTGCGTCCGGATTTCTTTATTGAACACATTGACAAACCTGCACACAGTCCACCTTATGACAAGTGGATTATGTGGCCCATAAACAACTTCGTATATATTCGATTAACAATCAAAATACAGATGCATGTTAACCCTGAGGACTAGAATAGAATACCTCGTTACCAGCAACAAAGGGTCCTCGGTTCAAACCTCTCACGTCCAATTCCCTTCAAAATGGTAGAGGGTAAGCATGTGTGCTTTGGGAACTGGTCTGCTCGAGCTCACAACACAATTAATAGCTTTGATGTTTTATATTATGTTCTGTTTTGTTACGTAATTTATTATAGAAGGTCTGTTCTTTAAAAATTACAAAAAAAGTGTGGATTATAACGATAGTAGATTAAAAAAATTTGACGTTTAGCAAATAAAATTTTTATTAATAAAACATACATATTATGTATTTTTATTATTATATTATTTCATTACACCGTACGAAAGCATTATGTTGATGTTTAACGCTGGTATTCTGTGAGAGAGTGGTCAAGTCTAAGCACTCTTACTGCCGTTTAGCCATAATTACTACCATGTCAAACCTGAGTTTAATCCGCAGTACAATCACGAACATTAAATATTTGCAAGATTTTTCTTAATTCCGATTTAATACACAGTTTTTACCACTCATGTTTTTAAATCAATTGTAGCAAGCAATTTGGTAACTCGGTTGATAATGAACCAGTTTTTGAATCAAGGTCAACTCTTTCGACCCTCCTGTCGCGTTCGTAATGTGCGTATCGCTTCAGTTTATATTCAATTATAAAACGATTCGAAAATCTTGATTATACTGATGAACAAGTTTAAATAAAATTGAACTTTTAGAAAGGGAAAGATGCTGCAAATATATAAAACATGCAAAAAAGAATTAGAGTGCAGTAGCTAAGTATAGAATACAATAGAATATAAGAATTAAAAAGAAAATGTCACAAAAATATAGAGACAATTACCAAACAATAGATTTTTTATATGAGTGAGGTAAACGAGCATCAGTACAGGGATCACCTGATGGTAAGTAACTACCGATGCCCGTGAACAACTGCAATACCTGGGAAATTGCAAATATGTTGCCGGCCTTTTAAAAAAGAGTAGGCTCTTTTCTTGACGCTCCCTAAGTCGTATCGGTCCAAAAATCTCTGGCGGCAGCCAATTCCACAAGGAACTTGTGCGAAGAAGAAAACTTCTGGTAAATCGCACAGTGGAGGACCGCCAATTATTCACAAGGTATGGATGATATCGCGGTTTTTGACGCGATGTGCGACGGTGAAATTTAGCGAGAGACTGGGGGGATCCTACACTACATTGAATTAAAGAAAACAAACCAATTTAGAAAAATGTAAGACTCTACGACTAACTTTTTTTATTTATTTTACTAGGCGTCATTAGTTATAGCTGTTAGTGATAGGTTTAAACGCGTTGTAGAGATTCGAGACTTTTTCATTTATTGTCGACGCATTAAATATTATAATGTAGGCAATAATATTATAATGTATATTGTCCACAAGACCCTCATCCAAAAAGAATATAATATTAGAAGCTGTAATTAATTATGTAATATATCGCTGGTAAACAAGTTTTATAATATGTTGATTTAATATCAGATTGCAATGGTTTTGCGGCCAACGACAAAAAAAAAGAAGTTGAGAATTTTATCAGTATCGGAGCACTTGTTTCATCATCCACTAATAGTTTAGATATTAATTCAATGATAATATAGTCTATACTCTATAGTCTTTAATACAGGAACACCAATCCGCAATCGGTCAAGTTGCCGCCAAAACTAAGCACGTCGTCCGTGACACGTGTGGCTTCTTTTGATTTTCCTTCTTATTTCGTTCATGTATTGTTTTTCGGTGTATAATAAACACTTATCTATCAATCTATTTATCTTTCTTATTTAGGCATGTTAATTTAATGGTTTTTTCTAGTATTTCGGGTAGATCTTTGAGATAGACGTTATAGCTACCTAGATAGTTACTAAGCTAGTTTCTTTGAGATTTAATACTGGAGGAAACACTATGTGTTTGCGTAAATATTAAACGGATCCTGTATAATGATTGAAGATTAATCTCAGTCCAAGTACACGCTGGTACTATTTTTAAATTGTTACAAAATTAGAGTTGGCAGTTAAAACTTGTTTAGGCTTATCTTCTACTTCCTTTAAATGTTGAGTATTTACATTAATCACATTTTACATGTATTAGGTTGATCAATAAGTTTTCAGAATAAGACATTTATCAATGAGTTATATATATATATATATGTTTAATTTATTTTTGTAATCTTAAATTTGTTAGTACAGTTAGTCAGCCGTGAGGACTTAGATAGAATACCCCTTCTCCAGTAAAATGGGTCTCCGGTTCTCTACACTCACCATACGAAACACAGCAGCATTAAGCTGCTATTTTACGCTGGTATTCTGTGAGAGCGCGATCCTTCCCCGGTCGAGCTGACCCATTTGTGCTACAACTATACTATCAATATAGCTGCAGCGTGGCTCTACCACGTAAAAAAAGTCGACAACAAGACAAGACAACATACTATAGATTAAGGCGGAGAGACTGGTGCGCTGAATTTAAGTGCGGAATAACCGCCTGCAATGACGATACTAGCTTCAGGCGGCCAACAACGACCTCTACGCAAAGAAACGTTAAAAAAAAATCGAAAAATTTCTTAAGGTAGATCAACGTGTGAGCATCGGTTACATCGGTTAGGCGAGATTCTAAAGCTTTCGTTTGAGACAATTCAGTTTGTTTTAACTCATGCCTTAAAATTCAAAAAGGTGGCTGCGCATTGGCTTCCTCGAATGTTAACAGACGCCCATGAGAAGTTGAACTGAAAGAAGAGTTGGCATTTCAAAGCCAAATTTAGCAATAATTGAAGAAGATTCACATTCATTTTGCGCGCCGAAAAAAACCAAACCAAGGTGTGGAAAACACCATCTTCTCTGCCAGCAAAAAGGTTCAATGTTACCTTTTTTATAGGATAAGGGTAACAAACGAGAATACAGTCTATCTATTGGTTAGTAGTTGCTGAGGCCCATAGACGTTTACACTTATCGTCGATTACGAATTTGACGGCTCCGTAGTGTAGTGGCTTAGCAATGAGTTGTTGCGCTGGGGGCCGCGGGTTCGAATCCCGCACGGAACAAGTATTTGTATGGCCTACAAATAATTGTTCCGGGTCTGGATGTTTGTCCTCGTGCAATTTATGTTTGTAAATTGCCTCCACGGTACAGGAGAAAATCGTAGTGTGAGAGTAACGTTTTTTAAAAAGATTAAAAAAAATACGAATCAAAATGCAGAAGCCTTGTCGCCCGCGAGGACTAAGATGGAATGTTACGTGGTAGAGCCATGCTGCAGCTATATTAGTAGTATAGTTGTAGCACGAATGGGTCGGCTTGACCGGGGAAAGACCAAGCTCTCACAGAAAACCAGCGTAAAATAGCAGCTTAACGCTGCTGCGTTTCGTATGGTGAGTGTAGAGAACCGAAGACCCTTTTTACTGGCAAAGAAGCATTCCATCTTAGTCCTCACGGGTGACAACGCATCTGCATCTTGAGTCTTTATTGAGGATAGATGTAGATGTCTATGGGTCACAGTAACCACTTACCATCAGGTGGACTGTATGCTCGTTTGTCACCCTATCATATAAAAAAACAGTAACAGTTTTCCAGTAAAAAGGGTATCCGGTTCTCTACACTCACCATACGAAACACAGCAGCGTTAAGCTGGTATTTTACGCTTGTATTCTGTGAGAGCGTGGTCCTTCCCCGGTCGAGCCGACCCATTCGTGTTAAAACTATAGTAGTAATATAGCTGCAGCATGGCTCTGCCACGTCTGCGTCCGCTGGAAAAATAATGGCCTCTGTCTACTGATCTGATCGACTATTTAAATAAAGAAGAGAATAACCAGAGACTATTACGCATCATTAGTAAAAAAAACTACGCGAAGAACTACAGAATAAACTTCAAGGAAAATTGCGTGTTGGAGTGCTTTTTTATCACGATAATGCCCCTGCCCATCGACCTTATGTTGGAGGCGCTGCCATCCGAACTACTGGGATTCAGTTCATAAAGCATCCACCCTATTCACCGGATCTAGCTTCGAGTGATTTTCACCTTTTTACCCACACGAAAAAGCACTTGCGTGGTATACAATTCGACGGCGACTAGTAGGTGATGTATGCTGTAGAGGCCTTTTTCGTGTCCCAGGATCAAGCTTGTTTTCCTAGAGAATTAACCAACTTGCAAAAGGCTATTCAAGGTGTATTAGCTTAAAAGGCGATTACGTTGAAAAATAGCTAAATACAATTTTTAGAGTTTCATTGCGTTTCCAAAAACTTGTTAATCAACCTAGTAACTAAATTCAATTTCGTTTATCCAACGTCATTTTCTTACATTGGTTTCTGTGAAGACTAGTGTAGATACTGCTACTGCTAAAGGGGTCTCGCAGGTGCAGGCATCAATCATTTTGTCTGCCGACTTCCAAAAAGGAGACGGTACTCAATTCGACTGTATGTTTTTTTTTAAGTGTGTTACCTCATAACTTTTTACTGGGTGAACCGATTTCGATGATTCTTTTTTTATTTGAAAGTACCAGACTTCTCGTGTGGTCCCATATGAATTGATCGCTTGATTTTTTGAATTGATCAAGATCTGACCAATAGTTTTTGAGTTATTCTTAATAACTTGTATTGAAGTCGGCTGTAAAAAGTTTTTAATTTTAAGTTATTCCGTCGGTGTAGTAAGAAGCGATTATGGGAAAAAGATCACATGGCCTTCGATAGATGACTGTATTTTTATGTCCAGAAATTCTCACTCGCAATCCTGAGTCAGGAAGTTAACCGTGTTTGCTCTTGGGCCTCGGAAAGCACTTAAAGCCGTTGGTCCTGTTGGTTCATTCTTCGGTTGTGTCGAATTGCCGTCCACCAGACTATGAGAGTGAGAGACTAAACAGTGTACCTGTGTTTGCGCACACACTCGTGCACTATAAATCTTATCCTATGCAGATACGATCTGTAGGACTTCATTATGAATAATCCACCCTCTTAAAGAAATAAGATACATGTGCGATGCTACCCTGAAGACTTGAGTATTTAGGATGAATGCCTTGTCAATCAGTTACTGTTTACTCTCTAAACTTAAATTCTTCTTGACACCACTATTAACTCAGCGCTATTTAAAAAAAATAAGGAATAAAGCAACAGTTTCAATTAAAAAAAGATTTTTTAATTTTGATTTTTTGCATAAGTTACACAAGTAAAGGGCGACGCGAAATGTCAGTTTGACAGTTTTAGTGCGCGCATAGAATCTTTTTAACGCACTTTCATTAGTTAGACCTATGTATATAAAACCAATGTAATATATATATATATATATATATATATATATATATATATATATATATATATATAAGAGAGAAAAAGTTACAATTTATTTATATTATTCTACGTAGATACCAGTGTAGTAGGCGTTACTCTAAGAGAACAGTAGATAAGAAGAGAGCTCAAAAGGAGACGCGATGATAAGGCGTACCTTTTTTCAGATCTTTTCTTACAGTAATTTCAGGACTGTAATACATTAAAGCTGTATTCATCGTCTAGTTCTATTATCATACAATACTGTCGTATTTATAGTTTTCCGTTTAATATAATAATTTTCATTTCTGATGAAAAAAAGACAGTAATCGGGGAAAAATAAATGTTTTCTTGCTCGCCTGTAATTTTTAAAAAAATGAGGTTCGCGCCTTCGCAGCGTAAGCGACGAATTATTTGTAGGCCATACAAATACTTGTTCCGTTCGGGATTCGAAACCGCGACCCTTAGCTTATTCTCACTGTGACATCACATATCTTGTCATCACGTGTCGTTTTTTTAAACTCTATTATTTTTTGCGAATTCGCGAGTGCTTCGGTGCCGACATGCGGCAGTGGCGCACAGATAACTTACGAGTCAGAGACAGCGGCATGCGCACCGACCGGTCTCGTGCAGTTTTTTTGTAACTCTCGATTTGCGTCCGCTCGAAGTGCGCGCATTCATTGCGTATGAGTACAACCGTACATACATTACGCCTGTGTGTTTCATACTTGTGTGCATTACTAACCGATAAGTGGCAGTGTTACTACCCCATATCGTTTCATGGGTGTCGTAATATGCGACAAAGGGAAACAAACCAGGCGATGGGCAGCAGAGTTTTCCTACTAAAAACTGCGGTTGCCAACTTGACTGCCAATCGTGGAAACTATGGTATTGTTGGCAACTTTATTACTTGCAACACCGTCCGCCCATCTCCGTGCACGGCCGAAGAGAAGTGAGAAGTGAAATGTAATAAAAGAGGGTGCATCATGATACTTAAGCATTCTGTTTTGAGAACACGCGTCACATTAGTCAAAGTGTAATTAAGTGTGGTGAATACAAAAACTGTAATATTAAGTGCTCTGTACAAATATTAATTGAATATATAGATTGTGTTATAAGTGCACATTTATTTATAATAAACTGTTTCTTTGTGTTAACGCGGTTTATGATTCAATCTATGAAGACCCGTATGTTCAAAAGTAGGTAGTAACTAACGGTGGAAGAGGATCCATCACCATATTGCATCCCGTGGGTGTCGTAAGAAGCGACAATTGGAAATCCCATAAAGGCAAAATCTTACAGCTTCCGATGATGGCAGGATGGCGGTAACAAAAACAAAAATAGTTTAATTGAAAATAGTGATACACACTCTGTAAATACTAGGACTTGTTCCTAATATTTACTAAGTTAGTTATATCAGTTACTCGACCCCAAAGAGTCAGTGATTCCTTCACGGGGCAATGTATACGCTTTTACAACAAAGTCCCAGAAAATATGCAGACCTTATGTATCAAAAGATTTAAATTATTTATTAGGCAAAAATTGTCTAGTAAGGGTTAAGGAAAAGAGTACATGACTGATAATAACCATGCTGTTTCTAAATGTTTTCATAAGAATTGTATAAAATATTATTGTGTAAATTGTTTTTTTACAAAAAAAGTCCCGCTGGGTTTCTTGCTGGTTCTTCCCAGGACAGAGGTTTTTTGCGAACTAGTGGTAAAAGTAAGAAATGACTTTCATTAAGTATAATGTAAGTACTGTAATCTATATTGACTGTTCAAAAAACTGCCTTCACAAAAATATCCTAGTGTAGGAGTAATGACAAAATATTTAGAGAAGAATTTATTTGCTTTCATCATCATCATCATCATCATCGTCATTACAACCCTTCACAAGTCCACTGCTGAACATAAGCCTCCCCAAGGAACGCCCTAAAGCACGGTCCTGAGCCACCTGCATCCGTCGATTTCCTGCAAGTCTTACCAGATCGTCATTCCATCTAGTAGCGGGTCGCCCTACACTTCGCCTACCGGTACGAGGCTGCCACTCGAGAACTTTTTTCCCCGTCGGTGCTTTCATATGTGTATGCTATTAGCACATACTTTATATGTCAATGTATCCTCCATAAAAATATAAACAACAATTCTCTTTTATCATTGTAATACTGAAAAAGTTATTTGTCTCGCATGTCAACAAATGAACGAGCCTACTTGTCAGGTTCAAGAATAAAGCACAAAAGGTGAAACACTCAGACGAAAGAGCGGCTCTGAATGACTCGCAAACTTTTTACTTTTAGACTAAGTCCCTGTCTCAGGAATAAGACTAATAAAGAAACACTGGCTTAAGCTTTATGAAAACTTACAAATACGAGTAAATTACGTTCAATTAAATATAAAAGTAAATTAAAAAAGTAAATTACGTTAAATTACGGATCAAAAGCATTTCTAGAAAAGGTTTACAAATGACAGCCTCGTATCGGTAAGTGGAGTGTAGGCCCAACTACTAACCCCCCCGAACCCCTTGAACGGTTCCCACCTAGTCGTGGCGGGGGGGCTTAGTAGCCGTGGCTTGGCCACTCCGAGTCGGCTTGGCGAGCCCACTTCGGATGTGTGTCGGTGGGCTGCGGTGAAAATGGTGTCCTCTCCCCCTACCGCTTCAGTCAAGGTGAAGTCGCGGAGGAAGAGGAGTGTTGGTATGGCGATGCGCCACTCGCCCTATCCTCCACGACTGACGGGGCCGCACCGTTGATGCGGTGGTGGTGGGGCCGCAGGGGGAGAGGAGTGTCGGTATTGCGAGGCGCCGCTCCCCTACCCTCCGTGGCCGACACTTGGGTTTCGGCGGAGCCAGAGACCAGATACGCCGCTGGGGTCGGGAAAGCGGGTGCTACTAAGCGCTCGATTTTCTTGGTCCCATGGCCACCGCGTATCGGACTCGGGGGGGTCCGATACGCAGGTGGAGTTGGAGGCCGTGGAGGGGGGTGTGCCTTGTGTTCCTGGTGCACCTTGCCTGCGGAACACCATGGGGTTTTCGTCGGTGCGAGTCCGACATAACCCGTCCTTGCCCCCGCGAGGCGGGTATGCGTAGGCATTTCCCCATGTAAAAAAGGCCAATTTACAGCAGTGGACTTTTAGGACGTTGACTCGTCTGTAAATATGATGATGATGATGATGATGGAGCCTTAAACATTAATTCAATCGTTATGTTTAAGCACACCTCTAAGCTTCGGACGGTTACGTCCACCCCTAATATTTAAAAAGTGTTGACTTGATTATTTTGATGTAATATTAAAGCACTGTTCTGAAGTAAGCGACGCAGTCCAGATCCAACTCACTATAAGTGTATAATGTATATACAGTATACATATGCCGTTCGAAGTCTTGCACAAATAAATGATTTTATATTGGTTTAATAAATCTAGAGGAAGAAGGAGAAAAAAGAACATGGGATTGAGTAGGCGGATTTTTAAAAAAAAGCCTTCACATCGCGCTTTCTAACAAATTTGGGTGTTCGAAAAAGTTAATTTTAAGTAAGCCGATTTTAATATAATAATTTTATTTTAATAATGATAACAAATGAGCACATTGTCTACCTGATGAGGTCCATATCATCTACATCTATCCTTGTAGCATCAAAGTGCAAATCGTCGTCATTCCTGAGGACTAAGATGGAATGACTTGTTTCCAGTAAAAAGGGTCTCCGATTTTCTACACTCACCATACGAAACACAGCATCAACATTAAGCTGCTATTTTACGCTGGTATTCTGTGCGAGCGTAATCCTTCCCTGGTGGAGCCGACTCATTCGCACTACAACCATAATATAGTTACAGCGTGGTTCTACCACGTGTAACACATGAGAGTAGATTCATGCGTTTTCCATGGTAACATGCAACCTAAGATCGATCTCCGCGAGCACTAAAATTGTCCACGATGTTAAGGGGAAAGCAAAGTCAAAAAGTTTCAATTCAAAATTGACCTTTACAGAGAACTTTTTAAAAATCAAAAAACCTACGCCATCGCTTCAACAAGTCAAGGGTCAGGCTGTACTATTTGCTATTTTTATAGGATATGGGTGACGAACGAGTACTCAGTCCACTTCATCTATCTTTTATTAGAAATCAAAATGCAGATTCATTGTCACTAGTGTCCGACCGAAGCTACGGTTTCGGCTTTAGCTTCGACCACCTTCGGCCGAAAAACCACCTTTGGAGCAAAAGCTGAAGGTTCTTAGTAAGCGCCGAAATTGAACGAATGCGATGGATGTAGCGTTGGTACAATACTGCGTCGTGGACTTGACAAGCCAGCCATGTGTGATATTGTATAGTGTATTATTAATTTTAGCCAATCTTGAAATGAAATTTTCAGGGTTTTTAAGCTTTCGGCTTCGGCCGAAGGTTGTGGTGATAGCAGATTTATCGGCTTCCACTACTACAAAATTCGAACATCGGTCGGACACTAGTTGTCACCTTGAGGACAAAGATTAGAATGCCTTATATCCAGTATATAGGAGTTACCAATGCTCGGGGTTTCTCTGTGTGATAAACTTAGAAATGAGGATATCCGCAGTAGTACCGGAGTGACCGACATAGCCCAACGGATTAGTAAGCTGAAGTGGCAATGGGCCGGCCATATAGCTCGAAGAACCGACAACCGATGGGGAAAAAAGTTCTCGAGTGGCAGCCTCGTCTCGACGGACGAAGTGTAGGGCGTCCCCCCACTAGATAGAGTGACGACCTGGTAAGACATGCAGAAAGTCGATGGATGCAGGTGGCTCGGGACCGTATTTTGTGGCATTCTTTGGGGGAGGCTATTCTATACTAACTCTTACAAGGTTTTCTATACTAACTCTTTCACCACAAATAGAGAAAACGGTTTTAACCATCCAGACGGACGCAAAGCAGAAAAGAACTCCATCTCCTGGCTACTTTAGTAATCTTTATAAAAGCAAGTTTATTAAAAATTCGACCGTTTACTTTCATCATTCTCAACAATATATTAATTACACTGCAGCTATGCGCCGTTTAACTTGCCGCGAGGTCACACACACCTTTCACAGTTAAAACGCATCGAAGGTTTTTAAGCTGGAACAGAATAATGTTAATTGGCAAGCGATTACAACCGTGGAACGGAACCGCGCCAGTTACAGTGATTTGTTGATTTTGTAACATTTGAGGTAACATGCCTTCTTGTAAATTTAATATAATAATATTGGTGTAGGAGTGTCTATACCCATATCATCCCGTGGGTGTCGTAAGACACGACAAAGGGAAACAAATCAGGAGCTGGGTAGCAGCGTCTTCCTAATAACGACTAAATATAAAAAAACTGCGATTGCCGATCCGCTTACCAAGCGTGCCAACTATGGCAAATATCCCCCCTATGAGGCAATCTATGCGGGAAGCCTATATTCAGCGGTGGATTTTCATAGGCTGTAACGGTAACTTTTTATAGAATAAGGGTGACAAACAAGCAGACAGTCCACCTAATAGTAAATGGATGCTGTGGCCCATAGACATCTGAATTTATCCTCGATTAAGAATCAAAATGCAGATGCGTTGCCACCCCTGAGGACTAAGATGAAATGCCTCGTTTCTAGTAAAAAAGGCTCTGCGGTTTCCTACACTTACCATACGAAATTTAGCAGCATTAAGCTCGTATTTTACGCTGGTGTTCTGTGAGAGCGTGGTCCTCCCCAACATTGGTGCTACAACCATGATACACGAGTAACTGCAGCGTGGCTCTACCACGTATCTACAAACCCTATTAGAATTTAAGTTTTAACATAGTGATAAATTTTTAATATATAACCTTTACGTTGTCTGGAAATAAGTAAATAAAATATCACAAGTACATGGTAACGACTACAATGAAGTCTAATTAGTTACATAAATACTTTATCACCTATTTTTCACTTTTAGGGGTGAAATATTTTATCCCTCCTCTCAATTTATATGAGACCACCCCTAAAGTATAACCTTTTTAATAGAAATTAAATCATCAAAATCAATGCACTTTTAACGAAGATGTCGCGTACCATACATAAAAAACACACAGTTGAATTGTGAACCTCTTCCTTTTTTCAATGTCACGAAGATGAAGAAACATTCGATGTTGATGATTGATGTATCTGATGTATCCAAGAGTCAGTAATTCTATTCCAACAAAGTCCTAGAAAATATATAGAACTTAACTATCAAAAAGTTCCTACCAGTGATAGGTATATTATAAGTATAAATTACCTCAATAAGAATTCTTGTGATCTATAATAAATAATAAATATTCTATCCTATTCTATTCGCGCCAATGATGATTCCGGATTCCGGTTTAGTTTTGAACACAGCACTTTATTGTAAAATAGGTACAGTGACCAAACGATGATAAGTCTCATCTATACAAATAAATTCAATTAAAGTGTCTGTTTGTAATGTTAAAATAACAGCTTTTTACTGAGTGCATATGAAAGTATATACGGCTAATCTCCGAAACGGCTGGACCGATTTTGACGGGACTTTCACTGGCAGATAGCTGATATTATAAGGAGTAACTTAGGATACTTTTATTTTAGAAAAATAATTAGAGTTCCGCGAAAAAAATTGAAACTCTTCGAATCGCAGTAAATTCCACGCGGGCGAAGTCGCGAGGGACAGCTAGTTCAATAATTTAAAATTAAAAATTTTGTACAGCCGACTTCAATATAAGTTATTTAAGAATAACTTAAAAACTATTGGTCTGACCTTGATCAAATTCATATGGGACCACACGAGAAGTACCAGCTTTCAAATAAAAAAAGAATCATCGAAATCGGTTCACCCAGAAAAAAGTTCTGAGGTAACACACATAAAAAAAAAAAAAAAAACGAAAAAAAAAAAAAAACATACAGTCGAATTGAGTACCGGCTCCTTTTTGGAAGTCGGCAGAAAATAAATAGGTTACAATGATGTAAGTACACTGCTTTACGTCCGTTAACATTCGCTTGCGCAACGCGCGACGAAACCTAATTAAAGAATCAACAGATTAGCGCAAATGATGCGTCACCCTCTTCTCATCATCTCCATTACGCGTTTTTTGTTTTCCCCAAAGATATAAGTAGTTTTAATAAAATAAGTGATATTGCATGCCTTAAGGGCAAAGTTTTACTAGTGCCTAAAAATCAAGATTCTAACGTTTTGTCGCATAATCGTATCTAACGATCATATTGAACATATAAATGATATAAAAAGCACATTGTCTGAAAGATAAATAATTGTTGAACTTATTAATATTTTTTTAAATCGATTAATTGCTATTTTTACATAAAAAAGTTATTTTAGTGGCTTATGGTGTAGATTTATCAAGTCCGCGTGTAGCGGTAAACACGATAACTTTTGAAAATATCAATTGTTTAACTCAATCTAATTTTTAATCTCTTCATTTATCATGTGAGAAGCCATGGAATGTAAATGGCAGTTTAATTTTCTTTTGTTTTTTTTATAATTAATTTTTTTCGGCGTGAAAATCCAAAAATTTTCAGTGTTTTGAGCAGCCTTCTAATAATTTATTTTACTGAATAGATGGCCTCGGCCTCAGCCGCCGTAGTGAGTGGATATTGTATCGGTTGTTTGCAGCGGCTTAAAAAGATCGCTGTACAAATACAATATATTGAGAAAATCACATTTGATACATACTTTATTATTATAAATATAATAATGACAGATTTTTATTACAATATTTTAAAAGCACAGAATAAATAATAGTACTACGTACTAGAAGTAAGTAGCATGTATATGTTAATAGTATATTTATACTTAAATATAACGTATATTTATACTTAAATATGACTTGGACCTTATGGAGTAACCCGAATGATGATATGATGATCATCTGAGCATTATGAGTCGTGTACTTTTAGATTTTCCAAATTTAATTTTAATTGAAGTTAAAAAATTATTGGAAAATTGGAAGTATAATAATAAGGTTACTAGTGAAAGGTGTGTGTATTTAAACTACTTTAAAAATTTACGTATAATCATGTTATACGTAATTTTATTTAATGCGCTTAGGGCATGCACAATTGGATTTCCCAACAGTTTATTTATTCTGAAAATCTAGTATTTTCAGAATAAATAAACTGACACAAGCTAGTAGTACAAGTTACTCGACTCCACCGAGTCACAAATTATACAAAATCAGAGTTTCAAATTTTTATTAAACAAAGTTTGTATAAAACGGGTTATTATAATATTAAGAAATTTATGGATGATAATAACCCCAGTGAATGAGGTGATTGCTACAATGCTATTTCTAATTTCTTTTGTGTTGGTAATTATTGTTTAACTTAATGATTATAAACTATACTTTTATTTCAAAAAAAATTCCCGCTGGGTTTCTTGCTGGTTCTTACCAGGGCAGAGGTATTTATGAACCCGTGAAGAACCATTTAACATAAGAGTGACTTTGAATAAAAAGTTTCTATTCCTATATCTCCATAAATAACGCAATTTACTGTCGTCTTTAGGTTAACCGTACATCATTCATCATCATCATTACAGCCCTTCACAAGTCCACTGCTGAACATAGGCCTCCCCCAAGGAATGCCACAAAGCACGGTCCTGAGCCACCTGCATCCATCGACTTCCTGCATATCTTACCAGGTCGTCACTCCAACTAGTGGGGGGCGCCCTACACTTCGTCCGCCGGTACGAGGCCGCCACTCAAAAACCTTTTTTCCCCATAGGCTGTCGGTTCTTCGAGCTATATGGCCGGCCCATTGCCACTTCAGCTTACTAATCCGTTCGTACCGGATCCAGGTAACCGTACGTAAATAACAATATAAATAAATTTGGCTTGCTTACTTAGTGCTTGTTTAATTCTGCCATTAAAATTTAGTAACAAACATTTTAATGCATTTCTGCCCGCGCACATCGTTAAACATTACTGAGCACTGTAGATAATTACAGTACACTCAGAGAAAATCTTAATCAACGCCATCTTAAGACAGCTGCATAAACTTGCGATACGTCTAGACATCTAGCAGACAAAAGTCTAGGTACCAGTGTACGTGTATATACTTAAGAAGACCGTCTTAAAGAGTCTTTTGTTAGGGAATGTCTTAAGGCAGTCCTTTGTTAGGTAAGACACATACTGATACCATGGTACAAAAAATTAAGTGTCAAGTTGATTACTTACGCCAAAGTCCACAAGCTGTAAACTTTGTAAAAGGTATATTTTTTACACAATTTTTAAATAAAAACTTACATAATATATAATATATAATAATTAATAAGCAAAAGCATTTTTAAATTGAAGTGCCGAACGAACTTACTATACACCTGATAGTAAGTGGTTTCTGCAGTCTCTATAGATTTCCGGCAACTTCAAACAAAAAAGGGATACAGATGCGTTGTCAGTTGTCACACCTGAGGACTACGATAGAATGCCTCACTGTGTAATTTTAAACTGGCACTCAATACCCTTCACACCGGAACATGGGTTGCCTCACACGGGACAGTAATAATATAATATTATATCTTCCATTATCTACGCATGAAAACTTTTAAAATCTCTGAATCCCGAGGTATGTTCATATTAAGAGGCTGAATAGAGCCACATTGAAATGCATGGGGATCGTTTTGTAATTTCACGTCATTATCGAAAAAAAATTGAACGTATTTCAGGTGGCGGTTTGCAAAACACGATTCCACAAAAATTTACTCAATAGTTTTACAGTGGTACTTGGTGGCAGAAATAAGTAAGAGGCAGGTATCTACCCAGACGAACACGCGTGAAGAGAAGGAGCCTTACCACCTGCAAGGAGCGCTCGGTATTTACCTGTAACAAAAAGACTTATCTTTAATTAAATAATATTTCTCATACATTTAACGCCGCTGCTCTCAATGACAATGTGATTTAAAATCATACAGCTAGAAGATTGTATGATTTTAAATATTATTTTAAATCATATATAAGATCTTACAGCTGCAGCATATTCTATAGATGGTTGCCAGGCTGCAACTGTATTATGGATGTAGCAGCATAAAGCTGTTGTTTTATATAATAAGGGTGACACAGTCCACCTGATGGTAAGTGGATGCAGTGACCCATAGACATCTACCTAGGTCACTGAGAGTAGATCTACCATAGATTAAGAATCAAATCGCCTTTGAGCACTACTCCTAAGATGGAAGGGTGACAAACGAGCACACAGTCCACAGCATGGTAAGTGGATGCTGTGGCCCATAGACATCTACATCTATCCTCGATTACAAATCAGAATGCAGATGCGTTGTCACCCGTGAGGACTAAGATGGAATGTCTCATTTCCAGTTAAAATGGCACCAGTTCTCGTTATTTACCATACAAAATAGGTGCATTTTACGCGAGTGTTCTGTGCGAGCATGGTTCAGAATATAAAAAAAATATTAAAATAAATAAATAGACTGAATTTAATTGAACGCGATAAAATCTACACAATTAATTTAATTTAAAGAAAATGTAAATTATGACAACAGTCAACAGATAGTATTTAGTGAAGATTTAAGAGGCAGCAACATTGATTTGAGAGTTTTCTAATACGAAATTTCATAACTAAATAATACGCCACTAACAACTTCAAAATTAATTGCCGGTTCTATCTGTTAAAGGATCACTTTCTTAATAATTATTTTAATAATGTTATATGATAAGTTATATGATAAGTTGATAGTCCACCTTTTTGTAAGTGGCTACCATAGCACATGGATAATCTTCAAAGAGAAGAGGTCACAAATGCCTTGTCATCCCGGGGGACTAATATGAAATGCCTCAATAAAATGCCTCAACCCTGTAATTATATTGGCTCTCTATGGCCTTCAGGCCATAACGAAGCAATGTCATCACGCTACTTGGTGGTAATAATATTTAAGAGGGTAGCACCTACCCAGTCAGGCTCCTGGGTAAAAAAGGAGCTCCACTATAAAGTAAAAAGTTGACGAGCTTGAGTGGCATCACGAATATTTGCACGACCCGAGTACTTTTAAACATATTCAACAAGATCCTCTAAATTACAGTACTGGAGACGTACGCCGAGCGACAAAGTCATATCTTTAAAAATTTAAAAGCCATCCACGAACAGTAGGTCCGTATAGCTGTAGCGCGACATGTTCTGAAGTAGGTTGCCTTCATAAAAATTGCACCGAGTGTCGACTGGGTCACGGGAATTCATAAAGAACGAGCTCTACCCGCGGCTGCGTGTCAGGGTTGTGACCAAACTTTGAATTTGTTAGAATATTAATGTACACGTATCACATTTAAAAACATCTTTAACTAGGAATGTTTTCTTTATTTCTCGTTTGATAGGAACGAATGAATTAAATAAATGAAATACACTTATTATATTTATCCACCGATTAATAAAAAAAAATAGTAACAAACTATACAAAGATACAATTGGCGGCTTAATCGCTTAGAAACAATCTCTACCAGGCAACGACATTGCAGAGAACATAACTGTGAGGAAGGGCCAGGGTGGACTATCCTATGCACCCTAATTTGCCATAATAATGAAATATTTTATTTTAAAGCAGCGAAGGCTCAGAAGTTTAGAGCTTGCCGTAAATTTTACAGAACTTGAGCAACATGTGGTAGAGCCCGCTGCAGCTATATCATGGTTGTGTGTAGCATGAATGGGTTGGCTCGACCGGGGAAGGACCACGCTCTCACAGAATACCAGCGTAAAATAGCAGCTTAACGCTGTTGTGTTCCGTATAGTGAGTGAAGAGAACTGGACACCCTTTTTACTGGAAACGAGGCATTCCATCTTAGTTCTTAAAGGTGACAACGCGTCTGCATTTTAATTCTATTAAAAAATACCCGGGTTCGATCTCCGACACTAATGGAAGTGCTCGGCGGGAAAGGAAAACTTCGTGGGGAAACTCCTCGCAGTAGTGCATCATAGCGGGTTAATTGACCCATATCTCCTTCATAAATAAGAGAAGGCCTATGCCCAGCATTGGGAAGTATATAAGCTGTTACTTTAACTTTTCTTGTTTTTACTCGAAAACCCCAGAAGACCTCAATTGACATTCAAATTGCAGATGCGTTGTCACCCCCGAGGACCAAGATGGAATGTTGCCAGTAAAAAGGGTCTTATGATGTCTACACTCACCATACGAAATACAGCAGCATTAAGTTGATATTTTGCGCTGGTAATTTGTGAGAGCGTGGTACGATGTGAGAGTCGATTAAATGCAGCAATAAAATCCTTTAAAATTAGCTTTGTTTAATACCTAATAATACACTATAGTTAGTAGTGTCGATGTTTTTAATAATATTTTATCTGTTATTTATTTTTGTTTACGATGTATACCATCATCATCATGAGCCCACTGCTGAGCATAGGCCTCACCAAAAATTTGCCTCGTTTAGATTAGCAGCCACAGTTTAATAGCTATCTATTATTTTTGAGTTAATAGCCGTGTAGTGGCGGTGTAAGAATATCTACTACTCCATATTATCTTGAAACTGAATCAGGAGATCGGCAGCAGCATCTCTCTGATAACAGCTAAATAAAAATAAGCACCGCACTTGGCAACCCGCTTGCCAAGCATAACGACCTTGGCAAATCCAGCAGTGGGCTTTTGATAGGTTGAAATATTAATTGAGTTATCAGGAAGATGTTGCTGCACATCTCCTATTTCAGTTTCGACTGCCTCGTTGGTCTAGTGGTTATAGTAGTGCGACTGCTGATCATGAGGTCCCGGGTTCGAACCCCGAGTCGGGCCAAAAATTAGTTAGTTAGTTTTTAGTTAGTTAGTAAGTTATTGAGTTTTTCCGTCAATTTTCTCAGTGGCTGCGGAGTCAGGTAGTTGACGGTGTCTCACCCCCGTGCCTCGAAAAGCACGTAAAACCGTTGGTCCTACGCCTGATCTCTCTCCGGTCGTGACGGTTTACTGTCCCATCCGACTATGAGAGTGAGGCAATAGAGAGTGCACCTGTGCTTGCGCATACACTTGGGCACTATAATCCTGTCCTGCGCCGATGGCTGGTATCCGTTGAGACTGGCCGCTGTGATCGATGCGGTCTGTAGGACATTATTATTATTTCAGTTTCTCTCTTTCGCCTCTTACTGCCCAACAAACCATTGCTAAGTTGTCGTGAAGTGGCGACATCAGAGAATCCACTAGGTCGTGTAAAAATACAACGATTTAATTCGGAATATTATTCCTTTGCCATCTACGTGTAGCTTTAGTTTCAATCTTCAATGTTCAAATTAACACGTTTAAAAGTTTTATTTAAAAAAAATTGTACAAAAAGGCGTTTTAATAAAATCAAGAAATAACTGTATATGCTGGTTCCTATAATATTCAAATAAAAAAATTATTCAAAATTATTGTAACATTGGATTACACAATTGGAAAACACAATTGGAATTACCAATAGTTTTATTGGTAAATCCAATTGTGCGTGCATTAAGCGCATTAAAAAATTACGTAAGTACATATAACATCATTATACGTAAATTTTTAAAGTAGTTTTTTTTATACGATAGGGTGACAAACGAGCACAGTTCACCTGATGGTAAGTGGTTGCCGTGACCCATAGACATCTACATTTTTGAACAAACTTGTGTCTGAAGTCGAGACTTTGTTGAACAAACTCTCAGACTGAGGGCGACTAAATCTAGTCCAGTTCAATCCCCAGAAGACACAAGTTTGCGCGTTTACCGCTAAAAAGAACCCCTTTGTCGTATCTCCTCAGTTTCAAGGCACTCCCCTTGTTGCTTCAGCCAGTATCGGAATCCTCGGTTTCGACATATCAAGTGACGTGCAGTTTCGTGGTCACTTGGAAGGGAAGGCAAAATTGGCCTCCAAAAAGCTTGGCGTGCTTAGCAGAGCGGGACAATATTTCATGCCAGCACACCGCTTTCAACTTTACAAGGCGCAGGTTCGTCACATGGAATCCAGTTCCCATCTCTGGGCAGGGGCTCCCCAGTGCCAGCTCCTTCCACTTGACCGCATCCAGCGCAGAGCGATTCGAATCTTCGACGACCGAGTTCTTTCCGATCGGGTTGACTCACTGGCACTGCGTACAGATGTCGCATCTCTTTGTGTATTTTATCCCATCTATCACGGGGAGTGCTCTGAGGAAATGTTCGGACAAAATCCAGTCACTCAATTTCACCATCACACATCGCGACAAAACTCGCGATACCATCCATAGCATCTGGATGATTGGCGGTCTACCACTGTGCGATTTAGAACAAGTTCTCTTCCTCGCACGACTTCCATGTGGAATCGATTGCCACCAGCGATTTTTCCGGACCGATACGACTTGGGGACCTTCAAGAAAAGAGCCTACTCCTTTTTAAAAGGCCGGCAACGCTTCTGCAATTCCTCTGGTGTTGCAGTTGTTCATGTGCGGCGGTAGTCACTTACCATCAGGTGAGCCGCATGCTCGTTTGCAAAAAAAATCAATCCTCAATAAAGAATCAAAATGCAGATGCGTTGTCATCCGTGAGGACTATGATGGAATGCCTCTTCTCCAGTAAAAAGGGTCTCTATTACACACAAGTTTTCACTAAAAACCTTATACTCGTAATCATCACCATACTTCCTATTTTCCAAAAATTTTATGTTAAAAGCTTGAAAAATCCAAAAGTGCACGATCATCATGCTAATATGATCGTGAAAAAAAAATTAAAAAAAAATCGTAAATTGTAGTTCTATTCGCCAAAAATTTCGAGTGGCAGTCACCGAACTACACCTTCAAGTCACTCCATCAAGTCCGGAGGTAATGTCTGTTCATAACGAACAAAACGAGCCCAAACACCGTACACCTAGTTCTTCTCGTCGAGGAGTTCCAGTAGCAGTCATCAAAGTACACCTTCAGGTCACTTTATCGAGTCTGGAGGTAAGGACTCATCATAACTAACAAAACAAGGCCATACTTGGCACACCTAGTTCTACTCTTCGAGGAGTTCCAGTAGCATTCACCGAAGTACACTTCAGGTCACTCTATCAGGGCCGGAGGTAAGGTCTCATCATAACTAACAAAACGAGGCCTTTATCTTTTGAAAATGTACTTTTAGCGAAACAAAATATTCTAATAAAAATCTGTGATTATAAAAATAATAACCTTGGTCAAGTATGTATCAAATTTGGTTTTTAGAATATTTTGTATTTCTACAGTGATCGATATTTTTGCTGCCTATTAGCGCCGCTGTAAACAAACGATACAGTAATCCGCTCACGACGGTGGCCGAGGCCGGAGTGCGAGTGAAGTGAGGCAAAGTGTATTTTGTAAAATAAATTATACAAGGCTGTTAAATAAATTATTACAAGACTGCTCAAAATAAATTATTACAAGGCTGCTCAAAACACCGAAAACTTCGGGATATCTCAGCCGAAAAAAAAAATATAACAAAACAAAACAAAATTAAACTGCCATTTCATTCCATGGCTTCCCACATGATAGATGAAGTGATAAAAAAAATAGATTGAGTTAAACAGTTGATATTTTCAAAAGTTATCATGTTTACCCCTCAATGCTGTCTTGATAAATCTACACCATAAGCCACTAAAACCACTTTTTTATGTAAAAATTGCAATTAATCGATTTAAAAAAATTAATAACTTCAACAATCATCTTTCTGACAATGTGCTTTTTTGTATCATTTATATGTTCAATATGATTGTTAGATACGATTTCATGCGACAAAACGTTGAAATCTTGATTTTTAGGCGCTAGTAGAATACTAGCGCTTTACGCTTAAGACATTGCTGGTTCTTTCTAGGACAGAAGTATTTTCCGAACCAGTGATAAATAAAAAAAATACTTTCTATATTGAATAAAAATTATTCTATTCTTTTACTATATTCTTTCAACCCTACCAAAATAGACGTCATTGAACCAATCGGCCGCTACATACAAAACGTAACAAATGCCAAGTACCGTGGATCCAGTCCCGCGACACTGGAGTACTCGTCCATTACCAACGCCAGCCAGCTTTACGACCCGTAAAACTTGACGCCACCGCACTCTGTCTAACGGGTGACATAAATTCAACCATAAACCCAACACAGAATGGTGTTGGCTTATTGTTAGTTGAGGCACGGTCTCCTTCAGTTTTTAGTTTATTAAAGTACGTAATAAAAGTTGGAAAATGGAACAGATTCTACGGATTTTTTTTTACTTATTATAAGCCAGCGCTTGACCACAATCCCACCTGGTGGTAAGTGGTGATGCATCCTTAGATGGTAAATCGCACTGCCTTATCGTAACAAAAGCCTATGCACTCTTGCCTTGAAGACGCCCAGATAGCATTCGGACGGAAAGATAGACGCCGGCAAATTATTCCATTCCTTTGCTGTACGCATTACAAAATACGAAGCAAACCTTTTGGTTCTAATGCGTGGAATATCGATAACAAAGGGGTTCTTTCTTCTGATTTTTTTTATCGGTGCATTAAAAGGTTTTTGGTAACATAGCCCAGTTGCCATGTATTCTGATCTCAAAATATATTCGTACGTAAGCACATTTAGCCGTGGTTCGCCTGATCTCTCTCCGCTCGTGTCGGTTTGCAGTTCCATCAAACTATGACAGTGAGGGAATAAAGAGTGCACCTGTGCTTGCGCATACACGCACCGATGGCTAGTCTCCGTTGAGGCTGGCCGCTGTGACCGAAATTCAGTCTGGAGGACATTATTATTTTGATCTCTTTCGCCTGTCTCACAACTATTCTCCATTACCAATTCAACTTACAACGTATACTATAAGTCAACTGTTAAACATAGGCCTCCCTATAGATTGTCATTGGAGGGGAGGGGGGAATATTTGCCAAAGTTGTCAAATATCTCCCACCCCCTGGTTTGTACCTGTGTGTTGCCTCTTACGACATCCACGATACGATGTGGAATAGTTTAAATTCTTACACCGCCACTGCACGGTCCACTACTATTTCTACTGTTGTTATTTGTTTATCATTTATGGAATAAAATATTTGGGCATTTACTTGGTTTAACTTTTATTACCTCGAGGAATTCAAGCACGCCCATTAATTTAATTCTTGTAAATATGGACCTCATATTTATATAAGACCTGATGTGGAACTGGAACTTACCGAAAAAGTGACTTACATTGAATTTCGAGTTTTTAAACTATTTATATGGCCACGCCTGCATCTTAAGGAAAAATAAATTGCACGCATGATATTAAATTAATTTCCGGTCATTTTAAACCAAGGTTTATCGTCCCGAAACGTATAAATTATGTGAACTTCGGAATACTGTTATTATATAATACTCGTACTATGATTTTAAATAATATATCTTTATTTGCTTTGAATATCGCTTTATAAAGTTGTTATTATAATTACTTTTATCAGTAATTCATACACGCCCCTAAAAGCGTATACAAGCTTTTACAACAAAATCCTAGAACATATTCAAAGTTTGTCAATAAACAAGTTTAAAAGTTTTATTAAAGAAAAACTGTACAAAAAGGGTTATTATAATATCAAGGAATACATGAATGAAAATAACCCCTGGGAATAAGGTGATCGCCACCATGCTGGTTCTATGAAAAATCATTTAAAAATTGTATAAACGAAGCTATTGTTAAGTGAAATATGTTTGAAAAAAAAAGTCCCGCTGGGTTTCTTGCTGGTTCTTCCCAGGACTGGGGTGTTTTCTGAACCAGTGGTAAATAAAAAATGACTTTCAATAAGTATTATGTAATAATCAATATTGAATAAAAAATTATTCTATTCTATTCTATCGTACGTGTTCGCCACATTAGAACTGCAGCATGCAAATATACTACATGCCACGTTAAAATAAAATGTCCAAACAATACATAAAAAAAAATTGAAATGAAATGTATTAATTGAACAATATCATCATCATTCATCATCATTACAGCCCTTCACAAGTCCACTGCTGAACATAGGCCTCCCCCAAAGAATGCCACAGAGCACGGTCCTGAGCCACCTGCATCCATCGACTTCCTGCATGTCTTACCAGGTCGTCACTCCATCTCGTGGGGGGACGCCCTACACTTCGCCTACCGGTACGAGGCTGCCACTCGAGAACCTTTCTTCCCCATCGGTTGTCGGTTCTTCGAGCTATATGGCCGGCCCACTGCCACTTCAGCTTACTAATCCGTCTAATTACTAAATTGAACAATAATTAAATTATTTTTTATAGGATAGGGTGACAAACGAGCACACAGTTCACCTGATGGTAAGTGGTTGCTGTAACACATAGACATCTACATCTATCTATAATATAAAAATGAATCGCTGAATGTGTTGCTAAGCGCAAATCTCGAGAGCAGCTGAACCGATTTCACTAATTCTTTTTTTATAATATTCCTTGAAGTACGAAGATGGTTCTTACGGAGAGAAAAATTTAAAAAATTGCCTGAAAAAGTCTAAAAACAACACTTTTCTATATTCCCATACAAAAGATTCGTAATAATACTTAAAAGTCATTTTGAACTTTAATACCACACTATAAAGTTTAAGTGTTAGTGGAGGGGTTCCGGGAAGGCAATACAATTGTGTGACGTTAGTATCGTATAAATATTAATGTCAATATTTATACACACTGGCAGATAGCTGATGTAATAAGGAGTAACTTGGGCTGCTTTTATTTTAGGGTTCCGCGAAAAATACCTCCACGCGGGCGAAGTCGCGGGGAACAGCTAGTCCTCAATAAAGAATCAAAATGCAGATGCGTTGTCACCCGTGAGCACTAAGATGGAATGCCCCTTGTCCAGTAAAGAAGGTCTCCCTTTCTCTACACTCACCATACGAAACACAGCAGTGTTATGCCGCTATTTTACGCTGGTATTCTGTGAGAGCGTTGTCCTTTCCCAGTCGAGTCGACCCATTGATGCTACAAATTAATATACTACCAATATAGCTGCAGTATAAGAGCCGTGGTAGCTCAGATGGTTAGCGCTCGCTGTAAGCTTTACAGTACTCGAGCAACCCGGGTTCGATCCCCGCCGGCACCAATGAAATTGTTAATTGCAATTTTAAGTGCTGATTTACCACGTGCTCGGCGGTGAAGGAAAACATCGTGAGGAAACCTGCATGTCTGAGAAATAAGAAAAAAAAATTTCGAAGACATGTGAAGTTCGCGAAAACGCATTGGGGCAGCGCAGCGGATATTTCCTTGCCTTACAAACCTCTTAGAAATGAGAGGAGGCCTGTGCCCAGCGATGGGACGTAAATAGGCTGCAACTTTTATAGCTGCAGTATGGCTCTACCACGTATAAAAAATAATACTCATTAACAAATAATTGTGAAACAATAATAAAATAGTGGTCATCATCATCATCATCATTACAGCCCTTCACAAGTCCACTGCTGAACATAGGCCTCCCCAAGGAATGCCACAAAGCACGGTCCTGAGCCACCTACATCCATCGACTTCCTGCATATCTTACCTGGTCATTACTCCATCTAGTGGGGGGACGCCCAACAATTCGCCTGCCGGTACGAGGCTGCCACTCGAGAACCTTTCTTCCCCATCGGTTGTCGGTTATTCGAGCTATATGGCCGGCCCATTGCCACTTACTAATCCGTTGGGCTCTGTCGGTCACTCTGGTTCTACTGAGGATATCCTCATTTCTGAGTTTATCACGCAGAGAAACTCACATAGCCCTCTCCATAGCTCGCTGAGCGACCTTGAGCTTCCTCATCCGGCCAGCAGTGAACGACCACGTCTCAGTTCCGTATGTCATCACTGGCAACACGCACTGGTTGTACAGTCTCGTTTTCAAGTTTTGAGGTATACCTGACGAGAAGATGTGCCGTAATTTCCCGAACGCTGCCCAACTGAGTTGAATCCGTCGATTGATCTCTCGGTCGAAGTTGGACTTACCTAGTCGGACTATTTGTCCCAGGTAAACATACTCGTCAACAACTTCGAGCTTAGTGCTCCCAACAATTACCTTTGTTTTGTCCATGTTCATCTTAAGACCTATACGTTGGGAGACACTATGACCTCATCATTGAGCATGGTGCTTAGTTCCTCCAGCGACTCTGCCATAAGGACTATATCGTCGTCAAATCGAAGGTGAGTGATGTACTCGCCATTACGCCCTGTCTTACACCTCTCTGCAATTGGATAGGTTTCGTACTCTGGTTCTGTACTCGGATAGCCATCGTAGCTCTACTGTACAAACACTTCAGCACTTCGATATACCGACAGTCAACTTGGCACCGCTGAAGGGACTGCAGTACCGCCCACATTTCGACGGAATCAAAGGCTTTCTCATAGTCCACATACGCCAGACATAGTGGCAAATTGTGCTCCTCTGACTTTTGTACAATTTGCCGAAGGGTATGTATGTGGTCTATGGTGCTAAAGCCTTTTCGGAAACCGGCTTGTTCGGAAGGCTGGAAGTCGTCAAGTCTGCGCGCGAGACGATTCGTAATGACTCTCGAAAACAGCACGTAGACGCGGCTCAGAAGGGCGGTGGTCTTGTTCTTCAAGAGAGCGTTGTCGCCTTTCTTGAAGAACAAGACCACCGCCCTTCAATATTTTTAATAGTGGTCACTTAATTTTAATAGTGGTCAAGTAATATTATTTTATTACATTACTAACACAAATTGACTACCTCGTTGGTCTAGTGGTTGTAGTAGTGCGTCTGCTGATCATGAGGTCCCGGGTTCAAATCGAAGACAAATATATAAACCTATAGGAGAGAATGAGATAGAATCTATACTAATATAATAAAGCAGAAAAGGTTTTTTGTTTGTTTCAACACGCTTATCTCTGGAACTGCCAGTCCGATTTGCTAAATTATTTTTGTATGTGATAGCCAGATTCACGAGGAATAGTTATAAGCTATCTAGTATAAGGCTACACTTCTGAGCTAGCCTTAAAATTTATTTATAAATGAAACTAACTTTTACGGATTTTATCGCGTTTAATTTAACTTTTTAATTCCTTAAAATAATAAAATTGATTTTTGTTAAGCAAGTCGGAGTCGCGTTCCCTTACTGTTTTATCCGCGTGCGCTGGTGTAATGGTTAGTGATACGTAAATGCTATGTTGTACAAAAATATATATCTTTCCTCCATCAAAAAAGTTTACAATACTATAGGCCTGTTTCTTATACATAAAGGTATTTTGTGGCAAAAAAATATTGAAAATTTAAAGGTGATTTATGAGCGTTATTATTAGGCATAGCATATTAATCCTTAGGAACAAAGGTTACTTCATCATGAAGTCAATTTTATAAAGATAAAGTTTGCTCTTTATAGCATGTTATTTGGACGCGTAGTTTAAGAGATAATAAAAAATTAAAATAATTCAACACTCGGCTCGGCGCGTGACCGACGCCTGACAACTCGATGAGAACCGAGAGCGTGCCTCAGAGCGTGATATACGCGGGTGATACCACGGGGGACAGCTAGTTCAGTATAAAGTATTTCCTGTTATCTCACTCTCCGATGTGTGCGGTGCTTTAAAGATGTTTAATATAACTTTTAACTGTTAAAATAAAATTATCGAATCCAAACCATTCTTAACAATCCATGATTTCATGTCTTACCGATTTATATTTAATTAGTCATGTTTAGGCAATTTAGTTTCTATTTTACGGACCACCACCTTGAGAGTCATTCAATTTTTGTTCTACAAAATTATTTTATTGATAGAATGGAGCAGACGTCGCTACAACAAAGCAATTTTAGTCAAGAGAAAATATACTTTTGATTTAATAGACTATATTAGATGTGGTAGAGTCATGCTGCAGCTACTTTATGGTTGTAGCACGAATGGGTCGGCTCGACCGGGGAAGGACCACGTTCTCACAGAATACCTGCGTAAAATAGCAGGTTGATACTCCTGTGTTTCGTATGGTGAGTGTAGAGAACCGGAGACCCATTTTACTGGAAAAGGGGCATTCCATCTTAGTCCTCACGGGTGACAACGCATCTGCATTTTGATTCGTAATCGAAGATAGATGTAGATGTCTATGGACCACAGCAACCACTTACCATCAGGTGGACTGTGTGCTCGTTTGTTACCCTTATCCTATAAAAAAAAAACACTAAAAATTAGGCTCTACATGTCTAAAAATAAGGATTGTAACATTTATTTGCTATAAAATTAAACTTTTATGTTATATTTTATGCCGCACTTGTGGTTGAAAATTATCAAAATAAATAAATCATTGGTGTGAAACATGTTTGTTCTATATTTCAATTCATTTGGAGGTTTCGCTTCTAACGCGTGTGAACTGTACACATGTGTTTTTAATACGCCACGTATATTATATTTTTAAATTGTCATCCGATTCTTTTTTTTATAGGATAAGGGTGACAAGCGAGTACACAGTCCACCTGATGGTAAGTGGTTGCTGTGGCCCATAGAGATCTACATCTATCCTCTTTTGCGAATCAA
This sequence comes from Parnassius mnemosyne, assembly GCA_963668995.1. Taxonomy (NCBI): domain Eukaryota; kingdom Metazoa; phylum Arthropoda; class Insecta; order Lepidoptera; family Papilionidae; genus Parnassius; species Parnassius mnemosyne. The sequence goes on from CAVLGL010000083.1 coordinate 41,177,530, forward strand.
AATGCAAATACATTGTCAGCCGCGAGGAACAGACTGAGATGAAATGCCTCTCTTCCAGTAAAAAGGGTCTCCAGTTCTCTACACTTACCATACGAAACACAAACAGCATTAAGCTGCTATTTTACGCTAGTATTCTGTGAGAGCGTAGTCCTTCCCCGGTCGAGCCGACCCAGTCGTACTACAACTATACAACTAATATAGCTGCAGCGTGACTCTACCACGTAAAAATTCTGAGCTATGTTCAAAATTTCAAGCCTCTAGCTCATCGGGAAGTTAGTTTAAAATCAATTAACAAGTTTGATAGAAACATACATACACGAAAAAAGAGTTAATAAAAACGTGGTAAATTAAATTAAATACTATAAAATAGTTTTTTTTAAACGTTACCCCATACTAGGATTTTCTCCTGTATCGTTGAGGTATTTTACAAACATATATTGCTCAAGGAAAAACATCCAGACCCGGAACAATTATTTGTAGGCCATACAAATACTTGGTCCGTGCGGGATTCGAGCTCAGTCACTACATTTTAAAGCTTTTTATAGTGTTATATCTCTATATATTACAAAGGTCGCTCATTCTTGACTGTCTGTGTATTGTCTTAAAACTTTAAAACTAGATATTAGATGTATTTTGATGCAGTTTCCATCATCATTCAGAGGAAGAACGAAGGTTTTCGTGTATAACGCATACATTTTAAGAACAAGGAAGAACTATTCCTTATGTTTAAATTTATCTAGAGGTAAATTTTAAGCTTTTGTAATAGAATCTCTTCTCTACATAGTATAAAACAAAGCCGGAACCTTATTTTTTAAATAAAAGTAATATAAGTTACTCCTTATGACATAAGCTATCTGCCCATAAATGTTCCATAAAAATCGGTTCAGTCATTTCAGAGATCAGCACAGCAGCAGGAGAACAAACAGACAGATAGAGAAAGACAGACAAAAATAGTTAAAAAATAGTAATAGCACAGAATAAATAATAGTTAAAAGAATAAAAGCTGATATTTTTACATTACAAACAGACACTTTAATTTTATTAATATCTATGTATTAATAGCGTTACTAGTAATTCTTTTTTTATTCTTCAAAGCTGCTGCTAGCAAGTAGGTAGACATGTGTGTCAATCGTGAATGATTCGTTCATTTAAACCGGGTCGCATCAAATTATTGATGATTGCAATTACATTTTTGAACGTTCCGGATCAAACGATTGACAGGACCTACGACCAAACAGTATAGTAATGTCCGGCGACCTATGATAGTGTCTATCGAGCGGGTCTCACAGATCACAGAGTACGGAAACTCGAAATGATCCATTTGAACGATCGACCCGAATGACCCGGTTCATAAGATGTATCAATACTTGAATGATCGGTTCACTAGAAACAAATGAATGACACATGTCTACTAATAAGAACTGAAATAATGATGTGGATTGTTACATATCTTTAAGCTCATAAATAAAACTTCAACAAAAAATCTGTCATACTTAAGATAACATGACCAAGAACTTTGTTGTCAATAAAACAACCTCTTTGTATTTGTACACACAACACGCTGAACCTATAAATCGTCATAACAAATTGCCGCGGCTTCTTATCTCAAAAGACAAAACCTTTTTTGAACGAATCATTGGGTCAGGGCTGCCAGATTATAGAACTAAATATAAAAACTGAATCATTTTGTGGCCGATTGTATACATAAAGTCACAGTACATCATAGTATCATCAACATCATCATCATTACGGCCCCTCACAAGTCCACTGCTGAACATAGGCCTCCTTCAAGAAACGCGACAAAGCACGGTCCCGAACCACCTACCAGACTTCCAGAATATCTTACTTGGTCGTCACTCCAACTTGTTCAAGGAATCCATACATTTTGCTTATCGGTGCGAGGTTGCAACTCGAGAACCATTTTTTCTCCAGCAGTTATCGGTTCTTCGAGCTATATGACCGGCTCGTTGCCACTTCAGCTTCATCCGTTGGACTCTGTCAGTTACTATGGTTCTGCTACGGATATCTTCATTTCCTTTTTTTATATTTCATATCCTAGTATCACTATGTATATAATTGTATGCAAACCAAGAACTTTATTTGATCATTTACTTACATAACATGCAATATGTACGGTACGCAATTTACAATAACGTATATAAAGAAGCGTAAGATCATTTACCACTCCCATTTTATTTTAAAAAAAATTCGAGACCTTTGTCGCCTTTTAAAACAGATCCGCTGACCAGCCGATTTTAGTAGATTATGTTCCGCGTAAGTCACTTTCTTTTCAAGGAATTTCAATTGAAGTTAACATTTGTATATTTCAATAAAACCGAAAAACTGGTGGTCAATTCATTGAACAATGGTCAATCAATATGGAAAATAGTTGGTGAACAGAGGTTACCAATTGTTTCGATTATATCAAGGCAATTTGCACTGTAGCATCTTTAGATTCGGTAAAGGTTATTAAAGTGTAATTCAAATTATCACATGCTATCAAGGCTTTTGCAATGTACATGTTATTTCATTAAAAATAGATATCCACTACGATTTCGATGCAAAGAGTCATAACTTTGTTAGATGAAAAATATTTTTGTTAAATGTATCAAAATAAAATTTTACTAAAAGATAAACAAAATTCCGTATAATATGTACTGCCGCCACTTGAGAAGTATTTAAGTATTAGAAATACGTTACATAAGATTCATAGCTTTTCTACCGACTTCAAAAAGGAGCCGGTACTCAATTCGACTGTATGTTTTTTTATGTGTGTTACCTCATACCTTTTTACTGGGTGAACCGATTTCCGAATGATTCTTTTTTATTTGAAAGCTGGTGCTTGACATGTGGTCCCATATAAAGGTCTATCAAGGTCTGATCAATAGTTTTTGAGTTATTCTTAATAATTTATATTGAAGTCGGATGTACAAAATTTTTATTTTTAATTATTTATTTTATTTAGGATACACGTTATCGTCTGTTGTGACGTAAAATATGAATAAATTAACAGCGGACGGGCATGAAGGCGCCAACTTTAACCTATAATTTATAGTGGAAATTATAAGCAACAAATAGGAATCCTGCTAGAGTAGGTATATAGCAGCTTCCATGGAAAAGTGTTCCATACAAAAATGTTTTCGATTCCTGATAATAATTCATTACTTAATGATTTTTTATGTTTACACGAACACTACACATTGAATAAAACTATTTTTACGGATTTTATCGTTTTTAATTTTCTTATTTTAATTCCCGACGTTTCGGATGCCCGGCTACCTTAAATTTTTGAATATTTATTTTTTCTACGCAGAATGAGCTTACAGTATCTTGAAGTCTTACAGTGGTATGCTTAGGTTTGGATTTAATTTTGTTAATTATGGGAGCCCAAGAAGATGGCAACACCCATCCATGTTCTCTATTGAAATTAGGATTTTTTTTTATTTCAATAGCCTCACGTATCATCCTTGGTAGGAATCGGTGTTCTTTTGGGAGGATTTGTGGTTTATCAAATCTGATGTAATGGCGGGGACGATCTTGAACATGTTCACAGACTTCAGACTTCCCAGATCGTCGGTAGCTCACGTCAGCTATATTTTCTGTCACGCGGGTTTTAATAGATCTTTTTGTTTGTCCTATGTAAGAGAGACCACATTTGTAATCAAATTTGTACACTCCTGCATCTTGTAGAGGGATATTACACTTAACGGATGGTAAAAATTGACTAATCTTCTTCGGCGGCTTGAAGTATGTTTTAATAGAAGCTCGCTTCAAGGTGTAGCCAACTTTGTCTGTAACTCCTCTGACATACGGTAGTACGGCAGGCACATGCTCGACTGTAGCCTGCTTCACTCGGTCACTGTGACGTATTTTTTATAGAAGAGGGGGCAAACAGCTCACCTAATGGTAAGTGACTACCGCCTTTCCCACATTGTTTTTAAACAGACAATCCTCAACGTTACGAGATTGAAAAAAAACTAATATTAAAAACTGAGGGTAGCCGGGCTAACTACGACCCCCCGTCACCATGGGTTGCTGTAAAGCACCCGAAACGTAAATTACAACGTAAATTAAACGCGATAAAATCCGTAAAAATAGTTTTATTCAATAATTCATTACTTTCAAATTTTATTGCTAAGATTATAATATTATACTTATATTCAATAGAAACGTATATAGATTTAATATTTATTAACTTAAATACATCATTTTTATAGTACCGTAGTAGATCAGACGTAAAGCACTTATCGTATATTTCATAGTAATAAAGTATAATTTTTAAAAATCGGATAAAATAGTGAAATATGACGGAAAATAAAATCAAGTTCCTGGATGGTCTCGTCCACATCGATACAGCCACACGATATATAATATTTTGTGATAGGGCCTGCATAAGATTATAAATATATAAGGATAATATATAAGGACTGTCACAGTACATCTAAAGCAGAGGAAGAATAATTTGTGGTACACAGGTTCCTATTGATGTAAAGCGATGCAAGAGCGAAATAAAATGTTCGTCGCTGCAATACTAGGTCCATAGTGTTATCGCGTCACAAAAGCTTCTTTCATATAATAAAATGGGCCACTTCCATTTTTTGTCTAAATATTTTTAAAACTATCAATCACACGTCAGAAACGTCCACGATGGAAGCAAATTAGGGTAAACAGTGACAAGAACGTAAAACGAGACAGGCGGAGAAAAGCATCGAATTCGACCTAAATCTGTTTATAGTTGCACGTACACAAAAGACAATGCAGCTAAGATGTGGGGGTTTCCATGAAGAAATCTAATTTGTTGAATACATAAATTGAAATGTAAACCACAAAATATGAAATTTAATCTAGATATTTTTTTACTTTGTAAAGTGTAGTTTACAAATTTACCAAACCACAACCGTTTATAGAAACTGAAGTTACTTACGAAACCACAGTAAAACTTTAGGTGAGAGGTTAATGCGGTCCATGGACACCTGGCAGCCAACTACATAAGGCTTCAGATGCATTCTGAACATTCCAACATTCCATTATGAGTCTGTAACTATACTGACTCTTTATACCCTTCAGTCTGAAATAGAAATAGTAGAAATTGGTTAGAGGGTGCCACTTACCCTAATGGACTTTAAAGCTGTTAAAGGAGTCCTACAAACTAAAAATGTCTAAGACTTCAAACAATAATGGTTACCCTACACAAGAACAACAAGTTGTTCTGAGAACCGTCAGAACGCACGTCATATTTCACAACATCGCCATTTTCCCATAACTCATCTCCGCCGTAAAACTGACACGGAGTATTTTCTATCACCACCAACAATTTAAAATTCGAAGCTTTTAGAACTGAGCGCGCTTAACATTAATGGCTTCCTTGAGATTTTGACAGCTGTCACAACTGCTTAAATTAGAAAAGTTGCCGAAGATTTTACCAAAGCTCAAATATGTAATATTTAAAACAATTTTAGTCTCTTTGTTTTTTTTTTATCTACTATATACAGGGTTATTTTTCAAAGAGTAGCCATATTTTAAACTTATGTTCAAATATATTAATAATGATATAATGTTATTTGCAGTTTTTGAAAATACGAGCAAATAAGTACTAAATACCACGCGTACGCGCGCTTCTATGTGTGCGATTCAATTCACAGTTTTTTCCAACCGATCGACCTTTACAAATGTGTGCGTGCGTAGTAAAATAGTAGGCGTTAGATATTTATGAATGACAAACAGTTAATGCAATACTACGCATGCTGAATTTGAAATATGAAAAGGACAGAATGTTTGAGATTATTTTTAATTAATTTTTCTTCAACATTTGCCTACTTTACTTTTTCTGAACCTTCTCTGCAAATTTTACTATAACAGGCCAAATTTGCAGAGAAGGTTCAGAATAAGTAGTATAGGCAATTGGTTAAGTATAATTAATTTTAAAAAAATACTGTGGCCTTTAGATATCTAGATTTATCCTATATTAAGAATCAAAATGCAGATACATTGTCACCCGTCAGGACTAAAATGGAATGCCTCGTATTCAGTAAAAAGGGGGTAGTTTTATTGTAAACTAGCGATTCGTGCCGGCTTCGCTGGATCTCGATAACAGCTCCACCTACCGGGTTCAATTGTGACTCTAAGCCATCCAGCCACCTATTCAAACATACACAAAAATTACATAAGAATCCGTCGAGCCATTTTCGTGTTTTAGCGTGAGTAACGGACAGCAATTAACTGTCATACATGTATTGAAGATGTAATATTTACGTAAATATAAGAAATGGCACACATTTTTTTTACAAACACTCATTCATTTTTACAACATACATAGTCATTGACTTATATGTATATTATTGTACATAGTACATAGTATACTGGGTTGTAAGAAGTCACATTAGATCGCGAAAGTTTCAGTATATATAAATAAAATGGAAAGTCATTTGATACGAGTATCTACCGAAATCGATGTGACGTTCCGCGCCTCAAAGGACGACATTTGAATGCGCGGAACCGTTGCGTATGGTGGTTTCCGTTCATGCGGCACGCCGACCAAATTAATTAAATGGATATTTACACTAGGGTTGTCACCTCTACTGAAATATATACCTTTTGTGCTACGATATTCGTAAATTACATAATCACTATTCTATTCCCAAAGAAAAAATCTCAGAGTTCTAAATCTAAAATTAGTTGTAATGTAACAATAAAATATCAAAGATAGAAGTCCCTATAGGCCTACTCTATAGACTGCCTCATAGGGGGCATTGTGCTATTATTGCAACGCTTGGCAAGTTGGTTAGCTAGCACAGTTTTTTTTATTATTCAGAGTTGTTATCAGAAAGAGAATCAATTTCATTTTACTCTTTCGTCTGTTACGACACCCACAGAATGATATAGGATAGTGGATACACTTTCGACGCCACTACACGGTGACTTTATTACAATTCATTGTAATATATAATAATATTCGATTATAAATCTAAACGATTATCGAATCAACTTAATCACGCACACACAAAATTTCATCAAAATCGGTCCAGCCATTTTGGGGGAGTTCAGTCACACGCACGCAGACAGGAGAATTATATAATATAAAATATATTTAACACCCCCGTACTGTCCTTTGTGGGTGGAATTTTATAAAATTCGTTCGTGCTAATTTTTAAGATGCCAAAAAGTATATGCTGCCCAAGTTTTAAACCTATAAGAGCTAGTTTGAAAATGTGATTTTTATTTTATTAACGCCACCGCAAGCCGCAACTCTCTTTTCGAGTGGAATTTCGTAAAATCCTAGCCTAACTGACCTCTACTCGGCGAACGGAATATTGCTACCAAATTTCAAATCTCTAGGCCTTAAGGTTTCAGAGATATCGTAATGAGTCACTACATAGGTGGTAATCTCATAAATAGTAAGAAGATGTAGGGGCAAACGATGCATTGTCAAAACTATTGTTGTTTAATGGGACAAACAAATCATCTTGAAATGACAGCTGTTAAAGGTGTTCTCGAAGTTTCATATTATAAGAATGAGGTCTTTAAATATATAAGAAAGATCCAGAATGTTCTATGGTTCTCACATCAGATAAACGTACGCCGTTACACGGATTCGCCAATGTGATAACAACGAAAACAAAATCAAACGATATACGTGATAAAATATTCGTATTTTCTACCGACTTCAAAAAGGAGACGGTACTCAATTCGACTGTATGTTTTTTTTTTCTTTTTTATGTGTGTTACCTCATAACTTTTTTCTGGATGAACCGATTTCTTTGATTCTTTTTTTATTTGAAAGCTGGTGCTTCTCATGTAGGTTCATATAAATTTGATCAAGGTCTGACGAATAGTTTTTGAGTTATTCATAATAATTTATAATGAAGTCGGTTGTACAAAATTTTTAATTTTTAATTATTAGCATTCACTCCGTATGTTCTCATCCCAATCGGCATATTTACTCCCTATCCATATCTATTGTATTAGTAATAATAACTTAAGAGAAACTATAATGAAGTTGGCTAAGCCTAAATGAAAATATCGACAACCCTATTTTAAACAAAACACGCGGACGGAAACTCAGCGCAGATTGAGAAATAGCTAGCACTTGCCCACACACCACTTCGCCGCCGAGTAACAAATAGAGACAGTTTTTACGACGTTATTTTGTTTATACTTGGCTTATGTTTGAGTTGGATTGTGGTTCGGATGTTTTAAATTAAGTATTATGATAATAAAAACCCTTTTGAAGTCCGCCAGTAGTATTAAGGCAAGTAGCTCTTGTTAATTACATCATGAATTTGGTCCTTCATCACACTTAAAGTGATGGTCTATCCACGTAGTATATACGGTTGTATCTACCTATATTTTTACAACACATGATCCGAAAACTGAATCAAGAATCTCTAAATGTTGGTTTAAAATAAATATGGGTATTATGACATAAGTGATGGCAGCTCACTAATTACAAAACTATGTACATATATACAATATAAATAGAATGTGTCTGTCTGTAATATTGAAATAACTGCATTGTATTCAGATAACGAGGTTATTTGCATGTTATTAAATCATTGCCATTTTTAAATTTTTGTGTCTGTCTGTCTGTCTATCCAGGCTAATCTTCGAAATGGCTGAACTGATAGTAATGAAACTTTACGAACAGATAGAGAGCAATATCAGGAGGTATCACCCACATCGAACGCGAAGTGGAGATGTAGTGCTATTGTCACCAAATCAAAAAATCACGATCCACTCAAATCACTTCCACCAGTTTTATATTGCACTTATATAATTAAAAAATAGTACACCAATAGCAAGAGAAGATTTCAATTAAAATTTTTGACGTAGAATAAGATTACTTATGTCGATTATTATAAATAAAAAAATGCTCGTTTGCCTTCTCTTATATAAAAAAATGCATTCGATATGGCTACAACAAGCGATTTTCCAGACAAATACGACTTAGGGACCTTCAAGAAAAGAGTCTAATACTTTTTAAAAGGCCGGCAACGCATCTGCAAATCACCTGGTGTTGCAGTTGTTCATAGGCGGCGGTAGTCACTTACCGTCAGGTGAGCCTGCTGAGCCACATGCTCATTTGACTCCTCTTTTATAAAAATATATATTTGGCAAGAGTATATAAGAAGGATAAACGATATTATATTAAGTTTTTACATAATATAAACTTGCACAATACCAAATAGCTATTGCATAAACGAGTATATCTATTTTTTTTTTGTATAAATATTACGGCTCATTGATCCGGTCCTATATTCATTCAGTTGCAAATGTCTTTGAAGAACTTGGTATAATTTATGGACCATTGTGCCGCTATCATAAAAGGAGCAGTTGTAATGGAGAATGTAAAGACTGTAACACACCAAGAGTGAGAAACGTGAATTCTGATTGAACGCTTTACATGTAATAGAGCCATTCTGCAGCTATATTAAAGTTTTAGCACGAATAGGTGGGCTCGACCAAGTAAGCACCACGCTCTCACAGAATACCATATAAGAAAGAAGAAAGAATGTAAGAAATAATACCAGTAAATAGCAGCTCTATGTTGCTGCGTTTCGTGAGTGTAGAAAACCGGAGATCTTTTTTACTGGATACGAGGCATTCTATTCAAGTCCTCTAGGATGAGAACGCATCTGCAATTTGATTCTTAATCGAGGACAGACATTTTTCTATGGGCCATCATCCACTTTCCATAAGGCGGACTGTGGGCTCGTTTGTCATACTTATGCTATAAAAAAAAACGTGGATTTGGAGCTGGAACTCAAATTATTAAGTAATTATATTACATGACTTGATTCATGTCCCTTTAAGCTTAAAGCGTTAGTAAAGTTACAGCATATATACTTCCCACTCCTGGGCAGGGGGCTCCATTAATTTGTGAGAGGGTATTAGGGCTAATAAATGTCCGCGGCGCTGCCCAAGTTCGTGTTGGCGGACTTCACATTTCGTCAAAATATTTTTATCCTTCGACGCCAAGCACGTTATGAATAATTACTTAAATTACAATCAACAATTGAAACGTGTTGTAAAATAGTATCCAACCCACAACCTGGCCAGAAAAGAATCCACATGCTCTTTTTATCCGACTACCAAGGAAGGGTTCTATTTTTCACGCGTATTTTGTATGTATGTATGTTTGTAAATTTCTTTATTTCCTCGTATCTGGCTGGATGAATTTCAACTGTTAACAGGTGGAAACCAATTGCAAATTATGAACCGAAAGAAAATTAATGTGTCCCGCTTGCTATTAAAATTAATGCGGATATTTTACTTAGGCTTTCAGCTCATAATACCTAAAAAGTTATGTCAGGATGAGTAAAGGTATTTACACATGCACTAGTGATTATTTCCCTTTTTTATAGAAATTAGGGTATTAAGTCAGCACACAGTCCACACAGTATATGACTCGTAGACACCTACATTTTCTTCGAATTGAATCAAAATGCAAATTTGATGTCACGCCTGCCTGGGCGTTTGATGATAAACTTAGGCTTCCCCTATAAATTGCTACAAATGGGGGACACTTGCCATAGTTGCCGCACTTGGCTACTGCAGTTTCTTATTTTTTTAGTTGTTATCAGAAAGACTCTGTTGCCCATCTCCTAGTTTGTTTCCCTTTGTCACCTGCTATGATATTCTCGCGACGATACGCGGTAGTGGATATTCTTATATCACTACATCTACTAAGTTCAGTATTTTGCTTTGTTTGGTTGAAGTTTATGTCTACAAAGGGTTTCTAATAGTCTATTATAATAATAATGGTAACATTACATAGTGCAAGCTAATAAATACCATTTGCAAAATTGTTAGTGTGTTATCACCCTAAAAACGAAACTACATATATATATATATCAAAACTTACAACTACATAGATCGGAGAGTATTGTCATTAAGTGTATCAAGTTGATTCTTAGCCGCTTTCCATATTTACGTATTGTGAATAGAAAGTCGCAAGTAAAAATCAGCTTTTTATTAAATATCTTGCTTTCTCAGTAAACCTTTATAATATATCACTATATTTCTTTAAAATAAAAACGCTAAGATTGAAGATAAATTAAATGGTTTAATTTTTCCTCTGCGGGTTGGGTTGGTAGACGGTTTTTATAAAAATAAAATGCACTATTATAAACACCTACACTCGAAATAGAATGATAAAAATCATCCAAGCGAGCCAAAATGTCAAAGTGCAAAATATTTTATTCAATTATGGCAATGATATTATAATTTTTATATTTAATATAATTGAATTATAGCCGATGTTTCTTCGGCAGACAAAAGTTATTCATCATATAAATTATAACCTGACAGAATAAAAAAGTGAAACAACTAAACTATATTATATATACAAATGTAATTTCTAATTTGTTAGGGTTATATTTTATGTTATGAATTATGAATAACATATTTCAAGCTTCTATTTGTCGATTATCTATCAAAGTATCCACACTTCGATTAAAGAGTTAACTCTACAGTGAACAGCAAAAGAACGGGCTAGAAACATTGCGGTTACTGTTACGGTTTTTTTTTAAATTAATATTGTTTATTCCATTTTTAAAAGTATAACGTAATTAGATTTAGTATGGCTCTACAAATAATTACTCCGGGTCTGGATAGTTCTACAATTGTATGTAATAATTAAAAATATGGAAAATGTCAACTATTCAAAAAAAACTAAGTGTATAATTAGTAATATAATAATTACTAATTATACATAAATAACCAAGTGTTCGGCGATGAAAAAAAAAGTCGCAAGGAAACCTGCATGTCTAATGTATAAAATAATCCGAAGACTGTTAGAGACAGTAGTAAGATCAGGAATGGATCCATAAACCTGTTAAAAATAAGGAGAGGCCTGCGGCCAGTAATGGGACATATATCGGCTGTAACTTTTAAGTATTCACCTACCAACGCTACCTGCTATTAAAGCTTAGTATTTTTGACATGGTCCTCCGGTAACTACAGCCGCTGTCTGGAAACATGCAACTTATATCATTCGTCACCTTGCTGTTACGCATTGAAGTATGTTGCAACATTAGAACCCCTGGGCTGAAACTTTTTTTTTTTACTATTCTAAGCCAGCGCTTATCTACGATCCCACCTGATGGTGTGGTGATGTAGCCTAAGATGGTGAAGCGCACTGACTTAACAAAAGCCTATTCACTCTTACCTTGAAGACACTCACATTGTAATCGGAAGGAAAAACCGATGTCGGCAACTTGTTTAGTATGTGCGATAAAACCGTGCTCTGTAACTCCTTCCACGCGCCCCGAACTGCAACAAAGATTTTATTCGCGGTGTCTATTCTAGTACGTATTACGTATTACTTCAGTGGCTGCTACGGTAGTTAGAACAAGCAATTTGACGTAATTGTCCGTACTTACGGAGACAATACAGCACGGTTCCCACGTGACAAGGTCGCGGCACAACAATATCTAAGTTGATCGCAACGCATCGGATAAAATCAACCGTTTCCGAATAAAATTATATTTAAATGGATTACGGATGTTGGAGACGTCTGCTTTAGATGATCGAGCAAGCTTTGATTTTTAAGGTATTATTTTATCGTCTCTGTCCTAATTAGTGTCACATTATTTTCATATCTAATTTTGGACCAATTAAATTATAAAGTATATAGTATATAACGTTGTTCAATAAAGTTCTCAATTTAAAAATAAGAAAATATTTTTATCTATTAAGAGTTTATTCGCAACCAACGTCACGCTCAGATACATAATATGTATATACGCTAAGATACAAATATATTACATTATATTTGTATCTTAGGTTTATTTTGCAATAACCAGCCAAATTTGCAGAGAAGGTTCAGAATAAGTAAGATAAGCAAATGGTGAAGAAAAATTTATTAAACAAATCTCGAACATTCTGTCCTTTTTATCTTTTAAATTCAAAATTCGTGGTAATTCATTATTTTAACTGAATTTACTGCGCATGCACACATTCTTAAGACGCCCATTACACACGTAGGCAAGCATCAATCAGTTCGATCAATCATGATTGACGATTGAATGATAGAATCATTTCGACATTACACGCTCATGCTGACTGATGTCAGTCAAACCCAAATTTTCGGAGGTAAAGGACCTACCTATAAACTAAGTTAATTTTCGATTCACCATTTAAATGTAATTTAATATCTTGAAAAGAAAAGAAAAAAAAACAAATAGGAAAATTTCTAATATTTAATAAACCATGCATGTCGCAAGCATGGAATATGTATTAAGATAGACGACAACAATTATTTTATTTTAATATTTTACTTCTTACCTTACTGTGGTTTAACTTTAAGCAGTTCCATTTTTCTTTTAACACTAAACAATTAATTAAAACAAAATTATAATAAAATGATGTATTATAAGTTCATCGATTTCTTATAATTTAATCATCCAAGTTAATGAATCTTCATCATCATTTCAGCCCGTCACAAGTCCACTACAGAACATCATCCTCCATAGACTGCCGCAAAGCATGGTCCTGAATCGCTTTCCTTGTTATGACTTTTTCATTTATGTTCTTAAGTTATAGTAAAATTAGTATTACTAAGTTGTAGTTAATTACATTTATTGTTTGTTTTTTCTTTCTCAAAAATAATTAAATATTGTATGGTGTTCTTAACATATACCAAATGTCTGAAAAGCAAGTACGTATCATTGATAAACTTTTAAATCAAAAAACCAATTTTAAAATATAGACGAATTGATCATAATTTCCTTAACTATAAAATAAGTTATGTTCTAATTAATGGTATTTGTTCCAGTTTATGACAGCCCTGATTTATATTACGTGGCTGAAATTAGGTACTTCTTATTATGTATGTCAAACCAAATGTAACCATATACGTCAAACAGCCGGGCAGCTGACATTAAGCACTCCATACATTTCGTATATCTAATTACAGCCCCATTAATTTCCACTAAAATAAAATAAAAAAACTTATAGGTTTAAACAAAAATAGCTGCATTACTATGTCTATAGTCACATTCATACAAATCCTAAAGCCTAAAGATTAACTAATGTAAAATATACTTAATTGTATCGGGACCATAACTTGTCAAAAAATTAGGAAAATTAGCGTTTTTCGTTACGTACGTGTTTTCATTTTTAAATTAACACTGTTAGGTTTTAAACTGTGAGGTAATATTTGAAATATACTTTCCTCTAGTTACGAAGAATTTATTAGCCGACAATATTTGTAGTTAAGACTACTAGAAATCTTATTTACGAAGTAAAAAGGCGGAAAGGTTGGAATTAGGGGCGTGGCTGGTATTAGGGGCATCCACCCTACCCGGGGTTTTTCGTGTCCCACAACTCGGGGAGAGCCTCAAAATTTAAAATAAAATCTTTTTCTGACTGAAGCACGTTTGACGGGAGTGGCGACGGGCTTCACGAGCGCGTGGAAGCCGCCTCTTCAATATATTCTGCGTCCGCCACCATCGCTGTCTAAGCGTTGACTGACACGTGATTAACGAAATGCCATTACACGTTCAATCAAAATTCGTGACTGATAGTTGATTGACGTAAAAATCAAGATATCCAGATATTTGTCAATCAATTTCATGCAACCGTCAATCACCGCATTACACGGTAGGTTATTCGTCAATCACAACCGTGATTGTTGTAAAACTGACAGCAAAACCTACCGTGTAATGGGCGTCTAAGGGTCGATCGGTGGGTAAAAACGTTGTTGCCCATAAATCACATTCAATTTCTTTTCAAAAACTGCAAACACGGTATATCATTATTTATATATTTGAACTTAAGTTTAAAATTTGGCTACTCTTTGAAAAATAACCCTGTATAGATAATAATTCAATAATTCAAATTCAAAACATTTATACCGTAATTATCTCTTTAACCCATAGTAAATGAGGAACTCTCTTATGGTCATATACTCAAACGTCACTCAAACTCAATTTGCAGATGTCGTCAAGTCTCGTGGTGTCACAGTCACTTTGACTTAAAGTGATAAAGACAGCACGATACTTAACGCCATTTTAAAATTGAGCAGCGCTTGAGTATTTGGACATTACTCCGTTAACCATACCACACTTATATTCTACTAGCTGTTACCCGCGACTTCGCCCGCGTTTTATTTGGAATTTTAATTTTTTTGCGCGTAACCCTAATTCTTTTTCTAAAATAAAATTAGCTTAAGTTACTCCTTGTGACATCAGCTATCTGCCAGTAAAAATCCCATCAGAATCGGTCCAGCCGTTTCTGAGATTAGCCGGAACAAACTGACAGACAGACAGACAAAAACTTTAAAAATTGTATTTTTGTTAATAGTACCGTATATACTTTCATATGCTTTTAGTAAAAAGCTGTAATTTTGACCTTACAAACAGACACTTCAATTTTATTTATTTGTATAGATTACACTAACACTGCTATTTTTTATCTAAAACTGTATCACTAACGACCAGATAAGTTTTTCAAGCATTTGCTTATGTAAATTATAAAAATACTATAAAAAATGAAATAGTATTGTTTACGGAACTCCAAGCAAAATGCTGAGGGCGGCGTGGGCGAGGAATTGAACGTGTCTGTCTACTCGCGATATGGCGTAACTTTTAAATACGACGCAAAATCCACGTGCCGCAAGCTGTACTGATGTTGATAAATCTTTACTGGCTACAAGATGGTAGAGCCTTTTTGCCTATGTCATCCGGGTTAGTACCACCGTCTTATCTATTTCTTCCAATATGCGGCACTGCACCTATGTTTTACGGGTTATAAGTAAGAGAGTCAATATAACTACAGTTTTTGGTATATTTTCATAATTACACGCTCTGAGGCATTCCATCACAGTCCTCAGAAGGAAAAATAAATGAATAGCCCTCTTTGTTCGAAGTTTGTTGCAGGTATTGCATAGGCTGCATCAATCAATAACCGTAAGTGATTGTCACTTCAATTTTATAAAAAAAAAATCAATTTAGTCCTCAGAGATGTCAACACATTTTTATTATTTATATTTTGATTCTTAATTGAAGATATATGTAGGTGTTTATGGGTCACAGCATCTCACCATCAGGCGGACTGTGTGCTAATTTGTCAAACAAATTCTATAAAAAAAAAAACATCATCATCACAGCCCTTTACATGTCTACTGCTGAACGTAGTCCTCGCCCAATGAGGACCCTTTTTACTGGCAAAGAGGCATTCCATCTTAGTCCTCACGGGTGACAACGCATCTGCATCTTGAGTCTTTATTGAGGATAGATGTAGATGTCTATGGGTCACAGTAACCACTTACCATCAGGTGGACTGTGTGCTCGTTTGTCATCCGATCCTATAAAAAAAAGAACGTAGTCCTCGCCCAAGGAACTTCACAAAGCACGGTTAACTCAATGATCCGTTGGTTTATGCCAGTTCCTTTGGTTCTACTGAAGATTTCCTCATGAGGAAGTCTATCACGCAAAGAAACTCCGAGCATAGCCCTCTCCGCAGCTCGATAACCGATTTCGTGTTTATTCATCGGTGGAGGACTACATTTCAGTACTGGTTTTACAATCTTGTTTTTAAGTTTTAGGTAAATCTGACCAGAACATGGGTCGCATTAAAGTTGGTAAAAAATTACCTTGCGTACATCCGCTTGATAAAATAAAATGATGTGTCTTAGCTTTTGTGTGTTTGAAGAGTACCTCCCGCCCTCCCTCAATTGCGTGCACTATTCCCATCACCACTAATCCCGGCACCACTACTCCCAATACCACTACAATAGGAAAGACACACCACTGACGACAATACGACACGTGTTTCGCTTCTAGACGAGGCATCTTCAGGTGATGTAGACTCTGCGGTGTCCACAGGAACAAAATAGACTCATGTTCCAGGGAGTCTGAGGTGTTTGACGTCAAAGTTTACCCGGATTACATTCAGCTTTTTATTTATTAATTTTGTTCCTTTTGTTTGTAGATAGTTTGTAGATTTTTTTTACGTGGTAGAGCCATGCCGCAGCTATATTATGGTTGTAGCACGCATGGGTCGGCTCGAACGGGGAAGGACCACGCTCTCACAGAAAACCAGCGTAAAATAGCAGCTTAACGCTGCTGTGTTTCGTATGGTGAGTGTAGAGAACCGGAGACCCTTTTTACTGGCAAAGAGGCATTCCATCTTAGTCCTCACGGGTGACAACGCATGTGCATCTTGAGTCTTTATTGAGGATAGATGTAGATGTCTATGGGTCACAGTAACCACTTACCATCAGGTGGACTGTGTGCTCGTTTCTCACCCGATCCTATAAAAAAAAAAAGATAGTAACTACCACGTTGGTTTAGTGGACGTGTGTGTCCGCAGAGTCTAAATCACCTGAAGATGCCCCGGGTGGAGACGAAACACGTGTCGAATAAGGGAGGGCGGGAGGTGCTCTTCAAACTAGGTAAGACACATCGCTTTATTTTATCTAGCGGATGTACGCAAGGTAATTTTTTTACCAACTTTAATATAATGGATTTCCGCAAAGTAACGTCTGATTCTATTGATTATTTTAAGATGAGTCTTAATCTCCCAAACGCTGCCCAACCGAGTTGAGTCCGATTGATCTCTCGATTGAAGTTGAACTAACCTAGTTGGACTATTTCTTTTAAGTAAACACACTCGTCGACAGTAAATCAGATAATCCAAAAAGTCATAGGCTGTAGTGTACGATTTTCACATGAGACCCTGGTAGCGTATACGCATAATCCTCCAGCACTAATGCAGCAGCGTAGCCACTACCTCTGCACTCTCAGTAATGAGGCGAAGCCTGTGTCCGAGAGTGGTATGAACAGTGGTATCAACAGTAGTAGAGCCAAGCGGTAGCTTTTGCTGTCACACGGATGGGCTAGCTCGAACCGGGGTGGTACCACGACCTCACAGAATACCAGCGTGAAGTAGAGGTTTACCTCTGCGTTGCGCTTGGTGAGTGCAGGTGGCCGGAGGCCCAATTCCCCCCCCCCCCCCCCCTATCAACATGGTAGTGGAATTAAATAAAAGACTACCCCAGGAGGGTATCAACACCCCTGGAGAATCCCTCGCTGAGCATCCACGACCAAACTACTTCACTCCTGAGCATGGGTGCTCAGGCTGCCCTGCGTATTCTGGGGGGGGGGGGGGCGAAATTCCGCTCGCGACTAATGCTGCTCGGGGCAAGCGGAGCAATACAACCAAGGCGACCCCTGTCACGCTATCCGTGAATTTTTGCAACATCAGGGGACTTCATTCCAACCTTAACGCTGTCCATTACCATCTAGAGACGGCGAAGCCGGCCTTCGTCTTTTTAACCGAGACTCAGGTGTCCTCTCCGGCTGATACTTCATATCTCTCCTACCCGGGATACAAATTGGAACACTCCTTTGTGCCCCGGGCTGGAGTTTGTGTATACGTCAGAGAGGACATCTGTTTTCGACGCCTCGGCAGCCTTGAAGGTACGGTACTGCAGCTTGCCGCCGTGTTTGGCACTATAGGTCAGCTGATTGGGACGGGATGCGGTCTTTTTTTGCATCCTACCCTTGGGGGCGGGTTTGCTTCTCGCCCGAAGATCCAAGCATTGTTGCCGATTCTGTTGCTGATGTGGTACTTCAGGGTATGGAACTTTTTATTCCATCCTCTGTGGTGCCCATCGGAGGCAGATCCCAGCCATGGTTTGGTCGCTCCTGTAAAGTAGCATCACGCTATAAGCAGGAGTGCTACCGGGCCTGGGCTGACGCATCAACGTCTCGGGATTTAAACACCAGCGCACTTAAAAAGAAGTATCATTCCGCCTCCAGGTCCTTCAAAAGCGTCATTGCCAAGGCAAGGTCTGAGCACATCGGCAGAATTGGCGAGAAGCTAGTTCGCCTTCCTTCGGGAATCCGTACATTCTGGTCTCTCGCCAAGGCTGTCCAAGGGAACTTCTGTCAGCCATCCCTTCCATCTCTGCACAGAGAGGATGACTCACTGGCCCATGCCGCAAAAGAGAAAGCCGATCTGTTGTGCTCTCTTTTTGCGTCTAACTGACCATCCCGCGATGTGTGTGCTCCATGCCGGATGTGCGATTTACACAGCGCTCGGTTCGCAAAACACTCTTCTCCCTGGACGTCAGCAAGTCGAGTGGGCCCGATGGAGTCCCTCCCATTGTGCTGAAGACGTGTGCTCCGGAGTTGGCACCGGTTTTAACGCGTCTTTTCCGGTACTCCTACTCCCAAGGCGTAGTCCCGAATTCATGGAAGACAGCTTTGGTCCACCCGATCCCTAAAAAAGGCGACCGCTCAGACCCGTCCAACTACAGGCCTGTCGCCATCACCTCCTTGTTCTCCAAAATAATGGAATCCATTATAAACTGCCAGCTCATGAGGTACCTTAAGGATCACCAGCTGATCAGTGACCGTCAGTACGGTTTTCGTCGGGGTCGATCAGCAGGTGATCTTCTAGTTTACTTAACTCATAGATGGGCGGAGGCAGTAGAGTCCAAGGGGGAGGCATTGGCCGTTAGTTTGGACATAGCGAAGGCCTTCGATCGGGTCTGGCACAAGGCGCTTCTTTCGAAGCTTCCTTCCTATGGGCTTCCCGAGAAATTGTGCAAATGGATCACCAGTTTCCTTGCTGATCGGAGCATCAAGGTCGTAGTAGACGGTGCTACGGACGGACTATCAACGCTGGTGTTCCACAAGGCTGCGTGCTATCACCAACGCTGTTTCTCCTGCATATCAATGATATGTTGCTAACTGGTAGCATTAATTGCTATGCAGACGACAGCACTGGGGATGCCTTATATACCGGCCGTGCCAATATTTCTCGGGAAAACGAGCACCGGGACAAACTTGTGTCTGAAGTCGAGTATTTGCTTAACAAAGTCTCGGATTGGGGCCGACTAAATCTAATCCAGTTCAATCCCCAGAAGACACAAGTTGGCGCGTATACCGCTAAAAAGAACCCCTTTGTCGTATCTGCTCAGTTTCAAGGCACTCCCCTTGCTGCCTCAGCCAGTATCGGATTCCTTGGCGTCGACATATCGAATAGCGTGCAGTTTCGTGGTCACTTGGAAGGGAAGGCCAAATTGGCCTCTAAAAAGCTTGGCGTGCTCAGCAGAGCGAGACAGTATTTCATGCCGGCACATCGCTTGCAACTTTACAAAGCGCAAGTTCGGCCCCACATGGAATACTGTTCTCATCTCTGGGCCGGGGCACCCCAGTGCTAGCTCCTTCCACTTGACCGCATCCAGCGCAGAGTGATTCGAATCGTCGACGACCGAGTTCTTTCCGATCGGCACGATACACTGGCACTGCGTAGAGATGTTGCATCTCTTTGCGTATTGTATCGCATCTATCACGGGGAGTGCTCTGAGGAATTGTTCGGACTAATTCCAGCCGCTCAATTTCACGATCGCACGTCGCGACAAAACTCGCGTTACTATCCATACCGTCTGGATGATTGGTGGTCCACCACTGTGCGATTTAGAAGAAGTTTTCTCTCTCGCACAACTTCTTTGTGGAATCAATTACCACCAGCGAATTTTCCGAACCGATACGACTTAACAACCTTCAAGAAAAGAGCTTACACCTTTCTAAAAGGCCGGCAACGCCTCTGCGATTCCCCTGGTGTTGAGGTTGTTCATGGGTGGCGGTAGTCACTTACCATCAGGTGAGCCGCATGCTCGTTTGCCCCCTATTCTATAAAAAAAAATGAACGACGAACGACGAATGAACGACTTTCAAATTTTTATTATTCAAATATGTATATGTTCAAAAAGAAAAAAAAAAAAACAAAAAAAAAAAGCACATTCCTGGAAAAATATATCACACCATTGTCATTCTCCTTAAAACTCGAAAGAAAAAAACATTTGTATTATTAACCGTTTACTTAAAATAAGATTGGGGCAGGTCGTGGTTGGTACTTGTTATCAGCGACACCGTCTCAAGTGCAATGTTAAGTGTACAGCCTCGGAGACATTTGAGTTCACTTTAAAACGGAAACGGATGATAGGCTCGCCACTAAAATTAATGGATACGTTACGTGGGAGTATTTAAAGTTTTAGTAATTGATTTTTATTTTATTATTGAATAACGATGACAAAAGAACACTCAGTCTACCTGATGGTAAGTGGATGCTGTTGCCCATAGACATCTACATCAATCCTCGATTAAAAATCATAATGTCATCCCTAAGGACTAAGATGGAATGCCCCGTTTCCAATAAAAAAAGGTATCCAGTTCTCTATACTCACCATTATATACGCAGCAGCAATCATTGTTTTTTATCAAAAACAAGTTAAAATATTTCGGTTAGATAAAAAGTAAAAAACTGTCCTACTGCTGCAAACCCCTGATGTTTGATTTTATTACCTCTAATTGACAAGCTCATCAGCACAGCAGGGTTTTTTGAAAATACTTTTACCACAGAATAAATAATAGTACTCCGTACTTTTACAGCCCGACCTATGCAGAGGTAAAAAACAATTTCAAATTGAAATAAATTTTTTTTGGTCGATTTTCTTAAGTAAAATTAATTCTGTACCCGTCAATAGTGATTTTGATAACGTACTTAATGGTAATCGCGGGGTTTTTGTTACATGTTGTATTAAAAAGACTATAATCACAGAATAAATAATATGCTATAACTTTAATTTTACTAGCCAAAAGACACAGCCGTCTTGTTCGTCACACGTGTTGTTGGAATTCACTTGTCGTTCTAAAATGTAATCAATCGTATCTCGAATGTTTTCCTCGTGATATTTTTTACAACAAATTACAATTATGTCGTTGCAATTTGTTGAACCAGTATTCTTTATTTAAATGATTTTTCCATATACTTCTTATATTGCATTATGAGTTGTGAATGAAAATTTAACTTATTTAAACTATAGTACCTAACCAGGCAAAAAGACCAAACTGTTTAGTGGTCGTGTAAGAATATTCGCTAAACCGTACCGTTCCGTGGGAGACATAAAAATAGGTAGGCAAAAGGAGATAGACAGTAGCTTCTCCCTAGTTAAAACTGGAAAATATAAACTGTGGTTGCCAACCCTAACTGTGGCAACTATAGCAAATACCCCATCTATGAGGCAATATATAGGGAGGCATATTCAGCCACTGACTTTTGATAAGCTGTAATGATGATGATGAACCAGACAAGAATGCTACCTACACTAATGTCCTCCAGTCCGAAGTTAGGTCAAGGCTACGGCCAGTCTCTCCGTAGACTAGCCCTCTGCGTAGGAAAGGATAGGATTATAGTGCCCGAGTGTTGTACAACCACAGTGCACCTCTATTCCCTTACTCCCATAGTCTGATCGGACGGCAATCCGTCACGACCTGAGAGAGATCAGGCACAGAACTAGCGGTTATACGTAACTTTCAACGCACAGGGTGTGAAGCATCGCCAATTTCCTGACTCCAGGCTGCTACTAAAATTTTCTTAATAACTGATTTTGGGCTGACCGCGCGACGTCCTCTAGACAAACGAGGAAGTTACTGTCTACCTATACTACCTACACTTTACATACATATTGGAACAAAATTAATAAATAAAAAGCTGAAGGTATTCCGGTTAAACTTTGACGCCAAACACCTCAGACTCCCGGGACCATTGGTGCTGCAAAGCACACGTAACGTTGCGAATTAAAAAGAAGTAAAACTAAACGCGATAAAATTCGTATAACTAGTTTTATTCAACGAGATAAACAAAACCTGAATATATATCTTCTAATATATAAAAAACACACAACATTCAGTCTAAAGGCGTACCGGATAATCGAAATCGTCAGCCATAATCGCTTAGGTATTTTTGTACTTGAATATTAACTAGCTTGCCAGTTAACTGCCACAAAAAATATATATGTAAGTAGTTACTACTCGATTTGCCACGAGTGAATATATTTGTACGATTTACCCAACTGCGCGACGCAAAGGAGAGTAATGTGTTTATCAGTCAATAATAAATCTACCGATGTATCTATGTTTGATCCTTTGTGGCGATCTAGAGACCAAACGTGAGGGCCGATTTTCATGATTCTTACGTCAATCGATTTGTCTTAACCCTCTCTCTTGACAATAATCAAAATTCAATATGGCGACGATCAGATGACATATTGTGAAAAATAAAAAATGAAATTCGATAAACTATGTCCAGTGGGCTATCATTGAATAGGTCTTTAAAAACCACTTTAAGGTTTCTCTAATCATTTTTCATTTTCTACCGACTTCAAAAAGGAGACGGTACTCAATTCGACTGTATGTTTTTTTATACGTAATATACATAAATAATAAATAACATAATTTTTTTCTGGGTGAACCGATTTGGATGATTATTTTTTCATTTGTATCAATAGTTTTTGAGTTTTTCTTATAATTTATATGAAACTCGGTGGTACAAAATTTTTAATATTAAATTTCATTATGTATGTATGGAAAGCGGGTGCTACTAAGCGCTCGATTTTCCTGGCCTCATGGCCTCCGCGTATCGGACTCAGGGGGGTCCGATACGCAGGTGGAGTTGGAGACCGTGGAAGGGGGCGTGCCTTGTGTTCGTGGTGCGCTTTGCCTGAGAAGGAGAATGGGGAGGAGAGGCTCTCCCCCAAGAAGGCGCTGCCATGGGGCGGCCGGCGCTGGTGGGGCCAAGGATGTGTGCGAAAGCGTTCCCGTGGCCCTGCCAATATGCGGCGAAGGTGGAACACCATGGGGTTTTAGTCGGTGCGAGTCCGACATAACCTGTCCTTGCCCCCGCGAAGAGGTTACGCGTAGACATTTCCCCATGTAAAAAAAGGGCTTGTTATAAGTCTAGTGGCTTATAACGAGCCTAGTGTAGCCTAACAGTGGCAAGCAATCAAGCAAACAACCTGATGGTAAGTACATGCTGTGACCCATTGACCCAACACCTATCCTCGTCTAAGAATCTAAATGCAGATGCGTTGTCACACCTGAGAACCACGATGGAATGCCTCATCACTAGCGAAAGGAGTCTCGGTTCCTGTCACTCACCAAGGAAGCATTGAGCGGCTATTTCATTCATTTTCTGTACGAACGTAATCATTCTCGGTCGAGCCGAACCATTCGTGTTGCTACCATAATTTTATATTACGACCTATGTCCACTAATGAAAATAGGACTCTTCCAAAGAATGACTCGTAGGCAGGATTTTGCCATAGATACCACGCTTGGCAGGCGGGTTGGAAACCGCAGTTTTTGGAACGAAGTTCCTTATCGGACAGTACGAATGAGGCGGATGGGGGCTAGGCGAGAAAAAGTGTAAGATTTTTCCGTCACCTTCTGACGGAGTGTAGACGGCCTTGGCGGCTATAAGGAAGCGAGATGGAATAATATACATCTCTCTCGCACTTTCTCTTATCTTACCATGAAAGAAATATTAATTTATTTTAAATGACGCTTCATTATATCAATAATGTAATACGTTTATCAATAATAATATACTACGAAAGAAACTTCGTTCGAACCGAGTGTTCCACGACACTCATGCGTGTTTTTTTATTGTTTTGAGTTGTAATCAGAAATATGCTGCTGCCCATCTTCTGTTTTAGTTTCCCTCTGTCGCTCTGTCGTCTCTTACGATATCCACGAGCCGATATTGGGTAGTGGATATTCTTACACCGCCACTACACGGCGGTAAAAAAATACCATACAAACTTAGCAGTATTATGGCGGTATTTAATTAGTAAATCATTTAATGGTAATAAGCGTAATACTTTTGCATAATCTAAAAGATTTTCGCTCCAAACCTATACGGACGTACGGAAACGCTTTTGCGTGCATTCATATAGAAAAAACTCTTTTGAAAAACGCTTCTGGCACTCTCAAAAGAAAATGAATATGCAAAATCCACGTACACGCAGTTAAAAAGAAAACTAAAGCCTACAACAACATTTGAAAAGTCTGACATTTTGCCATTGAAAAATTTTTAATTTAGTTCGTTTTTAACTACAGCTAAATTGGCATTATTTCTACAACTATACATAGATAGCTATAGGCCTTAATAAAGAAATTAATAATAGATGATTTAAACTTGAAATTTCAAATAAAATTATTGCTAGAGTGACGTAGTAGGACTAAGGAGTTTCATTAGGATTTCGATGGATGCAGGAGACTTAGGACCGGGTAATATAGCATTCCTTAGCCTGGCGTATGTTGAACAGTGGACTTGTGAAGAGCTGTAATAAAAAGACCCATTTAAATAAATTAGTAGAGCCCAACCATACGAAAGACCAAGGCAGATGAGACCAAATGACTGAGAGGTGGAATATTCTTGTTATTATTTATTGTTATTATTGTAAGCTATCTATTATGTGACGATATAGATTTAAAATAATCGAAGACCGTTTATTTTATTACTTTCCGTATTTTCATAAAATCTCCAAGTTTTTCGGATAAAATAAAGCCTAGATCATTCCTGGCATTGCTCTTTATCTGTAGGTGAAGTTTTATTACAATCGGTTCAGTTATTTCGAAGATTAGCCCGGACAGACAGACAAACAAACATTTAAAAAGGACAGTTCAATGTTATTTATGTGGATATAGATTTCAACTAGATCATTCATCATCATCATCATCATTACAGCCCTTCACAAGTCTACTGCTGAACATAGGGCTCCCCCAAGGAATGCCACAAAGCACGGTCCTGAGCCACCTGCCTTCCTGCATGTCTTACCAGGTCGTCACTCCATCTAGTGGGGGGTCGCCCTACACTTCGCCTACCGGTACGAGGCTGCCACTCGAGAACCTTTCTTCCCCATCGGTTGTTGGTTCTTCGAGCTATATGGCCGGCCGACTGCCACTTCAGCTTACTAATCCGTTGGGCTATGTCGGTTACTCTGGTTCTACTGCGGATATCCTTATTTCTAAGTTTATCACGCAGAGACACCCCGATCATAGCCCTCTCCATAGCTCACGGAGCGACCTTGAGCTTCCTCATACGGCCAGCAGTGAAGGACCACGTCTCAGATCCGTAAGTCATCACTGGCAACACGCACTGGATGTACACTTTCGTTTTCAGGTTTTGAGGTACGTCTAACGAGAAGATGTGTCGTAGTTTCCCGAACGCTGCCCAGCCGAGTTGAATCCGTCGATTGACCTCTCGGTCGAAGTTGGACTTACCTAGTCGAACTATTTGTCCCAGGTAAACATACTCGTCAACAACTTCGAGCTTAGTGCTCCCAACAATTACCGGCATAGATGTGACATGGACATTAAACATGATCTTTATTTTGTCCATGTTCATCTTAAGACCTATCCGTTGGGAGACACTATTGAGGTCATTGAGCATAGTGCTTAAGTCCTCCAGCGATTTTACTTTTACTAGATCATTAAAGTTGGTTTATTTTTCTATAGACTTCAAAAAGGAGCCTTTACTCAATTCGACTGTATGTTTTTTTATGTGTGTTACCTCATAACTTTTTACTGGGTGAACCGATTTCGATAATTCTTTTTTATTTGGAAGCTGGTGATTCACATGTGGTCAAGGTCTGGCCAATAGTTTTTATTATTAGCCAATAGTTATTCTTAATAGTTTATATTGATGTCGGTTGTACAAAATTCAGAATTAAGACGCAAAAAGAGTGGTATTATATAAGTCTGTCTGTCTGTCTGTGAGTATGTCTGTGGCACCGTAGGTCTTAAACGGGTGAACCGATCTGGGTGCGGTTTTTTAATTTAAAACCAGGTTTTCTAGCGGTGGTTCTTAGATATATTTTATCAAAATCGGTTGGGACGTTTCAAGGTCATCAGGTGTTTTGTTAGCTGCGGTTGGGTTCTTTTCGGGGGTTTTTAAAATTTTCAATTTAAGTTAGTACTCAGTGTTGCTAAATAAAATATTTCTTAGCCCAGATAATTACTTATAATATATTAATCATATCAAATTCAACAGATAATTATAATAAGGCTGCTGATAATTGTAAAAACACGGGCTACAGACTTTTGTCAGGGTACAATTCGAAATCAGAATCACTAAGCCAATATAAACATTATTATCAAGCCGTTTTCCCTCAAGTTATTAAGGGTAAGGCGATTACCAGGCGTGTATAGTTTGGTTACAGCCTGCGAATTTAGAATGTAGTTTGGGGTTTGATGATATAATTTTATTTTACCAAGTTTTTGTATGGGGCGATCGATATTTTAAAAACATCCATGACATTGATTTGATTTGAAGTCGTCCTGCGTTTCGTGGAACAACGAAGCCGATGCCGCATTGAGGATCCGATCTCTTTACATTTGCAGCGTCTGGAGTCTAATAGGTCAACGAACTTCAAATCTAACGTACTCTAGGTTCCTACAATATACAAAGAGACATTCCTCGCTCCCAATTTCTGGCCCTCTGGGGTAGTGTTTCGTCAATACAGGGACGCGCTAAAGAAAAAAGTTCCCTAAATAGTGTTAAGTTATATGTATATTTTATAGACCTGAGGTTATTAACATTAGAGTACTTGTTTCGTCATTTCCTACGTAGTTCACATGCTTTGACAATACACAAAATCGCATCACTTTTACGTATCTACACCTAAGTAAGTACCACAAATCATTATTTAAACGATAAAACAGGAGATCTGTCGACGGTCAAGTTCCCGCCAAAAATATCGATATCGATTTTCATCGAGATTACACTTTTGTCGACAGAGTTTTTGTACGCCAAGGTACCAGGCGAGTAGCCGCATAAGGAGGTGGTATCCGGTCGTCCAAACGCAAAAAGTTTCGAGGCCGCGCTCCTCTCATTTCGATTTTTTCCTACATTATATAGTTAGATAATGTACAACATACGATAATGAACATTGAAGTATTATGTACATAAGAGCTTAATGTGTAGGAAAAAATGTGTAATTTCTTACGTGGTAGAGCCATGCTGCCGCTATATTGGTAGTATATTTGTAGCACGAATGGGTCGGCTCGACCGGGGAAAGACCACGCTCTCACAGAATACCAGCGTAAAATAGCAGTCAAACGCTGATGTGTTACGTATGTTGAATGTAGAGAACCTTTTTACTGGAAACGAGGCATTCCATCTTAGTCTTCGCGGGTGACAAGTGACAACGCATCTGCATTTTGATACGTAATCGAGGATAGATGTAGATGTCTACACAAACGAGCACACTGTCCACCTGATGATAAGTAGTTGCTGTGGGCCACAGCAACTACTTATCATCAGGTGGACAGTGTGCTCGTTTGTCATCCTTATCCTATAAAAAAAACAATTACTGTGGACAGTAATGAAGTGCTTCATATGTCTAGAGGTTGTAAACGCGGTTACTGATCATGAGGTCCTGCGTTCGAATCCCGGGTCGGGCCAAAATTAGTTATTGGTGTTTTCTGTCAAGAAATTGTAACTAGCAGCTTGGACTCAGGAAGTTGGTGGTTTTACACCCTCGGAAGCTCGGAACTCGAAAAGCGCGTAAAGTCACAGATCCTGTGTCTAATCTCTCTCTGGTCGTGTCGGGTTACCGTCCCATTGGACTATGAGAGTGCACCTGTGTTTGCGCATACACTTGGGCACTATAATCCTGTCTTGTGCAGAACGGCTAATCTGTGTTGTGTGATAACTTGCCACCGTAAATAAAATTCTATCTGTAGGACATTATTATTATTATTCATTATTTATTACCCACAATTTCCCCTTGAATATTGGCTTTGCGGAAACATGCATAACCTTGTTAATTAAATCTCGACATCATACATACAGGTCAAGGTAAAAAGCGTTTTAAAATCTCTCAAGTTGCAGCCTTGTACCATAAGCATAGTGCAGTTCAGCCCCCGCGGAGTGATAAGATAAGTCAATGGATGCAGGTTGTTCAAGAACGTGGCAGTCTTTAGGGGAGGCCTGTCTTTAAGAGTGGACTTAAGTGGACTGTAATGAGGTGGCCAAAGAGAAGATTTTTGAACCACACGCGAGAGAAATTCAAACCATATTTAACAAAGCTATAACAACATAATTATGTAACTTTACTTTCTAATAATTTAATTATAAAACATATAAAAAAATGCTTCAAACCTATTTCTAAAAACACTATCTCTTTATACTTGTCATATGAACAATAAATAAAGGTAAAGCTGGTTAAATACTAATTAAAAAAAATTGAATATCGTAAAAACGTTTATTGAAAAGAAAAAAATATACCCGATGCCAATTGCACTAAGTACTAAGACGAATCTTACGAGTTGAAATACATCAAGCCGTTTAGGCTACAGAGCGTAAAAATAGATATAATACATATAATAGATATACATATAGACATACAATACATATATACATACATTACATATATACACTCAAAAACATTATCATCCTTCTGGAGCAGTTTTTTAAAAAGTACCTATGTTTATTAAAGACAAACAACAAATAAAAACAAATTAATTACTACGTGACGATACTTGTAATGAGTCATTAAAAGCACAAGTAATTAGCGAGCAATTAAATAATACAATAACTAAATCATAATTGATTTAATAGACCCATTTCTCTGGCCTATCCAAGTGAGACATTAATCACAATAATAATTATCCTTACCTGTTTCGCGACACGAACTGCAAAGCAAAATTAACTATTATCCATTAAATTAAAGTTCTTTCATTAAATTAACTAAACTTCATTTATTTATTTATTTAATAGAAACAGGAACAGAAACTTTTTTATTCAATATAGATTATAAATAATACTTATTGAAAGTCACTCTTTTGTTTAATTACCAGTGGTTCAAAAAAAACCCCTGTCCTGGGAAGAACCAGCAAGAAACCCAGCGGTTTTTTTTAAATAACAGCTTAATCATATATGTTACACAATTAACCACACAAAACAAATTAGAAATAGCTTAATAGCGATCACCTCATTCCCAGGAGTTATTATCATCCATAACATAACATAACATAAACACTCACGCCTATCACCCAGAGGGGTAGGCAGAGACTATGGACTTCCATTTGGCACGATCCTGGCACACCTCTCTCGCTTCCTCCAAATCCATATACCTACGTATACACGCTCGTCGGTTACAGGTACTCTTGACTTGGCCCATTTTCAATATATCGCCAATTTGGTCGATAAACTTTCGCCTAGGGCGTCTCTTCCCGACTCTGCCGTTCACCTCTGCAACATAAATTTGCTTTGCCACTCTTTCCTCATTCATTCTTTCTATATGACCAAACCACCGAAGCATTCCTTTCTTAATCCTGGTCACAATATCATCTTGCGAACCACACTCTTCTCTTATCACACTATTTCTCACTCTGCCATTCAGATTTATCCCTAACATACTCCTTAATGACCGCATTTCTACAGCATTTATTCTACTCTCGTGCTTCTTCTGCCACACACAACTTTCACTACCATACATTAAAGTAGGGACTAACACAGCATTGTGAATTGCCATACGTGCCTTTTTGGACACATTCTGACTTCTCACAATAGGGTGTAGAGCCCCATTCACTCTATTTCCTGCGTTCAATCGTCGTTCTATATCCTTATCATATTTACCATCACTGCTATTTAGTATGTGTATTTACACATCCCAAATACACAAACTCATCTACTTGCTCGACCAACTCCCCTTCTATTCTTATTTCACATATCGTTTTACTCTCTTCTCTTTCAAAAACCATCACTTCCGTCTTACTTGAGTTCACTTTCATTCCCTTTTCTTTTAATGTCCTGTTCATTAAAGTAACCATCATTTGCAACTCGGCGGCCGACGACGCAAGTATGACTTGATCATCATCGTACAAAAGGCATTTGACGGTTAGCTCACCCATTCTTAACTCGCATACTTCTACTTTCAAATTTTCCAAACAACTGTCCATAAATAGGTTGAACAGCCACGGGGAAGCCACACAGCCCTGTCTGACATCTTTATGGATGCCAAACCAGTCCGAGTAGGCCCCGTTGATCCTGACACAAGCACTAGAGTCTCTATACAGAGACTTCAATGCCTGTATCAACACAGTGCTCATCATCCATAAATTCCTTAATATTATAATAACCCTTTTTTATACAAACTTTGTTTAATAAAGTTTTTGAACTTTGAGCAGGTCAAATTTTGTATATTTTGTAAAAGCGTATACATCGCCCCAAGAATGAATTACTGAGTAGGTAGAGTCGAGTAACTGGTACTACTTTCTTGTGTCTGTTCCTAGTATTTACAGAATGAATATAACTTATTTTTGTATAACTACCTTTATTTTTTGTACGTACATTAATATGTATAATGTTTATTGAACCATATATACATTGTATAACATAATTTAAAATTTAAAATTTTGTACAGCCGACTTCAATACGAGTTATTAAGAATAACTCAAAAACTATTGGTCTGACCTTGATCAAATTTATATGGGACCACACGAGAAGTATCAGCTTTCAAATAAAAAAAGAATCATTCAAATCAGTTCACCCAGTAAAAAGTTATGAGGTAACACACATAAAATAAAAACATACAGTCGAATTGAGTAAAGGCTCCTTTTTGGAAGTCGGCAGAAAAGCGGACTTAATGCTAAAAACATTCCCTGTCAGTTACACTTAGGGCTGTGATATAACGTCGAAGAATGCACTTATGGCAAATTTACCCCCTGTGAATATAATATAAGTACCTCTCATAGGCTAAAATAAACGAACGAATGAAATATAGTATTCGGACTGCCTTAGTCGGATATTAAATATATTCTAAAGTTAGGTTGGCAACACAGCCCACTACTAACATTACATAACAATTCTTGCTAATTAAACTAAAGGGATTTTTACTTGATCATACCATTTAGGTTGTGCTTCTTTTCTCCCCTTTCAGTTATTATGTCAGGTAGTAAAATAACCGAACAAGTGCGAGTCGGACTAGGGTTCCGTACCATCGTAATACACGTTTCTAGTAGGGAAGCCTCTATTCGTTTTTAATTTATTTAATTTTTATTATTTGTTGTTATAGCGCCAACAGAATTACACATACTGTGAAAATTTCAACCTATTACGGATCATGAGATACAGCCCGTTGAAACACAGACGGACAAACGGACAGACAGCAGAGCCTTAGTAATAAGGTCCCGTTGGTTACCCTTTGGGTATGAAACCCTAAAAAGACTAAAAGGCGTTCTGCTTTAACAGGTAGCTTGAATTACT
The DNA here is from genome assembly GCA_963668995.1 of Parnassius mnemosyne. Taxonomy (NCBI): domain Eukaryota; kingdom Metazoa; phylum Arthropoda; class Insecta; order Lepidoptera; family Papilionidae; genus Parnassius; species Parnassius mnemosyne. The sequence continues at coordinate 41,209,597 of CAVLGL010000083.1, forward strand.
ACTGGGAAATTACGATAAATATGAGGTTCAATTTATAGTTCATTGACTACACCGTTTTCGACACTTCACGTGTGTAAATGAGATGAGTAAGCATCGATCATGACCAGAGCTAATCCAATTGCATCATTTGACCGTGGGAAAATATTCGGGAAGCTGTACACATAGATATATCGATAAAAAGTAATTGATTGTATTGAATCGCAAAATGTTGAAACGCTAATTTAAGGTCGAGAGGTTACGTTCATATTCATTGTAAATGGCATTATGAAAAAAAAAACTGAAATAACAGAAACAGAAACAGAAACAGAAACTTTTTTATTCAATATAGATTATAAATAATACTTATTAAAATTCACTCTTTTCTATAATTACCACTGGTTCGAAAAAAAAACCTCTGTCCTGGGAATAATCAGCAAGAAACCCAGCGGGACTTTTTTTTTAAATAACAGCTTACAATCATATATGTTACACAAATTAACAACACAACAAATTAGAAATAGCTTGGTAGCGATCACCTCATTTCCAGGGGTTATTATCATCTATAAATTCATTAATATTATAATAACCCTTTTTATACAAACTTAGTTTAATAAAGTTTTTGAACTTTGAGCAGGTAAAATTTTGTATATTTTCTGGAATTTTGTTGTAAAAGCGTATACATCGCCCCAAGAATGAACTACTGACTCGATGGAGTCGAGTAACTGGTACTAGAAACTTGTGTCTGTTCCTAGTATTTACAGAATGAATATCACTTATTTTTGTAAAACTACTTTTATTTTTGTGTACGTACATTACATTTTCATAAATGTATTGAGAGGCCAAAGTTAATATATTAATTTCCTTAAATTTTTGGCGCAGCGACTCTTTAGGCTTTAAATCATAAATTGCTCTTATGGCCCTCTTCTGTAAAACAAATATAATTTCAGTGTCAGCTGCGTGTCCCCATAGCAAAATACCATACGACATTATGCTATGGAAATAGCTAAAGTAAACTAGTCTGGCTGTTGTGTACAAATGACAGGCAACTCAGTCCTTACAGTACACCTGATGGTAAGTGGTTAAAGCAGCACAAAGACTACTGATGTATAGTCACCTCTGAAGACTAAGAAATGCCTCTCACCCTGTAATTTACATTTATTTTACGTGGCAGAGCCATGCTGCAGCTATATTATGATTGTAGCACGAATGGGTCGGCTCGACCGGGGAAGGACCACGTTCTCACAGAATACCAGCGTAAAATAGCAGCTTATTAACACTGCTGTGTTTCGTATGGTGAGTAGAGAACCGGAGAGCCTTTTTACTGGAAACGAGGCATTCCATCTTAGTTGCAGGGGTGACAATGAATCTGCATTCTGATTCTTAATCAAATATTAGTGTAGATGCTATGGGTATAGGTGGCTAGGCTAGGGTGACAAACGAGCACACAGTCCACCTGATGGTAAGTGGTTGCTGTGACCCATAAACATCTACATCTATCCTCAATAAAGAATCAAAATAAAGATGCGTTATCACCCGTGAGGACTAAAAAGAGTCTCCGGTTCACTACACTCACCATACGAAACACAGCAGCATTAAGCTGCTATTTTACGCTGGTATTCTGTGAGAGCGTGGTCCTTCCCCGGTCCACCGGACCCATTCGTGCTACAACTATAATACTAATATAGCTGCAGCATGGCTCTACCACGTAACAGTAATTAACACGGCAATATCCGCATATTGCTTGCTTGCTAATTTTATTTGTCATAACGCACAAACGCGTGCAGCAAAATTTATATTCGTTCCGTTATATCTTTCCTACCCATGAGACCTGCCCTTGTTCCCATCCTTTGTTTTTTAATGAAGTACTCTCATACACACATTTTTTGTCTTAAAGTGAATACAATTGTTTTTTCGTTTACAGGTAACCGGAAGATTCGATTTCACAACTGGCAGGGGCCGGTTCCGGGAACCCCGAACAATGCCTACCTGCCGTGTACTTGAGTTGACGTGACTCTAATAATATCATCATTAAACAAAAGATTGGAGTTAAACATTAGCAGATAATGGAAGTAATTGACCATTTTTAATAGTATAAGTTATAGGACAAGCGAGCACACAGTCCACCTGATGGTAAGTGGATACTGTGACTCATATACATCTATATCTATCCCCAGTTAAGAATCAAAATGTAGATGAGTTGTCACCCCTGAGAACTAAGAACTAAGGTGATGCCTCGTTTTCAGTGAAAAGGGTCTCAAGTTATCAACACTCACCATATGAAAATCAGCAGCAGTAGGCTGCTATTTTACGCTGGTATTCTGTGAGAGCGTGTGGAGCGGTCGAGCCGTGCGTGCTACAACCATATTGAACCACGTAAGACTAGTTTTTGTAAGGTTAAGAATAAAGAAGAAATAAATAAATATTACGTGTTATTCACCTCGTAATAATAGAATAGAATAGAATAGAATAGAAAAAACATTTATTCAGCACAGGCAGTTCATACACATGAAAGTAAAAGCACATATTGATATATATAAAAAGCTTTTACAAAAATTTACTTCGCAAATATCCGCGTTATAAAATAAAATGATGTGTCTTACCTAGTATGAAGAAGCACCTCCCGCCCTCCCTCAATTGCGTGCACTAACCCCGTCACCACTAATCCCAGCACCGCTACTCCCAACACCACTACACTAGGCAAGACACACCACTGACGATAATACGACACGTGTTTCGCCTCTACACGAGGCATCCTCAGGTGATATAGACTCTACGGTGGCTAACCGCTAAGTGAGCGGCGAGCCAAAACAACTGCCTTTTATACAAACCGATGACGCAACCGCTCTCTACCTAAGAAGCGAGCGACTGCGTCATGCGATAAAACATGCGACCAATCACCGTTGGACTTACGCAGCCGTTTGTAAAATTAAAAACAAACCGCCGCGCAACGCCCACATTATTAGAGAGCAGGCTTGAAGATATTTAAGAGAGGTGAGTTAGTAACATTTGTTTGTTCATTCAGCAATGCAACGGTATTATTATTACTTTTTAATATCTCTAACTGTTCCAGCACACACAGCCGCAGCCCTTTATTACACGTATGTAAGACTTTAAAGGAGTGGTCGTTGGCTAGGTTGTGTCCAGGTTCCTTGCTAAAAAATTAAACTTCCTCCTTCGAGAGAAATCTGGATTCAACCCCACTTACAGCCTAAAAAATGGCTTAGATCTCATTTCCAAAATTAAAGATATTCGTATTCCTCCTAAATCCATATTGTTATCTTTAGACGTTGATAGTCTTTTCACAAATGTCCCATCCCCTGATTGTTTGCGTATACTCGCAGATCTCTTTGAAAAACGTCGTCTACATCCCGGGGAAACAAATGATCTTCTTAACTTAACCTCTCTCTGTATGAAACAAAACTATTTCCGGTTTAATAACCGTTTCTATCTACAAAAAGAAGGGTTAGCTATGGGGTCGCCTCTAAGTCCCCTTATGGCGGACATTTTCATGGATAATTTCGAAAAACAACATATAGTTGTCAATCAAAATATCTTATATTACTATCGATATGTAGACGACATAATTATTTGCTGGACTGGCACAAGGAGACAACTGGATGTTTTCCTCAATAAAATAAATAGAGTCCATGACAAAATTAAATTTAAACTTGAATTGGAACAAGATTGTTCCCTTAATTTTCTTGACTTAACAATAACAAGAAAAGAATCGTCACATGTTTTCCAAATTTATCGAAAGCCAACTCACACCGACACAGTCATCCCCGCGTCATCATGTCATCCATGGCAACATAAAGTAGCCGCTTTTTATTGTTACATTAACCGGTTGTTCACTGTCCCATTAAGTAAAGAAAATTATTTAAAAGAACTTAATATAATTTATCAAATAGCGGTCTCTAACGGTTTTTCAAAAAATCTCATTAACAATTTAATTAAAAAGAAACAAAAGCATGTTATTCGCAACTCTCTGTACGCGGTTCAACCTCAAAGTGTTCATCGATATGTGAGCAGTTTGACCTACTTAGGCCCCATATCTGAAAAAGTAGCTAATACTCTTCGACAAAACGGCGTTTATGTGGCGTTTAAAACAAACAATTCTCTTAGAAATATCTGTAATAGTAAAGATAAGTTGGATATTCGTCAAAAGTCAGGTGTTTACAAACTTGTTTGTGACGAATGCCACGCCGTTTACGTGGGTCAAACTGGTCGCAATTTCGGGACACGTTATAAAGAGCATTTAGCCGCGTACAGGAATTGCAATCCCGATAAATCCCATTTTGCCAAACATCTTTTGGACACTGGACACAACCTAGCCAACGACCACTCCTTTAAAGTCTTACATACGTGTAATAAAGGGCTGCGGCTGTGTGTGCTGGAACAGTTAGAGATATTAAAAAGTAATAATAATACCGTTGCATTGCTGAATGAACAAACAAATGTTACTAACTCACCTCTCTTAAATATCTTCAAGCCTGCTCTCTAATAATGTGGGCGTTGCGCGGCGGTTTGTTTTTAATTTTACAAACGGCTGCGTAAGTCCAACGGTGATTGGTCGCATGTTTTATCGCATGACGCAGTCGCTCGCTTCTTAGGTAGAGAGCGGTTGCGTCATCGGTTTGTATAAAAGGCAGTTGTTTTGGCTCGCCGCTCACTTAGCGGTTAGCCACCGTAGAGTCTATATCACCTGAGGATGCCTCGTGTAGAGGCGAAACACGTGTCGTATTATCGTCAGTGGTGTGTCTTGCCTAGTGTAGTGGTGTTGGGAGTAGCGGTGCTGGGATTAGTGGTGACGGGGTTAGTGCACGCAATTGAGGGAGGGCGGGAGGTGCTTCTTCATACTAGGTAAGACACATCATTTTATTTTATAACGCGGATATTTGCGAAGTAAATTTTTGTAAAAGCTTTTATATAATGGATTTCCGCAAAGTAACGCCTGATTCTATTAATTATATATATAAAAAGGTCGCATTGTGCCGAAAAGGGGTTGGCTCAGCATGTGTTGTGTGAGTATGGCCTCACACAGCGCTGATTTTCAGCCAAGAAACCTATTCATTGGCGTCACGAACGTAGCACAGCTGTTACGTGTAGTTTAGTCCTTCGATAAAACGAAAAAAGCCTAAACCTTCTATATAATTATAACACAAAATTTAAAATAAAGCAAAAAGCAGCAAAAAAAAAAGAAGTACAATATAAGACATTAAATATAACCTTATACATAATTGTGTGTGGTAACAACAACTATCAATTATCAATTAAAATGGATTAGTAATAGTAATAATAAACAAAAATGAGAAAAATATACACACAATTTTGTTAATAACCGTACAATGCGTTATACGAAGGAGCTTTCTCGGTTGATATTGCCATGTTGTATTTGTGCATCAATAAGAAATTTTTTTAGCTTGATTTTGAACTGGTGGAGATTTTTTAAACTCCTGATTGGAGGTGGAATATTATTCCAACATTTTGTAGCCGCATATCTAAAACTACCCCTGAAAGCTGCTGTTCTGTGACGCTGCACAGATAATTGTTGAGAACACAGTCTGTTGTTACCTTGTCTGTTTCGCGCGACCAAAGCTAGTTTGTCGTGTAAGTATGGTGGATTTTTATAATTCACGACACCAAAGAGAAGGCATGCCAGGTGGAGTTTGCGTCTAGATTTCATCTTCAATACGTAATGTTTATTAAGAAACGGTGTTAAATGACTACGCGTAGGAATTTTATAACAAAACCTAGCACAGGCGTTTTGAACCCTTTGTACTAGTCGCTGTGTACGAGCTAGCAGTCTGGGCCCATAAACAGTGTCTGCATAGTTCAGCCTCGAGAGCACGAGCGTTTCTACTAGCTGTTCACGTAGTTCGACACTGAGGTACGGTCTAATTTTGTAGAGTGTCTTCAATCTGTAAAAACAAGCTCGCACGCAATCTGCCACATGATTCTCGAATCGCAACCCTGCATCCATGTTCAGACCCAGGTTCCGAGCTTCGTACACGCGCTCAATTGATATGCCAAGAAGCATTGGAGCTAGTGCAGTCGACTGGGTTTGAATTGTATTTAGTCCTTTTTTGTGGCCTATCAACAAGTACTTAGTTTTAGCCGGATTAAGAACAAGACTATTGTTCTCAGCCCATGTGGCGATTCGCTGTAAATCCTCATTTAATTCTATTATGGCTGTGTTCATGTTTTCCGCTTTAAAAGATATATAAACTTGAATATCATCAGCATAGATGTGGAATTTGCATTTCCATATATGTTTAGTGATATCCGCAGAGTATAGGATGAATAATATTGGGCCTAGAATTGATCCTTGTGGTACTCCCCTGTTAATCGTCGCAAGCTTTGAGCGTGTCGGTGAGCCGTCAGGTTTTCTTAATTCAACAACCTGTAATCTGTTAGTGAGATAACTGCTAAACCATTTAACCGTTTTAATGTCAAATCCATAGTAGCTTAATTTTGATAAAAGCAGAGAAATATTAATTGATTCGAATGCTCGTGAGAAATCTAATAATACAAGTAACGTGCACAATCCCTGATCCTGAGCTTGTAGAATATTGTCTGTTACATCTAGTAAAGCGGATACAGTTCCTCGACCTTTTCTGAACCCAGATTGTGTCTGTGGCAATATGTCGTGTTTTTCGATGTAATCTGTTATCTGGCGGCATACAATTTTTTCTATAACCTTGGAAAGACACGGCAAAATGCTTATAGGTCTTAAATCCTTGATATCTAATGGATTACTATTTTTAGGAATTGGTCGAACTACAGCTATCTTCCATAGTTCAGGTAACTGAGAAGTCGCGAAAGATGTATTTATTAAGGCTGTAATAACATCCAATGTGTCAGAGCATGTTAAAAGCAGCATATTCAGTGTTATTTCGTCGTATCCTTGAGCATTGGAATGTAAACTCTTGATTACCTTAAAGACGGCTTCTGCAGTAGTTGGTTCTAAGCTAAAACTGTTTTGACAATATTTATTAAATTCAAAGTAAGTTAATTGAGACAGATTAACCTTTGAACTACCGGGAATATTTAGGAAATGGTCGTTAATTTTTTCAGCGTCAGTGAAATGTAAGGGCAGCTCTTTAGGTTTTTTTAAAGGTAATATAATAGATTTAAGACTTTTCCATAGATGTTTTGGTCGACTTTTCATTAATATTAATCATCTAAGGAAATATTTTTTTTTAAATTTATATTTTAATTAATTCTTTTAACTATTATTTATTCTGTGATTAAATTAACTAACGTCTACGTACTACGCCATTTTGTGGCGACTTATGAGCAAACGTTAGGTGATGTTGTAATCCAGATATTAATAAATTTTATTTTTACACTGTAAAAAGTCCGAAGAAAATTTGACCTCGAATTTTCTTCGGACTTTTTACAGTACAGAAAATTCGAAGTCAAACTCATCGTGCCATCTAGTGGAATTGCCGGAACAACATCTACCGGACCAACTAGTGTATTAATAAAATTTCCTACAATTAATACTGAAATTCTAAAAAGAAGTTAAATATGAAAGTTAGTTTAAAAATGTTGATTGGTAAAACCTATTGCAAAACTGACCATTACTTGGAGGATAAGAAGTTTAGAAACAAAATTATTTCTGCACTAGTAATCAGCTCCTGCGATGCAATACATTTAATTATGTACTTACATAACTACGTAACAAATCTGTAATACATAAAAATAATACTGAAATACGTACAGTCGACTTGTAGAGGCGGCGTAACATAATCCACTACCCCACATCATCCTGTGGGTGTCCTGGAAGAGGCGACATAAGTAAACTGAAATAACTACAGCTGCTAACCTGCCTGCCACGTCCCCCCTATGAGGCAATCTATAAGGGAGACCTAATTTCAGCAGTGTACTTTGATAGACTGTTTTGAATGGACTTATATTAAGAAAAACGTGCCATGCTTTCTGGCACGACCACGTAGGATTTCCTTTTTTGTGGTATATTGGTATCTATATATATTAATTACACAGAAAGCATGACACAGAAAAATGGTACACTAAAACTCGCTTAATACGATCACGTTTAATACCATTTCATATCAGTCCCTGCAACTTGAGACTAGTTTTCATACATTTTTACGCTTAATACGGTTCGTCGTCGTCTTCGTTCACCATCTGTGCAACACCGGGGCCGAACCGAGTAATACGCATAATTCTCTTTATTGATAACTGCCCCGCTCACCCTAAAGATGTTGAGCTAAAGAACATCAAGTTTGTTTTCTTACCTCCGAATGCGACAAGCAAGTTGCAACCGATGGATCAGGGCATTATAAAAGTCCTTAAACAAGCCTTGAAGATGTGAATAACACCCAAAAAGAAGCCCTAAGTGATGACGATGAAGATGTAGGAGAGTCAATTCCGATTTTGTCAAACGCAGAGGCATTATCAGCAGTAAACAATTTAAGGCGCTATGGTTCTTCTTTCGGGGAAAGTGAAGACGCACTGCAATAGTTAAGTTATATTGAAAGCCTTGTCATTACTAATGCATCAAAATCTCTTTGTCAAACCAAAATAAGTGATTACGTTAAGTAATGTCATTATAAATAATAATTATAGATATGTATTATATTATACCTTTCTAACAAATTTAAATATATACCTATAATTCAATACCTACATACAATATGTAAATGATATGTTTTATTTTCGCTATCCCGCATAATACACTTTCCCGCTTAAGTCGCGATTTTGGCTGGGTCCCTTAAAAATCGCCTTAAGCAAGTTTTATTGTATATAATATGTGTCCCACGGCTGTATATATAGCCACAATATTACTTACTCGTATATTTGTGTTTCGTTGCCCCATTAGGGACACGCGCATCCGCGTTGATGGACTCCTCCATGTCTGTACATGATGTCCTGCTAATTTTGTTTATAATTTCCCAGAGTATGCAAGTTTCTTTACAACAATATCCTCCACCAGCGAGCATGTAGTAAATGAACATTTTGGATTACAAGTAACATTTTAATGGCGCCGACGGGGATGTTATCAATATTCAATATGTTCATGTTATCTATATTGAAAAAAAATTGTTCATTCTATTTTTAAAATAAAAAAAACATGCGTGAGTGTCGTGGAACACTCGATTGGAACGAAGTTTCTTTCGTAGTCACAAGACAAAGAGTGGCCATTTACCAGATATACGTGAACTGGGTTCGTATGGCCACATGCTATAAATACAGGTTTAGACTAACATTTTTCATGAAATGGTATGAGAATACACGATAAACAATATAAGGGCCATACAAACTAAAAACATTTTTGTATTTGTTTGCTATAAACTAATTTTATTGAGTCTCCAAACACGAAACTTAATTAAAAAGCATCAGACATTCCGTATCGACGTGCCAAGTGTTTTCTTTATGGAATAAGGATGACAAGCGAGTACATAGCCATCAGGTGGGCTGTAATAAGTGGATCAATGATAAGTGTATGCTGAGGACCATAGACATCTACATCTGTCCTCGATTAAAAAACAAAATTCAGATGCGTTGTCACCCCTGAGGACTAAGGTGAAATGCCTCGTATCCACTAAAAAAGGGTCCCTCCGGTTCTCAACACTCGCCATATGAAATACAACAGCATTGAGCTGCTATTTTACGCTGGTATTCAGTAAGAGCGTGGTCCTTCCCCGGTCGAGCCCACCCTATTCGTGCTACAACCATAATATAGCTGCAGCGTGGTTCTACCACCTATAAATACTTTCTTATAGTACCTTAATTATCTAACTATTACAACTAATTGTAAAATATTACTTAACAACACCGCATTATTACACATATACTAAATTCACATTAGAGAAAAAAAAATGTGTGAATTAGTTTAATTAGGAACGTCAACGTCACACGTATGAAATCTCTTATGTAAATTCGCGTGAGATTTATAAAATCACAAATCCCGTGAATTTTATAACCGTATTGTTTCAACTGCACTTTCACTGCGTGATGAAGAAAAAAAAATAAAAATAAACGGTCGGATCACGCGGTTTAGTATCACCGACCGCTCGCTAAGCGTCTAATTAATTCCAACTCGAGCAATGTTAACAAAAACGTAGGTATAGTATACATTGTAAAGCGGATAATTGTTGAGTGATATTTTCATAAAGCATTCCATCTTATCGCATGCAGGTTTCAAAGTATATGGGCTATAGAAATATCTGAAGAAAATCTTTTGCGTAGTATGCAGCTATATTATGGTCGTAGCACGAATGGGTCGGCTCGACCGGGGAAGGACCACACTCTCACACATTGAGTTATATGTACTACGTACTAGAGAAGCCATTCCGAACATTGACTATGTTCAACTGAACTGTAGTGCAATCCATACAAACTAAATATTGCGTAAATTGAAGATTTGTGAATTCCATAAAATAATTATTATTAAATTTTATTTAGAAATATGTTTGTTTAGATTAAATTAAGATATTTTATATTAAATTCTTATATTTATTTGATATTAATATCTTATTTTATATCAAATTAAAGTCTTCGCGCATGCGCGACTACTACTCCCGCGCATGCGCGAATACATAGAGTAGGACACAATTTTTGTTTGGAATGGCTTCTCTAGTACGTAGTACATATAACTCAATGCTCTCACAGAATACCAGCGTGAAATAGCAGCTCAATGCTGCTTTGTTTCCTATAGTGAGTGTCGAGGAACGGATACCCTTTTTACTGGATACGAGGCATTCCATATTAGTCCTCAGGAGCAACAACGCATCTGCATTTTGATTTTGATTTATTCGAGGGACGTGTAGATAGATGTCTATGGGCCGTTGCATCTACTTACCGTCAGTTGGACTGTATGCTCGTTTGTCACCATTATTATATAAAAAAATAGAAATAGAAACTTTTTTATTTAATATATATTATAAACTAGCGATCGGACCCGGCTTCACACGGGAGATTTCTGGATATCAATAAAAGCGCTATCTACCGAGTCCAATTATGAATCTTTTAGATCATCCAGGAACCCACTTAAACACACTCGAAAAAATTCTTCGAAATCGGTCCAGCTATTTTCGAGTTTTAGCGAGACAAACGAACAGCAATTGATTTATATATATATATATATATATATATATATATATATATATATATATATATATATATATATAGATGTGTAATGTGGAGACAATACTTATTAAAAGTCAATCTTATATTTAATTTACTAATATATATTTTGTATATTGTGCTGTGTTGACAATTTGCCATCAGGTCAACTGCAAGGTAATGTCATTGATTGTCAAACAAAAAACTGATTTTAATCTCGTGTCTACAATTGACTTTAATTGAATCTTAAAATATCGGGGTGCTGTAGATACCCAACATTATAAATTGTTTGTAATTATAATATTCATCACAATCATCATCAATACAAATCTTTATAGGGCCGTTGGTGAACATAGGTCTCCCCCAAGGAATGCCACAAAGTACAGTCCTGGAGTAAGGGCACGTTATGGGCCAGCCGGTACGGAAGAGTCCTTGAGTGACCACCTGGTACTAATTAACGAAGTGTTGGACGGCCCTAATCCCCCACTAGATGGAGTGACGCTTTGGTAAGATATGTAGGAAGTCGATGAATGCAGGTTTGTTCCCTTAGTTTTATGTATTTTTTATTGTTTCCAACAAAATGTCACATTGTTTCAGCTATTCTTGAAAGGGTCAGTGGAAATTTTGAATAATGGCAAATGAGGGTGGCCTCAAAAGAGGATACACATAACTACAATTCACCGCAATAAGTAAATAGTGTAGTCTCGCTTCGTGTTTCACCATAGTTTACCCCCTAATAATCTATGTGTTTCACAGACTAACGTGGTAACACAGTGGCGAGAGTTCAAAAATCACACGGAACAACTGTTTGTAATTCCTTAAGTCTAGTGGTTGTAGTAGTGCGACTGCTGAGGTTTAGAACCCGGAACCTCATCCTGGGTTCTAAACTCAGGTCGGGCCGGAAAAAAATAGTTATTGAGTTTTCCATCAAGAAATTCTCAGTAGCTGCCCGGAGTCAGGAAGTTGTCGGTGTCTCATCCCCGTGCCTCCCTTGTAAAGCCGTTGGTCCTGCGCCTGATATCTCTCCGGTCGTGTCGGTTTACCTTTTTTTCCTTCCTATGGGCTTCCCGAGAAATTGTGCAAATGAATCACCAGTTTCCTTGCTGATCGGAGCATCAAGGTCGTAGTAGACGGTGCATGCTCTGATTTCAAGCCTATCAACGCTGGTGTTCCACAAGGCTGTTCCTCCTACATATCAATGATATGTTGCGAACTGGTAACATTAATTGCTATGCAGACGACGACACTGGTGACGCCTTATATACCGGCCGTGCCAATATTTCTCGGGAAAACGTCACCGAGTATTGGGACAAACTTGTGTCTGAAGTCGAGTCTTTGCTGAACAACGTCTCGGATTGGGGGCGACTAAATCTAGTCCAGTTCAATCCTCAGAAGACACAAGTTTGCGCGTTTACCGCTAAAAGGAACGCCTTTGTCGTATCTCCTCAGTTTCAAGGCACTCCCCTTGCTGCCTCAGCTAGCATCGGAATCCTCGGCGTCGACATATCAAATAGTGTGCAGTTTCGTGGTCACTTGGAAGGGAAGGCCAAATTGGCCTCTAAAAAGCTTGGCGTGCTCAGCAGAGCGAGACAGTATTTCATGCCGGCACATCGCTTGCAACTTTACAAAACGCAAGTTCGGCCTCACATGGAACACTGTTCTCATCTCTGGGCCGGGGCACCCCAGTGCCAGCTCCTTCCACATGACCGCATCCAGCGCAGAGCGGTTCGAATCGTCGACGACCGAGTTCTTTCTGATCGGCTCGATACACTAGCACTGCGTAGGGATGTTACATCCCTTTGCATTTTCTATCGAATCTACCACGGGGTGTGCTCTGACAAATTGTTCAGATTAATTCCAGCCGCCAAATTTCACGAACGCACATCGCGTCAAAATTCACGATACCATCCTCACCATCTGAATGCTTGGCGGTTCTTGACTGTGCGTTTTACTAGAAGTTTTCTTCCTCGTACAACTTCTCTGTGGAATTGTTTACCACCGGCGATTTTTCCGGACCGATACGACTTAGGAACCTTCAAGAAAAGACCTTACATCTTTCTAAAAGCCCGGCAACGCACCTGCAATTCCCCTGGTGTTGCGGTTGTTCATGGGCGGCGGTAGTCACTTACCATCTGGTGAGCCGCATGCTCGTTTGCCCTCTCTTCTATAAAAAAAATGGTATTTAATGAATATCTTCTATAGATAAAGAAATATATAGACCATAGACTACATAATAGACAACCTTAGAGCATACATAAGCTACCTTATGTATACTCTAAGATAATCGCATCTATACACATTATGTACATATAGGCTGCAGATTAAATAAAATCAAGTCTTAATGATGAGAAGAAATACGAGTATATGTTGTGTATTGTTATGATGGAAAATTCAAATAATACAGTTTTTTGATGGGGACTTACCATTTTTTTTAAACATTAATATGACAAGGGTGTTTACAGACCATTGGTGGTAAACGGCTATGACCGTTCATCCCAAGCAGAATATGCTTATTGTATCTTGAAGTTTTAGAATAGGAAGTCTGCAGTCTGCAGGCTGTGATCTAAGGGAATCCCTGCCATTACATAAGATTTGATAGACCACGAACAACACCGATTCCTATCAAGAAAGATTCGCGAGACTATTAAAATTAAAAAAAAACCTAATTTCAATTGAGAAGGCTGGGCCTGGACTTTCAACTGCTTAAGATCCCGTTATTAATAAATTTTATCCAAACCCAAGCATACCATTGCAAGACTTCAAGATACAGTACAGTAAGCTGCGTAGATCGAACGAAAATTGATATTTTAAAACCGAAGGTATTCCATTGTAACTATCACATCGTAACGTCGAATACCTTATTCCACCTGCCCCCACTATAGTTACTGCAAAGCACACGAAAAGTCAGTAAATAAAAAAGTTTAAATTAACGCGATAGAATTAATAAAATTTGTTTTATTCAGGGTATAGTATTTCATGCAGGTGGCTCAGTACCGTCCTTTGTGGCATTCATTGAGGGAGGTCTATGTTCAGCAGTGAACTTCTGGAATAATGTTGATAGTAGTTTAGATAGTATTGGCGTAAATATTAAGATCATAATAATGTTTCACTTTCAGTCTAATTTTCTACCGACTTCAAAAAGGAGAAGGTACTCAATTCGACTGCATGTTTTTTTTTATGTGTGTTACCTCATAACTTCTTACTTGGTGAACCGATTTAGATGATTCTTTTTTAATTGAAAGCTGGTGGTTCTCATGTGGTACCATATAAATTTGATCAAGGTCTGACCAATAGTTTTTGAATTATTCTTAATAATTTATATTGAAATCGGTTGTACAAAATTTTAAATAGTTAAAATTAATGTTACTACATCAATTACAATTAAATGCTTATGTAAAAGCAACAACACATAAATTGCTTAGTAATAATTTGTAAGCCAGATAACACTGGACTGCCTCTTGTATAAATTGAAACACGTTTGATTAGTGTTTAATAAAACAATACGCAGCTGAAACCTTTAGTACCTGATACAATAAGTTTAAATTTGTGACAAAAAGAACCCATATTATGACGGTGAATAAGCTAAAAGGTTACTTGTACTTCATTTATACATGAATAACTATTTTTAAGAACTTTTGTCTGTCTGTCAATCTGGACTAATCTTCGAAATGGCTGAACTGATTGTAATGAATGATCAAGGCTATATTTTATCCAAAAAACTTGGATCATAATCCATATCCATAACAGTCTATAAAAGTCCACTGCTGAACACAGGCCACTCTCATAGATTGCCTAATAGGTGGCATTTTGCCATAATTGCCACGGTTGGCAGGCGGGTTTGCAACCGCCTTTTTTAATATTTCGAGTTATATTATCAATAAGATGCTGCTGATCTTCTGTTTTAATTTCCCTGTGTCGCCTCTTACGACACCCACGGGACGATATGGGAAATTGGGTATTTTTTGAAAAATCGAAAAACTGATAAAAGAAATGGTCTTTCATGATTATGTTAAAGTAAATAACGTCACATTAATAGATCCAGGCGAAGTCGGGGCCGATCGCTAGTCATTAAGCATATTGTAATCAGCAAAACGGCAGAACGTCGCCGAACAAACAGACAAATTAATGTTCTTTAATTATGGAATTAATTAACTGATATCGACCCCACTACATTTAACTTGTTAGGAACGAGCAAATTCCATTCTAAAGTAGCAATAGGCCAAACATATAGCTATAAAACTGACAACTGATAAGGGAGGAAGTTTTTCGAGTTGCAGCCAGGCAAGGGCAGCATTGTGCGACCCCTCCCCCACTAGATGCAGTAACTATCTGATGATACATTCAGGATTTCTATGATGCAGGTAGCTCATGACCGTGCCATCATCATCATCATTACAGCCCTTTACAAGTTCACTGCTGAACATAGGCATCCCCCAAGGAATAACATAAAGCACGGTCCTGTGCCACCTGCATCCAACGACAAGACGATGTACCTAATTTATGAGAATGGCTTACGTTTAACAGTTGACTCGTTAAGTTGATGAGCCGTAATGATGATGATGAATACATTCCGTTTGTTTTTCTTTTCCTTTTGGATAAATAAATGCATATATCCATGAACTGTTACAACCAAAACATAAACATTAGCGTAGTAGGTACGTAAATAACAACAAACCTCAAAAGTTAAACCGAGTGGTTTGAACCGTATTCTAACTGTGTACTTTCGGACTACCGCCGTTACTTACCGAAGTTAAGTATTGTTGAGGTCCGCAAATAACTGTCGTTCAGCACTGTTGAGATCGTCACAAAAACTCTCACTCACTAATTAGTTTAAAAGTCCGATCTGCGCGAGTAACTCCGGCACGCGATAACGACATGCGGTACACGTCCGCGCACAGCGAACACCGATTGCGGTATGCACTATGCAATCCGTATGAATTAATAACTGACTTGAGCTGAACGCCGTAAACCGTAACTTGTTCCGCTGCTTTTTTAAAGGATAAGGGTGACAAGGGATACACAGGCTCTGTGGCGCAGTGGCTTAGCAATGAGTTACGGCGCTAAGGGCCGCGGGTTCGAATCCCGCATGGAACAAGTATTTGTATGGCCTACGCCACATTGTTCCGGGTTTGAATTAGTCTTTGTGCAATATATGTATGTAAACAGCCTTCAAGATACAGGATAAATCCTAGAGGCGGCGTTTAGGTTTTTAAAATAAAAAAAAATAAAAAAAACATGTAAAAAATTATTTCTTCAAAAGAATCGGTTAGCTGTTGTGTACCGTGTAGTGGATGTGTAAGAATAACCACTACCCCATATTATCCCGTAGGTGTCGTAAAAGACGACAGAGGGAAACTAATCAAGAGATTGGCAGCAGCATCTTCCTAATAACGACTTAAAGTAAAAAACTGCGGTTGCCAATCGTGGCAACTATGGCAAATATGGGGGCTATGATACAATCTATGAGGGAGATCTATGTTCAGCAGAGGACTATAAACTATAATGATAAACAACCTGTTAAAGGTACCATTAAACAGCGTAATCTTTTAGAAGAGGAAAATGCAGTGGCTGATGATTTAGTTACTTACACGAGTAAAATTAAAAAAAATTACGTCGTTAGAAAGCGCCCAAATTTACCTCTTCAATTAAAATTAATAAAAAAACAGCGAGTGGTCAAGCTGCCTGACAGGCGTGGCAGTTATGGCAAATAGCCCGCCTATGCGGCAAGCTATGGGCTTCCCCATGTTCTGTGGGCTCAGCGGTAGACTTTGATAGACTGTTACGGTAACGGTTACATCTTGAAGACCAAGGGAATATAAAGAAAAATAATATATAGTGTTATTTTGTAATAACCAGCCAAATTTGCAGAGAAGGTTCAGAATAAGTAATGGAGGCAAATGGTAAAGAAAAATTCAAAATTCGTGGTAATGCATTATTTTAACTGATTTTGCTGCGCACGCACGCATTCGTAAGGGTCGATCGGTAGGCAAGAACGTTGTTGCCCATAAATCACATTCAACTTGGGATAATTTCAAATAAAAGTAGAAGCCTTATTTACTAGCCACATCTACTCCTATTTACTTAAGTTTAAAATTTGGCTACTCTTTGAAAAATAACCCTGTAATAATATAAATCAGATTTTATAATAAGAAGCGATTTAGATCTCAACGACAATTCTTTCTTCTAAATTGGTTTACCGAGTAATATTGATGTTATAGGTTTTATCAATTGCCTCATTGATCTAGTGGTCGTAGGAGCGACTGCTAATCTATATTTCAATACATATAAATAAAATTGAAGTGTCTGTTTGTAATATCAGGAGAAAATCCTAGTGTGGGTGTAACGTTTTTTTAGAATTAAAAAAAAATTTAAAATAATCAGTTTATATTAGCTCAGGGAATCATTTCCATGTTTGAAATTTTTGTTTATCTGTCTGTCCGGACTAATCTTAAGAATTGCTGAAGCGATTGTGATGAAACTTCACAAACAGATAGAGAGCATAAACAGGCAGGATCTAGGCTTTTTATACAAAAAATAGCGCCTAAAAATCAAAATTCCAACGTTTTGTAGCATGAAATCGTATTTAACAATCATATTGAACATATAAATGATATAAAAAGCACATTGTCAGAAAGATAAATTATTGTTGAACTTATTAATGTTTTTTTTTTAAATCGATTAATTGCTATTTTTACATAAAAAAGGGGTTTTAGTAGCTTATAGTGTGGATTAATCAAGTCCGCAATATTTGTAAACACTCTAACTTTTTGACTTTGATTATTTTTAATTTAAATAACGCCACTACCTAGGCGAAGCCAGGTCAGGTCGCTAGTCAATCATAATCTATTCACATAAATAAAATTGAAGTGTTTGTCTGTAATATTGAAATACTGAAATGAAATATCTTCACGCACAATCCCTGACGGGGTAGCCAGAGAGAACAGATCGCCAAGTGTCACGATCCTTACAAACCTCTTTCGCTTCTTTCAGATTCATTATCTTCTTCATGCATGCACGTCTAGGTATCCGAGTACTCTTGACCCTACCCTCTTCGAGCAATTTGCTCACATGGTCTTCGAAAGTTAGTCTCGGTCTACCTCGACACCTTTTAATATTAACTTTCGCGCTATATATTTTCTTCACCGTTCGGTCTTCACTCATTCGCTCAACGTGCCCAAACCACCGAAGCACGCCCTTATCAATTTTTGTGATAAGGTCATCTTTCAAACCTGCCATATTGCGAATCTCTTCGTTTCGCTTTCGGTCGGCCATGGTAACGCCGCACATTTTACGAAGAGATCGCATCTCCACTGCATTCAACTTGCTTTTATGCTTCTTCTGGCATACCCAGGTTTCGCTGCCATATAACAAAGTCGGTACCAACACAGCGTTATGTATTGCAAGGCGTGCACTCTTCACTACGCCTTGCCTTTTGACTAACGTAGTCAGGGCACCATTGACTTTGTTCCCGGCAGCGACACGCCTGTCCACATCTAAATCACATCTTCCATCCCGGCTAAAAGCACTCCCCAAGTATACAATTTCATTTACTTGTTCTAGACATTCCTGATTTACCCATATTTCACACTTCGTTCTCTCTTCGTTCCTTTCAAATACCAGAACCTTAGTTTTATTAGCGTTCAAACGGAGACCTTTAATTTCACATTACTCTTTCATACACGTGACTAATGCCTGCAGTTCTGCCTCTGATGGTGCAATAAGCACTGCATCATCAGCATACAGCAGACAATTTACTTTAATGTCACCCAATTTCACACCCAAACAGCTATCTTTCAGCTTTTGTAAACAGCTGTCGAGATACAGTATGAACAGCCAGGAAGACATGACACAACCCTGTTTTACGCCCGTTTGGACGCTAAACATGGGTGACAGGTCATGCCCTACCCGCACACAGGCTTTACAGTCATAGTAAAGAGACTGCACAGCCCTTAGCAATCGACCATCCACACCATACCCCGGCAACAGTTCCAACATTTTCTTCCTTACAACCTTATCAAATGCTTTCTCAAGATCCACAAAAGCACAGAAAATCTTCTGGTTAGCAGCCAGAAGCTTTTCCGTGATCATGCGGAGAGAAAACATTTGATCCGTGCATCCTCTTCCAGGTCTAAATCCGCATTGTGCCTCCCATAGAAATCTTTCCGATTTCTCTGGCATCCTACGTGTCATAACCTTCGAGTAAACTTTACTTGCTAAACTGGTCAAGCTGATCGCCCGATAGCACCCGCAGTCAAAATGTGAACCTTTACCTTTATATAAAGGCACAATGACTGCGGATCGCCAATCATCCGGGACATCCCCCGTCCGCCAGCACAAATTGCACAGCAGATGAAAGCTGTCCCAGACGCGAGGCCCACCATACTTGACCATTTCAGCAGTAACTCTGTCTAGTCCCGCAGCCTTACCACATTTCAAACTTCGAATCGCACGTTCAATCTCTTTCATACTGATGACCTCAGTGTCATCGAGGTCCGGGTCTGGCGTACCAGTCACGGCGTCATCCCCGGATCCCTCACTAAGATCATCACACGCATACATTTCTCTATAAAATTCGCTCCATCGCTGCATGACGTCCGATTTTTCTGAGAGGACGTCATTAGTTCTCGAAAGCACTTTGTTCATTCTTAAGGCCGTCGCACCACTTCGGGTCCTTCCAACCTCTTTCCAGAAGAGTTTGGAGTTCTCCTTAAAGTTGTGCGACAACCTTTCGTCCGCTTCCATTCTACACCTTTCACGCACTTCCTCAATCAATGCTTTCGTGTGAACTTTCTGCAGCCTATATCTTTCTTTCATCTTCTCTCTCATATCCTTATCATTACTAGAGGCCAAGTAGTCTAACCATGCTTTCTTCTTCTTCTTTACAGCTTCTTTCACTTCATCATTCCACCGTGCATCTCTTCTTTTACTACTGCCTCTTTTTATTGTTCCACACACTTCTTCCGCTGCACTTACCATTCCATCCCTAAGGTTCTGCCATGTTCTTTCTACACATTCGTTTCTGCCATCGATGGTGTCAAGCTTTTCGGCTACCCTCGCATGATATTTGTCCCTAGTATCCGCTTCCTGAAGCTTCCAGCTTCGGATGCGACAGACCGACTGTGGTTCTGTCACTGCCGTCCGGTAGCGCCAACCCGCGAACAGACCCCTAAATCTAGTAATTTCTAGATAGTGATCCGTTCCCAGGTCAGCACCCCTGAACACTCGCGTATCCATAACCTGTTTTCGCAGTCGGTCATCCACCAGGAACAAATCGATCATACTTCTCTCATTCTTTCTTTCTCTAGTATACATATGGATTTTCTTGTGATTAAACATAGTGTTTGTCACAAGAAGACCCTTTTCCTTGCATACCGCCAGTATAAGCTTGCCAGCATCGTTAACCCTTTTATCGCCAAACTTTCCAAGTACCGACTCGTACCCTGGTCGAGCGGTACCAACCCATCCATTAAAATCACCACATACAACAATTCTTTCGTTTCCCCTAGCCAAATCTAGAACTTCTCTTACATTCTCCCAAAACTCCTCCAGCTCAGCCCTGGACGACGAAGCTACCGGCGCATAAACAGCCAAAAGGAATAACTTCGTCAGTCCCAATTTAAAGCGAACCCAGAGAAGTCTTGAGTTCACAAACTTATATTCAGTCATAACGTCGACCAACCGAGAAGACAGCAGCACCCCCACTCCCTGGCAGGCGTTCTCGCTCTCCGGGACTCCGGACCATAGAGCTAACGCCCCGCCAGGGAGCTCTTCAGTACCACTGCCCTTTCGTTTGGTCTCCGACATACACACGACATCTAATTCTCTTTCTTTCATTATTTCGATCAACTCATTCGTCTTATCTCTCATGCCTCCTCTAATATTCCACGTGCCAACTCTGCACTCGGTCTTCCACCTTCCGCCGTGTCGGGCTGTGCGTGACGGGTGGCGGTCCCCATCGCCGCTTTGCGCGCTGCATTCCACACCAACGGGGACGAGCTGGTGTGCGTCGCCTTGGGGGGACGCCCTAACCCTCGTTGTCATGGGTGCGCAGCTGAGTAGAATTGCAGCCCTGAAAAGGGCTGGCAGGGGTCGCGACGAGCACGCTTCTACAATGACCCCCATTATTACAAATACTAGTTCCTATAATATTAAAAACTATGATAATAAAAAAACTAAAACTAGAAACTTTATTATCATATAGTCCTACTCCCCGCGGTATCGTGCCAAGAACGCTGGCTGCGTTTCCCCGCTGAATGGCTATACTTAGCCTTTGAGCGAAGAAAGAACCAGCCCTCTTATCACCAGCAGCAAAAATTGAAAATTGAAAATTGTTCCTATTGAGCTCAGAGGGTTATTTGCATGCTATTAAGACATTAATTACCATTTAAAAAGATTGTCAGTCTGTCTGTCTGTCTCAACTAATCTTCGGAATGGCTGAACAGATTATTATAAAACTTTACAAACGGATAAAGAGCCATGCCAGGAAGGATCTACGTTATGTTTTATCCAAATACGAATCCGAATCCTAATTGGATTGTGTTTGCTTCTTTACCTCTTAATACATTTTAGATTCCATTTATGTGGTAGAGCCATGGTGCAGCTATATTAGTAGTATAGTTGTAGCACGAATGGGTCGGCTCGACAGGGGAAGGACCACGCTCTCACAGAATACCAGCGTAAAATAGCAGCTTAACGCTGCTGTGTTTCGTATGGTGAGTGTAGAGAACCGGAGACCAATTTACTGGAAATGAGGCATTCCATCTTAGTCCTCACGGGTGACAACGCATCTGCATTTTGATTTGTAATCCAGAATAGATGTGGATGTCTATGGGTCGCAGCAACCACTTACGATCAGGTGGATTCTGTGCTCGTTTGTCACCCTTATCCTATAAAAAAAAATGGAATGAAATTTCTTTATGTAAAAATCAATTGCTGTCCGTTAGTCTCGCTAAAACTCGAAACTGGCTCGATCGATTATGACGAAATTTTTGTGAGTGTTTTAGTGGGTCCCTGTATGGTTTAGGTTCACAATTAGACCCGGTAGGTGGAGCTATTGTCGAGGCCCAAAATCATCCGTGCGAACCCTGGGCGGATCGATTGTGAAGTATATTTCTTTGGCGTCAGAAAATAAAATTTCGTTTGTCAAATGTCTTTTTAAAAGCCCTAAATCTATTACCGTTACTAATTTTAAATTTTGAATCTCCAAAAATATAGAAGATAAATTAGAAATGATGTCTTAAATAATTAAATGTGGTGCTATAATCTGTTATAAGTGCACTGGAGCCTGTATCATCTTCTCAGTGTACTGACATCGAGATGCGAGGATAAGCACTTTGAGCTATCACCGCCTTTGATCTTTAGAGAGGCGCCACCTTGCACAGAGTGATAAATAACAGTAGGACAACTGTGTTTTTCAATCAATTTTAATGAATTATAAATTTTCATTTTCAATGTTATTGAAATTGAGAAACCATCTTCACAGACGATAGTTGCCTATTAACGGATTAATTCATAACGTCTTGTTTAAAACTAGCGACCTGCCGTGGCTTTGCCTGGATATGATTTATAAATGTGTCATTATTTACATTTAAGGTAATCAAATACTATTTATTTTACCAATTTTTGGTTTTTTCAAAAACAAAACAAGTTTTTCTGATTAAATATAACCTAGATAGCATTGCTCTATATCTGTTCGTAAAGTTTCATCACGATCGGTTTAGCCATTCCGATATATGCATGTAACAATCACACCGCGAGATGATCGGTGGTGTGCACTCCCGTCATCGAGAGTGGAGATGGACTCAAAAAAAGAACTTAAAAGATCGACTTTCTTCTTTGCGGCATGGACCAGTGAGTCGTTCTCTCTATAGAGAGGTGGAACAGATGGCTGACAAGTTTCCTTGGACAGCCTTGGCAAAACACCTTAATACAATTAGAGGTAGAGAAGAGAGCTTGAGCAGTTTAAAGTCTTTGAATCAAAAACGGAGTCAATCAATGAAAGACAAAAATTTTTACAATCTATTTATTTGTTTTTACCAAAAATAAAGAAAGAGGAACAAGTATGTGCTAGCAAGTAATTGCAGCACTTACTCTATTATTTATTGGAAATATTATACTAAATTTTATTTTGTATATAAGTGGTGCTTTGCAAAGGCAAGCTCAGCGCCCCTTCGAATCTTAGGCCCTAGGCTCCAGCCTAGTTAGCCTGTAGGTAAATCAGGCCCTGGTGTTTCCTATTATCTGGGTCTTCTCTTTGAACAATGCTTTAAAAATGGTTCATACAAATTTTAACTGTTAAAATAAACAACACTCAAATTTACAAATTTATGAAATAAATAAGATAAACTAATTATATAATAAACTTTTATATCAAATTCATTAATAACCATTCACGATTTCATTACTTCAGGCCATCTAGCGTCTATTTTACGTACCACCTTGACACTCGAATCAATTTTTACTCGATAAAATCATTTTACCTATAGAATGAAGTAGATGGAGCTTTTACAAAACAATTTTACTCGAAAGAAAATATTCTTTGAATGTCTTAATATGGAATTACTATTATATTTACTCTATATATTTACTCCCCGTGGTTTGATGTTAATTTTAATGTACTTTGTGGTTACGCTATTGGCTGAAATATGCTACCTGATACGCTGCATTCGTCTCATTCTCTCGAAGTTTAGTTTACTAAAGGTTTCACTTCTACTGGATGTGAACTGCACACATTTTTTTTTTGTTTTCATTCGAATGATTTACTAACATCTTAAAACTGTATATTATATACGAGTATCTATACCACAGATTAAATAATGTTACTGCGTAACCTATACTGTCATTCGCATATTTCATACAAAGTTGATCTACTGAGTTTAACCCTACTATGCACAATGCGCGTGCTCTTAACATGCGGGGGACGCAACTCTACGCGAATTGTTTTATTTTGTCGGCATTGTTGATTCCAGGACATGTATGAATACATAAGTACCCATTTGTAACACAAAGCTTCAATACTTAGTAATGTTTTTGCACAAGCAAGGGTGACATTTGAACATTGAACACAGTGCACTTGATGGGTAAGTGGATGCTGTGGCCCTCGATAAAAAATCAATATAATAATTTTTGCATTTTTTTCATGTCAGATTAAAAATATACATACCCAGTTTCAAATAATATAGATGTATATATATTTAGTAGCAGAGTTGTGGTAGCTCTAAACATCAGAGTACGCGTGCAACCCGGGTTCAATCCCCGTTAGCACTTATGAAATTGTAAATGTAATTTTAAATACTCATTTACCACAGTTAAAGAAAGCATCGTGAAATAACCTAACTAACAAAAAATTTAATATATGTGAAGTCCGCCAACAGGCATCGGAGCTGCGCGACAGCCATTTCCTTGCCCTGAACACGCTTAGAAATGAGAGGAGGCATATGCCCTACCTGGGCGTGTATAGGATGTAACTTTAGTTTACTTACATATACCCCATTTAGATCATAGAGGCTCAAAACGTTTCGTCTAATTAATTCGAAACATTTAAAATTAATATATTGATGCAAAATGCGTTGTCGCCCGTTGGGAATCTTCACCGCACGCAACTAAGCATCATTATGCTGTTATTTTCCTCTGGCATTTTATTGACTTACTTACATTGACATTGATGTATAAGCCTCAAACGATTGTTGCATTTGTTATGCTAACTATACTTGTCATTTTAGTAAAAACGAATGCACGTTCTAAACGAAAGGAGTGGCATACGCGTCAGTTCAGTCCGACTGCGGCACTCCCGGACGTCCGGCTGGACACACCCTCCAACCTATTATGTCTATTGCCTATGCACTTGTACACTCCGTAAAAGCTTCGCTTCACGTGATAGGGGCTTTTAAGTTAATTGCGGCTATTAATTAGCATCATGAGGGTGACAAGATTATATTTCATTTTCATTAGTAATGCACTAAATAAAACTCCTTGGTAGATATAAGTATACAGGTGGCTCTGGAGCTCAAGACTGTGCCTACAAATAATTGTTCCAGATCTGGTTTATAAACTGTCTCATAGTGTGGGGATAACGGTTTTAAAAAATTAAAAAATAAGAAAAGAACAGTTAAGCCGAGTTCAAAAGCAGCAAAATATTGGAAGCCAAAATAAAATTTGTTTTAGATGGAAAAAGAGATAGGTGACTAGCCCATTAGTCGGTTTTATCACATACTGGACACTAATGCCACATTCTTTTTTTGTTTTTGCTATAAGTACCTACTTTGTTCACTTCCATCCATTTCATTAATTAAAGCCAAAAGAGTCCACTGCTGATCATAGGCCTCTCCCATAGTTTGCCTCATAGGGAGGATTTTGCCATAGTTGCCACGCTTGGCAGGCGTTTTGTTATTCAGAGTTGTTATCAGGAAGACGTTGCTGTCGATTTCCTATTTCAGTCTTCTTCTGTCGCCACATACAACACCCATGGGATTACATGGGGTAGTGCATATTTTTACACCGCCACAACACGATAGTTTGTTCACTTGACACTTGAATATTTTAAGATCAAAATCAAAAAAACCGAGTTTATACGTGGCGGAGGTGTTGCAGCTATATTAAGGTTGTAACACAAATGAGTCGGCTCAATCGGTGTAGTACCACGCTCCCACAATACTATATAATACTAAATAGCAGCTTAATGCTTCTGTGTTTCGTATGATGAGTGTAGAGAATCGAAGACCTTTTTTACTGAAAAGGAGGCATTCTATCTTAGTCCTCAGGGTGACATTGCGGTACTCGATGACGTGATCCCTAGAAACATTGGCACGGCCGGAAAAGCATCACCTGTGCTTTCATCGGCATAGCAATGAATGTTACTAGTTTACATATCATTGATATGCAAAAGGACCAGCATAGACTTGAAATTGGAGCATGCACCGTCTCTTACAACATAGGAACTTGCCAACGCGTACTCTTCGCGAATCAGGACGGAAAGAGACGGAAAAGTCTGTAGGAACACAGCACCACAGACTACTGGTTATCTTCCCAGAGATGTTAATGAATAAAATGAATGTAAATAAAATGTTCACGAGCCCACTGTAATATAATAAGTGCAAAGTAATATAATAAGTAGTATAATAAGTGCTGGAGTACGAAGTGGTCTACAACCATGCATGCAGGTTTGCTTATTGCAGTCCTCACAGTTTGGTCACTCACAAGCAACTGGTGCTGTGACATTTGAACCAACTGCATGGCCGTAACATTTGGTTGTCTTCTCGCGGCAACTTGCAAAAATCAGTTTTGTCGTTTGATGGTTATGCGCTTCTCACCTGGGTGTCTTTCACCACTTCACCAGTAGCACGGTAACGTGACTATAACCTTGACGTTATAAAGTTTTGTTTTGTTCCAATCTCCTCAGCAATAATCCGTTGCGTAGCCCCAGCTCGGAACATGCCTATTTCCTCTCTCGTTAAATGGCATACAGTGTCATAAATTCGAAATTAAACTACAAACTTGTTTTAAAACTTTAATTTGACACCAATAATTACTAAAAACTATGGTAGGTAAATTGAAACATTCGAACTTCGCTAAAGTTATGCCGCGGAAGTGTTTTGTTTTTAATGTATCTTTTATTTAAATTTGGAATCATCCAAAAAGGCCTACAAAATAAGCTTTCTTCAAAAGATTTTAAAACCGGCCAGTATTTTTTGAGTTTAAGAACTTTATACAAAATATCCCTAGCCAGTGTTGACGTGCATATAATCTGATAAAACAAAAATAAGCAACCGTTTATATTCCTTTATTTCTACAGTTTCTATTTTAGAAAAATAGATCATCACATACCTCCTTCTCGGTCCCAAAGATCTTGTAGCCCTAGGCAGACCGCTCCAGTTTACACACACAAAGCACTTGAGGACCGCATTCCACTCCCGCAAACTGGGAAGCTAGTACAACTTAGGACCTATACACAACAAACCTTGTATCATATTAGATAATCTTGTACATTTTTTTATAGGATAAGGGTGACAAACGAGCACACAGTCCACCTGGTGGTAAGTAGTTGCTGAGACCAATAGATTTCTACATCTATCTTTGACTACGAATCAAAATGCAGATGCGTTGTCACCCGTGAATGTCGTCGTCGTCGTATATTATTTATTATTTATTTATCAATATCTATTCTATATGTATAAAATAAATATTATATATATAAAATTGAAGTGTTTGTCTGTAATATCGAAATAACTGTCTTATATTGAGCTGCTGGGGTTATTTGCATGCCATTAAGATATGTACTCGTATAACTTTTATAAATGTTTGTCTGTCTGTCTGTTCGGGCTAATCTTCGGAGAAACTGAACCGATTGTGAAGAAACTTCACGAACAAATAGAGAACAATGCCAGGCAGGATCTAGGTTATATTTTATCCGAAAAACTTTACGAGATTATTTTTTTTAAATGCTCTTTAATTATCTTAAATATACATAACGCCACGTTAACAGATCCTGCTCAGGAGATGTCCGGGCGAGTCGCTAGTATTGTGATAAATTTATAAATTTGTGGTTTTTTTTTATATTAAAGAAGCGCATTGGGAGAAGCAATATTATATTTGTTGTAGGCTCATGACAATCATAGAAAGAAAAAATTAGAAAGAGGAAAGAAAGAAAGAAACATTGCATTTGCATTGCATTATATAAAAGACAATCATGTACTAGGTTATGTTACAAATCGATAGGACCCCTGGCTAGGGACTGGATAATTGCTACCCTCTACTTCTTAAGCTAAGCATATTCTGTCAAAGTTTGTAGGATACGAGGGAAGGAACTAGCAACAAGTGGTAAAATAAAAAAAATTGTACAACAGTCTTCAATATAAATAAAATGAGAACATCATCAATGTAGTCGAAGTCAATTAAATACACATCATTAAGGATAACTCAAGAACTACTGGTCAGACCTTGATCAAATTTATATGGAACCACATGAGAAGCACCAGCTTCCAAAAAAAAAGAATCATCAAAATCGGTTCTCCTAGAAAAAAGTTCTGAGGTAACAAACAAAAAAAACAGTCGAATTGAGAACCTCCTTCTTTTGATTGAAGTTGGCTGAAAAGGGTCATTAAAGTTACAATCTGTAACCATGTCCAAATGCTGCTTCAGCCACTTACTTACACTGTTTATTTATTGTTTTTGCTGATGTTTTGTGTTATTTTTTAATTTTTCATTGTTGTTCTGATCTAGATGCATCGTCAT
This sequence comes from Parnassius mnemosyne, assembly GCA_963668995.1. Classification (NCBI taxonomy): domain Eukaryota; kingdom Metazoa; phylum Arthropoda; class Insecta; order Lepidoptera; family Papilionidae; genus Parnassius; species Parnassius mnemosyne. The sequence goes on from CAVLGL010000083.1 coordinate 41,237,896, forward strand.
TACAGCCCCCACAAGTACTAGTACAAGTACTACTGAACCGAAAAGTCTAAATCGACTTCCTGCATGTATTACCAAGTCGACAACACTCCATCTAGTGAGGGCCGTATTACACTCCGCTTATAGCACTACAAGGTTGCTGTAGTACAAGCAAGTGCTGCACGCAGTACAAGGTTGCTGAAATGGGAACGATCCGGCCATATGGGTCGAAGAACCGACAGCAGCTTAGTAAGAAATATTATCTAGTTAATGAATAGACATTTTTAGCCCGGACAGACAAACAGACAGACCGACATGTCTGTCGTTTTCGAAGACAGACAATAATGTTAAAAATGATTATTGCTGTATTAGTGGCACGCAAATAACTCAATGTGCTCAATAAAAGGCAGTTATTTTGATGTTACAGACATAAACGTCAATTTTATTTATACACATGTATAGAACAAGTCAAACCTCCGTGATTTTAAATGTTAATTAGACCTATACATGTATTCTCTTCTTTTGATCTGATAAATAAACTAAAAAAAAAATAAAGATATATAGATTTAAGACTGGTGTAAACTACTCTTTACTCACTTAACCTTCTTTCACATAATGCCGCCTAAGGCTTTCCTACTTTCCGCCTATCAGCTGTCTTCCAGTTTTCTTAAGCGATGGCCTCTTTTACAAAGGATGCCCCTATTTCAGTCAAGCTTAAAACTTAAGAGAACGAAGCGGAACTTTCCTTTTTTAAAAATCTGCATAGAAAGGCATTTCGTCTCGTTGATGCCCGCCGAAAGAGAGTATCGTGACTGCGAATCGTGACACGAGTTCATGCGAGAGTTAATGCGTGGGGAAAAAGAAAATTATAAGTCCGTTTATTAGTTATTAATTTTACTCACAGATAAAATTACAAAACGAGATACAGTTCCGATAATCTTAGTCTGCTTCTGTGTTTTTTTTTTTTATAGAATAAGAGTGATAAACGAGCACAAAGTTCACCTGATGGTAAATGGATGCTGTGGCCCATAGACATCTACATTTATCCTCAATTAAGTATCAGAATGCACATGCGTTGTCACCCCTGATGACTAAGATGGAATGCCTCATTTCCAATAAAAAGGATATTAGGTTGTCTACTTATTACTTATTAATTATTACTTATTCTGTGAGAGCGTGGTCCCACCCCGGTCGAGCCGACCCATACTTCCTGCAGACATAATAAAACACCAGCATAGCTCTATCAAGATTAAAAAGTGTTCGTACATTGTACCGTTTCTTGATTGGTCAGCCACCTCAGAGTCTACTTCGCCTGAGGATGACTCGTGTAGAGGCGAAAGGCGAAACACGTGTCGTATTATCGTCGGTGGTGTATCTTTCCTAGTTTAGTCGTGTTGGGAGTAGTGGTGCTCGGATTCGTGGTGACGGAAATAGTAAACAAGGTAAGACATATAGACGTGAGAAAAACTAGGTAAGGCTTATAATTTTACTTAATTACGCGGATTTCCATGATCCAAAGAAAGAAATATAATCCCTGGCACAGAATAAATAATAGCCACTGGGAATGAGGTGAGCGCTACTACGCTGTTTCTAAATGTTTTCACATTTAATTGTACAACAGATTATATTAAAATTAATATTTAAAACAGAGTCCAGCTGGGTTTCTTGTTAGTTTTTCCTAGGAGAGAGGTTTTTTCCGAACCAGTAGTAATTCTTTTAAATAAGTATTCTTGTAATATATATTGAATAAAAAAATATTCTATTCTATTCTATGTGATATTTTCTATTCCTTATGCAGACGCGTACGAATCGAAAATATAATTAAAAATAGCGCCTAGGGCACGCGTCATAGTTGCGCCCCTTTGTAAATTATTTTAATATACTGCCTGCGCGCACTACCTACTCATTCCCTCTCGGTTCTCGGTCATTCGTGAAGCGCGGGAATCGAGGAAAGGACTATTTGATATGAATTGGTTTATTGTGGTTTATTTTGATTTTTAAATTTAATAATTGACGACTTAGCGCTTAATTTTGGCGCCCCCTTTGGAAGGCGCCCGGGGCATGTGCCCTACTTGCACCACCCTAGATACGCTTCTGTATGTATGTGTGTATATATATTTAATTTCTTTGTACCCGCCTTCGTAAATCTATCACTACACTAAGGTTGACTGACAGAGAATGCTTTTAGTATTAAGTCCGCCTTTGACCCTGTACTTAATATGTAAGGTTCAATAAAGTTTAAATAAATAAATATAAAATCTTGCACAAATAACATAGGAAAAAATATCTAAAAATTACACATATTTGCGCCAATAGTTGGGTCCACAGTCCGATATGTGGGGTCGAAATAAAGGCCACACTACGCTGGTTGGAAGGTGTAAAACTGTAAATAAAAACCCACGTCTAAACGGAGTTGCACGATTTATTGGTGATTATGAAACGTAATAAGTGAATTGCGTCGTTAGAAACCAATACATCATGTTTTTAATTAACATGTCCTGACAAAATGAATCTATCGTCAAACGAATTTGCATGCAGTGTAATTACCCCGTTAATAATGATGTTCTTCTGGTAAATTGGCACCGCGACGTCAACATTCCCTTATCTGCTATATTACTTTTATTTGTTGACATTATCCAGCCCGGCTTTTTGTGATCTTTGTGAAAATATAAAGTGAAAAGTGAATATAATACAATAGAGTAATGTTTATTCAATATAGGGTACTTATTGGAAGTCATTTATGCTTTTACCAATGGTTCTATTTTTCTATGAAGACCATTTTTTTAACAATAATTTGCAATATAATATATATATTATGTTACGATTACAATTTTATTATGGTACGATAACAAATATAGGTTTTACTTGCTCGCTATAAAAGCCTCCCATCAAATTTACATAAGGTAATGAAATGATGGTGTAATGTAATGTACATAGAGTAATGAAGTTACGGTGGTGGATTTGGGGCCGCAGGCGAACAGTGTCGGTATTGCGAGGCTTTGTGTACCCATTGCGACCAAAATTTGGCTGGCGGCGGAGCCATAGAGCAGATCCGCCTCTGGGGTCAGGATCATCATCATCATCATTACAGCCTTTCATAAGTCCACTGCTGAACATAGGCCTCCCCCAAGGAATGCCACAAAGCACGGTCCCGAGCCACCTCCATCCATCGACTTCCTGCATGTCTTACCAGGTCGTCACTCCATCTCGTGGGGGGTCGCCCTACACTTCACCTACCAGTACGAGGCTGCCACTCAAGAACCTTTCTTCCCCATCGGTTGTCGGTTCTTCAAGCTATATGGCCGGCCCACTGCCACTTCAGCTTACTAATCCGTTGGCCTATGTCGGTTACTCTGGTTCTACTGCGGATATACTCATTTCTAAGTTTATCATGCAGAGAAACCCCGAGCATAGCCCTCTCCATAGTTCGCAGAGCGACCTTGAGCTTCCTCATACGGCCAGCAGTGAAGGACCACGTCTCAGATCCGTAAGTCATCACTGCCAACACGCACTGGTTGTACACTTTCGTTTTAAGGTTTTGAGGTATGTCTGACGAGAAGATGTGTCGTAGTTTCCCGAACGCTACCCAGCCGAGTTGAATCCATCGATTGACCTCTCGGTCGAAGTTGGACTTACCTAGTCGGACTATTTGTCCCAGGTAAACATACTCGTCAACAACTTCGAGCTTAGTGTTTCCAACAACTACCGGCATAGGTGTGACATGGACATTAAACATGATCTTTGTTTTGTCTATGTTCGTCCTAAGACCTATTCGTTGGTAGACACTATTGAGGTCATTGAGCATGGTGCTTAGGTCCTCCAGCGATTCTGCCATAAGGACTATATCGTCGGCAAATCGAAGGTGAGTGTTGTACTCGCTATTGATGTTAATACCGTATCCTTTCCAGTCCAGAAGCTTGAAAACGTCTTCCAATGCAGCGGTGAAGAGTTTCGGGGATATAACATCACCCTGTCTTATATCTCTCTGCAATTGGATAGGTTTCGTACTCTGGTTCTGTACTCGGATAGCCATCGTAGCTCTACTGCAGCACTTCGATATACCGACAGTCAACTTGGCATCGTTGAAGGGACTGCAGCACCGCCCAAATTTCGACGGAATCAAAGGCTTTCTCATAGTCCACATACGCCAGACATAGTGGCAAATTGTACTCCTCGGACTTCTGTATAATTTGCCGAAGGGTATGTATAGCTTTTGACACTATTTCATCTTCTAAACTGATCGAGAAACTTGAAAAAATGGGTATTAGAAATGTACAATTACAACTTTTTAGAGATTACCTACAAAATCGCTCACAACGAGTTAGGATAGGAGAGATTTTTAGTGATGAAAAACCAATCAATTATGGAGTACCACAAGGAAGTATTCTCGGTCCAACTCTCTTCCTTTGCTACATAAACGATCTTTGTCAATTAAACATCCCAAATTGTAAAATAATCTCATATGCTGACGACACAACCCTCTCGTTCTACGGTGACTCTTGGGAAGAAGTTTTCAAAATTGCACAGGATGGTTTCAATATAGTGTGTCACTGGCTTGCTCTAAATAGTCTCACTTTAAATACCGATAAAACCAAATATGTAATGTTTTCCATCCGAAATTCAACCTGTATTACAAATAAATTTAAAATCATAGCACATTCATGTAATATGACCTCTATTTCAAATTGTAAATGTCCTGATATTGAAAATACAAATAACATAAAGTACCTCGGCATAATAATAGACAAGAATCTAACTTTCAAAGAACATATAAACTATTTAGTTCAAAAAATTAGAAAGCTTATCTACATATTTATCGCAAATTGGAATTTAATTAAAACTGTATATGAATCCTTAGGTAAATCTATCCTGTCCTATGGCATTTCTGTATGGGGAGGCTCTAGTAAAACATTAATGATGGAAGTTGAAAAGGTACAAAGGATGATATTAAAAATTGCCTTGAAAAAACCTAGGACGTATCCGACTACGAACTTATACGCAGAAGCCAATGTGTTAACGGTTCGAAAAATTTACATATTATCAATAATCTTAAAAGAACATAGTTGTATTGATTTGTTGGATAATATAAGGAACTCTGGTACGAGGAGAGATTATGAAGTCTGTGAAATTATTCCGGTAAAAACATTTTTTGCTCAAAAGTTTTTCAGTTTTAGAGGTAGTCGATTATATAACAAAGTAAACAAATTACACCGTATCATTAACCTAACTAAATTTGAATGTAAAAAGAAAATTTCAAATTGGCTGATTAAACTTGATTACGAAAAAACAGAACAATTACTGCAGATTGCATCTTAACATACCACGTACGAGTTAACCCACACATACACACATACACACACTCACACATACACACACACACACACACACACACACACACACACACACACACACACACACACACACACACAAACACACAAACAATAAGATTAACTGCTTGCGCGTATGCTCTCTCGCAAACGGAAAAAAGTCTCTGCTATATACGTATAATAAAAAAAAAAGAAACATCTAGTTGATCATTCTAAATGGGGAGCCGGGAGATCCATAGCACAGGGTATCCTAGTGTGGACTCCCGTCTCCCACAAATTTATGTACCTCTTTGTTTTTTTTTTATAAAAAATATATATGTTTTTAAAAGATAAAATATGCAATTGTACAATTTGTGGGAGAAAATAATAAAGGTTTATTTTATTTTATTTATTTATTTATTATGTGGTCTATGGTGCTAAAGCCCTTTCGGAAACCGGCTTGTCGGGAGGCTGGAAGTCGTCAAGTCTGCGCGCGAAACGATTCGTAATGACTCTCGAAAACAGCACGTAGACGCGGCTCAGAAGGGAAATCGGTCTGTAGTTCTTCAAGAGAGCGTTGTCACCTTTCTTGAAGAACAAGAACACCGCACTTCTGCTCCATGCCTCCGGTGTAACGCCACCATGGAGGACGGAATTAAGGAGTTTCTGAAGGACTTCAAGTGCCGGTCTTCCACCCGCTTTCAGAAGCTCCGCTGTATCAGGATTCCATCCTCGCCTGGGGCCTTGCCGTTTTTAAGGTGCTGGAGAGTCATTCTAATCTCGCTCAGACTGACGTCCGGGATAACTTCGGAATAGTGTCGGATAAGACTCGCTCTTGGATCGTTACTCACACTTGCGTGTGGCTCCAACGATGACGTGTACAGCTGCCCATAGAATCTCTCAATCTCACTCAAAACATCAGGTGCCCTGGAAACGATGCTGCCACATTCGGTCTTCAGCTTTGACAGTTGGCTCTTTCTGGCAGACAGATCTCTGGCAAAGACTTTGGAACCTTGGTTCCGCTCGATCGCTTCTTCAATACAAGCTGTACTGAAGTTGCGTGAGTCCCGCCGCATGCATTTGGAGATCTGTCTGTTCAGTTGCCTGTATGCTGTCAAATCTGTTGAAGAATGTAGCTTCATCTCCCGTCTAACAGCCATGAGATTGAGGGTGTGATCGGAGAGTTTTTGTGTTTGTCTGCGGCGGATCTTGCAGAACTTAGCTTCGACCGCATGGACAGTTTCCACGAGCTTGTCATTCATATCGTCCACTTCATTGCAGTTTTCTAGGCACTGAAAACGGTTTTGTAACTCGAGCTGAAAGGTTTCGGGACTTTGGAACAGAGCACGAGGGGGACGGAGCGTTGACTTCATTAGACGAGACCTCTCCAACTTAACGTTTAAGTTCAGTGTGCCTCTAACCATTCGACGATCGCTACCAGTTTTCAGCCTCGCGATCACGGAGACATCGCTGAACAGTTGTTGTCTGGTCGTCATAATGAAGTCTATCTCATTTTTTGTGGAACCGTCGGGGCTCGACCAGGACCACTTCCTGTGGGGCCGCTTCTGGAAGAAAGAGTTCATCATAAACAGTCCCTCTTTCTCCATGAAGTCGGCCAGCTGCTGGCCCCTTGGGTTCCGTTGCCCTATTCCGGATTTCCCTACTTTCAGCTCACCGTTCTCTCTTGTGCCTAGTTTTGCGTTGAAGTCTCCCATTAACACCGTATAGTGGGTTTTGGAGGAATGCATGGCTCTAGAGATATCCTCATACATTTCCTCCACATCCATCGGGGTGTGCCGAGGTTGGTGCGTAAGCCTGTATGACCTTCAGCGCATACCGTTTGGTGATTGTGAGTATAAGGTACGCAACCCTCGTCGACACACTCTCAATCTTTACAACGTTGTTAACGAGAGACTTGTGGACGATAAATCCGACACCTCCTTGGGACACATGGTCGCCCTCCCGGTGACAGAGCAAGTTGCCGGATTCGAGGATTACCGTGTCCTCCCCCTCTCTTCGGACTTCCGATAATCCTATAATATGCCAGCGTAACTTGTCTATCTCTTCTTCCAGCTCTACGATTTTCTCGTCAGTCCTCAGGCTGCGTGCGTTGTATGTTGCCAGGTCGAGTCGTCTTAGATGGCAACCGAACCTCCACCGGAGATTCTTAGCACCCCCTGCCCCGCCGTTACCATAGTCGCCACCGTAGCCAGGAATAGCGGGGCCGCCGGGGACTGGGGGCCGTTTCTTTGTTACTCTCATCATTGGGGGGTATTTGCCATAGTTGCCACGCTTGGCGAGCGGGTTGGCAACCGCAGTTTTTTTAATTGTATGTTTGTTGTTATCAGGAAGTTGCTACTGCCCATCTCCTGTCTGTTTCCCTTTGTCGCCTTTTACGACACCCACGGGAAGATATGGGGTAGTGGATATTCTTAACCGCCACGACACGGATGAACGCTGCTTAAGGTTTGAATTCCGGGTCGAGCCAAATCAGTTATTAAGTTTTTCTATCAAGATGTTTTTAGTAGCAGCCCGAAGTCAAAATATGGAAAGATTGATGTAAATGAGGAAATAAGCACTTTCATTATTATTTAAAGAATTTATTAACTATAAAAAATTAGGGGGTGCAAACCCTAATTAAATAAAAAAATATTCCAAGCTCGTTTCTATGTAACATGATAAAGTTGTCAGTGTCAGTTATAAAATATTAGAGCTTAGATTAAGTAAATATTTTGCTTGCATACAACAATAAAACATCAGAAATAGAGGCAAAACACAACACAACCAGATCAGAATACAAAATATTGCTGTTTTAGCGCAAATTATGGCTTCGTCTGGGCTTGAACCCACGACATAAGAAGCCAAGTTCCTGATCACTAAGGCACGCGGTCCACTGTAGTGCAATGTAGAACAGATAACGAAGTACTGGCTGTTTATTAAGTGTGCGGCGTCTGCGGAGGCGACGCGACGCACGTGTACGTGGGTGATGTCTTTTTTAAGTATCCACAACATTGATGGTGAAAAATATTCAGTCGTAAATTATTGTTATATCTTGTTTACTACATTTAATAATAACTATTATGTCATATGTTTTGTATCGTTAATTTATCATTTCTTTTTTTTTTCTTTTAATAAACGTCACATGCTCCGTGCGGGATTCGAACCAACAGCGTTGCAACCCATTGCTAAGCCACTGCGCCACGGAGCCGTGGTTTAATATATTATGTGGTAGCTCAGGGGCTAGGCGCTTGTCGTTAAGGTGAAAGCGCCAGGTTAACCCGCGAAATTCAAATTTTCCTACGTTTTTTGCAATTTGCAGGTCAGTGTTTGGTTGTACGTTTAACAAAATATGATTGACGACCGTGGCGAGTATTTATTTACAGAATTATAATCATTATAATCATCAGTACATCTCTCTAAGTTCGTATAATCCCATTGTATGGCTATTTCCAGAAAAACTCATTCAAAGGGATTATATGACCTTAGAGGGTTGTATTGGTGATTTGAATGATAATAATTCTGTGAACACATACTCGTTACGGTCGCGAATCATATTTTGTTAAATATTCAACCTGACCCTGATTTGCAAATTCCAAAAAACGTAAGAAAATTTTAATTTCGCGGGCCACCCTGAAGCTTTCACCTTAGAATAGAATAGAATAATTTTTTATTCAATATAGATTACAGGTGTAATTCTTATTGAAATTCATGTTTTACTTTATCACTGGTTCGAAAAAAATTATATTATTAATAAAAAAAAATATTATTAATATAAAAGTACGGAAACCACCCGATAGAATTAGAAATAGATTTTTTTAAATTGTAGATTACAAATAAAAGTTATTTTAGTCATTCTTATGTTTAACTAGCGACCCGCTCCGGCTTTGTTTGAGTGGGATGTAGTACTCGTAATGTGGCGTTGTTTAGATTTAATATAATTAAAGACCATTACCTTATCGATTTATCGAAAAATCTCCAAGTTTTTCGGATAAAATATAGCTTAGATCACTCCTGGCATTATTCTTTATCTGTTCGTTAAGTTTCATTACAATCAGTTCAGCGAATTCAAAGGTTAGTCCGGACGGACAGACCGACAGACAGACAGACAATTTTTTAAAATTGGTTACACATATCTTAACAGCAAGCAAATAACAATGCATCTTAGCCTTCTACATATGTTTGAAGTTAGCTGGAAGTATCCATAAATCTCAGTATTCACCTACCAACAAGATATGTTCGTTTTATAATATCACCTTATTCAGTTTTAATCAAAAATCCCTGCATGTAATAATAAAATTGCTAAATTCAATTTTAAGTGCTGATTTACTAAGTGCAAAAGGAAAACGTTGTGAGGACACCAGCATGTTTGAGGACACGTTCGCTAACACGCACCGAAGCAGTGCCCTTGCTAATTGCTCCATAACCAGCTATGTCCCTTCCAGCAACGCAAAGTCAGAATTTGCATTTAGAAAAACTCAAAATTAGAATAACCGAGATAGGACCACGCCCTCACAGAATAGCAGCGTAAAATAGCAGCTTAATATACTGTGTTTCGCATGGTGAGTGTAAAGAACGGGAGATCCTTTTACTGGAAATGTGGCATTCCATCTTAGTGCTAAGGGGTGACAACGGGAACGCATCTACTTACTGATTCTTAATTGAAGATAAAATATAGATGACTATGGAACACAGTATCCACTTATCATCAGGTGGGCTGTGTTCTCTTTTGTCACCTTTATTTTATATAAAAAAATAAGTTTGAGGGGTGTTAAAAAAGTCAGTGACCGCTGTCTTAAAAGAGATTATCGACGAAGCCGTTCTTATAGAAGTTGAATTTTCAAAAGAGTTAGACATAAAATCAGACCGATATAAAGGAACTTGTAGAAAAAGATTATAACCACTATAAAATGTGAATCGTGAGAATGACGAGAATAAGTGCATCGGAGTGTGTGAATCAAATAAAATGAAAAAAGGGTACATAGTTTGTATCCGAAAAGATCTACGTTGTTTAATAGTCAACCACTTTAGTCGAGTGCAGAAATTATGTCCAAAAATAAACATAATGCAGTCTAGAAGTCCATCTAATTCAATGACAAGAATTTTTTTAATTTGCTTTAAAAAAATTTACTGGTACGCCTGTAGTTTTCATACATGCAAATTCTTTTAAATGAAATGTTTTTTATTTTTCGTGGTTTCGATCCGCGTGTAGCTTGCCGCAAGCGGCGCGCAGATCGAAAATCACCTGAGTAATCAAAAATCTTTTTTAATAAATGTAAGGAAAAAAAAACGATCGGGTGGAATCGATTCCAAAATGAATTACCAATAAATTAATTTTTTCATAGAAAAAAAAGGAGTATTAGTACTTGTTTAAAATTAAATATAACTTGTAACAAAACTGCAAACCGAACGTAGTTTGGTATTTTTTTTCTATCGAGAAAATTGTATTGTTTTTGTTTTGACCGGGTACATCGTAAGGAGAAAGAATTTATCTAATTTTTTTTTCACATTCTAAATATTATAATTTGGCTATCAAAAACCAATATTAAAACGGACAAAAACAGCAACGGTAGGCAAAAACGTGGCTGTCCATTTATCACATTCAATTTGGGATAATTTTAAATAAAAGTAGAAGCCTTATTTACTCGTATTTTCATAACCTCCATTATCGGTATATCATTATTTATATATTTGAACTTAAGTATAAAATTTGGCTAATAATTGAAAAATAACTCTATATAATATATTATAAAAATTTAAGGCTTAATAATAATAATAATTATGGCGTAGGGAAGTGACGACCCCATCGCCCGCTGACGTAACGGTTATGTGACAAAACTGCTACGTCAGCGCAGTCAGTTAGCACCTTGCCAAGAGGTGTTAGCGCCGTGCCTCGGCAAAATTGGAGGTGCAAAGGCCCGATTGTGCACATGGCCGCACCATGAAACGGTGCCGGGTCTGGGCGTCTCCCGTTAACTGACGCCCAATTCATGGATGATGGAATTTAAGAATACGCGCAAAGGGCCGCTGCCTGGAGGTCGCCAGGGCGCGTCTGGAGCTGGCGCTGGACGCGGCAGCATGCGAACCGCCAGTTGACCGCGAGGTGCTGCACGACCACCCAGCAGCCCCTCGCATCCATCATCCCCACCAGCTGGCTTGGTGTTGGCAGGGTCTTCGTTGGCCCAGCAATCAGCACCCGCCACTGGTGGAGTACGCCGCATGCGTTGGTCAATGCAAATGAACAAAAATGCATTGCGGGCGTATTTTGGGGCGAAAGGGAGAGAAATTGGAGGTTTTGGGTATCGGGCTAGGATGCACAGACTATTTGCTGAGCTGGAGCCATCTATTACCGTTACCGAGCAAAACCTGGCAGACCGAGTTCGGTACATCATGCGCTCAGAAATATTTGATAACGCCGAACTCGAACGGCTACGACGTGAGGTTATTCCTTTGTCGAATGAAAATGCTACGACAGGAGATGCGGCTCTACGAGTTGCAGAGCAACCCGCACATGTAGATGCCGCCGTAGATCTCCTTGCAGTTGACTCAGGCGACGATGGAATAGTCGCCCCAGAACAAGAGCAAATGAGGAGCATAGTGGAAGAGGCGATTAGGGAAACGTGCAGTACGCCTCTCGAGAATCGACCGCGACTTCCCCGTATACCCCTAAGCAAGCGGAATCGGGCTGTCGTGAGGGCTCTCAACCCAATGCTGGTGACCTATTTGGAAGCCAGCCGGGACCTTTGCGAGACGGACTCAATTCTTTTTGGCGCCGCACTGGCAGTTTGCCGTATTATTGGCGCCAAACTTCCCAAGGCTGGACGCGCTACTAGACAAAGTAGCGCCATCCCAGCCTGAAGACGAAGGATTGAGGACCGTATCGCAAAGGCAAGGGCCCTCATCGGCAGGCTGATAAGCTTCAGGTCGGGCAATAATAGGCCCAGAATTGTGCGCACCGTCAGGATGGCGTTTGCTGGGACAAACATCAGTTTGTCCCAGCCGGATATAACGCAAAAACTGACGGAGCGCATAGACGACCTGAAGCAGAGAATCGCTGCTTGGGGGAAGCGGATTCGGCGATATACCGAGAGGTCGACACGGTTCAACCAGAATCGTCTCTTCCAGAGTGATCAGAAGAGTCTCTATGAATCATTGGAGCGACCAATGGTACGTGGAACTGGCCAAGCACCGAATCAGGCCGACACTGTCGCATTCTGACGCGGCCTGTGATCAGAGCCCGTAAACCACAGCGAGGGCCCTTGGACGGAAGTTGTGGTGAGTCAGTGTGCGAATGTTACGCCCATGGACCCCGTCATTATAACGCCAGACGATGTAGCTGAGGCGGTCCGAAGGGCCCCGAACTGGAAAAGTCCGGGACTCGACGGGCTGCATCACTACTGGCTGAAGGGGTTCGTGGTTCACGCTGTGCTCGCCCGACAATTTCAAGAGGCTCTCGACCAAAAATCGCTCCCTAGCCTCTTCACTACTGGGATCACTCATTTGGTTCCTAAAGACCGGGATACCACAGACCCGAGCAAATACCGCCCCATCACGTGTCTACCCACGATATATAAGACACTAACATCCATTTTGAGCGCGAGAATCACTCGTAACCTGAACTCAAATCAGGTGATGTCGCGCGCTCAAAATGGATGTCGGGGCGGTGGTCGTGGAACCAAGGAACCACTCCTCATTGACGCGGTCATTGGCTAAGTGGTTAAACGCAACAGTCGGAACCTCTCCGCCGCCTAGATAGACTACAAAAAGGCATTCGACTCGGTGCCTCATACATGGCTGAAGAGGGTCTTCGAGCTGTACAAGGTTGACTGTACAGTTAGAGACTTCCTCGGGCAGTGTATGGGGCAGTGGAGTACGATCCTTTGTCGTCTCGGCGAACGGATGACGGGTGCGGAGAACCACATAAGGATAAGAAAGGGTATCTTCCAGGGCAATTGTCTGAGTCCAATCTGGTTCTGGCTCTCTCTGAACCCTCTCAGTACCTTACTGGAGGGTTCCGGGAAGTGATTTCAGCTTCGGAAAGGAGGTACAAAAGTGACCCACCTTTTCTATACGGATGATCTCAAGTTATTCGCCTCCAGTCGCTCCCTTCTTATGGAATTGCTGAACATCACTTGTGATTTTAGTAATTCCATTAGAATGGCGAATCTTCTCGAATCGAACGGAGAATCTTCATTATGACGACCAGACGACAACTGTTCAGTGATGTCTCAGTGATCACGAGGGTGAAAACCGGCAGCGATCACCGAATGGTTAGAGGCACACTGAACCTAAACGTTAAGTTGGAGAGGTCTCGTCTAATGAAGTCAACGCTCCGTCCCCCTCGTGCTCTAATCCAAAGTCCCGAAACCTTTCAGCTCGAGTTACAAAACCGTTTTCAGTGCCTAGAAGACTGCAATGAAGTGGACGATTTGAATGACAAGCTCGTGGAAACTGTCCATGCGGTCGGAGCTAAGTTCTGCAAGACCCGCCGCAGAAGAACACAAAAACTCTCCGATCACACTCTTAATCTCATGGCTGTTAGACGGGAGATGAAGCTACATTCTTCAACAGATTTGACAGCATACAGGCAACTGAACAGACAGATCTCCAAATGCATGCGGCGGGACTTACGCAACTTCAATACAGCTCGTATTGAAGAAGCGATCGAGCGGAACCAAGGCTCCAAAGTCTTCGCCAGAGATCTGTCTGCCAGAAAAAGCCAACTGTCAAAGCTGAAGACCGAATGTGGCAGCATCGTTTCCGGGGCACCTGAGATTTTGAGTGAGATTGAGAGGTTCTATGGGCAGCTGTACACGTCATCGTTGGAGCCGCACGCAAGTGTGAGTAACGATCCAAGAGCGAGTCTTGTCCGACATTATTCCGATGATATCCCGGACGTCAGTCTGAGCGAGATTAGAATGGCTCTCCAGCACCTTAAAAACGGCAAGGCCCCAGGCGAGGATGGAATTACAGCGGAGCTTCTGAAAGCGGGTGGAAAACCGGTACTTGAAGTCCTTCAGAAGCTCTTTAATTCCGTCCTCCATGGTGGCATTACACCGGAGGCGTGGAGCAGAAATGCGGTGGTCTTGTTCTTCAAGAAAGGCGACAACGCTCTCTTGAAGAACTACAGACCGATTTCCCTTCTGAGCCGCGTCTACGTGCTGTTTTCGAGAGTCATTACGAATCGTCTCGCACGCAGACTTGACGACTACCAGCCTCCCGAACAAGCCGGTTTCCGAAAAGGCTTTAGCACCATAGACCACATACATACCCTTCGGCAAATTGTACAGAAGTCCGAGGAGTACAATTTGCCACTATGTCTGGCGTATGTGGACTATGAGAAAGCCTTTGATTCCGTCGAAATTTGGGCGGTGCTGCAGTCCCTTCAGCGATGCCAAGTTGACTGTCGGTATATCGAAGTGTTGAAGTGCTTGTACAGTAGGGCTACGATGGCTATCCGAGTACAGAACCAGAGTACGAAACCTATCCAATTGCAGAGAGGTGTAAGACAGGGTGACGTCATATCCCCGAAACTCTTCACCGCTGCATTGGAAGACGTTTTCAAGCTTCTGGACTGGAAAGGATACGGTATCAACATCAATGGCGAGTACATCACTCACCTTCGATTTGCCGACGATATAGTCCTTATGGCAGAATCGCTGGAGGACCTAAGCACTATGCTCAATGACCTCAATAGTGTTTCCCAACGGATAGGTCTTAAGATGAACATGGACAAAACAAAGATCATGTTTAATGTCCATGTCACACCTATGCCGGTAGTTGTTAGGAACACTAAGCTCGAAGTTGTTGACGAGTATGTTTACCTGGGACAAATAGTCCGACTAGGTAAGTCCAACTTCGACCGAGAGGTTAATCGACGGATTCAACTCGGTTGGGCAGCGTTCGGGAAATTACGGCACATCTTCTCGTCAGGTATACCTCAAAACTTGAAAACGAGACTGTACACCCAGTGCGTGTTGCCAGTGATGACATACGGAACTGAGACGTGGTCCTTCACTGCTGGCCGGATGAGGAAGCTCAAGGTCGCTCAGCGAGCTATGGAGAGGGCTATGCTCGGGGTTTCTCTGCGTGATAGACTCAGAAATGAGGATATCCGCAGTAGAACCAGAGTGACCGACATAGCCCAACGGATTAGTAAGCTGAAGTGGCAATGGGCCGGCCATATAGCTCGAAGAACCGACAACCGATGGGGAAGAAAGGTTCTCGAGTGGCAGCCTCGTACCGGCAGGCGAAGTGTAGGGCGTCCCCCCACTAGATGGAGTGACGACCTGGTAAGATATGCAGGAAGTCGATGGATGCAGGTGGCTCAGGACCGTGCTTTGTGGCATTCTTTGGGGGAGGCCTATGTTCAGCAGTGGACTTGTGAAGGGCTGTAATGATGATGATGATGATTAGAATGGAGCTGGGGAC
Organism: Parnassius mnemosyne; assembly: GCA_963668995.1. Classification (NCBI taxonomy): domain Eukaryota; kingdom Metazoa; phylum Arthropoda; class Insecta; order Lepidoptera; family Papilionidae; genus Parnassius; species Parnassius mnemosyne. The sequence goes on from CAVLGL010000083.1 coordinate 41,253,606, forward strand.
GGATAAGTGTGCGGTCCTCCATGTCGAAAGGGGTAGGGTTGCTAACTCTGAGGGCATAGACTTATCTATGCCCATCAACATAAAGACCCTATCCGAGGCTGAAACATACCGATACCTGGGTATGTCACATAACATAGGTATCGATGAGGCGGACATGAAACAGTCAGTTTGTGCAAAGTGCTCAACAGTCTTTTGTCGGGTGTGAATAAGACACACGCATATAATGGTTGGGTCATACCTGTCCTCATACATACCTTCGGCATACTCAGGTGGTCTCAGACCGAACTGAACGTTCTGGATAGAAAAGTCCGCACTGTTATGACGTCTCACAGGATGCATCACCCGACATCGTCAGTAATGAGGCTGTACTCTCCGCGCCCGCCATGAAGCCGCGCTCAAAAATGCATAATCGTGAAGTGACAAAACCCTCCGTAATTACTTTCTGGTGAGATCGGTTGATCCATTTTAGAGGGACGTCATTTCGTGTGATAAAGGGTTTACTCCTCTATCCTTAGCCAACGATCAATGGCAAGACCCAGCAATACAGTGCATTTCCGACCGGGAGACCGTATGGAAAGAGAAGGAGCTCCACGGGAGGTTCTACAAGGCTCTACATGAGCCTTTCGTAGACACAGTCGCCTCCCTCCACTGGCTACGTTTCGGTGACCTCTTTGGGGAAATCGAGGGTTTTGTCTGTGCGATACAGGATCAGGTTATTAAGACCAACAATTATCGGAGATACATCCTAAAGGATGGCGCCGTCGACATCTGTCGAGCTTGTCGCCATCCCGGTGAGTAACTTAGGCATGTCATCTCCGGTTGTTCGGCGCTTTCTAACTCTAAGTATTTGCACATACACAATCTAGTAGCCAGGATTCTACACCAGGAGCTCGCTCTGAAATACGGTCTCGTGGATCGGAAACTTCCGTATTATAAGTACTTGCCGGAAGCCGTGCTCGAAAATGACCACGCCAGGCTCTACTGGGACCGGGCCATCATCACAGACAGGACTATTCTTGCGAATAAGCCTGATATTGTGCTGATGGACCGGGCACAGTCAAGGATATTCTTGGTCGACATTACCTTTCCTTATGACGAGAACCACGTGAAAGCCGAAACAGATAAGCTGACAAAATATCTGGACCTGGCTCACGAGGTGACCGACATGTGGGGTGGTCTGCCGGCCGAAATTATTCCTGTGGTCGTTTCTGCGAACGGGTTAATCCCAGTCAGCCTCTCGGGTCACCTGAGGCGACTGGGACTCCGTGATGGATCGCTCCAAGCTCAAATGCAGAAGGAGGTGCTCCTCGATACCACCCGCATCGTCCGCCGGTTTCTTTCCCTTTGCCCCTAACCCTCAGCCGTTTGGTCTCCCCTGCCGAGGGCTTCCATCTGGTTGGGTTTTTATATATTTATGTAATTTTTATGTATTTATTTTATTTTATTGATATTTATGTAAGTTTATCATTTTCATTTTCAATTATATATTTATACAGCCCAACCAGATGAGAAAACTATACAAATACCTCATAATAATAATAATAATAATTTATTGACAGACAACAAAAGCCCACCCAATGAAATTGTTAATTGCAATTTGAAGTGCTGATTTACCACGTGCTCGGCGGTGAAGGAAAACATCGTGAGGAAACCTGCATGTCTGACAAATAAGAAAAAGAAATATATTTCAAAGACATGTGAAATTCGCCAACACGCATGGGGGCAGCGCGGCGGACCCTTCCTTGCCCTAAAACCCTCTCAGAAATGAGAGGAGGCCTGTGCCCAGCAGTGGAACGTATATAGGCTGTAACTTTTAATACATACTATATTATATGTAGGCACCTACTCCGTTATTTTCCTTTGCATTTTTTTTGCTGTGTCATATTTAGATTGTACTGTGATTCAAAAGTTCTAGGATAGGTAGTTTATAAATTGTCACGCCTATTCAATTTTCCGAGGCATCCTTCTGAGGCTTTGAAGTCTGTGATATACAGCTGTTCGGCTAACTTTTCAGCCTTTTATTTTACAACAGGTCCAGTTATTGCCATATTTTGATGCTTTGCAACAGGAACCTGCTGCTTTCGTATATTCTTATAAGAGCTACGATACTGTGCACGGACACCTTTTTTGTACTGTTTTCTACCGACTTCAAACAGCAGGAGGTACTCAATTCGACTGTGTGTTTATTTTATGTGTGTTACTTCATAACTTCGTTCTGGGTGAACCGATTTCGATTATTCTTTTTTTATTTGAAAGCTGGTCTGACCAATAGTTTTTGAGTTATCGTTAATAATATATATTGAAGTCGGTTGTACAAAATTATTAATTTTTAATTATCTATTGGACGAATCAAAGCAAATTTTTGGTCTAGAGTCATAATCTTTTTTCACAGTTAGTTACGTTTACCGAATGGATTTCAGGTTTACATAAACTGAAGTGGTAAACCATAATTCGGCTTCTACTAATTGTATTGAATGGTAGGCAATAACCATAATAAACAAAAGAAGTGCCGTGTCAAGTCAATGGATCTTCCTAATACTTATGAGAATCCTATTAGAATTAGCATCGGTCTTACTATAGTAAAACTTGCGCCTTCGTTATAGAGAGTGATTTATTGAATTGATTTATATGAAAAGCAACCAAGTTAAACTAGTTTTTCGTTACAACATTTTTTTTTATATACAATAAGGGAGACAAACGAGCACGCAGTCCACGGTAAGTGGATGCTGTGGGCCATAGACATCTACATTTTCATCCTCGATTAAGGCGATACCCCGACCAAAACCTTGCGATAGTGCGTTTTTCTTCGTTATTCAGAGACTATTATCTCATTAGTTATGAGAAATAACTACATCTAAAAGCACATTATTAATGTTCGATATCCTATCATCACATTCCACGTTCTAATTTGTTTTTATGTGTTATAAATACATTTAAAATCTACTTTTAAAAAATAACTAATATTATTGATTACATGCATCTGTTGCTAAAGGCAACTAATGGATAGATAATTTAAAAATCTATATTATTCACGTTGTCACCCCTTAGGACTAAGATGGAATGCATCGTTTCCAGTAAAATACGTGTCTGGCTCTCTACACTCAGTATTTGAAAGACAGCAGCATTAAGCCATTATTTACACCGGTATTCTATGAGAGCGTGGTCCTACCCCGGTCGAGCCGACCAATTCGTGCTACTACCATAATTTAGCTGCAGCATGGCTCTACCACGTAAGGCCGTATACAGAAAGAAAGCTGGCAGCCTATCAGCGCTTATAGAGACCGGTCCACGCAGATAGCCGGCGCAGGCATTTATATGAACGGGCACCGATAAGTGCCGATAAGCCCCGAACTACGCCGACAAGTTCCGACAATCTTCGACACGCGCCGATCAACGCTGGCGCCGCCTGCCATTTTTTTTTTATTATAATTTTTTTATAAATCTAATAACTTTATCTTTTAATAACTAAACGATAAATATATTTTTTCGTACTTACTGAACGGTGACAACAAGTCTTTCTTCTGGAAGGAGTGGTTGTTTATGTCAATTACACCAATTTTCATCAAATATTTTTCCACTAAGTCCAAAATGAATAAAATGTTCCTTGAGTCATTCTTGTATATCTATAGAATTTTTGATCACCTAATTTCAAGTTTTACAAATAAATGGTGGTATTCTCCGAAACATTTCCTTTATCTATTAATAGGATGTATACAAAGATGTTTTGATGTATAGCTTATTTTCGCATTTTAAAATACACATTTTCTAACAAAACTAATTCATCGTTCTATGAGCACCACATTTTGCTCGCTCTGCTTCAATCGGCTTGCTTTATGTAACTATAACAGCGGTAGAGCCACGCGTCAGCTTTTGCTGTCGCATGGATGGGCCGGCTCGAACCGGGGTAGTACCACGACCTCACAGAAAACCAGCGTGAAGTAGAGGTTTACCTCTGCGTTTCGCTTGGTGAGTGCAGGTGGCCGGAGGCCCTTTTTACTGGAAATGAGGCATTCCATCTTAGTCCTCATGGGTGACAAGGCATCTACATTTTGATTTGTAACAGAGGATAGATGTAGATGTCTATGGGCCGCAGCAACCACTTACCATCAGGTGGACTGTGTGCTCGTTTGTCACCCTTATCCTATAAAAAAACAAACTGTTACCAGAATAGAACAGCGCCGATAAACGCTGGTAGATCGGCGCCGGCTACCAACTTTCTTTCTGTATACGGCCTAAGTATACAAAGTTTCGTTGAGGATAGTATTCACTGTCTATATAATTTTACGACATTTCTTTTCGATACTCCCATCTAACGACACCAACATAGAGTAATGGATTCTCATAAGCCGCCATAATACAACAAAAAATAACATAATATGTACCTAATCATTAATCCGAAGTCATTTCATGAAATATAAACAAGGCATTAAAACACAATTACAATTTTATGACCACTGTAACGTAGACAGTTCAATCGTAAATACATTACAAAAAAAAATGTAATAAAGATAAAATGTTTAATTTCAAGAATAACTCAATAAATTCCGATTTACGTAAAATGTAGGCGCAATTTATACATTTTACGATTATCTCAGTAAAGGAACAAGTTTCGGACAAACCTCCCTTTAATTATCAAGCCTTTAATAAAAATGCAATGCTTATAAATTTCTGACTTTAAACACGGCAAGCCCTGAAAATGTCAGACGTACGTACCTAGGTACATTCCATCGAGCTCGATTGCCTTGCACCGCCCCGCCTGCCTCCCTGCGGTACCCTCGCCTCACGTGACCTGATTGTATCATCCGAAATATAGGTATTATGAATATAACATCGAAGCACGAAATGTTTTCTTAAAACAGAGGACGATATATAAAAAAATGTTTCGACCTATTCCATTGCCAACCATCCATTACAGCCTATAAAGTCCAACGCCCCTCCTCTCCTATAGATTGCCTTATTGCTTACTAGATGAAATTTTGCCATAGTTGCCATGCTCAGCAAGCGCGTTGGCAACCGCAGTTTTTACTGTAATAGTGGTGGTGTATGAATAGAACATGGACATATAATGGTATAAATAAGACCCCTTGTACGTACAAGCGATCTGACTTATCTTGGGTGCCTCGCTGAGTTGTATAGCGAGATTCAGTCCGCCTTTTTTTTATGTGCCCATGGAATAGAATATTTTTATTCAATATTGATTTTATTACATAATGGAATTTATCATAAAATCAAAATTTAAACATACATTATGTACTATACGCCTTCTAGCTGTTTTGACTAAGGAATCTAGTCACTGGTTACACACTTTACTATCAAGTATCTTGGCGCATTACTTGATGAAGAAAGCTTACGCGTCGCCGTAGGAATTCGACTAGGAGCGGCGATTTGTCAACCTCATCAGTGCGTCTGCGATAGCAGCGTCTACAAGTTTGGTCTCCAGGGACTTTGTAAGAAAAGTGGCGGTAGGATTTTTCTTACAACGATATCATCCGAAGAGCTTTTGTCTCTATAAATGTTCCCTTGGTTTTAGATCCTTGTGGAATATTTAGAGACGATGGCAAGAGGCCCGACTTTGGTACCTTCGGAGATAGGTAAAGCCCTAGTGTGGGATGCTATTTGCATAGACACTTTGGCAGCCTCTCATCTCAGGGGTATTTCGTTTAGAGCCAGGGCGGCACCTAAGGCAGCTGAACTAAGTAAGTGGCGCGACGTTCCTAAAGGCGGAATCAGACGGTTCACTCGAAAGAATGTTCACTTGAGTGCATGCTTCATTTTTCTTTCATTATATGTTTAGGCCTTTTTTTTTGTTTATACGTTACCCCCACACTAGGATTTTCTCCTGTGTCGTGGAGGCAGTTTACAAACATAAATTGCACAAGGACAAACATCCAGACCCGGAACAATTGTTTGTAGGCCATACAAATACTTGTTCCGTGCGGGATTCGAACCCGCGGCCCCCAGCGCAACAACTAATTGCTAAGCCACTGCGCCACGGAGCCGTCAGGAGGATCCTTATCGGGACTTTAGAAATAAATCGAGTGGACTGTATTAGTAATAAGTTTAATGCCGTTAAACATCCTAAAAAACGTATTATATTGAATTAGTGAAATGCCCGTCTGCTACCGCCCGTCTCACGGCTTAGCTGGAATGACATAGAAAAGAACATTCACCTGCTCTTTTCTTTCAATATGTCGTCGAATGACGTAATACGTCTTGGAATTAGTTTTATTTGTGATCATTTACTTACACGTACACTGCTGAAAATTCTGCATGTTTGAACCTGTAAAGAGTCGGTACATAGATATCGTCAGAAGAGCAACCACTTTTAATAGGTTGCTTTATTTTGGTTAATTCTGTTCTGTAGCGGGTCCTTAACGTCTTTATTTTATGTTTAATATCTTCTTCAGTAACCTCTAAGTTTAAATCACTAATTAGAGATTTCATAGCGTTTGCTCGTATTGTTTTGTCTTTGTATTCATTAAGTTTGTGGTTCCAAATACTTTGAAAATTTTTAATAATGTACAAAAACTGCAGCGTATTTTGATCGTTCCACTTGAACACCATTTTGCCATAGATAAATATATATGTAGCAAGCTACATTTTGCTACGACGGATGTCCTGACGTTTATCTATAATCTATAACAGTTCATACATTAATTTTTCTTATGCTGGCACCATAGTAACGAGAAACGTCAATGCCCATAAACGCAACAATTATTGCCTTAATTTTAACGCGATAAAATGAGTGGCCGCACTTGGAACGGTCAACGTCATTTCAATTTAAATGCCGTTGAACGGCGTTAAAGTTGGCGTTAATGTTCCTTGAATATATTTTATTATATATAGATTGTTATTATATGAATATATTTTATAATATTATATTTTTTATATTTATTTAAACGGGTTCTATAATAACCCATTATGAGGCTTTCCTTCTTCTTTTTAATTTCTTCGATAGTTGTTTTAAAAGGTAATTATTGTATTATTCATCGCCAAGCATCATTTTGCGATGTACGATTCTTAAAACTTTTGAGTCTTGGATCCCACAAACAGCTATGTTTGCAGAATCTCAAACATAATAACTTTTTCGTTATTCCACTCCATAGGCATACGTGCGATCCCGTTGCGCTCACCGTGCACAACAGCACAATGAGACAAATGTTGTGTGGCCGCTTCAACGCGTTAATTCGTGCGTTAATCTTTTTGATGTACCGCCACTCGAGTTCACACTTTATATTTAATTTTCAGTTAATTCTGACTATTAATTATAAAGTGATACGTGAACAACACAGTATTTGAAATGGAAATTTTATAAAGAGTATAAAATTGTTACGAAGCAAATAACTTTTAAAAACAGTATAATTACTTATGTTTTTTTTTTATTACGGGGGAGGCCTGTGTTCAGCAGTGGACTTATGAAAGGCTGTAATGATGATGATAATTATTAATTACTTACGTTTTATATAAAAAACTAACAACAAACCTGCTTTTGTACCAACTTTTTTTAAATTTGTAGTTGCCTCTTCACGCGGCGAAGGAAATAGACTAAAGTGTGTGAAGTAAACGTGACGCGTAGGTAAAGGCGGAAACTCATCATTTGAACTAAATTCTCTTAATTTAGAGAAGCGTAATTTAGTAACGAAACTAATTGTAATAAAATTTTTGTTGTATAATTATTATACATGTAGTTAAGTTTTTGATTTCTAAGTTTTTTAAGTTTTTAGTTTTTAATTTTTCATTTCTTATTTACGTCAATGCCGACGTGCACTCACACATGATTGTGTTTTGTTTGCAGACGACACAACTATCATTATGGGCTGTAAAAATATAGATACCTATGAGACGGAAATATATAAAACGTTAGAAGATGTTATCCAATGGTTAAACATAAACAAATTAAAAATAAACATTGATAAAACGAAACTAATTAACTTCAAAACTTATAAGAGTAAAAACATGGATTAAATATTAGTTACAACAATTCAGTTATACAACAGATAAACACCGCAAAATTCTTAGGCATTATTCTCCATACACATCTTTCATGGAAAGAACATATTAATAATTTATGCATAAAAATAAATAAGTTTGTTTTTGTACTTCGAAAGGTAAAAGACGTGACAAGCAGACATACTTCTATTGTGGTATACCACGCTTACATTTGCTCCATTATACGATATGGCATAGTTGTCTGGGGAAATTCCTGTGACATCACGCTGGCGTTTATAGCACAGAAAAGATGCATTCGGAGACTGTACGGCATGGATTGGTCGGAATCAAGTAAACCGACCTTTAAATCAAATAATCTACTAACTGTTCCCTGCATATACATCTACGAAACAGCTAAATTTGTTAAATACCACAGTCATCTCTTCACCTCTAACGACAATACATTTAAACGAAAAATTAACCATGTGCCCTTGAAAATGCCTGTGCCTAAGCTAGAACTGTTTAAAAAAAACTGCTTATATGGCATCTCTAATATATTATAACTCCTTGCCCAAAGGAATGATTGACCTGTCATATAAAAGGTTCTGTTGTACCTTGCGAGAATGGTTAATCCAGGAGAGTTTCTATACTATTAAAGATTTTTTTAATAAAACATTTGCCGATTTGGTGCCCACTTAGATATCAGATCTTTCTTTTTATTTCCTGTGACTTAGTCTATTATAATAATTCAATAATTTATGTAATTGTAATCATGTAATTCAAATAATTTAAATTTAAAGCATTGTAATAATTGAAGCATTGGGTGCAACAAGTGAGCATCTCGGAAAAATAAATTTCGAGAAAATTGTAATTGTAAATAAAGGTTATAAAGTCTTAAACTTTTTAATGTTTATAGTATGACTCCTATATACTTGATTATTCATTCGTGCTGTGATTTAATTTAATGATTCAGATATTATTATCATTTCAAAATACTTAGAAGATATTGAAAATATTTTTTTTTTACATGTGTTATCCGCCCTTGTTGCACCCAACCAGTATATAAATGGGGCATTTAGTTTATTACTGGTTTTTAAGACTATAAATAACAACTGTTTTAGATTCTTATACGAATTAGTTTTATTTGAAAGTAAATATCAATAATATAGTTAATAGAATCAGGTGTTACTTTGCGGAAATCCATTATATTAAAGTTGGTAAAAATTACCTTCCGTACATCCGCTCGATAAAATAAAACGATGTGTCTTTTACCTAGTTTGAAGAGCACCTCCCGCCCTCCCTCAATTGGGTGCACTATCCCCGTCACAACTAATCCCAGCACTACTACTCCCAACACCACTACACTACCACCACACACTTTATAACGTAGTAGAGCCATGCTGCAGCTATATTAGTAGTATAGTTGTAGCACGAATGGGTTGGCTCGACCGGGGAAAGACCGCGCTCTTCCAGAATACCAGCGTAAAATAGCAGCTTAATGCTGCTGTGTTTCGTATGGTGAGTGTAGAGAACCGGATACCCCTTTTACTGTAAAAGAGGCATTCCATCTTAGTCCTCATGGGTGGCAACGCATCAGGCATTTTGATTCGCAAACGGATAACATAAAGGATACATGTAGATGTCTATGGGCCACAGCAACCACTTACCATCAGGTGGACTGTGTGTTCGTTTGTCAACCTATCCTATAAAAAAAATCTAGGGAAGACACACCACTTACGACAAAACGACAAGTGTTTCGCCTCTACACGAGGCTTCTTCAGGTGACGTAGACTCTGCAATAGCTGACCGCTAAGCTTAGCTTATTATCGATAATCGATATTACAACGCTTTTTGAAACAACACTTGGTGGTAATTTAAAAACCTTTTCAGGTATCTTTTTACCCCGAGCCGATGTGTACTCTTCACCCAAATTTCTCTTCACCTTTCGCACATTTTTTTCCATGAATTTTCATTCTTTAACATTCTTTTTTCCTTTCTTTTTCGGGGGAACATATTCACTCTGGTCATAATTTGCATCATACTCACTAAAATCACTAATTTCAGATGTTTTTTTAACTTTAAATAAGTTTTTAAAAACTGCAGGTCGTAAAGTGTTTGAAATTTAAACACACATTTGTAATCCTTGCAACAGGGACGGAGCGCCTCCTTCAAAATAAATGATTCTCACGCCGCCTAGAAGCGATAGATCGAAATGAGTTTTTGTCACGAAATACTAGATGACGCATTACATATTTTAATGCAATAACATTAAACGGGCTTTGGATACCGAACGCCCTTGTTGCACCCAATGCTTCAATTGTAATTCAAATAGTTCTTATTAATTGTTATTCAAATAGTTCTATTAATTGTAATTTTATTCAAATAATGGTTGTAAATTTACTATGATTTTGCATGCCCGTAATGATGGTGAAATATGTCCTGTGCTATAACTTAATTTAACATCTTGTGTACCAACCATATTTCTTGCAAATAAATGATTTAATGATTTTTATAAATAACATTTAAAAAAGTATTGTTCTAAGCACTCGTAACTATAGTACTGACTAAACGTAGTGATTATATACTCTTTGGTTCAGAGGGGTCCATTCTAAATATTAACATACTCTTTGGAGCTTTCTACAAAGGTGACCTTGGAGGCTCAGAAGGGCTAGAACCCAGAGCCGTAAAGCTAGTTTTTAAAAAAAAAGGTGACCTTGGGGAGTTTTGGCGGGAACTTGACCGGCGGCGGTTTGCTGCTCCTCTATTATTGTTTAAATAATGGTTTAAAGTAGACTTTGATATGTAAAAGTGGTGCGATTTTGTGTATTAAGTGTCTGCGCATGTGAACTATTAGTGGAAACTGTGAAACAAGTGCTCTGATGGTGATGTGATTCTCAAAATAAGGTGTCTTTCTGCTTAGGCGCCTTGAGATACCATCGCCAACTGTCAGCTGTCTGCTGGCTCAAGTTGCCGTCAAAATCTCCCAAGGGCTGCACAATGTGACGCATCAACATATTGTGAAGCAGTATGCTATGAAGGATAATTATTATAATATATTGTAACTTCAGGCTCAGAAGGGCTAGATCCCAGAGCCGTAAAGCTAGTTATTAAGAAGAAGAAGAGGTGACCTTGGGCTATCTCATGTATAAGTATGGAGTGTAGAGTACAAGAAGAACCATCTTATAAGGGACGAAAGTTGAAAAAGTGTCCTACTATTTACTGAAAATAGAGGTTCCAAAACCTACCACAATAGCGCTGGCGTCTGAGAAACTACGATATGAAGATAGCTGTTGTGAACGGAGTGAAGTCAGCTGAATTCAAATATTTAAAAATTTCATGACTAGAGTAGTTAGTAAAATGCCAGTATACAAAATCTCAACTATTTACGTAGTACAAAACCAAGCGGATTGGTCGGTCCTTGTTTATTTCTCCATCTTATTTTAATTAATTTTGGCGCTTTTTTTTTAATTTATCCTATGCTACTACAGCGCCACCCTTATATATAAAAAGTGTCCCTAAAAACGTGTCCAGTTTTTAGGGACACTTTTTATATATAGAGATGGTCCTCCTTCTACTCTACACTCCATATGTATAAGTAAAAGACTTGACAGATTGAACTGAAGGTGAAAGCTACAGGGTGGCCCGCAAAATTAAAACTTTCTTGCGTTTTTTGGAATTTGAAGATCAGGGTTAGGTTAAATGTTTAATAAAATATGATTCGCGACTGTAACGAGTATGTGTTTATAGAATTATTATCATTACAATCACCAATACAACCCTCTAAGTTCATATAATCCCTTTGAATGAGTTTTTCTGGAAATAGCCATACATTGGAATTATATGAACATAGACAGTTCAATTGATGATAATAATGATTATAATTCTGTAAATACGTACTCGTTACGGTCGCGAATCATATTCTGTTAAACATACAACATGATACTGACCTGCAAATTGCAAATAACGTAAGATAATTTGAATTTCGCGGGCTACCCTGGCGCTCCCACCTTAAAGCAACTATTGTTTATTCTGTACTAGATATTATCAGTTGTCACCATTTTTGCCGCTTAAGGCCCGCCACATACATACGGAATTCCGTTTCGGGATTCCGGTTCGGAATTCTGAACGGGTCGGCCACACACATACGGAATTTTACCCGCAAAATTTCGATCGGAATACGACCGTACGTGTGTGACGGGTCATAGATTTTATTTGGACTTGCTGCGTTCGGAATCTCGCATCGGAATATCGAAACGGTATCCCGAAACGGAATTCCGTGTGTATGGGGCGGGCCTTATTATCAATTATATATATAATATATATAATCTTGACAGTTGGGAGTTGGCAGCTGTTCGTATTCTTGGTTCGATCTTGCTTGTCAAAATAACGCCGCGTAAACTGTGTAAATGATGGGATAATCTTCTAGTGTTCAAGGATATTATATCATAAACTGTCCTCAATTTATTAATAACCATAATGTTCTTCAAGGCATATAAATTAAAATCTAACAACACCTTAAAAAATTCAGAAAAGTACACAATGATTTTCATTAAAAGAAATTAAATTTTAGGTTTCATTCTTATTATCTTTTTCACTGTTTTGTTACAGAAAACATTTAGCGCAGCGTATTTTAAATGAATTCCCTGCTGCTACAGATGAGAAAGTGAAAGAGCTGGTGCCAGTAAAATCAAATAGCAGCTGTATGAAATTAATTCTACATTCGGGTGAAACAGTCGGCGTATACGTGGTGGATAGCGTACCTGTGATGATAGAAACTGGAGATGCTTTGGTGCCTACTGTATGTGCTCTATGGAAAGTGCCTGACCTCCTACCGACTCTCATTGTTCATTCTCCAGTGTTATCCAAGGTATTTTTCCAACTTAGCTCAAGCTGTGCCATTAACATTAACATGTATTTTAAAAGTGTGCAATGTACGATAAATGGATGGATCCTACACCCTTTTGCATTTGAACCAAATGCTTTGCTTCATTATTTGTAATGCATACAGCAAAGGAGAGGAATAATCTATATATTCTTCCAAATACAAACTGTGTGTCTTCAATACAAGAGTTAATAGGCTTTTATTATGATAAGAAAGTGAGATTTACCATGTAGGTTTTCATTACCACTTAACATTAGGTGGGATCATAGTCAAGCACTGGTTTATAATATGTAAAAAGAAGGAGTTTGTGATGTGACTTCCTAAATCCTGCTTAGCCAAGTTACATCTGTTGCTTAACCTCTCATCAAAGTTTTTTATGATATAAAATTTTAGCCTCACAGTAGGATTTTCCTGTATCCTGGAGGCAATTTACATACATAAATTGTTTAAGAACATAGGACCAGGAACAATTACTTCTAGGCCATACAAATACTTGTTGCTGCTACCAAACATTTAGTCACTTTTAGTGTAGTTAACTTGGCCGGCAATGCAACTGCTATTCACTTACCATCATGTGAGCCACATGCTCATTCACACCCTATTCTATAAAAAAAGCTACTTGGATACTTTGTCTTTGGAAAGGATACTCATCAACAACTTTGAGTGTAGTGTTAAATAAAAGACCCTAAAATAAAAGCAGCCCAAGTTACTCCTTATAACATCAGCTATCTGCCAGTGAGTATAAATATTGACAAATATTGACATTAATATTTATATGATACTAATGTCACTCAATTGTTTTGCCTTCCTGGAACCGCTCCATTAACACTTAAACTTTATGGTATGGTATTAAAGTTCAAATTGACTTTTAAGTATTATTACGATTCTTTTGTATGGGAATATAGGAAAGTGTTGTTTTAGGACTTTTTCAGGCGATTTTGTAAATTTTTCTCTCCATAACAACCATCTTCGTGGTTCAAGGAATATTATAAAAAAAGAATTAGCAAAATCGGTTCAGCTGCTCTGAAGATTTGCACTTAGCAACACATTCAGCGATTCATTTTTATATTATAGATAGAGATGAATAAACCTATAAAAGATTAGTAAATAAGTGAAAAGACCAGTAGTAAAATTTAATTTGTTATAAATATTATATTTATAGAAAAAAGTGCCTTCTGATTTCTAAATTGTGGCAACCTCTACATACCATCCCATTTATTAGCTTGCAGGGGGTGCACCACTGTACGCGCCGGGGGTAACATTAGCAGATCCAGTAACATTCCCGCGCTTTTCCCGTGGCTCTCTTATTGCTGCTGCTACAGTTGACAATGGCGCTGCAGGGGCTGTAGGTCATGCTGCTATTTCTTCTTCAGATCTGCTGAGGACCAGTATGTAAGTACAACTTGCTGGTTTAAACTTATGGTTGCTTTCACTTTAGAGTATAAAATATATATTTGGTAATTCTATTTATTTTGTTATTGGATTTAGAGCCATGCAGCTATATAACGGTTGTAGCATGAATAGGTCGGCTCGACTGGTAAAAGACTATATTCTCACAGAATACCAGTGTAAAATAGCAGCTTAATATAGCTGTCTTTCATATGGAGAACCCGAGACCTTTTTTACTGGAAACGAGGCATTCCATCTTAGTACTCAGGGATGACAATGCATCTGCATTTACATACTTAATTGAGAATAGATGCAGATTTATATAGGTCACAGCATCCACTTATCATCAGGTGAACTGAGCTCGTTTGTCATCCTTATTTTACAAAAGAAAATCAAAAAATATCTTACCATTACATTGTCTCTACACAACACAGCATATTTTTAGAACTCTTACATGTTTAGAGCTAGAGTCTAGAATAATACAAAATTTATGGTATATTAGGTAACGATTTTTTATTTATTTACATCAATATCCCAGGTATTCCAGATATTATAACTTAAGTAAGACCTTGTACTATATCTTTCATAAGTGAAAATATTTCCAGGGGTGTCTGCATGGAACCTTTACATGTATATGGGGACTTGCTTAGCAAAGAACCTAAGTTCACAAAGCTTGAAAGGCCAAAGTTTGATCCCCCCACTTATAATGACATGGCTGACAATATTACTATGGATATAGCTCAGGTAAGTCAAACGATGGTATATAACACAATAGTATTACTAATAGAAGACAGATTACTACAAGTGGTAAAATTAAAAATTTTGTACAACCAAATCCAATATAAATAAAATGAAAACATCATCAATGTAGTCGAAGTCAATTAAATACGCATTATTAAGGATAACTCAAAAACTTTATCAAACTGGATCAAATTTATTTGGGACCACATGAAATGCACCAGCTTTCGTCAAAATCGATTCACCTAAAATAAAACGTTCTGAGGTAACACATTAAAAAAATGCAGTCGATTTGAGAACCTCTTCCTTTTTTTGAAGTCGGCTGAAAAAACTAAAGAGTGTTAAAAGGAGATAAAGTGTTGTATAATATCTCAGAGTTGTTCAACTGCTAATAACTACTCAAATTTATATGTGGTAGAGCCATGCTGCAGCTATATTAGTTGTATAGTTGTAGCATGCATGGGTCGGCTCGACCAGGGAAGGACCACGCTCTCACAGAATACCAGCGTAAAATAGCAGCTTAACGCTGCTGTGTTTCGTATGGTTAGTGTAGAGAACCGGAGACCCTTTTTACTGGAAATGAGGCATTCCATCTTAGTCCTTACGGGTGACAATGCATCTGCATTTTGATTTGTAATAGAGGATAGATGTAGATGACTATGGGCCGCAGCAACCACTTACCATCAGGTGGACTGTGTGCTCGTTTGTCACCCTTGTCCTATAAAAAAAAAAATAAACAGCTACTATTATAATAAAGTGTTTAAACATACATTTGCAAAATTAGCAGCTACAATGGTCAAAGGATAAGGATGTATAAGGATTTATGTAAGGATGAAAAATTTTTTTAGCTCTCTTGTGTTTATAGCAGTGCCTTCCTGATAACAATTCATAATAATTAAAAACAAAACTGTAGTTGCCAAACTGTCTGCCAAGCGTGGCAACTACTTTTGATAGACTGTAATCAATGAGTAATGTACAAAAAATGTAATAAGGAAGAATGATTGCTGTGGTCAAAAGATTGGATAACATTTCATCATCTTCATCACAGGCTATCCAAAATCCATTGCTGCTCGGCTAGCATGGGCGTGGGACAAAAATTTTATCCCCTGATTATATCCACTAACAAGAGATAAAACGGGGGGAAGTATATCCCCGTTTGACATAACGAGTACACATATATCCCCCGTCCGTAGCATGGAGCCAAATGAAAGATAAAAAATTATGCTTTTTTGACATTTGAAAGAGACAATTTTATCCTAGTTCATTGGACGTGGGTTGAAGTTTATATTCATACAAAAAAATCTATCTAAGTCTAAGTCTATCTCCCAATTTATCTACTGTGGATATTATATCCACCGCTGTGCCTATGCTCTAAGGGTGGATAAAACTAAGCGAGGGGATAAACATTTTCTCCTTTCCCCGGGGATAAAATTGTCTCCTGCCCATGCTAGCCCTGCTGACAATATTTATATTTATAGGACACAGTTTGAAGGGAGTTAGGAAGTAGTAAAATTCCTGATTTAAGGCACTCTACGTCAGTCTCATAACATTTTTTAATGTTATCCACCTCAATTGAATACAATTTAAGTTCATATACCAATGCTTGCTTTTGTTTACGTAAATTAACATAATTTTTGGTATTAATCTTATTTTCATTAATATTTGTAGTTTCTTCAAGTATTTATTAACTTTTATATATTTCTTCAATATGGTTTTACTGCAATTGATCCTTACTGTTTTTCCTGAAGTTGAAGAGTCGTCACCTGTTAAATCTATTGTTGATAGGATCCCACGATTGCCTCATAAGATTGATATTTACCAACGCTTGGCAAATAGACTTGCAACTGCTTTTTTATAACATAAGATTCTTATACAGTAGTAATAATAGCAGGTTTACATATAAAGTGTTTTGTTTATGAGTTACACGAAAAACTTTCAGTGTACACTACATCGGATTGTCATAGTTACCACTCTGGGTCAACATGTTGGTTACCGCAATGTATTATTATTTATGCTTTCATTGGGAAGATGCTGTTGCCCATCGCCTTTTTCATGTATCCCTCTGTTGCCTCTTACCACACTTGTATACTATGCTAACTGCGTAATAGAATCCATCACGTCATATCATCTAACGACGACTGACAGCTCCGTGGCGCAATGACTTAGCAATGTTTACAGTGCTAAGGGCCGCGGGTTCGAATCCTGCACGCAACAAGTATTTGTATGGCCTACAAGTAATTGTTCCGGGTCTGTATGTTTGTCCTTGTGCAATGTATGTATGTAAACTGCCCCCACGATGCAGAAGAAAATCCTAAATTAAAAACAATGTTTTTAAAAGTAAAATAAAAAACAGCCGTTAAAATATATTAAGTACAGGTTAACACACAAGAGTTACTAAAACATGCATTACTCATTAATTTAGGTCACTTAGATACAATATTATTTGTTAATTATGCCCACGTGTATAACTTCCGTAATTCTGTTTAAACGTCTTTTTATAATAATTATATAATTACTAGCTGTTCCCCGCGACTTCGCCCGCGTGGAGTTTTTTTCGCGGAACCCTAAAATAAAAGTAGCCCAAGTTACTCCTTATAATATCAGCTATCTGCCACTGTGTATAAATATTGACATTAATATTTATACAATACTAACATCACTCAATTGTTTTGCCTTTCCGGAACCCCTCCACTAACACTTAAACTTTATGGTATGGTATTAAAGTTCAAATCGACGTTTAAGTATTATTACGAATCTTTTGTATGCGAATACAGAAAAGTGTTGTTTTAGACTTTTTCAAGTAAGTTTTAAAATTTTTCTCCGTAAGAACCATCTTCGTACTTCAAGGAATATTATAAAAAAAGAATCACCGAAATCGGTTCAGCTGCTCTCGAGATTTGCGCTTAGCAACAAATTCAGCGATTCATTTTTATATTATAGATATAAGGAATTTTTTCTTTATAATAAAATCAGTGTTAGAAACGATTTCATTGAGTTTGTTTTGTACATTAATTTTCCTTTACATCTTGTTTTGCACTCATCTTGTAAACTGTAGACACACAAGAATATAAAATTTTAAAAATTTACTGTTACCTAGCTAAGCATCCAACAACCAATTAAAGAGGAATGGCCCAGCTTAGTAAAAGAGGACATCAAACAACCAGAAAAACCTACACCCTCCCCGGTTTTAAATGCACCAAGAATAATCCCAGATGAAATATCAAATGTCGATTGCAATGAAGAATTGGATTTAGACGACACAGCTATCACAGGTAATACCAGTTCAGTTTCCTTATTCGTGTTAGTTAGTATTGTAGGAGCTGTTCCCATAATAGATTCGACATTTATTTAAATTATATATCGGCAGTGGTCAGTCCATATAAACATATTGCCCTGTTTTCTCTTTTGATAATGAATCGACGCCATCAGGCCCACTCGACTTGTTGACGTCAAGGGAAAAGAGTGCTTTGCGAACCAAGCGCTGTGTAAACAGCACTTCCTACATGGAGCACTCACACCGCGGGATGGTCGACGGTGTTTTCCCCCCGTCATCAAGATTCGAGTTGGACGCAAAGAGAGTGCCTAGCAGATCGTCTTTTCGTCTTTTTCCTTTGCGGCATGGGCCAGTGAGTCGACCTTCTTGTGCAGAGATGGGAGAGATAGAAGTTCCCTTGGACAGCCTTGGCGAGAGACCAGAATGCACGAGTTCCCGAAGGAAGTCGAACTAGTTTCTCGCCAATTCTGCCGATTTGCTCTAGACTTTGCCTTGGCAATGACACTTTTAAAGGACTTTGAGGCAGAATTATACTTCATTTTGAGTGCGCTGGTATTTGCATCCCGAGACGTCACTCCTGCTTATGGCGTGAAGCAATTTTGCAGGAGCGAACAAACCACGACCGAATTCTGCCTCCGATAGGTACCACAGTTCCATTCCCTGAATTACCACATCAGCGACAGAATCAGCAACAACCTTGGCATCATCCGGCGAGAAGCAAACCCGCAAGGGTAGGATGCACAAAAAGACCGCATCCCGTCCCAATCGGCCGACCTGTAGTGCCAAACACGGCGGCAAGCTGCAGATCGCAACTGCGATGGGAGCGTGAGTGGCACCGTACTCCGGATCAGACAACGGTCCGAGGAGCCAAGACCTGATATCCGTCTGGATGAGAGGTCAGCAGAAGGTCCAACAGGGAAGGTACATGATCCTCCACATCTGGGATCCTCATAGGCGAAGTAACCAGTTGTGTCATACCATATGCCAAGGCAAAGTCATAAACAGATTTACCCGCATGATCGGTTAAACGGAAACCAAGCCATTCAGCCTGGTGGACGTTAAAGTCACCGAGGATAACGTTCTCTGCGGATGGGACCTGTTGTAGTATGGGACCTATAGAGGCACCCGTAGACGCGGGGATGGTCTACGCGCAGCCATAGGATGGACAGGTCCGTGCTTTCAAGACTGCTGAGGTGTTGAAAACAGATGTCCTCTCTGACATAGGTATACGCAAACCCCAGCCCGAGGCACAAAAGAGTGTATACGAAATATCAGCCGGAGAGGACACCTGTGTCTCGGTTAGAAAAAGCAAGGCCGGCTTCGCCGTCTCCAGATGGTAGTGGACGGCGTTAAGGTTCAAATGAAGTCCCCTGATGTTACAGAAATTCACGGATAGCGTGGCAGGGGTCGCCTTTGTTTTATATCCGCTACCATGTTAAAGGGCGGGGGGGGGGGGGATTGGGCCTCCGGCCACCTGCACTCTTCAAGCGAAACGCAGAAGTAATCTTCTACTTCACGCTGGTATTCTGTGAGGTCGTGGTATCACCTCGGTTCGAGCCGACCCATCTGTGCGACAGCAAAAGCTGCCGCGTGGCTCTACCACTGTTAAAACATCTATTAGACGTATTGAGATATTTCTGACTTTTCCCATAATCGTTTCTTACGACATCGACGAGACTGAATTTGATAATAAATTCTTTTATGCCACCATCTTACAATTAATTCATAAAATTGTTACCATCGTTATAACTAAAAAAAAAACTTGAAATTGTAACATTCTTACAGATACCTCGCAAATTGAAGAAGATCCAATACCGACAGACATGGACGAACTGCTCAAATGGTGCCTCCTGTCCTTTATTAAACTGGAAGGGAAGAATATAGAACTGCCCCTCAAAACCAACCTACTATATAAGTAAGTTTCATGTACTTATTTACATATTTACACTATTGCTCATACCTTAACATAATTTAAAATTAAAAATTTTGTACAACTGACTTCAATATAAATTATTAAGAACAACTCGGAAACTATTGGTCAGACCTTGATCAAGTTTATATGGGACCATATGAGGAGCACCAGCTTTCAAATCGGTTCACCCAGAAAAAGAATCATCGAAATCGGTTCACCCAGAAATAAGTTATAAAGCAAGATACATAAAAACAACATACAGTCGAATTGTGTACCTCCTTTTTCGGTAGAAAAGGGTTCTAGATGACAGACTTACTGCCTTTAGGCATTATTTCCGAGCCGACCGTGGGCGTGGTGAGACAATGTGATAGGTGCATTTCGTACATTTTAGTATGTGATAAAGCCTTGCTACCACGCTAAATGCCAGCATAAAATAGCAGCTTTATGCTGCCGTGTGTCATATGATGAGTGTAGAGAATCGGAGACCCCTTTTTACTGGAAACGTGGCATTCCATCATAGTCCGGGCGATAATGTATCTGCATTTTGATTCTTAACTGAAGATAGATGAAGATGAGTATGGGTGGTAACATCCACTTACCATCAGGTGGACTGTGTGGTACTTTTACAATTGAACTCGTTTTATTAAAATATCTCAGTATACTGAACAATGAATTCCTATAACTGTTTTGCAGGAATCATCTGATACCTCTGTGCCCTCCGGACCGAACGTTAGATGTAAAAAAGTCGAGTTACAAAAAAATGGGCAAATTCCTTGAAGCCATGCAAAAGGTAATGTTTATTTGCTGCTATTCAGTTAATGAAATGTTTATATTTCTATATATTTTAACGCTGTTTGATGACAGCGTAAGAGAATGTACTACGCCATATCATCCCGTGAGTGTCATTAGAGACGATAGAAAAAGGATAATAGCTCATACATACATATACAACTCTGTGTAAAAAGTATCGGGAATATGTCAATAAAAAGACCCGCGTAAAAGAGGTCTTTCTAATTTTTTTACTGCATGTTGGTAACACTGTACTGATTTAGCGCGCAAAGTTTGAGCGGGATCTGTCATTTAATTTGTTTTAAACTACACTTTTTGTTAGTCATATGCCTCCTCTACACTACTCGCGAAGTAGATCGAAGTTGGACGAGGCGAATAGTGTAGAGAGGTACTTCGATTCACTTCGTCCAACCTCGCTTCGCCTCGAGCGACTTCCGATCGCTGTCGGTTTTTTGCGCCAGAGTCAAAGGACTTCGCGAAGTACCCCGAAGTTACACGAAGCGTCTCACTACACTACTCGGCGTACGCCAGTTATAAATATTTTTTTTATATATAAATATTAAATATGTAACTTTCTACATAATTATTTATTTAGTTAACGCATTGACGTCGTACTGCTCACACAATTAGGTACATATAGGAGCTGCCTCTTGAACGTCATTCATGTTAACGGTGCGGGAGACTCAAGACGACTGAGCTCTTCGCGAAGTAGCACGAGTGTGTGGTCACGTTTTTCGGACTGCGATCGACTTCGACGAGCACTTCGTCGAAGTTACTTCGCGAGTAGTGTAGAGGAAGCAATAGTTTTGAGTTCTCGGCGATTTTTACTGTTGACTGTTTGTTATTTTTATTGTTGAACAAAGAGTGTGCCTTAAATTTTGTGTTTCAAATGATATTTCATGTGGTGAATCACTAAAAATGTTGCGAAATACCTACGGCGAATCGTGTATATCGAAAACAAGGGCTTATGAATGGTATAAGGCTTTTAAAGAAGGCCGAGAAGTAGTAGTAGACTTGCATCGTTCTGGTAGACCTTCAACCGCTACGACCAAAGAAAACATCGACAAAATCAAGAAGCTAGTGCTCGAAAATCGACGTATGAGTCTGAGAGAGTTGGCTAGTGAGGTGAACATATCTTTTAAGTCCGTCCACAACATTCTTATTGACATTTTAGGCATGAAACGCGTCGCCGCTCGACTAGTTCCAAAAGAGCTCAATTTTGTTCAAAGAGCGCAGCGAAAGCATGTCGCTGAAGACATGGTTTCCCGAGCTTCTACGGATCCGACCTTTATGAAACGTATAATAACTGGCGACGAGACATGGGTTTATGAGTACGACATGCAAACAAGCCAACAGTCTTCAGAATGGCGTCTCGAAAACGAGCCGAAACCCAAAAAACCGCGGCAAAGTCGTTCCAAAATCAAGGTGATGCTGACAGTTTTTTTTGACTACCGTGGTGTGGTTCACTCCGAATTCCTTCCAAAGGGAGAAACGGTGAATAAAGAATATTATTTAGGCGTCATGAAGCGTTTGCGTGAGGGTATCCGCCGAAAACGTCCAGATTTGTGGCAACACAACTCATGGATGCTGCACCACGATAATGCACCATCACACACAGCCATTATAGTGAAAGAGTTTTTAGCGAAAAATTCAACAAAAGTTCTCGACCAAGCACCGTATTCACCTGATATGGCTCCGTCTGACTTTTTTTTTATTTCCCAAGTTATAATTACCACTTCGAGGAAAACGTTTTGAGTCGATAGAAGCCATAAAAAAAATTCGCTGAATGAGCTAAAGGCCATACCGCAAATAGCCTATGAAAAATGTATGGAAGACTGGGTGAAGCGTTGGAGATGTTGTATTGCAAGCGATGGGGCCTACTTTGAAGGCGATAAAATAAATTTAGATGAATAATTTGTATTTTTTGTTTTATTGACAAATTCCCGATATTTAGTACACAGAATGTATACAGGGTTATTTTTCAAACAGTAGTCAAATTTTAAACTTAAGCTTAATTATATAATTAATGATGTAACGTTATTGCTGTTTATGAAAAAAATCGAGTAAATAAGGTTTTATTTTTTTATAGCAGAGGGGACAAACGAGCATGCGGCTCACCTGATGGTAAGTGACTACCGCCGCCCATGAACAACTGCAACACCAGGGAGGGAATTGCAGATACGTTGCCGGCCTATTAAAAGGAGTAGTCTCTTTTCTTGAAGGTCCCTACGTCGTATCGGTCCGGAAAAATCGCTGATGGTAATCGATTCCACAAGGAAGTCGTGCGAGGAAGAAAACATCTTCTAAATCGCACAGTGGTGGACCGCCAATCATCCAGATGGTGTGGATGGTATCGGGAGTTCTGCCGCGATGTGCGTTCGTGAAATTTGGCGGCTGGGATTAATCCGAACAATTCCTCAGAGCACTCCTCGTGGTAGATGCGAAAGAAAATGCAAAGGGATGCAACATCTCTTCGCAGTGCCAATGAATCGAGCCGATCGGAAAGGACTCGGTCGTCGACGATTCGAGCCGCTCTGCGCTGGATGCGTTCAAGTGGAAGGAGCTGGCACTGGGGAGCCCCTGCCCAGAGATGGGAACAGTATTCCATGTGAGGCCGAACCTGCACCTTGTAAAGTTGCAGGCGGGGTGCCGGCATGAAATACTGTCCCGCTCTGCTGAGCACGCCAAGCTTTTTAGAGGCCAATTTTGCCTTCTCTTCCAAGTGACCACGAAACTGCACGTCACCGATATGTCGACTCCGAGGATTCCGATACTGGCTGAGGCAAGAAGGGGAGTGCCTTGAAACTGAGGAGATACGACAAAGGGGTTCTTTTTAGCGGTAAACGCGCAAACTTGTGTCTTCTGAGGATTAAACTGGACTAGATTTAGTCGCCCCCAATCCTAGACTTTGTTCAGCAAAGACTCGACTTCAGACACAAGTTTGTTCCGGTACTCGGCGCCATTTTTCCGAGAAATATTGGCACGGCCGGTGTATAGAGCATCATCAGTGCTGTCATCCGCATAGCAATGAATGTTACCAGTTAGCAACATATCATTGATATGCAGAAGAAACAGCGTTAGTGATAGTGATACACACAACTTTATGGAACACCAGCGTTAATAGGCTTGTAGTCGGAGCATGCACCGTCTACAACGACCTTGATGCACCGATATGCTAGGAAGCTGGTGATCCAATTGCACAATTTCTCGGGAAGCCCATAGGAAGGGAGCTTCGAAAGAAGCGCTTTGTGCCAAACACGATTAAAGGCCTTTGCAATGTCCAAACTAACAGCCAACGCCTCCCCCTTGGACTCTACTGCCTCCGCCCATCTATGGGTCAGGTAGACCAGAAGATCACCAGCTGATCGACCCCGACGAAAACCGTATTGGCGGTCACTAATCAGCTGGTGATCCTCAAGGTACCGCATGAGCTGGCAGTTAATAAGGGATGGTCGGCGGTGTTCCCCCCCCCCCTCCCCCCCGTCATCAAGAGTCGAGTTGGACGCAGCCTAAAAGGTCGGCTTTGTCTTTTGCGGCATGGGCCTGTGAGTCGTCCTCCCTGTGCAGAGATGGTAGTGAAAGCTTACAGAAATTCCCTTGGACAGACTTGGCGAGACACCAGAATGCACGGGTTCCCGAAGGAAGGCGAACTAGTTTCTCACCAATTCTGCTTATGTGCTCTGACTTTGCCTTGGCTATAACTCTTTTGAAGGACCTGGAGGCGAAGTTATACTTCTTTTTAAGTGTGCTGGTGTTTACATCCCGAGTCGCCAAAGCCGCAACCCAGGCTTGATAACACTCCTGCTTACTACGTAATGCAGTCTTTCAGGAGCGACCAAACCAAGGCTGAGATCTGCCGCCGATGGGTACCACAGATGATGGAATAAATAGTTCCATTCCCTGTAGCACCACATCAGTGACAGAGTCAGCGACAGCGCTGGCATCATCCGGCGAGAAGCAAACCCGCTCCTGTCATGCCGACCTGTAATGCCAAACACGGTGGCAACCTGCAGAACGCAACCGCAAGGGGAACGTGATTGGCACCACACTCCGGATTAGACAATGGTCCGAAGAGTCGAGAGGGGCATCGACGGAAACCTGATATCCGCCCGGATGAGAGGTCTGCTGACCTCTCATCCGGACGGTCCAACAGGGAAGGTCATAAACAGATCTCTCCGCATGATCGGTTAACCGTGAACCGAGCCATTCGGCGTGGTGGGCGTTAAAATTGCCAAGGATCACGATCTCTGCGGATGGGACCTGTTGTAGCAAGGAATCTGTAGCCATTTGGACGTGGTTGATGAGTCGGTCTGTTTCGGCGTTACCGCTATGGGACCTATAGAGGCACCCGTAGACGCGCGGATGGTCGTCGCTGTCTACGCGTAGCCAATGGACAGGTCCGAACCTTCAAGACTGCCGAGGCGTCGAGAACAGATGTCCTCTCTGACATACACGCAAACTCCAGCCCGAGACACAAAGGAGTGCTCCAATTAGTACCCCGGGTAGGAGAGATACGAAGTATCAGCCGGAGAAGACACCTGCGTCTCGGTTAGAAAGAGCAAAGCCGGCTTCACCGTCTCGAGATGGTAGTGGGCGGCGTTTAGGTTCGAGTGAAGTCTCCTGATGTGTTAGAAATTCACGGATAGCGTGGCAGGGGTCGCCTTGGTATTGTAGCTCAGTTTGCCCTGAGCAGTTATGTTTTTGAGTGGAATTTACTGTACCTGTACTCACCAAACGAAACGCAGAAGCAGAGCTTCTACTTCACGCTGGTGTTCTGTGAGGTCGTGGTACCAATCTGGCTCGAGCCGGCCCATGCGTGCAACAGCAAAAACTGCCGCGTTATACTGTTATATGCTCTACCACCGTTATACCGTTTCTACGTTTATTTGAAATTATGCCAAATTGAATGTGATCTATGGGCAACAACTACGCGTACGCGCGCTCCTCTGTGTGCGATTCAATTCACGACGCTTTTGTCAACCGAGCGACTCTTACGAATGTGTTCGTGCGTAGTAAAATAGTAGGCGTTAGATATTTATGAATGACAATCAGTTTAAATAATGCATTACTACGCATTTTGAATTTAAAAGATAAAAAGGATTGAATGTTTGAGATTTTTTTTAATAAATTTTTCTTCACCATTTGCCTATATTACTTATTGTAAACCTTTGCAAATTTAGCCTAACTTTTTGCTCGTTTTCTTAGGTTATGATTGCAGTGAGAACATTGTAATTAACTTTAACTGAAGATTAAGTAGAGGTTAATTAAAAGAAAGGTTACTAGGAAAGAATTAAGGTTATTATTATTATTGTAATCATGGCGTACTTTTGTAAAAAATAAATTGGGTTCGGGCTGAAATATCGGGAGACGTATTCCCACTGTGACGGCACTGTGTGTTCAAGGAAGGCCTGCTAGAGGTGCGTGAGATCGAAAAGGGCGTGTCCGCGCTGGTGGCCGTGTCCTGCGCGCACCCGCTGCTCCGAGAACACCGCGCGCCCGCGCGCCGCGCCGCCGCCCGCCCCGCCGCGGCCGGCCCCGCGCCGCCGCTGGTGCGGGACCTCTACTGCATCACTGCCAATGTCACTGAACTCTTCGCACCCCTCAGGTTAATTCGAAATTAAATTTAATATAACCGTGTTGTGTCAATGTATTATCCACTACCTCATATCGTCTCGTGGATATCTAAAACAAAAACAAAAAAACCGGCCGAGTGCGAGTCGGACTCGCGCACCGAGGGTTTCGAACAAATCCGTAGGTATATAAATTTAAAATTATTAAAAATATTTTTATTATATGATGTAACTAAAAATTTATGCTTTTCGCAATTTTTCCTTTATCTATGCTATAATACGTTGCTTTGTACCAAATTTTAAGATTCTGAGTTCACGGGAAGTACCCTGTAGGTTTTGATTCCCTTGCGAATGTCGAAAAGAACAATGGCAGACTTTCATACATAAAATTAGTTGAGAAGGAATGGTAGCGTCTATATATCAAAAATATCTTAAAATGTTAAGCGTCAGTCCCTTAATAACTCTGTCAAAGAATTTTGTACTGAGAAGGCGTCAAAAAAAAGATATTTAGATTTGAACCTTTTAAGGTTATGTCTTATGTCACTTGGAAAAAGTCATGCGTCCTGTGGTTGTTTGATGTTAGCTTAATACATTCTCAACACAATGTACTTACTTACATAAATAAGAGTTTTTAGATTATTGTAACTCTATTATATATTTGCATAATATAAATGTATATTTCTGGCATGGCTCCAGGACCTTTGTGTCATATAGTGACACTCTCAGAAGGGCTAGAACCCAGAGTTGTAAAGCCAATAAAAAAAAACAGTGTCATTTTGTTTTAGCTAGTGTTGTCATAACAATAAATGAAAATGTTACATATTACTATGATTGAGATAATATATTATTGTAGAAAGTTCTTAGTAAGAGACTTATTTTCAACTATATCACTTTTATTTTTTTATTATTACTGATAGTATAGTTATTACTAATAATAACTTAATACAAAAATATTTTGTGTTTGTGTGTTGTGTTGCTAATCTTACAAAGTGTATACGAAAATAGTATGAATATAGTAAATGGTAACACTTGAATAGAATAAAATGATTTAAGTCATTTGATATTCCCTAAAATGTTTGTTTTTTTTTTTCTGTAACTTTAATTAAAATACATTTTTATTTGAAAAATCATAGAAAAATAATAAAACTCATTATATATATATATATAATTTATTTCTAGACGCGATAATTTTTGTCAATTATTTTTCTGCCATTGCCCTTTACGGCATAAATGGCTGTTTTTTTTTTGATTGCGTTGGCTTAGAAGTTTGATTTTTTTTCACATCTCCAAGGGACAGTAGACTTGAGTATTTGCATTTTTTAGTAATTGCATTTCAGCTTGACAGACAGACAGACCGACGGACAACAAAATAATCCTATAAGGGTTCCGTTTTTTCCTTTTGAGGTACGGAACTCTAAAAAAGGAAAACTGAGACAGTAGATAGGCAGCAACATCTTCCTAATAACAATTCAAAATTATAATAAAACATGTGTGCAGTTCACACGCGGTAGAAGTGAAACCTTCAAATGAAATTAAATATAATATAAAAATATTTCACGGCAAATTTTATTTAATAAGATAATTTCCAACCAAAAGTACGGTATAAAATATATGATAAATGTTTAATTTTACAGAAAATAAATGTCACAATGTTTATTTTTAGACATATGGATCCTAAATTTTAGGGTAAATATTGTCTTTCAATTTAAATCGCTTTCAAATAGCGACGTCTACTTCATTCTATAAGTAAAATCATTAGAATCATATAGAACAAAAATTGATTGAATCTCAAGGTGGTTCATAAAATAAACACTAGATGGCCTAAATACGACGAATTTAATATTAATCGATAAGATATGAAATCGTGGATAGTTAAAAATGGTTTGGATTCTTACGTGGTAGAGCCATGCTGCAGCCATTTTTTTTACGTGGTAGAGCCATGCTGCAGCCATTTTAATAGTATAGTTGTAGCACGAATGGGTCGGCTCGACCGGGGAAGGACCACGCTCTCACAGAATACCAGCTTAAAATAGCAGCTTAACGCTGCTGTGTTTCGTATGGTGAGTGTAGAGAACCGGAGACCCTTTTTACTGGAAAAGAGGCATTCTATCTTAGTCCTCAAGGCTGACAATGCATCTGCAATTTAATTCGCAAACGAAGATAGATGCAGATGTCTATGGGCCACAGCAACCACTTACCATCAGGTGGACTGTGTGCTCGTTTGTCACCCTAATTCTATAAAAAAAATATATAAGAATTTTACTCTACATAATCAGTTTTATTTATTAAAAAAAAAACTTGTACTTTTTTAATTTCAGTATTTTAACAGTTAAAATTTTTATTAACCATCTCTAAGGAACCGCACATAGGGAAGACCAAGATAATAGGAACACTTTATACTGACAACTAGTTCAGTACAGTTAAAGAGCTCCCCGCATACATCACGCATTCACTGCTGATTTCTCTCGGTTCTCAACGGTTTGCGTGCCGACCGGAGTATTGAATTATTTAAATTTTTCATTATCTCTTAAACTATGCGTCCAAATAACATGCTATGAAGAACAAAGTTTACCTTCATAAAATTGTCTTGATGATGCAGTAACTTTCGTTCGTAAGGATTAATATGCCATGGCTAATAATAACGCTCTTAAATCACTTTTTAATTTTCAATATTTTGTGCCACAAAATACCTTATTGTGGCTTATGTATAAGAAATAGGCCTGTGGTATCGCGGACTTTTTTTTTAGTTAGAGGAAAGATTTAAATTTTTTAGTAGAACATTGTATTTACGTATCACTAACGCACGCAGGTAAAGCATTTCGGGAGTGCTTTATCTTCCGACTTTACAAAAATCAATATTTAAGGCTAACAGAGGTGTGACTAATGCTAGATATCTCTACTATTCCTCGTAAATCTGGCTATCATATTTATATATGGTGAGTGTAGACACTCACCACGAAGCACAGCGTATTTGACCGGAGACCCTTTTTACTGGAAACGAGGCATTCCATCTTAGTACTCAGGGGTCACAATCTGCATTTTGACCCTTAATTGAAGATAGATGTAGATGTCTATGGGCCACAGCATCTATTTACCATCAGTTGGCCTTGGTGCTCGTTTGTCACTATTATTCTATAAAAAAATCCATCTATCCATCCATTACAGCCCACCAAAAAACTACTGCTAACCATAGGCCTCCCTCATAGATTGACTCATAGGAGGGATTTTGCCATAATTGCCACGATTGGCCGGCGGGTTGGCAACCGCAGTTTTATTATTATTTGGAGTTGTGATCAGGAAGATCCCGCAGCCCATCATATATTTTAATTTCCCTTTGTCGCCTATTAAGACACCCACGTCACGATATGGGGTAAGTAGTACATATACATTATATATATAGGGTAAGAACCCTGCCATTATACGGTGAAATGTTCTTTAGAATCGTTGTTATTTGAAACTCGGTCAAACGAAAAAGCGACACTAATAATTAAAAATTAAAAATGTTGTCCAACCGACTTGAATATAAATTATTAAGAATAACTCAAAAACAATTGGTCAGACCTTGATCAAATTTATATGGGACCACATGAGAAGCACCCGCTTTCAAATAAAAAAAGAATCATCGAAATCGGTTCACCCAGTAAAAGGTTATGACACACAAAAAAACATATAGTCGAATTGAGTACCGCCTCCTTTTTGAAGTCGATATAAAAGATACAAACATATACATCTATAGGATTTATGCCCAAATACTCAAAGACTACTCCATTTTAAGACACCGTTAAGTCTCGTGCTGTCTCTATCACATTATGTCAAAGTGACTGTGACACAACGAGACATAGCGACATTATAAAATTGAGAATCGTTTGAGTATTTGGCCATTAGCCTGCGAAAGAATGAGATAGAATACAATATACAGCGTTTATTATAAATTTATTTATATTTTAATTACATAAGCCCTACAATTATCCTACTCCTGATACTGTGCATTCATCTCATTCTCTCGAAGTCTAATTTTCTGAAGATTTCACTTCTGCTGCGTGTGAACTGCCCGCATGTTTTTTTTTTATTTAACTTTATCAATCCTGGTTTAGGAAAGGCACAGCTCTATCGGCGGCGGATGTTCGGTCCACCCTTACCGAATATGTGAAGACGAGAGGACTTAACAGCACACAGCAGCGAGGAGCCGTTGCGTTGGACCCACTGCTGGCAAAGATTACTGGACAACAGGAACAGGTAAACTGAGTAAAAAAATTAACAGGTTTCTCTCATGTGATGTTTAAAGAGTTGATCTGCATTATAATAGTTATTACAGCCCATTACAACTCCATTGCTTAACATAGGCCTCCCCAAACGAATGCCACAAAGCGCGGTCCCGAGCCACCTGCATCCGTCGACTTCCTGAGTTTCTTACCAGCACGGCTAGCACAGGCTGGGGACAAAAAAATTATCCCCCGATTATATTCACTGACAAGAGATAAAATTATCTTGTCCCTATGCCAAAGCACGGCACGACAGGGGAAAGGAGAAGTATATCCCCATTGGACATAATGAGTAGACATAATATACCCCCCGTCCGTAGCATGAGGCCAAATGAAAAAGAAATAATTATGCTTTTTTGACATTTGAAAGGGATAATTTTATCCTAGTTCATTGCACGTGGGTTTAAGTTTATATTCATACAAATTATCGCATTTTATCTACTTTAGATATTATATCCACCGGTGTGCCCATGCTCGAAGGGTGGATAAAACTAAGCGACGGGATAATCATTTTCTCCTTTCCCCAGGGATAAAATGTCTCCTGCCCATGCTAACCTTGCAGGTCATCACTTCATCTAGTTAGAGACCGCTCTACACTTCGTTTACCGGTACGAGCCTGCCACTCGAAAACCTTTCTTTTCCATAGGTTGTCGGTTCTTCGAGTTATATGGCCGGCCCGTTGCCACTTCGGCACACTGATCCGTCATTTGGTTTTACTGTGGATATCCTTATTTCAAAGACATCACGCAGATAAACTCTGAATATAGCCCTCTCTATAACTCGCTCATCGATCTTGAGCTTCCTTATACGGCAAGCAGTGAAGGACCCTGTCTCAGATCCATAGGTCATCACTGGTAACACGCACACGTTGTATAATCTTGTTCAAGTTTTGAGGTATACCTGACGGGAAGATGTGTTATAATCTCCAGAATGCTGTGTAGTCCTGTATCTAGCCACCTAGTCGGACAATTTGTCCCAGGTATATATACTTGTTAACAACACCGAGCGTAGTGCTCCCAACAACTACTTGCATAGGTGTGACATGGACGTTACACATAACCTTTTCGTCCATGTTCATTTTAAGAGCTGTAGCGGGTGGAAGGAAAAGGGGAGATCTCCCGCCGGGCAAGGTATTCTGCCCGGGGAGCGGCCAACGCTCCGATTGGTAGTTCGGAGCTATTCTATATATGCTGCTTTAATTTCGGAACTTTGATAGCGCGATTTAGGCTTCGATGTGTTTCGCTTGTGGCGCGACGACAGCGCCGCCACATCACCCCCCTGCTCAGACCGGAGGTCGATAGTGCAGTCCTATTGCCGGTGCGTCCTTAATGCCGGTGGGGAATGCATGCTGTGTGCGTAAGGGCAAGTGACGCCGGTGCGAATGATATGCCGGTGTGTAATGCATGCCGTACTACGCACTTGCAAGTGATGCCGGTGAGAACGATGAGCCGGAGCAAGTGCCAGGGATTGCCTTGTAGGCTGCGGTGAGTCGAGAAGAAGGCAAGTAATCTGCGAGAGTGCCGTGAAGCAGAGGCGAGCAGTAAGGTTTAGAGCCGTGCCGAACACTGTAGCGCAGAGAGTAGCTTGAAGGAACAGGAAGCATTATTATTCCAGTGCTGCGATGAACCTTTGTTAAGCTAGATGGCCTGCAGAATGTGAAGACTGCAGACAATGTCTGCTTGGGAGCGAATAAATGGGGTACTTAAGGATGATGAAGGTTTGAAGGTGTAATTTCCGAAGGTTATTGGTTGCGTGTTCAGATCACGTCGGGGTCACCACTGTAGCGGGTGGAAGGAAAAGGGGAGATCTCCCGCCGGGCAAGGTATTCTGCCCGGGGAGCGGCCAACGCTCCGATTGGTAGTTCGGAGCTATTCTATATATGCTGCTTTAATTTCGGAACTTTGATAGCGCGATTTAGGCTTCGATGTGTTTCGCTTGTGGCGCGACGACAGCGCCGCCACAGAGCTATCTGTTGAGAGACACTATCTAAGAGAGAAGTCTAAGAGAAACCAAAGAACATACATAAGTAAGAGATAGTGTATTGTAGAATTAGTCTCCAATTTCAGAAGCTATTATGCAGAAATTATTTTATATATTTTATAGTTAATTTAATTTTCACATTTCACTAAAACTTTATATTTTTAACTATAAGGAAATATCTTAACTTGAAGGTAACAACTAAAATGTTGACTAAACATTATAAATTTCATACGTAGTGTATAGTCTGTTCGCTAAGATAATGTCGATACACCCAGAGGCGCATTTTATATTTTGCTTTTATTATTTTTTTACTGTGTTTGTTAAAGAAATGTTTTTCTATTCTAAGAATATTATAGAACACTGTTTTATTAATATGGTTATTGTAATAAATTCCGAATATAAATAATAAACGCAAGTTAGGTAGCAAAGAACCTTTCCCTATGACCTTCGTTCTAAATGCCAAATTTTCCTGCGGGTGACCTTTGATGCCGCGGCGGAACCTTTGACAAAATGCGGCTTGAGCCAAGGTAACGCGACACAAAGGCGGCCGTATCCATGCGAACAGACTATGTTTTTCACCCTTAGGGATGAAATTTTTTCTTTAAATTTATAGAGGAACACTCAACACAAATGTTGTCAGTTTATTAAAAAAAATATTATTATCTAAATCAGTTTACAAATAACCAAGATACAAAAAAGGAAAATATACATAGTTGTTGCGAAACTCCTGCTTTTTTAAAGTCGGGTAAAAATGGACTGGTGATTTCTTATATTTACGCGAACACTACACATTTAAATGAAACTAATTTTACGGATTTTATCGCGTATATTAACTTATTTTACATTCCCGACGTTTCAAGCACTTTACAGCACCCATGGTCACGGGGGGGACTGAGGTGTATGACGTCCCAATGTCATAGTTAACCACGGCTACCTCCAGATTAAAAATTATTAATTTTTGTTCCGATCTACGCAGTATGAACTTACAGTATCATGAAGTCTTGCAGTTGTATGCTTTGGTTGGGATTTAATTTTATTAATTATGGGATCCCAAGCAGATGGTAGCACCCAGCCATCTTCTCTATTGAAATTAGGATGTTTTTTGATTTCAATAGCCTCGCGAATCATCCTTGGAAGGAATCGGTGTTCTTTAGCGAGGATTTGTGGTCTATCAAATCTAATGTAGTGACGGGGGCGATCCTGTACATGTTCACAGACTGCAGACTTCCCGGAGCGTCTATTCTTCACATCAGCTATGTGTTCTTTAACGCGGGTTTTTATGGATCTTTTAGTTTGTCCTATATAAGAGAGACCACATTCACAATCCAGCTTGTACACTCCTGCATCTTGCAGAGGAATATTACACTTGACTGATGGTAAAAACTGACTAATCTTCTTCGGCGGCTTGAAATATGTTTTAATGGAAGCACGCTTCAAGATGTAGCCAATCTTGTCAGTGACACCTCTGACATATGGCAGTACAGCAGGCACTCGCTCGACTGTGGCCGGCTTCACTCGTTCACTGTGACGTAGGCGCGGGACCCGAAGCTTATTGTCGTGCAAAACTTGCTTGACGTGTTGGAGCTCGGCGGCCAGGTGTTTACTGTCACAGATCCCTCGTGCTCTCTGAAA
Source organism: Parnassius mnemosyne (assembly GCA_963668995.1). Taxonomy (NCBI): domain Eukaryota; kingdom Metazoa; phylum Arthropoda; class Insecta; order Lepidoptera; family Papilionidae; genus Parnassius; species Parnassius mnemosyne. The sequence continues at coordinate 41,287,963 of CAVLGL010000083.1, forward strand.
CAAAGATTTACCCACGGTAGCTAACTGTGAAGGATGGTGGTGAGAATCACCGTTTAAATATCTATCTGTATGGGTCTTTTTTCTATACACAGTGTGGCTCAAGGTGTTATCAGGATTCCGAATTACTAATACATCTAGAAAAGCTAAAGAATTGTTTGCCTCTAACTCCATTGTGAACTGAATTTTAGAATTTAAGGAGTTAAGATGGTCTAAAAATGCAGTTACTTTATCTAAAGGTAGAATTGTGAAAGTGTCGTCTACGTACCGCTTGTAGAATCTTGGGTTTATGGGAGAAGTAAGCAGGGCTTTCTCCTCAAAGTCCTCCATGAATATATCGGCGACAATGGGAGATACAGGTGAGCCCATCGCCACTCCATCTACTTGCTTGTAGAACTCCTCCTTCCACAATAGGTAGCCAGATGTAAGGCAGTGTCTGAGTAATACTGCATATTCTACGGGCATGTTGTTTTCCTCTAGCCTTCTAGTAACAATCGAGATGCAGTCTTCAACAGGTAGGCATGTGAATAGAGACTGCACATCAAAACTCACCATAGTTTCATTGTCTGCCAGATGTAGGTCTTTAATCTCGCTGACAAATTGGTAGGAATCCTTTGTGTGTGCTCTTGTATGTCCCTTGAGCGGTGAGAGTATATTCGCTAAGTATTGAGCCAATCTGTAAGTTGGTGAATCGATTTGGCTCACTATAGGACGTAGTGGAGCATTGGGCTTGTGTATTTTTGGTAACCCATACAACTTCGGTGGTTTAGCACACGTAGGTATTATCGATTTTACGTCTAGATTTAATTTTTCGGAGTGTTTCTTTATGAGATCACTAGTTGTTTTAAGTGTGTTATTTGTTGGGTCATTTTTAACCTTTTTATACGTACTTGCATCCGACAAAAGTTCTTGTATTTTAGAATTATAATCTGACGTATCCATAACTACCGTGGCATTTCCCTTATCTGCGCGGAGAATCGTGAGTTCTGGTTTATTGCGTAGGTTAGTCAACGCTTTGAATTCGTCTTTAGGTAGATTCGGTTTTGGCGCTGAACTTCGACGTAACATAGACGAAATGTCTTGACGTATCGCTTCCAAATCCTCCTTTTGCATATTGTTTTTAAATAAACAGTCCTCGACACTACAGATAATTTGTTCGTACGGTAATTTTTTCGGTGTTATAGCAAAATTAAGACCTTTCGATAATACTCTAATTGTTGCATCATCCAGAGTTTGTTTAGACAGATTATAGACCGCGTTTAATCTATGATCCGCGTTCGTAGTCGACGGTTGCGTTTCGTTCTCACGTCGACGCAGATGTTTGACATTTAATTTGCTCGTTAATTTTTGATATTTTATTATATGTTTGTTTTTGCATTCATTATATTTGTTAATTTCTCGTTTATTTAACGTTTCGATGCAAACATTATAATCAAATGTCGTTAAAACTGCCTTTAAATCACTGAATGATGTGTCTATGGATTTGTTTATGGTATGTAGATCGGAGCGTTTTTGTTGGATTACCGTTCGTAACAACTTTTTACTTGCCTCATTTAAGATCTTAGCGCTTCCTCGAATGTCCTTTTTAGTGGATATTTTGACACACGTAGGGATGATATTATTATCACGACAGCGTTTTAAAAAGTTTAGTGCTGTTATATATCTTGCGCGCTTAGTCACGAGATCTTCTAATCGGCGAATTTTATTTGCAATTACCAGTCCGTACTGGTTCACATAGTGATTTCTTATATTTACGCGAACACTACACATTTAAATGAAACTAATTTTACGGATTTTATCGCGTATATTAACTTATTTTACATTCCCGACGTTTCAAGCACTTTACAGCACCCATGGTCACGGGGGGGACTGAGGTGTATGACGTCCCAATGTCATAGTTAACCACGGCTACCTCCAGATTAAAAATTATTAATTTTTGTTCCGATCTACGCAGTATGAACTTACAGTATCATGAAGTCTTGCAGTTGTATGCTTTGGTTGGGATTTAATTTTATTAATTATGGGATCCCAAGCAGATGGTAGCACCCAGCCATCTTCTCTATTGAAATTAGGATGTTTTTTGATTTCAATAGCCTCGCGAATCATCCTTGGAAGGAATCGGTGTTCTTTAGCGAGGATTTGTGGTCTATCAAATCTAATGTAGTGACGGGGGCGATCCTGTACATGTTCACAGACTGCAGACTTCCCGGAGCGTCTATTCTTCACATCAGCTATGTGTTCTTTAACGCGGGTTTTTATGGATCTTTTAGTTTGTCCTATATAAGAGAGACCACATTCACAATCCAGCTTGTACACTCCTGCATCTTGCAGAGGAATATTACACTTGACTGATGGTAAAAACTGACTAATCTTCTTCGGCGGCTTGAAATATGTTTTAATGGAAGCACGCTTCAAGATGTAGCCAATCTTGTCAGTGACACCTCTGACATATGGCAGTACAGCAGGCACTCGCTCGACTGTGGCCGGCTTCACTCGTTCACTGTGACGTAGGCGCGGGACCCGAAGCTTATTGTCGTGCAAAACTTGCTTGACGTGTTGGAGCTCGGCGGCCAGGTGTTTACTGTCACAGATCCCTCGTGCTCTCTGAAACAAAGATTTACCCACGGTAGCTAACTGTGAAGGATGGTGGTGAGAATCACCGTTTAAATATCTATCTGTATGGGTCTTTTTTCTATACACAGTGTGGCTCAAGGTGTTATCAGGATTCCGAATTACTAATACATCTAGAAAAGCTAAAGAATTGTTTGCCTCTAACTCCATTGTGAACTGAATTTTAGAATTTACATACACCTGTCATACACCTCAGTCCCCCCCGTGACCATGGGTGCTGTAAAGTGCTTGAAACGTCGGGAATGTAAAATAAGTTAATATACGCGATAAAATCCGTAAAATTAGTTTCATTTAAAAATGGACTGGTTGTGGACTTTTGAGGGTTGCTAAAGAAAGTAAGTAAAAAGAAGATATACCTAATCAAAATGTGTTTTCTTACCAGGAAACCATAAAATGGGAAGGACTTATGACTGCTGTCTTGAACAAAATGACTCCCAGCACAGAGCTCCAGTTTTCTGATGGAACTGTTAAAATTATCAAAAGCAAGCTCGAGCCTATCAAAATGCAAGTTGCTACCAGGAGCGGGAACAAGAAGGTAAACTGCTTTTGAGATGGTTAGCCGACAATCTGTGACGATCTTTTTTATAGAGACACGTGGACATATTTATATACGTATATAATTCTTCTGTCCATGTGTATGTGACTGAACTCATAAATTGCTGGACCGATTTTGATGAAATTCTTCTTCGAGAATGTTCTTTTGTCGAAGTCCAGATATCGCCCGTGCGAAGCCAAGGCTGATCGCTAGTATATAAGTAAAGTTAAACTAAAGTTACAATGGGGACAAGCCTGCTCTAATTTCTGAGAGGGTTATGCAACAATGAGGGGATCCACAACTTTTTCTGGCACCAGGGCGTTGCTACTTAGAAATTATATGAAATATTTAATAGATTTTTTAGCAGGGGATGTTTGTTTGTTAGAAAAGTGTAGACATTAATGTTTCTTTCTAAATTATTAGTTAAATAACGCCTGGCATTAATTAATTTCATTGATGCCAGTGTTGTTCAAACTGTTACATATTTTATATATCCTGAAAGTAATTTATATTGCCTAAGTATTAAATAAATCAAAAAATATTTATTGCAACAAACACAACAATTTATACATAATATATTATATGTGACCCTGGCTAATGTAAAAGGTTAACCTGAATAACATGAGCCAGTTGTTTTCTATATTTGACAAGCTTTTCTTGACGAATAAATATTAAAAAAAGAACTTCTCTTACTCTCAATTAAAATTTCCTCCCTGTATATTATAATGTGGCAGAGCCATGCTGCAGCTATATTATACTTGCAGCATGAATGTCAGCTTGACTGGGAAAAGACTACGCTCTGCTTTAATGAATTATATATTTTGTAGATGTCTGTGGGTCCAGCATCCAATCACCATCAGGTGGACTGTGTGCTCGTTTGTCGCGTTTTCTGTATAAAAAGGATGTTAAGCAACTCAGTCCCCTATGACTTGGGTGCTGTGCTCAAAATATCCATTCATGTAAAGAAATTTAGTAGTTGGTTGATTTCATTATTATATGTTCTTTAGGTAACACTAGTGTCAAACTTAGAAGCATATGGCTTCAACCTATTAGAAATGGCGCGAGTGTGCCAGCATGGTGTGGCTGCATCATGCGGAGTGACAAGGACTCCAGGAGCAAAGTGTGACCAACTGATGGTGCAGGGTGATCAGGTAAATACAGTAACTGAAATAATTTAAATGTGATATGAGCCATGCTACAGCTATATTATAGTTGTAGCATGAATGGGATGGCTCGACTGGAATAGGATCACACTCTCACAGAAAACCAGCGTGAAATACCAGGTTAATGCTGCTGTGTTTTGTATGGTAAGTCTTTTCACTGGAAATGAGGCATTCAATCTCATCTCAGGGGTCACAACGCATCTGCATTTTTATTCTTAATCGAGAATAAATGGATTTAGATGTCTATGTGCTGCCACAGCATCCACTTCCCATCAGCTGAACTGTGTGCTGTGTTTGTCATCCTTATTCTAGAAAAAAAATTAAAGCAATATATGCTAAATGCTTGCACATTACGGTATTAGTTTTATTTTTCATATGAATGTAGCACATTGTGAACACTAGCGAGATGATGTCTTCCCTGGTGTACTAGTCATGTGCTGTGAGAATGTACCATGCATATTTTTCATAATAAAACATTTTATTTATTAATATGCTAGCCATTAGCATTTTGTAAAATAATATATTGTTGAATTTATCTTTTCTTATTAAAGCTATTTATGTTATAAAGAGGCCATCATATACAATGCAAAAAATTTAGATTCACATTATAATTAGAAAGCTTCTCTTTTAAATTTATTTTTAATACCTTAACTAGAAACTGATTTTAATATTTAAATTTCTTTTACAGACACACTTCATAGCAAAACTGCTGATCGAGAAGTATGGACTACCCAAGAAATATCTCGAAGGTGCCGATAAAGCTTTAAATAAGAAAAAGTGAATAAATATTGTTTAATGGACATTTATTAATCTGCGTGACATTCACTCTGAAAGAGTACTTGATATTCAATAAAACAATTATATTGTATAAAAAATTTATGTATTAATCACATATCCCTTAAATCTATTAAAATGATTCTCTGCAAAATTGATTCAAATACAAACTAAGTACTAATCTAATTCATCAATTACAAATATATGGCCACTATTACACAAACAATGTTTTATTTTAAAGATACAATATTTGTAGCAAAATTGCACACAACATTAAAATACCTATCAATACATAAAATATACACCTCATAATTATCGTCAATTGAACAATTTAAGCAATAATATGGAAGACAAAAATTACAATAAAAATATTTATAATGTTTTCTAAATTCTTGTTGGTTTCCATCTAACATATACACAAATAATTCAAATTATTTTTTACAAACTTCAACTATTTCATTTCACAAAATAAACTTTATGATTTACAATTATATAATTTTTCTACACTAGGTTAAGGGTGGGTTATGTCCGTTTTAATTATTATATACAAAAAAAAAAAATTAGCAGACAAAATATTTTAAATTTTTGTCCAAATTGTACTAAATACTAAGGCTTAAAAGTTAAATAGCAAAGCAAAACCACAACCACAAAGTATTACAGCAAAAATTAAAAAGTAAAACACATTTTTATCCACTTGAGTGGAGATTTTAAATGAACTCTATATGATTTCAATGAATAGACTATGTTTTACATAAAACACGTAAATATTAATAACATTGGAGAGAGATCATTTTCAAAGCATATCTAATGTTAGAGTAAAAATTATTCAAACCTTAGTAGATGATTTAAACTTGAAAGGAGTTTTAAAATGTATCAGAGATTTCCTGCTCTTAGTTTTCTTTAACTCTGGAGGTGCAGTTGGAGTTTGGGGGAAGCATTGCCTCATACTGGATCGAGTTCTATCAGAAACATATCCCTCACTCACCTTGCCGCTACTAGAATCCATACTCCAATGACTCCTGGCCGACATCATGGAACATCTTGAAGTTATTGAACTTCTGGATGTTAGACTACTCTTTGATGGTGTTTTTCTTAAGCTGCTATGATTTGTTATGTCCGCAAACACTTTAGCCTGCTTAGATGGTGATGAGTGAGACCACTGTGTAGCTGCTCTCTTCTCAGATATAGCATTTTCAAGATCTAAGTACTTGAATTTTGTAATATCCTTTACAGCTTTTTCACTCTGTGTTGAACTTTGATTTTCTACGTTATCCAAATTGTCCAACTCATAAAATGTTAATGTTACACTCTCATCACTTCCAATGAAAGGATTAACAGGTGTAAAGTGCACTTTTTTCGATGGCATATCAGGAAATATATTGCGACGAGGCATGTTCTCTGTAGTGAACTTTGTAGCTGTGACTATGATACTCCCATCCCCAGTGTCTGCTGATAATGAGCTGTCTAAATCTTCATAGCTGTAGCTTTGTCTACGTGCCCTAGTTCGCACTGAGCCTGATCGGCGACGACGACGACGCGATTTCCAACGATTCTTCTCAGCACTTGCAACAACTGGAGGCAATGTAATACCATTGCTTTCACAAACATCTGAATCTTCATTGGAAACAAGCTTTGTGGCGGGACTGTTTATGATTTCTTTTACAACGAGCTTCCTCTCCCTTTTATTCAGTGATTCTTCCCTTTCTCTCAATGCTATTAATCGAGACATCCACTGGTGACTTAATGTCTCCTCTGATACTTTTTGAGCATTGTTGAATGTGCCTATAACCTCACTGTAAGGTTTTCTACAGCGAGGTACATACCCCGGTAGTTCTAAAGCCAAAGCTTGCAATGTTGGTGATAAAGAACTTTTTTCTAAGTTGGAGCCTTCAATTTCTTTATTCGGTTTCTGCTTTGGGCAAATATTTGAATATACTGGACTATCTATAATGTTAAACTGGGTCCTTGGTAAACGTTTGATAGTCCTACACTTCTCCACAAACTTTTCAGAATCGCATTTGTTTAATTCTGATTTCTGTTGAGAGTACTCACTTGACACCAGAATTTCAGCCAAATGTTTCGGCTTTGAATTGGTTTCTAGGTTTGATAAGATTGTTGGATGGTAAATAACCACTTCGGGACGCAAACCGGAGCTTCTTTCATCAGTAAGGAAAGAGACAACATCCCTAAGATCATCACTGTAGTGGAACTCTTTAATTTTATTTTCAATAGTTTCTGGACGATAGCACAGCGTATGTATTACGTCTCCAATCTGTTGCATGAGGTCTGATGATCCCGTAATTGTAGTTTGCAACTGGAAACAGTCTACGCGCACTTCTCCGCTTCCGTCTACGTAAATAGTGGTAGGCGTTATGCATTTCCGTATAACTGCGAAGTTCAAATTTTCTACAACCTTACAAGCTCGTGCGAGCTCAAGAAGCAAATACCATATGAAACTCTCTGAGAAATACTTATCGGTGGCCTTGCAAACGGTGATCAGTTCCTGTACGCTTTGCCAGGAGTTGTATTCGAGGACAAAGTACAGAGTCTTGGACGCGTTGTGGAGAATTGTATCATAGTAGCGTAGCAAGTTGCCAGATAACACTTTACTTATTGTTTTCACTTCATTTACGATATTTTGTATTTGTTCATCGGAGTACGCGGTACAATCGTAAGCCTTCCACGCAAATATGTTGTTGCTGATCTTGTGTTTAACTTTATAGAATGTGCCGCCGCAGAGAACATCGAGAACTTGATAATCCTTTAATTTTTCCGTCATTCTCATAATTTTTAATTAAATATTATAGTTTTCCACATTTTGTAACCGAAACAAAGCCCCGTGCACTTTTAAAATTCTGCGACGGTTACAGATCTAGTGATGTGCGTCACTATACGATAATCGTTTAAAATAAAATGTCGATGTATATTACTATTCAAGACAGAATAAATAATAATACGTCTTTCGTGCTCAAATATGTAATTTTGTTTGTATAACTTGAACTCATATATTTTAAATAAAACCTTTTCAGATTTGAAATTTTTATTTAAAATATTTGGACTTTTTTTGGAGTATTTGGACTTTTTATAAAAAAGGTCTGATAATAATTATTAGTTAAAAATTAGTCTGTAATTTAAAATTATTTTTACTAATAAATGTTATTTCATTTCAAAAAATAATTTAAGAACATGTTTAACTTCATTTTTATTTCTTGTTATCAATAATAGTTACTAAATGATAAAATAAATAAAAGGTAAATTACGTTACAGCATCTTTACTCTGAATTCTTCTTTATTATATTGCATCGATAACCTAACCGCTAAGGCGGTTAACTCGTCCATACTGCATCAAATACTGTTATACTATGCTAAATGACAATAAATCTTACTTACGCCCTACGCTTGATTTTTGTAGATAATAACGCACAATGCTTAAAATAGTAAACAAATTACTCGCATAATGTTAAAGTATTTCTTTTCATTCATCGTGCTTCTTGGCAAAAGCCTCTGGTTCTTTCTATTAAGTTCTGTCACGAGTCACTCGCTTCCAGTTAGAGCCTCATGAGTTTTATTTAATATTTTGCTCATCCTCTCATCTACTTTGTAAACCACAATATCTCCTTTGTGGTTTTCCTTCCGTCGCTTAGCTATTGTTTCTAGGATACCAACCTGTTGTTATTTTAAATTTATTTCATTTTACACTCATCTCGCGGCCTATCCAACTCAACTTTTGTTGATCAATTCTAGTTAAGATGTCTATAACTTTTGTTTTAGATCTTAGTTGATCATTACTCGTTCGGTACATTTTAGATGTTCATGTCACATTTCGTTCCATAGATCTCTGGCATTATTATATATTTTATTTCTGTATTGTTTTAAAAATGATATATAATACGAGATATAATACAGTGTTTCTATTTATTCAAGAAACACTAGGTGTATATTTAGTCCATATTAAAACATGGTTTCCAATAATAAAACTGTTTTGAATAAAACATAACTTCTGCAATTTGCAATAACAAGAATGTGAACGTCTAAAATACATGTTATCCAGTGATATATTTTTTTATACATCTAGCTATAGAATTCTGAACGACAATTATTTAAATGTCAAATTTATATTGCACCGAATAATTTTGCTAAACGTGATTCTGTCGTGTACAGAATTCTTGCAACACAAATCGCTTTCGCTGTGACACTTAAAGTAAAAAGAATGAAATAAGGTATAAATACAAATTTTTGTACTTCTGAAAGATAATATTGCTAAAAAGAATTTATAAAATACCTAATTTATACTATAAATGTATATTTTATTATACCAAAATTATTTGTATAGGAACTTTCAGTAATTTTTCATTTTTCAAATTTACCAACGTGTCAGCAGCGCTGTCATCGCGCCACAAAGCTAAACACATCGAAGTTTAAATCGTGCTATCAAATTTATGAAGTAAGGCAGTATACATATATTATAGGAACGCTCCGAACTACCACTCAGAGCGTTGGCCGCTCGCCGGGCAGAACACCTTGCATCGATAACCTAACCGCTAAGACGGTTAACTCGTCCATACTGCATCAAATACTATGGTATTTATAATAGCTCTGTTATACTATGCTAAATGACAATAAATCTAACTTACGCCCTACGCTTGATTTTTGTAGATAATAACGCACAATGCTTAAAATAGTAAACAAATTACTCGCATGCAGGCCGCATGTGGTGATTTAGTAAGTACATTTTCATATTATAATTATAGTTTAAGCATTATCCATAAAATTAGTACACTTTATAAAAAACAATTATACTGGAAATTATATTTGAATTTGCCAGGACTAGAGCTACCGCGCTGAAATTATCGACAATGCGTATTGCACGCTTACAACCCTAGCGTTTAATCTTCTTAATAACTGGCTTTACGGCTCTGGGATCTAGCCTTTCTGAGCCTGAAGTTACAATAATATAATAATTATCCTTCATAGTATACTGCTTCAGAATATGAGATTTTGACGGCAACTTGAGCCGGCAGATAGCTGACGGTTGGCGATGGTATCTCAAGGTGCCTAAGTAGACAGACACCTTATTTTGAGAATCACATCACCATCAGAACACTTGTTTCACAGTTTCCACTAATAGTTCACATGCGCAGACACTTAATACACAAAATCGCACCACATATCAAAGTCCACTTCAAACCATTATTTAAACAATAATACAGGAGCAGCAAGCCTCCGCCGGTCAAGTTCCCGCCAAAACTCTAGCGTTTCGTTTGACCGCGACCAAAGAGTATATAATTGTCGCGCTCCCGTCGCGTCCCGCCGCAAGCATTGATTTCTTTTTAATTTATTTACTGAGCTGCCTGTTAGATAACCAGTATATATTTATGGAATATGGGCGTGCGTGTGCGTGTGTGTATACGCGTGCGCGTTCGCGTGTGCGTTCGCGTGTGCGTCTGCGTGTGCGTGTGCGTGATTAGTGATTCCTAGTGATTCATAATCATAATACATGAATGCGTATAAAAGAAGACGCTACTTCGACGTCCATCACCTTCAAACGTGCGAAACAATGTGCGAACATTATGCGAAACAAAGCGAGTGTGGTGTCATTGTTTATTTTTTAAAGTATATCTACTTACCTTACCTACACTACATATACACTACATATACATACGATAACTAACGATATAAATACGTCTGCACCGTTACATAGCCAAAAAGAGGTTAATCTGACAACAACAAATAAGGACGAAGGGTTTTGCCCCTGTCTTATAAAAAGAAATATGGGAATAGACAGGGTAGGGCGGCCGTGCAACCACTAGGAGATTCGCTTATCCGAGCTGCTCCGAGATCTCTTTGCTTATATGTATCACGTTTAGACGTTTCAACGACTGCTGATAAGCTTGAGGAGTATATTAAGTGTAAAGGTGAACAAGTGATAAGTGTTGAATGTATTGAACCTTTTAAAGTGATTAACTTTGCTTCTTTTAAGGTAAGGATTAATTTTGACAGAAAACATATTTTTATGAATGAGGACTTCTGGCCTGTAGGCATAGTGTTTAGACATTTCTGGCAAAGTAATTCCGTAAGACATGAAGTTCGTTAGTTTTAATTATCAGTCAATTAAGAGAAGTGTTGATCATGTTAGAGAACTGTGTAAACAGTTTGATGTGGTGGCTCTTCAAGAGACCTGGCTGCTTCCCCACGAGCTATCTTTTTTGTCAACAATTCATACCGAGTTCTCTTAACATGGTACCTCTGCGGTCGATTCTTCATCCGGAATATTAAAAGGGAGACCATATGCTGGTGTGGCCCTCTTGTGGAGAACTGCGTTAATTAATAATGTTGACTTAGTAAATTGTAATGATTCACGAATTTGTGCTATAAAATCGTATATTAATGGGAATTGTCATATGTATTTTTCTGTTTATATGCCTCAAAACAATCTTGAAAATTTACCTGAATTTACAAATATTTTATGTATAATCAAAAGTTTATTAGAAAATCATTTCGTAAATGTGGCTATTGCCTTAGGAGACTATAATGCGAATATTAACACGTTATTTAGCAACGAATTAATAAAATTTTGTTCAGAAAATGATTTGATTTGCAGACTTTAAATTTTTTAAAGATTTTGAGTAGTGAAATATTTAAATATTGGTCTAGTATGTTAAGATGTAAGTTTTAATTTGTTTAATGGCATTTATTTAATTTTTATTTATTTTTGTATTACATTATTATTTTATTTTAGTTTGTTGATTATAAGTAATTATGTTTTTTTACGGGCCTTTGTTGTCTGTCAAAAAATTATTATTATTATTATTATGGGGTATTTGTATAGTTTTCTCATCTGGTTGGGCTGTATAAACATATAATTGAAAATGAAAATGATAAACTTACATAAATATCAATAAAATAAAATAAATACATAAAAATTACATAAATATATAAAAACCCAACCAGATGGAAGCCCTCGGCAGGAGAAACCAAACGGCCGAGGGTTAGGGGGGAAGGGAAAGAAACCAGCGGACGATGCGGGCGGTATCAAGGAGCACCGCCTTCTGCATTTGAGCTTGGAGCGATCCGTCACGGAGTCCCAGTCGCCTCAGGTGACCCGAGAGGCTGACTGGGATTAACCCGTTCGCAGAAACGACCACAGGAATAATTTCGGCCGGCAGACCACCCCACATGTCGGTCACCTCGTGAGCCAGGTCCAGATATTTTCTCAACCTATCTGTTTCGTTTCGGCTTTCACGAGGTTCTCGTCATAAGGAATGGTAATGTCGACCAAAAATATCCTTGACTGTACCCGGTCCATCAGCACAATATCAGGCTTATTCGCAAGAATAGTCCTGTCCGTGATGATGGCCCGGTCCCAGTAGAGCCTGGCGCGGTCATTTTCGAGCAAGGCTTCCGGCAAGTAATTATAATATGGCAGTTTCCGATCCACGAGACCGTATTTTAGAACGAGCTCCTGGTGTAGAATCCTGGTTACTAGGTTGTGTCTGTGCAAATACTCAGAGTTAGAAAGCGCCTAACAACCGGAGATGACACGCCTAAGTGACTCACCGGGATGGCGACAAGCTCGACAGATGTCGACGGCGCCATCCTTTAGGATGTATTTCCGATAATTGTTGGTCTTAATAACCTGATTCTGTATCGCACAGACAAAACCCTCGGTTTCCCCAAAGAGTTCACCGAAACGTAGCCAGTGGAGGGAGGCGACTGTGTCTACGCAAGGCTCATGTAGAGCCTTGTAGAACCTCCTGTGGAGCTCCTTATTCTTCCATACGGTCTCACGGTCGGAAATGCTCTGTACTGCCGGGTCTTGCCATTGCTCGTTGGCTAAGGATAGAGGAGTAAACCCTTTATCACACGAAATGACGTACCTATAGAATGGATCACCCGATCTCACCAGAAAGTAATTACGGAGGCTGCACACTTCACGATTATGCATGGTGAGAGCGCTCAAAAAGCCGCGCCCGCCATGTTTCCGCGGCAAGTACAGCCTCATTACTGACGATCTCGGGTGATTCATCCTGTGAGACGTCATAACAGTGCGGACTTTTCTATCCAGAGCGTTCAGTTCGGTCTGAGACCACCTGAGTATGCCGAAGGTATATATGAGAACAGGCATGACCCAACCGTTATATGCGTGTGTCTTATTCACACCCGACAAAAGACTGTTGAGCACTTTTGTCAAGCGTGCATAAAACACATCGCAAACTGACTGTTTCATGTCCGCCTCATCGATACCTATGTTCTGTGACATACCCAGATATCGGTATATTTCAGCCTCGGATAGGGTCTTTATGTTGATGGGCATAGATAAGTCTATGCCCATCAACATAAAGACTACCCCTTTCGACATGGAGGACCGCACACTTATCCGTCCCCAGCTCCATTCTATTGGAATTGTTAAAATCACAAGTGATGTTCAGCAATTCCATAAGATGGGAGCGACTGGAGGCGAATAACTTGAGATCATCCATATAGAAAAGGTGGGTCACTTTTGTACCTCCTTTCCGAAGCTGAAATCCCCTCCCGGAACCCTCCAGTAAGGTACTGAGAGGGTTCAGAGAGAGGCAGAACCAGATTGGACTCAGACAATCGCCCTGGAGCAGCCGTCATCCGCTCGCCGCGATGACAAAGGATCGTACTCCACTGCCCCATACACTGCCCGAGGAAGTCTCAAGACTGTTAAGCACTTTTGTCAAGTTTGCATAAAACACACCGCAAACTGACTGTTCTTTGAGGGAAGCCTCAGGAATGCCTGCGATTTCTACCATATTTGATAAAGATTTCTGCTGATACGTTTTTATTTCTTGCTCTACTATGCTCACTCTAAGTTCAAGGTATTTGTTCTTATTTTGTAGGTCTTGGTTTTTATTTTCGAGTTCTTTTATTTTGTTATCGTATTTTTTTAGGGTTTGATCAATAGTACTCATCTGATCACCCAGGAAATCAATTGAAGTTTCTAGATTCCCGATTTCTTCCCGGAACGTTTTCTTTAACTCCTGACTGATGTCCCTGATAAGCTTCTGGGTGTCAATCTGGGTATTCAAAGAATTCACAACCACGGAGTCATCGTCATCAGCCTCTTCGTGTGGAGTGAAAAAGGAAGACCTACGCGAAACGTTTTTCATACATTCCTCGCAGCTCCACTCGATGTTCGGCGAATTGCGTAGAGTATTAATCTGTTTATTAGACAGCTTGGCGCAGGACGGATCCGAATGGACAGTAATGTTGCACCTGCTACATACCAGACCCGGCGCTTTTTTGGTAATATTTTTCTTACAGTTAGCACACTTTGTCAATGGTAAAAGAGGCACATCGTTATAACTGATTCAAGTTCAAAATAATTGTACAATTTCACCATTAGTTCGCGAGATTGACTGTTTAGCGTTTTTCCTCATTTCGACATGGTATAACAAGACTGTTGTTGTTGTTTACAAATCGTTAAGCAATCGGAGTCCAATTTATAGTCAGGTAAACGTCAAAGTAAGATCAGTCAATAAAAAGTCGGGTTAGAAGAAAATAACAGATAGCACACCATAAACGCACCGCACAGTCACTTCGCACAACGACAAAAGACTGCGTCATGTAATGGCGACATAATAATTATTTTTGTATTTTTTAGTTAATTAAAAGAATAAGATGTTTTATTATCACCACAATGTGGTTATTCATTTATGGTGAAATATTCCTTCACAAGTACATACATAATTACTGCATTCGGATCTACTTATCTGACTTTCAATTTTTTTAGGTAACATCCCTAGTGTTAAAAAAGAAAAAGGGTTAACTAACGCAACATTGTTCAACGACGTTCAGTTCTCTTTAGAACAGAAATTGTTTATTATATTTAAATCGTTTATTAGTGAAATTAAATTGTAAATTTACTTTCCTTTGTCATTATTACAATAAATATGTAATCGTAATTGAAAAAAAGTTAATCAATTCTGCAGTTAATATTATAATATTAACTTCGAAAATTAAATAATATTTTATGCCCACCGTTTCAAGGTTACGTTGTTGAATTTTGATGAAGTATCAAATAGGGGTGGTAAAGGGAAAAATATATCGATATATATATCTCGAATCTACATTTTTAAACAGTATCGATATACAGGGTAATTTTGCTCCCGAAAACGAAGACAGACGACAGTACCAACTATACATTTGATGATGGGTGGAATATAAAATCGATCCTGATGAAAGAAAAATCATCTTTTCACAACGTTTTATTAGCTTTATTAATTCTCTATCATGTTAGTACAGCTAAATGAAACGATAATTTAAACAGCTGACTAGAGGTCAATGTACGCGCAAACGCCGAACTGTTATAGGTCCGGTCCCGTAAAAAGAACGCTGGCCTTGAACCTGGGCACTGAGCGATTTATCACAAATTAGTACGAAGGGGGCGCGACGGGGGAACAATCCGTCAGTATTACTGTGCCTGCATGCTATTGATTTCCGCGCTTTGTTCGCTCCCAAAATACATTCGCATACACAGCTTACTTAGCGACTCGCGACGATGGCTTTAAAAAGGAAGGAAAGAAAAATTATTTATATCTATTGTTTTATGACTGAACGAAAAGGTAAATATGATAGGAGAAGGTGAATGGGGAAAATTGTGAAGTAAAGTTAAAAGTGTTGAAGAAGAATACCGAAAAAATTATAATGTGATCGAGCTGACGGAAGCTCAAGCGAAGATGAAAGTGATGATGAAGTAGCATCCAGTAACACCAACACACCATCGACATCTGGCTTCCATGTGACCCAAGACGACATAATGGACGACGTGTCACCCTTAGCTTACGTTTTCTTGTTACAAACTACTTTATATTTTACGATAGAAATAACAAATAATGCTCAAGTAAACATTATCCATTTTTAATTCCAACCTCTTCCAAAGTTCTAAGTAGCTAGTAAAACACCTATTATGATTCTACAATAAAACAATTAATTACTGTAATATTATAAAACAATAGCCTTACTTAGCCGTAGTACTTTAGAACGCTACTGTACCCATGAGCAGACACTCCCTCCACTGCATTGCATTGGCAACGCTGCCAAGTTGCACTAAAATTTAGTTTGCCGGGGACATAAGAATTAGAGGCGGCAATCGCTATAAAACTTGCAAGTCATTTTTAATAATTTACGTACCTCTTTTTAAATTCAAAGTATTGGCCGGATTAAATACGGAAAGTCAATTAAAATAAAGTAAAAGTATTATTTTTTACATTAATTCTGATAGATTAATCAACAAAACATAATTGCAATTGATTTTAACTATTAAATTATTCAGTACCATTTCATTTCTATTTTCTTATACAAAATCAAAGATAACGAGGAAATAGTGCTTATAATTGTTGAGTACTGAGTACCCAATTAGGTACGTTTATTAATTTCAATAATTTTTGTAGTAAAGAACTGCTTGTTGCGTCAGGGTACAATTGATTGTGTAATTGTATTAAAAATGACAACCATAACTTTTAAATTCCATATGAAGACTAGTCGTAGGGATTAATAAATAAACGTTGGCGATGTCTTAACATACATAACGCTTTAACGGTGTGTGGAAAGTTCCAGTGCTTCAAGGACTTTGCCTTATGTGCGTATTTGTTTTGGCGGAATAGATTAATAATTTTAGTTTTTGAGACGGTTCCGTATTGACTAAAACGAGAGACACTACAATTGTTTTGTTTATTAAATTATTGGTGTTATTTATTACTTAATGATATTATTCTTGTTGTTACGGTTTAAGTTTCTTGTTGTAATGCCTAACGCGTACGTTTATAGTGCTCGTAAATACGGCAACATGTTAATGTGCCTTGGAGCAGCTCGTGGGAATACTTCGCAATGCAAATTTACCGAGAGAAATTCACGGCCGCTCGACATCCAGCTGACTCCGTCTGATAACAGCAGCATTTCAGCGAGTGTTGGAAAATCGGCCCATTGCTCTGGTAGCAGCAGGAAGTGGAAGTCAAGTGGTTGTTCACTCAGAGGAGCGCATTTTAGATGTCGTTAGCCGGAATCCGAACCTAGGTACACGAAGTATCGCTAAATTGTTAAGGGGTCGGGATGGAACAAGTGTACAGTTCACAAAGAGTTAAAGTGTAACCGGATGCGCCCATACAAAGTGTACAAAGTGGAACCTTTAGTTTCCGGCGGTCACGACCGCCGGCGAGATTTCTGCCGTTGGTTATTAGACCAGCAACAACGTGTGCCTGGTTTCATTGAGCACGTCACTACGGAGGATTTAGTGCGGTAAGCTGTTTCATACCTAATTTTTTTTTAAGTAACTTAGTACTGAACTTATCTGAATAGGTACATAACTGAATACATCGAATAATAAACATACCTGCACGATGAATAAAAACCTTGGTTACATTTCATTTAAGTATTTTTTCATTAGCGGGTATTCGAACCAGTTATTTAGGTTATTTAACCTGTGAATTCGGATTAAAGTGGCTACGTGAAGACAAGCACAGTGGCAAAATAGTAGGTTAAGTAGATAAGTTAGGTATTTAGACAAGTGCTGTAAATGATGAGTCGTGTAGTGGCGGTCAAGAATATCCACTACCCCATATCTTACCGTGGGTGTCATAAAAGGCAACAAAAAGACACAGACAGGAGATGGGCAGCAGCATCTTCCTGATAGTAGCCGAAATTACAATAAAAAAAACTGCGGTTGCCAACCCGCTCGCCAAGGGTGGCAACTATGGCAAATACCCCCCTATGAAGAGAGTAACAAAGAGACGGCCCCCTGTCCCCGGCGGCCCCGCTATTCCTGGCTACGGTGGTGACCATGGTAACGGCGGGGCAGGGGGTGCTAAGAATCTCCGGTAGAGGTTCGGTTGCTACCTTAGACGACTCGACCTGGCAACGTACAACGCACGTACCCAAGTGGCCAGCAGCTGGCCGACTTCATGGAGAAAGAGAGACTCTTTATGATGAACTCTTTCTTCCAGAAGCGGCCCCACAGAAAGTGGACCTGGTCGAGCCCCGACGGTTCGACAAAAAATGAGATTGACTTCATTATGACGACCAGACGATAACTGTTCAGTGATGTCTCCGTGATCGCGAGGGTGAAAACTGGTAGCGATCACCGAATGGTTAGAGGCACACTGAACCTAAACGTTAAGTTGGAGAGGTCTCGTCTAATGAAGTCAACGCTCCGTTCCCCTCGTGCTCTGTTCCAAAGTCCTGTTTCAGCTCGAGTTACAAAACCGTTTTCAGTGCCTAGAAAACTGCAATAAAGTGGACGATATGAATGACAAGCTCGTGGAAACTGTCCATGCGGTCGGAGCTAAGTTTTGCAAGACCCGCCGCAGAAGAACACAAAAACTTTCCGATCACACTCTTAATCTCATGGCTGTTAGACGGGAGATGAAGCTACATTCTTCAACAGATTTGACAGCATACAGGCAACTGAGCAGACAGATCTCCAAATGCATGCGGCGGGACTTACGCAACTTCAATACAGCTTGTATTGAAGAAGCGATCGAGCGGAGCCAAGGCTCCAAAGTCTTTGCCAGAGATCTGGCTGCCAGAAAGAGCCAACTGTCAAGGCTGAAGACCGAGTGTGGCAGCATCGTTTCCGGGGCACCTGAGATTTTGAGTGAGATTGAGAGGTTCTATGGGCAGCTGTACACGTCATCGTTGGAGCCACACGCAAGTGTGAGTAACGATCCAAGAGCGAGTCTTATCCGACACTATTCTGAAGATATCCCGGACGTCATTCTGAGCGAGATTAGAATGGCTCTCCAGCATCTTAAAAACGGCAAGGCCCCAGGCGAGGATGGAATTACAGCGGAGCTTCTGAAAGCGGGTGGAAAACCGGTACTTGAAGTCCTTCAGAAGCTCTTTAATTCCGTCCTCCATGGTGGCATTACACCGGAGGCGTGGAGCAGAAGTGCGGTGGTCTTGTTCTTCAAGAAAGGTGACAACGCTCTCTTGAAGAACTACAGACCGATTTCCCTTCTGAGCCGCGTCTACGTGCTGTTTTCGAGAGTCATTACGAATCGTCTCACGCGCAGACTTGACGACTTCCAGCCTTCCGAACAAGCCGGTTTCGGAAAGGGCTTTAGCACCATAGACCACATACATACCCTTTGGCAAATTGTACAGAAGTCCGAGGAGTACAATTTGCCACTATGCCTGGCGTATGTGGACTATGAGAAAGCCTTTGATTCCGTCGAAATTTGGGCGGTGCTGCAGTCCCTTCAGCGGTGCCAAGTTGACTGTCGGTATATCGAAGTGCTGAAGTGCTTGTACAGTAGGGCTACGATGGCTATCCGAGTACAGAACCAGAGTACGAAACCTATCCAATTGAAGAGAGATGTAAGACAGGGTTGCGTTATATCCCCGAAACTCTTCAGCGCTGCATTGGAAGACGTTTTCAAGCTTCTGGACCTGAAAGGATACGGTATTAACATCAATAGCGAGTACATCACTCACCTTCGATTTGCCGACGATATAGTCCTTATGGCAGAATCGCTGGAGGATCTAAGCACCATGCTCAATGACCTTAATAGTGTCTCCCAACGGATAGGTCTTAAGATGAACATGGACAAAACAAAGATCATGTTCAATGTCCATGTCACACCTATGCCGGTAGTTGTTGGGAGCACTAATCTCGAAGTTGTTGACGAGTATGTTTACCTGGCACAAATAGTCCTACTAGGTAAGTCCAACTTCGACCGAGAGGTCAATCGACGGATTCAACTCGGCTGGGCAGTGTTCGGGAAACTACTACACATCTTCTCGTCAGACATTCCTCAAAACCTTAAAACGAAATTATACAACCAGTGCGTGTTGCCAGTGATGACTTACGGATCTGAGACGTGGTCCTTCACTGCTGGCCGTATGAGGAAGCTCAAGGTCGCTCAGCGAGCTATGGAGAGGGCTATGCTCGGAGTTTCTCTGCGTGATAAACTTAGAAATGAGTATATCCGCAGTAGAACCAGAGTGACCGACATAGCCCAACGGATAAGTAAGCTGAAATGGCAGTGGGCCGGCCCTATAGCTCGAAGAACCGACAACCGATGGGGAAGAAAGGTTCTTGAGTGGCAACCTCGTACCGGTAGGCGAAGTGTAGGGCGACCCCCCACGAGATGGGGTGACGACCTGGTAAGACATGCAGGATGTCGATGGATGCAGGTGGCTCAGGACCGTGCTTTGTGGCATTCCTTGGGGGAGGCCTATGTTCAGCAGTGGACTTATGAAAGGCTGTAATGATGATGATGATAATGATGTAAATGATTAGGTATTGTGGTATGGCCCGCTAGTTGCGGGCTGCGCGAATTCGCGTTCGCACGTACCACTAGTCAGCTGATTGTAATTCAGTAATTCCACTGCTGGTTTTATGTTTCAGTATTTTCATGATTTTTTTATGAAATTATCGTTTTATTTAGCTGTACTAACATGATAGAGAATGATTAATGCTAATACAACGTTGTGAAAAGATGATTTTTCTTTCATTAGGTTCGATTTTATATTCCACCCATCATCAAATGTTTAGTTGGTACTGCCGTCTGTCTTCGTTTTCGGGAGCTTTCCAAAAATACCCTGTATATTGCGTGATAAATATCGATATGTCGATATATCGTCATCATTTGAATGATGTAAAGATAAGGTCCAAAATTTTATTTACTGACGGTTGGACGACGAAAAACACGATACAACATTTTAAAATATATCGAAATTGATACGAATTCGATACTCTAAAATAAACATTGATATGTCGATATATCGCGATTTAAAATATCGACGATATATATCGATATTTTTATTAATATATATCGATATTTCGATATATCGATATTTTTTGCCCAAGCCTAGTGTCAAATGTGATTTATTAAATTGGCCCTATTATATTACATTTGATATGGATTTGAATATAAATCGATGTCTTTTTATGTATTATATTTTTAATACAAAATGTATCATAATATTAACAAAATGATGATTTCCACCTTGCAAGCCCATCAAAATCCCTTGATCGACGTAGGCTTGGATTCCAGAGATTGACCCATAAGGCCATAGTTTTTGCCATAGTTGCCACGTTTGGCAAGTGGGTTTGCAAACTCAGTATACTATTATTATTATTATTATTTGGGATATTTCCATTGTATTCTTATCTGGTCGGGATGAATAAATATATGTCGGAGAATTTTAACAGAGGATTCCCATTTTGATCTTGGAAATACATCAGGAACGCGTGAATTGTTAAAAATAGTAAAAGTGTGAGAGGGATGTTCAACTTGCTCTCTTGCTTACGCAATTAATCATTAACAGTAGTAAAACAGCGTAAACGCACTATACATTAAGTATAGAGCATTTACAGTTCGACCACCGTAACACGTCTCCGCCACAATCACACACCAGTGTAACGTGAGGTACGAAAAAATTTCGCTCAAAAACAAAACTGCTCGAGGCAAACTGAGCAACAATACCAAGGCGTCCCCTGCCACGCTATCCGTGAATTTCTGCAACATCAGGGGACTTCACTCTAACCTAAACGCCGTCCACTACCATCTCGAGACGACGAAGTCGGCCTTGCTCTTTCTGACCGACACGCAGGTTTACCTCTCCGGCTGATATTTCGTATCTCTCCAACCCGGGGTACAAATTGGAGCACTCCTTTGTGCCTCGGGCTGGAGTTTGCGTGTATGTCAGAGAGGATATCTGTTCTCGACGTCTCGGCAGTCTTGAAGGTTCGGACCTGTCCATCCTTTGGCTACGCGTAGACAGCGACGACCATCCGCGCGCCTACGGGTGCCTCTATAGGTCCCATAGCGGTAATGCCGAAACAGACCGACTCATCGACCACGTCCAAATGGCTACAGATTCCTTGCTACAACAGGTCCCATCCGCAGAGATCGTGATCCTTGGCGATTTTAACGCCCACCATGCCGAATGGCTCGGTTCACGTTTAACCGATCATGCAGGGAGATCTGTTTATGACTTTGCCTTGGCATATGGTCAGACATAACTGGTTACTTCGCCTACGCGGATTCCAGATGTGGAGGATCATACACCTTCCCTGTTGGACCTTCTGCTGACCTCTCATCTGGACGGATATCAGGTTTCCGTCGCTGCCCCTCTCGGCTCTTCGGACCATTGTCTGATCCGGAGTGTGGTGCCACTCAGGCTCCCTTCGCGGTTGCGTTCTGCAGGTTGCCGCCGTGTTTGGCATTACAGGTCGGCGGATTGGGACGGAATGCGGTCTTTCTTTGCATCCTATCCATGGGGGCGGGTTTGCTTCTCGCCGGATGATCCCAGCGCTGTTGCTGACTCTTTCACTAATATGGTGCTACAGGGAATGGAACTATTTATTCCATCATCTGTGGTACCCATCGGAGGCAGATCTCAGCCGTGGTTTGGTCGCTTCTGTAAGACTGCATTACGCAGTAAGCAGGAGTGTTATCAAGCCTGGGCTGCGGCTTCAGCGACTCGGGATGTAAACACCAGCACACTTAAAAAGAAGTATAATTTCGCCTCCAGGTCCTTCAAAAGAGTTATTGCCAGGGCAAAGAGCATATAGGCAGAATTGGCGAGAAACTAGTTCGCCTTCCTTCGGGAACCCGTGCATTCTGGTCTCTCGCCAAGGCTGTCCAAGGGA
Organism: Parnassius mnemosyne; assembly: GCA_963668995.1. Taxonomy (NCBI): domain Eukaryota; kingdom Metazoa; phylum Arthropoda; class Insecta; order Lepidoptera; family Papilionidae; genus Parnassius; species Parnassius mnemosyne. The sequence continues at coordinate 41,310,683 of CAVLGL010000083.1, forward strand.
ATTTCTGTAAGCCATCACTACCATCTCTGCACAGGGAGGACGACTCACTGGCCCAAGACGCAAAAGACAAAGCTGACCTTTTAGGCTCCCTTTTTGCGTCCAACTCGACTCTTGATGACGGGGGGAAAACACCGCCGACCATCCCGCGGTGTGAGTGCTCCATGCCGGATGTGCTGTTTTCACAGCGCTCGGTTCGCAAAGCACTTCTCTCCCTAGACATCCAGAAGTCGAGTGGGCCTGACGGAATCCCCCCAATTGTGCTGAGCACGTGTGCTCCGGAGTTGGCACCGGTCCTAACGCGTCTTTTCCGGTACTCCTACTCCCAAGGCGTAGTCCCGAATTCATGGAAGACAGCTTTTGTCCACCCGATCCCTAAAAAAGGCGACCGCTCAGATCCGCCCAACTATAGGCCTATCGCGATCACCTCCTTGTTCTCCAAAATAATGGAATCCATTATTAATTGCCAGCTCATCTGGTACCTTGAGGATCACCAGCTGATTAGTGACCGCCTATACGGTTTTCGTCGGGGTTGATCAGCTGGTGATCTTCTGGTTTACCTGACCCATAGATGGGCGGAGGCAGTAGAGTCCAAGGGGGAGGCGTTGGCTGTTAGTCTGGACATTGCGAAGGCCTTCGATCGGGTCTGGCACAAAGCGCTTCTTTCGAAGCTCCCTTCCTATGGGCTTCCCGAGAAATTGTGCAATTGGATCACGAGCTTCCTTGCAGATCGGAGCATCAAGGTCGTTGTAGACGGTGCATGTTCTGACTACAAGCCAATTAACGCTGGTGTTCCACAAGCCTGTGTGCTATCACCAACGCTATTTCTTCTGCATATCAATGATATGTTGCTAACTGGTAATTCATTCATTGCTATGCGGATGACAGCACTGGTGATGCGCTATACACCGGCCGTGCCAATATTTCTCGGGAAAACGTCGCCGAGTACCGGAACAAACTTGTGTCTGAAGTCGAGTCTTTGCTGAACAAAGTCTCGGATTGGGGGCGACTAAATCTAGTCCAGTTTAATCCTCAGAAGACACAAGTTTGCGCGTTTACCGCTAAAAAGAACCTCTTTGTCGTATCTCCTCAGTTTCAAGGCACTCCCCTTCTTGCCTCAGCCAGTATCGGTATCCTCGGAGTCGACATATCGAGTGACGTGCAGTTTCGTTGTGACTTGGAAGAGACGGCCAAATTGGCCTCTAAAAAGCTTGGCGTGCACAGCAGAGCGGGACAGTATTTCATGCCGGCACACCGCCTGCAACTTTACAAGGCGCAGGTTCGGCCTCACATGGAATACTGTTCCTATCTCTGGGCAGGGGCTCCCCAGTGCCAGCTCCTTCCACTTGACCGCATCCAGCGCAGAGCGGCTCGAATCGTCGACGACCGAGCCCTTTCCGATCGGCTCGATTCATTGGCACTGCGAAGAGATGTTGCATCCCTTTGCATTTTCTTTCGCATCTACCGCGGGGAGTGCTCTGAGGAATTGTTCGGATTAATCCCAGCCGCCAAACTTCACGAACGCACATCGCGACAGAACTCCCGATACCATCCACACCATCTGGATGATTGGCGGTCCACCACTGTGCGATTTAGAAGATGTTTTCTTCCTCGCACGACTTCCTTGTGGAATCGATTACCATCAGCGATTTTTCCGGACAGATACGACTTAGGGACCTTCAAGAAAAGAGCGTACTCCTTTTTAAAAGGCCGGCAACGCATCTGCAATTCCCTCCCTGGTGTTGCAGTTGTTCATAGGCGGCGGTAGTCACTTACCATCAGGTGAGCCGCATGCTCGTTTGCCCCCTCTCCTATAAAAAAAAATCTCAGTGTTACACAGGGCAGCCTCTCAGCAACACCAATCCTCCTTGCCTGCACTAGAAGAATTACAACAACGAACAGAACTACGACACTATCTTTGCACTAGTAGAATGATCACACTCGTAGAATGACAGAAGCGGAATCTCTCGCGCACGGCACCTACAGTGAACTTTATACTGCACAAACAAGTGGGGTTTCTCGATATACCCCCATTTCCACCTCGATCCAAGTGATATTTTTATAGATGCTCCGACATATATATAAAAATGATAAATAATATAAAAAGAAATAACCGCCTTTTATCAAAAATGTTTTTCATGTCCCGTGAAAATAAACCCATTTTTTTCACGGGACATGAAAAACATTTTTTTTTGTGAAATCACATAATTGATAAAATAAATCGTCATTGATGATTATTTAAGAAGCTCCAAATCATACCACATTTGCAGAAACGACTACAGGAATAATTTAGGTCGGCAGACCACCCGTCGGTCAGATGTTTCAGGAGCCAGAAACCAGGTCCAGATATTTTGATTGCATATCTGTTTCGGCTTTCACGAGGTTCTCGTTATCATCATTATCATGATTACAGCCCTTCACAAGTCCACTGCTGATCACAGGCCTCCCCCAAATAATGACACAACGCAAACTCCTGAGACACATGCATCCATCGACTTCCTGCATGTCTTACCACGTCGTCACTACATAAACCTTTATCCTAATCGATTGTCGGTTTATTTTTTCTTCGAGCTATATGGCTTGCACGTTGCCACTTCCGCGTTGCCACTGCCACAATTGCGGATATCCTTATTTCTAAGTTTATGACGTAGGGAAATCTCGAGCATAGCTCTTTCCATAGCTCGTTAAGCGACGTTGAGTTTCCTCATACGGCCAGCAATGAAGGACCACGTCTCAGATCCATAAGCCATCACTGGCAACACGCACTGGTCGTACAATCTTGTTTTCAAGTTTTGAGGTATACTCCACGAAAACATGTGTCGTAATCTCCCGTACGCTGCCTAGCCGAGTTGAATTCTTCGGTTGATCTCTCGGCCGAAGTTGGACTTATCTAGTCGGATTATTTGTCCCAGGTAAACATACCAACTTCGGGCTTAGTGCTCCCAACAATTACCGGCATAGGTATGAGATGAACATTACAGATTTTCCTTGTTTTGTCCATGTTCACCTTAAGACCTATACGTTGGGAGGCACTATTGAGGTCATTGAGCATAGTGCTCAGGTCCTGCAGTGATTCTGCCATAAGGACTATATCGTCGGCAAATCGAAGGTGAGTGATGTACTCGCCATTGATTTGCTGTTTAATACGGTATCCTTTGCAGTCCAGTAGATTGAAAATGTCTTCTAATATTGCGGTGAAAAGTTTCGGGGATATAACGCCATCTTATCTCACACCTCTCTGCAGTTAGATAGGTTTCGTACTCTGGTTCTGTACCCGGATTGCCATAGTACCTCCGAGCGGTCTACCTCGACCAACGGCATCACTAGTTACTTTACCGTGTGGTGACGGCTGAAGATCCCATCATGTAGCGGTAGGCCTTGCAAAGGGCCACCTGGCTTGCTACCACCTTCCCTGCGGAGTCAGACGAGGAGCAGCTCGCTGCGTTCTGTCTGTGAGCGGGAGAACCAGTGCCTTTCGGGGGCAAAAGGGCCAACCGTTGCGCTGCTCAAATCTAGTCTGAACTTCTAAGCAAAGCTATACTGGGTAATTCATTCTGGACAGTAGCGGGATCCGAGGCACGGTTTTGACGTTGGCCGACCGCAAGTAGTTGCGGGGCCTCAGGGGCTCGGGTGTCCTCGCGGTCTCCGAATGAGTTCCCCTTCGGTTGGCTAAACCATTGAGTCTTTATTTGGATACACTTTTACAGAAACAAGTCAAACTCTCATAGATGTTAACCACATCAACGCTTCAAGTAGTCACGCCTACCTCTCCTGTGAAATGTATATAAAAAAGATTTCCTGATAAATTTGGAAGTAATCTACCCTTATGACTGAACATAATTTCGTACGGATAGTATCCTAAGCTTTCATTTATTGTATTATTGATTCTCCACACGATATCGGCTTAACACTCAGTCCACATATTATTGGCATCCTCAGATTGAGAACGTAAAGCATCAAGTAAAGTCCAGTTAAAGCGTCCAACCCGACCATTTGAATGCGGACAAGCTATGGCATTCAATGTATGATGAATTGGGGCTGCGTTATAAATTCTTTGAAAAACCTGCTCGTAAATGCCAAGTTTCTGTCGGATATCATTTGAATGTGGTAACCAAACATGCTAAACTTTTAATATTCTCGCAGTCTCAGAAGAATTGAGAGTTAGAGTTGGGCGAGCTAACATAAATTTAGAAAATGAGTCTACGATCATTAAAATATACTGATATCCCTTTGTGATCTTACTTAAAGGTCCCAAATGGTCAATATGGATTGTGTCCATAGGTAAATCAGGCTTAGGAATAAGATGCAACTCACCTGACGATTTCTCGTAGTTGCCCTTCCCATAAGCACATTCTAAGCATGAATTGACATACTTTTTTATGAAGCGTGTCATCTTTGGGAACCAATAATCCGACTTAATGATTTCCTCACATCGTTTTAGCCCTACATGCCCTATGTTATCATGAAATCTTTGCATGAATTTCCATCTAGCGAACAAGGGTACTACAAGTTTATCACCATTGAGAGTGATTCGATGTAACCGGTTGTCCTTTATTTTATAGTTATGAACAATATCAGTACTCGGTACTCGCATTGCCTTCCGTCAACTGTCGAATTATGTTTTTTAATTTATCATCTTGTAGCTGTATAGATAAAACCAGTCTTCGCTTGAAATTTGATTTATATTTACAATATAATTCCGTTGATTAGAGCCATTAAAAGAAGTAAAACATTTTTGAGCATTACGACTTAGCGCATTAACATGTTTCATATGATTACCAGGTCTATATTCTATTTGAATATCATATTCTTGAACTTTTTCTAATAACTGTACTCCAGCATCAGTCACCAACGAGCAACCCTAGGAACTAGATCTTTTTTAACAACGTATAGCGTACAGCGGAACAGTCAGCGACTATTTTAATAGGCATAAACTATAATCATAAACATAAGCACGAAAATGTTTTAAAGACTCAACTACTGCCAATGTTTCTAGCTCGTAACTGTGATACATTGATTCTTCACGTGATCTTGCTCTACTAAAATAAGAAACAGGCTTTAGATCGCCACTGTATTGAATTTGTAACAAAATACTACCTATTCCAAGCTTACTTGCATCTGTATGTATTTCACATGATAAATTAGGATCGAACAAGGCTAGAACTGGCCTTGAACATAATTTTTATTTCAATGTATGAAAACTTTGCGCCTGAATATCATTCCAACACCAAACGGAATTCTTTTTGGTTAAGTCTGTAAGCGGTTTTGCTAAAATAGCGAACTGACATAATATGTATTTCCTAAAATAGCTACACAGTCCCAAAAATTGCCGAAGCTCTTGTAAATTTGTGGGTACAGGAATTTTTTTATCGCTTATATTTTATAGTTACCGGGCCTTAAGCCCTCTACACTTATCTCATGTCCTAAAATGATACTTCAGACTTTAAAAATGAATATTTCTTTATATTAAGCTTAAGATCGCATCTTCGCAGTTGAACAAAAACTTTTTCTTATAACTGTAATCCAGCATATTCTAAGACTGTAGATAAAAGTAGGTCATCCATGAATGCAACAATTTCATCATTTCCTACCAGATTTACTAGTTTCTGTATAACACGCATAAAAACTGATGGGGCAGTAGCAAGCCTAAATGGAACTCTTAAATATTCATATAATCCATCAGGTGTAACAAACGCTGTCTTACGTACAGATTCATCATCAATTTTGATATCCAGAATATAATTCCAAATTTGTAAAGAATCGTTTTCCTGATAATCGTGCTAATGTGTCATCTATATCAAGTAAAGGAAATCTCTCCTTAACCGTTATTGCATTAAGATCCCTATAATCTACGCATAACCGATAATCACCTTTTATTTCGCACAAGGATAATAGCCGAAGCATATTCCGAGCTAGATTCCCTTATAATATTACCTTCAAGCAACTCTTTTATTTTTTAAGCTACAATATTCCTTTCCGTATAAGCTAACGTATAAGGCTTTCTATTTATTGGTTTATATGTAGTTAGTTTTATATGCATCAATCCCAAACTAGTGAGGTCTTTTTCAGCTTCAGAGCTAGCAAAACAGTCACCATAATCACGAAGTAAACAAAATAATCTATATTTGAAGCAATCATCTAAATAACCAACATTTATTTCGGAATATTAGCACCGCCCACAATGTCACATTCCTTCGTCACTTCTGATACGCTTCTCAAAGAAAATATTTTTGAACTCACCTCATCCATCTCCTCACATCTCTCCGCTCCTGTCACAGCCTCTCTTTTTTCCACATAAATGGCTCTATACCAACATTGCAAACCTTCAAATAACCGGTACCATTCCGAAGAAACATACTAGCGATTGGATAATCTACCTTACCCAACTATGCTGCCTTGGTTTAGTACAAACATTTCCCTCATTTACACCTTCTACTAATACTTTAACTAATGTATCTCCAACTGGCACCTCTGTATCCTCAAATACTCTAACTCCAAATCGGCTGGCTTCTTCGACAATATCTAATGCACCTAGGATTCTCTCAGGACATGATGTCATAGATAACTTTACTCCATTCTTTGTTACGTTAAGCTCTATTCCTTCGTTGTTAATAATAAGTTGCCCTATTATAAGTGCAACATTTCCAAAATCAACATAAGCAATAACTGCAGTCGTTTCCATTTCAACTTCGTCGACAGAAAAGCTAAATCAGACTTCTCCACTAGCTCGTGCTTGTCCAGTGAATCCTTTTAATATAATATTCGTAGGTTTTATTTGTAATTTGATCGCTTTCGCAGCATCTTGCGCCATCACATTTAATTCGCTACCCGTGTCCAAATATGCTCTCATAAATACCCCATTTACTCGTGCAGTCTTTTATGTAGCTTACCATTATATATGATGTTCGCGTATTTGTTGGCTTAGCACTCATAGCCCGTACAGACGCCCGTATAGTAGTACTTTGATAAGAGTATCGAAAGCAGACAGAAAAGCTTCGTATAATTCATCAGGGTTAGAACACTGAAAAGCTTGAGCATTAGTCTGCAATTCTTGTGGTAAGCCTCTAATAATACATGACACAGATGGTTTTTCGCTTAACTGACATCTGTAACACATAGCTAGTTTTTCTTGAAAATACTTTTCATTGTTTCAGTGTTCATCTTTTTACGATTCATTAGTTCGTCCAGTAAAGATGCGTAATCACAAAGAGATTTAAATATATAGGTATACTTAAATTTCTTTGCATAATTTTGATGCAAAGAAATTTAAGTAGTAATCCTATATATTCAAATCTCTTTGTCATGATGCCTAGGAAAAGCTTTAGTTAACATTATTTTCCATTCGTCCCATGTATGATTGTATGAATCAAGACTATTAAACCAGTTTCGCGCCTGACCTTGTAATTTTGATTATAAGTTAAAAGATTTTAAATCATCACTCCAATTATATAAAAGTCACCTAATTGCTCAATTTTCTTAATCCGGGTTTTAACATTTCCGTCTTTATTTTCCGGGTCGAATTCAGGAAAAGATTTTCGGTTTTATAGAATCCTTTAGACGTTGGCTCTGTTATATCGTTTTTAATACTTCTCATAGCTTCCTCTACTTTTCTATCAATTAAAGATTTTATTGATTCACTATAAGATTGTGCTTCCTCATTTACGTCCTGCTCACTCGATGCTAATCTCCTACGCTTAGATTTTATTGGCGTGCCACCATATTTAAAATGTCGCCTCATGTTGTTTTTCCGTGCGGCTTACTATCCCACTTAGATACGATGTTGTATACAGCATTTGAGGATCCTGCGTGGAATCTTTCGAGAGTTCTGACGCACCAAGTAACGCAAGCCGCTTTTTGCTCTTCACAGAGTGAATGCGGTATCCATCGGGAAAACGACTTTTTTACACCTAATTGTTCATGCAAGATTATTTGTATTTGACTCATGCCAATGTCTAAAGTTGCCTGAATTTCGCGGTATGTCACATGTCGATCTTCCTCAATCAGCTTACGCACAGCATCAACGTTTTCTTGGGTGACTGCAGTTTTTGGACGACCTTGACGGGGATCATCACTAAGCTTGACACGTCCACGTTGAAATTCAGCAAACCAGCGATAAATTGTGGTTTTGGATGGGGCTTCATCATCAAATGCAGAAATCATCCGGTCAACACATGTTTTTGTGTTAAACCACTTCGAGTCATAATAAATCATCGCTCTTGAATTTTCTCGAGTCAATTCCATTTTCTCAACGACTAAACACAGTTTGACAAAACCTTGTGACAAGACCGAGAATCTTTTTTTTAAATAAGTAAATGGTATCCGATTTCTAAAACCAAGGACTTTTCAATTAAAAAGATTTTAATATGACAGGAACAGTGGAAATATTCCATTCCCGATACTTTTAGTGCAGCCTATTTTACGCTGGTATACTGTGAGAGCGTAGTCCTCCCCAATTAATCGACCCATTCGCGCTGCAACTATAATATAGCTGCAGCATGGCTCTACCTCGTTATACTAATGGCCTCTACACACCAAAACCGCCGGCCCGCCGGCTATGCCCGACGAGTTGGTGTCGGCGGGTTAAGTCGGCGGCATTAGAGCATTGCAAGCCGGAACGACCTTTGCCGGCGGCACGAGGGCCGCGGCATCTGCGGCCTGTACCGTTCAGCAGTTAGTGATGGGGTTATTTTTATTGCATAGAAAGTTTAATAATTTGAAAACAAACCATTTGCTATGGTAAATATCTTCGGTGCCCGCACCTGACTTTTTTTGAAGTATCTACTCGTTTTTTCTCTATATCTTTCATATCTACATTCGATACGTAAACAAAAAACACTTCAGTGCACGTCACTAGGTTATGAGCGAACATGAAGTGCCGGCACGTCCCGCCGGGCGAGGCTGGCGGGCGGCGGGCGGCGGGCGGCGGGTTTGGTGTGTAGAGGCCTTTAGGTATATATATAGCGTATAGGAAAATAAATAAAACACGGATAAAATTAAAAATGTTTTATTGGTGAGTAAAAGCGCGTTCGCGGCACAGCTGACTAGCGGTTTCCAAATACATATCACATGATTTCTTTTCAAATTTATACATTAAACCAATTCAGTTTTATATATAAATAACATATAATATGCGCAATATAATATACACCAGTTGGTTCCCAATTAATAGACATTTTAATTCATGATTTAAATAAAACACGTAAGGTACAATTTAACGTGGACTGCAACACCGAGGTGGCAGTGATTTCGTGGTATTCAAAAAGTATTGTGCGAATGTTACACTACACTATATTATAATATACTTTTTAAATACCTACAATAATATTTACACGCTTGTATACAGAACCGTTGACTAGAAACCGTGTCTGGAGCTAATTAATAAATCCAATAATGTTTTTATACATGAGGAACATGGTCGATTAAGGCTCCTGAGACAAGACGAATGGAATGGACTGTTTCCATCTTTGGTAACTCGCTTATATTAAACACCATGGATCTTATTTGGACGCATTGAGACCATCGGGGTTAGTCAAGATTAATTCTACAATCGTTGACGTTCATAGAAAACTACGAAAATGAATGGAAATAACATATCTCAAAAAGTCGTGACTGTGTCACGTTACTTCACGTTTATTTGATTTATGTATAATATTTATATAGATCTATAGGTTTCTATTAGCGTTGAAGATGGTAGAGAGTTAACCTGGCTTGCCCCTCAGAGCGTCTTTTATATACACTAGCATGGGCATAGTTAGGGTGTGTTCTACAGGCGTTCATTTTCACTATCGATGCCCAATTTCTTTCTGATATCTTTAAGGGCACTTTAATCACATAATATGGAATATATTGAAATAAAGCTACTAAACAACTTTTATATTATGAAATAAAGATAAACATTAAGTCTACAAAAACTATACAAGATCTATTTGGCATAAAATAGGTATGTAAAATACAGATATGGCAAATATTTGGTTACTTTGGTAGTTCATGAAACCGGTTTAAACTATTGAAATACATAACTTTATTTTTGGTATAAAATCGTTTTCTAACCCTATCTACACCCAAGCACTACGCTGCAATTTTTCGAACGCGATCCATATAATTTACCTTCAGTAGTTTTTACGTCTACAACTATAACAAACTATCTAATATCACTTGCTTCAACACACAAAGCGATCGAAGCACAAATAAAATTTACTAAAAACAACAATGGTAAAATAAAACTCATATAAAAGAAACGACAACCTAAACTGACTAAAACAAAAATTCGGATACAAAACATTTTTAAGCATTTCATATGAGATTTGAGAGAGTAACCTATCCGTTACTATTCAGAATCCAAGCACTTCGTCGAGCGTCGACGAGGATAAATTCAATAGATTTATTTAGAAAAAAAGTTTAACTTTAGTCACAGATTATATAAAACAAAACGCTAATCTGTGGTTTTATTCAAATTTAAAAATTGTATTCGTTCCTTAAATTGAATGCCTACCTAATCCGGTTTGATTTAAATCTATTTTTTTAAATTTATTGTGGCAATGGCTGCAATACATCCAGCCAAATAAGAATTTATATATGATAAGACAGTTAGTGTGATATTATTGTTGTGGACCAAGTGATTAACAGGGAATTATTCATGTTTGAAAAATGTCCAATATGTGGATGTAGGCAAAAAAGTTGATATAATTAAATTGAACGGGCTTTATGAATAAATTCTGTTACATATTCAAAAATATAATATGTTAGGTTAGGTTATGACCAGACAATGTGATAAATAATGAAGTTTACATTGGTATTAATAAAGTATCCCGATTTCACTGGTAATCACTTGGTCCATAACGTTGATATTGATAACGTAGATTATAACAAACTGGAATTATCGATATCGACATTACCACAAATCGATATATGCTCGGCTCGGATAAAATTAATTCTCAATATAAATACAAATGATATTGCTCTCGCAAATAATAAGAATTGGAATAATTGAGATCATTAACACCGTCCTTCGGTGACTCACCGGGATTTGTGACCACTCTATGTTACGATAATAATACATTTTATATCTATATGGACTATTTACACGATCGGTCTCGGTGCACACAACGCGAAACAATGTAAACAAGCCTATTTAATTGTTACACCGTAGATTGGACAACGTGGCCCTGTATAATAACAATTCAGTTTTTTTTTATTTTCTGCAATTTTACATTAATAAATTAAGCATAGTTAATATGTATAACTTCAGAACCGTTTCGAAGTTATTGTCCAGGTCTACGGTGTCACAAGTAGGGACCGTATACATATGCTATCAGAGAAAAAGACACTCCATTTGTCATTAAAAATCATTGGTAGACTCTATTAGTACTGCTTAGGTACTTTCATAGTTCTAAAACATCGAACATAGGTAGTATCAATCAATTTAATATTTTTTAAATTTTATATATAAACTCTTAGTTTAAAATAATATCCACTATTATAACTAAGTCATTGATACTATCATTGTTCGATTTAAATTTTATTAGTATTTGAATACATATATTTATAGAACCTTTTTATTTCTATACTCATCTAAAGTACCACATCTCTAACAGCATAAAAATATGGGACCGATCAATTTGAATATAGCTTCAGACTGTCCAGCAGCGATATTCGAAGCGTTGGTAAGCGTTTCATTCTTATGCCCGATTCCTATATTCAAGAAACGTTCGTTCTCCGTAACGATCTGTTTCATTACATACGAGGTGCATGTAAATAAAGTTGCTGAATGAATAGTTTATACTACAAACTATTCATTCAGTAACTTAAGACAACTTAAAATGAAAAAAAAAAGCTTTAAACGGTTCATTCATAGTTGAACTGCTCTTTGGTTTTAAAAATGGGCTTTTCATGCACTTCATTTACTGCAAAACAGCTCGTAAAAGAAAACGAATCGTTTTTAAATATAGAAATGCGGTATTAATATCAGTTCGTACAAAATATCCAGTAACAAGGCGAGCGAGCACGTAGTATAAGACACTCGGTGGCGGCGCCTCGCGGCACGCAATGCCGCATGTATTGCGTGCGGAGCCGCTTTCGGGCAAGATTTCGTATTTAAGGGAGGAGACTTTATCGTTTCGATTGAAGATTTCAACATAATATAAAATCACATTCACAATTTAATAACATGCTTCAGGAACTCGTTTGATTGGTAGTTGGTGAATGGCGAATTTCTCTGCAAGGAAAAAAAAAGTTATATTGTAGTGATCAGTAGGTTGATGTGGCAATGGGCTGCTCATATAGATTGACAAATATACAATCGACGGGGAAGATAGGTTTTCAATTTCGTTCTTGGTTGATAATATAAACGTAAGCAATGAACGTTTTTTTTTTAGTATGATGTATTTGTAACACATATTGACGTAAATACATTTTTAAATTTGCTTCCAGTTAAATGGTTACAGTTAGTGAGATGTGTGATGCATCGTGCGCGGCGGAAGTAGAAGCGCCGCCATTATGAGGTCGTTTCGTTACGTACACGTGTTCATACAAAACATTCCGATTTTTTTAAAATAAATTTTGTTTTTCTACACTCCTTCTCCGCATAAACTTATGCCAAATCTCACATAAGTCTAGCGCGCAATATGTTTAAACAGGGGTAGAAAACTTTTCTTTTCACGTATTAATGTAATAATAGAAGGTATATGTGTAGACAGAAACAGACGGCCCCCAGTCCCCGGCGGCCCCGCTATTCCTGGCTACGGTGGCGACCATGGTAACGGCGGGGCAGGGGGTGCTAAGAATCTCCGGTGGAGGTTCGGTTGCCACCTTAGACAACTCGACCTGGCAACGTACAACGCACGCACCCTGAGGACTGACGAAAAGATCGTGGAGCTGGAAGAAGAGATAGACAAGTTGCGCTGGCATATTATAGGATTATCCGAAGTCCGAAGAGAGGGGGAGGACACGGTAATCCTCGAATCCGGCAACTTGCTCTATCACCGGGAGGGCGACCATCTGTCCCAAGGAGGTGTCGGATTTATCGTCCACAAGTCTCTCGTTAACAACGTTGTAAAGATCGGGAGTGTGTCGACGAGGGTTGCGTAACTTAAACTCAGAATCACCAAACAGTATTCGCTGAAGGTCATACAGGTTTACGCACCAACCTCGGCACACCCCTATGAGGAGGTGGAGTAAATGTATGAGGATATCTCTAGAGCCATGCATTCCTCCAAAACCCAATATACGGTGTTAATGGGAGACTTCAATGCAAAACTAGGCACAAGAGAGAACGGTGAGCTGAAAGTAGAGAAATTTGAAATAGGGCAACGGAACCCAAGAGGCCAGCAGCTGGCCGACTTCATGGAGAAAGAGGGACTCTTTATGATGAACTCTTTCTTCCAGAAGCGGCCCCACAGGAAGTGGACCTGGTCGAGTCCCGACGGTTCGACAAACAATGAGATTGACTTCATTATGACGACCAGACGACAACTGTTCAGTGATTTCTCTGACTGTCTGATGAACTGAGACGTGGTCCTTCACAGCTGGCCGTATGAGGAAGCTCAAGGTCGCTCAGCGAGCTATGGAGAGGGTTATGTTCGGAGTTTCTCTGCGTGATAAACTTAGAAATGAGGATATCCGCAGTAGAACTAGAGTAACCGACATAGCCCAACGGATTAGTAAGCTGAAGTGGCAGTGGGCCGGCCATATAGCTCTAAGTACCGACAACCGATGGGGAAGAAAGGTTCTCGAGTGGCAGCCTCGTACCGGTAGGCGAAGTGTAGGGCGACCCCCCACGAGATGGAGTGACGACCTGGTAAGGCATGAAGGAAGTCGATGGATGCAGGTGGCTCAGGACCGTGCTTTGTGGCATTCCTTGGGGGAGGCCTATGTTCAGCAGTGGACTTATGAAAGGCTGTAATGATGATGATGATGATGATGATGATATGTGTAGTGTGCATGGCAGGGTTGCCAATGGCAATGTGTGTAATTTACCAAAAATACAAATAAATTTTCCCAAATTTCGGGACAAAAATCTGCTGATTTCTCACAAATTCCCTAATATATTATTTTAAATAATGAAACAAGTTTTGTACTGTTACACTTTTCCATTAATTTGATGCAAGCATTTTGTTCGAAGGGTTAAACTAGACGCTTCCGCCCAATATTTTAATTGCCTCTCTTGTTGTTATTAAAGACATTACAGTATGAGTATTTAGTTGATTTCGGTTTTTTGTTTTTAAATTTTGAAGCACATTAAATTAGCGATCGACTCATCAGGTGTTTGAAAACTGCTGTTTGAGCAACAAGGACATCACAATTTTTATGTTTGGGAACATGTATTCTCCCGTAGCATTTTTAAGGCTTTTACCACAGTAACGTTCAACATCCATGTTATCTGCATGAGTTTTAAGCCTGTGATGTACAAAATTTAAGAAAAGAATACACTGTATTTTATCTCATTCTCACGCAGGCTAAATTCTATAGACGTATACGTTTGTTTTTTTTTCAGTGTCGCTTTTTCGTTTGATCCAAATGACAGCGATGCTAAAGAAGTATTAATTTCAAACATATTAAAACATTTGGGATTCTCGAAGAAGTATGTCCCCCACATATGCCAATCCCCAACAAATCCCCAAGTAAGATGAGGTTCCCTGCAGTTTGGGTAGTTCCCCAGGCGTGGGCCAGGTAGTGAGGCGGTGTGCACGTACCTGGGCTAGCGCACGCCGGCGGTGGCGGCGGTGCCGAGGCGCGTGTGCGCGGTGGCAGCGGTGGCAGGCCGCGCGCGCGCGCCGCCGCCGCGCCGCACCTCCTCCTTCTTGACCGTATCTGCCACTGCCACTGCCACCTGCAACAACCACACTTTTTATTAAAACTTCATTTTATTCTCCAAGTTTCGAATTCATTACAGCAGACACAGAATGTTTCAAGATATCACCATACTAGCACCATTTACAGGAACCGTTTTGTTACGCTTTAAACATTTCTGTACATTTATATAAAATAAAAAATTAAGCTTAGTGTCGAAGTATAATTGCGTTGCAAACATAGACGTAGCGAGTCTTAAAAGGATGAACAGGGGTATCGTGTTTATAATAATTATAAGTGGAAGTATACAAGAGTTAAGGCCGAAATATATTGCAAAAACTGGGAAAAGCATTTTACACGGGAATATAGTGTGAAAGTTGCAAATTTCAGTATTGAGAGCGAATGTTTGTTTGCGGGAGTGTCGAGCGTTGCCGGAGGTTATGACGTAGTTGCGAGCGTTAAGAGCGGGAATGTCGCGGTTTCGAATGTTGGAATGTTGCCGATGAAAGTATTCTGGTGAAAGTGTTACCGGTAGTAATATTGCTGGTGGGAGTGTCGCCAGTGGAAGTGTTGCCGGTGAAAGTGTGCCGATGGGAGTCTTACCAATGAGAGTATTGTAGGTGGGAGTATTGTCAGTAAAAATATTGCCAGTAGGAGTGTTGCCAGTGAAAATGTTACCGATAGTAGTGTTGCCAGTAAGAGTGTTGCCGGTGGGAGTATTACCGATGAGAGTGTTGCCTGTGCGAGTATTGCCGGTGGAAGTGTTACCGATGGGAGTGTTGCCGGTGAGAGTATTGTCAGTGGGAGTATTGCAGGTAGGAGTGTTACCGGTGGCAGTGTTGCCGGTGGCAGTGTTGCCAGTGAGTGTTGCCGGTGAGAATATTGTCAGTGGGAGTATTGCTAGTGGGAGTGTTACCAGTGGGAGTGTTGCCGGTGGGAGTATTACCGGTGGGAGTATTGCCGGTGAGAGTATTGTCAGTGGGAGTATAGAAGATGGGAGTGTTGCCGGTGGGAGTGTTGCCGGTGCCAGTGTTGACGTTGAAAGTGTTGCCGGTGGGAGTGTTGCCGGTGGGAGTATTGACGGTTGGAGTGTAGACGAATAGAGTGTTGCCGGTGGGAGTATTGCCGGTGGGAGTGTTGTCGGTGGGAGTGTTGAAGGTGGGAGTGTTGCCGGTGGGAGTATTACCGGTGGGAGTATTGCCGTTGAGAGTATTGTCAGTGGGAGTATAGAAGATGGGAGTGTTGCCGGTGTGAGTATTGCCGGTGGGAGTGTTGCCGGAGCCAGTGTTGACGTTGAAAGTGTTGCCGGTGGGAGTGTTGCCGGTGGGAGTGTTGCCGGTGGGAGTGTTGCCGGTGAGAATATTGTCAGTGGGAGTATTGCTAGTGGGAGTGTTACCAGTGGGAGTGGTGCCGGTGGCAATGTTGCCGGTGGTAGTGTTGTCAGTGAGAGCGTTGCCGGTGGGAGTATTGCCGGTGAGAGTATTGTCAGTGGGAGTATAGAAGATGGGAGTGTTGCCGGTGTGAGTATTGCCGGTGGGAGTGTTGCCGTTGAAAGTGTTGCTGGTGGGAGTGTTGCCGGTGGGAGTGTTGACGGTTGGAGTGTAGACGGTTGAAGTGTTGCCGGTGGGAGTATTGCCGGTGAGAGTATTGTCAGTGGGAGTATTGCTAGTGGGAGTGTTACCAGTGGGAGTGTTGCCGGTGGGAATGTTGCCGGTGGTAGTGTTGTCAGTGAGAGCGTTGCCGGTGGGAGTATTGCCGGTGAGAGTATTGTCAGTGGGAGTATAGAAGATGGGAGTGTTGCCGGTGTGAGTATTGCCGGTGGGAGTGTTGCCGGAGCCAGTTTTGACGATGAAAGTGTTGCCGGTGGGAGTGTTGCCGGTGGGAGTGTTGACGGTTGGAGTGTAGACGGTTGAAGTGTTGCCGGTGGGAGTATTGCCGGTGGGAGTGTTGCCGGTGAGAATATTGTCAGTGGGAGTATTGGTAGTGGGAGTGTTACCAGTGGGAGTGGTGCCGGTGGCAATGTTGCCGGTGGTAATGTTGTCAGTGAGAGCGTTGCCGGTGGGAGTATTGCCGGTGAGAGTATTGTCAGTGGGAGTACAGAAGATGGGAGTGTTGCCGGTGTGAGTATTGTCGGTGGGAGTGTTGCCGGTGCCAGTGTTGACGTTGAAAGTGTTGACGTTGAAAGTGTTGCCGGTGGGAGTGTTGCCGGTGGGAGTGTTGCCGGTGGGAGTGTTGACGGTTGGAGTGTAGACGGTTAAAGTGTTGCCGGTGGGAGTATTGCCGGTTTGAGTATTGTCGGTGGGAGTGTTACCGGTGGGAGTATTGCCGGTGAGAATATTGTCAGTGGGAGTATTGCTAGTGGGAGTGTTACCAGTGGGAGTGTTGCCGGTGGGAATGTTGCCGGTGGTAGTGTTGTCAGTGAGAGCGTTGCCGGTGGGAGTATTACCGGTGGGAGTCTTGCCGGTGAGAGTATTGTCAGTGGGAGTATAGAAGATGGGAGTGTTGACGGTTGGAGTGTAGACGGTTAAAGTGTTGCCGGTGGGAGTATTGCCGGTGGGAGTATTGTCGGTGGGAGTGTTGCCGGTGGGAGTTTTGCCGGTGGGAGTGTTGCCGGTGGGAGTATTGCCGGTGGGAGTGTTGTCGGTGGGAGTGTCGCCGGTGGGAGTATTACCGGTGGGAGTATTGCCGGTGAGAGTATTGTCAGTGGGAGTATAGAAGATGGGAGTGTTGCCGGTGTGAGTATTGCCGGTGGGAGTGTTGCCAGTGCCAGTGTTGACGTTGAAAGTGTTGCCGGTGGGAGTTTTGCCGGTGGGAGTGTTGCCGGTGGGAGTATTGCCGGTGGGAGTGTTGTCGGTGGGAGTGTTGAAGGTGGGAGTATTGCCGGTGGGAGTATTGTTGGTGGGAGTGTTGCCGGTGGGAGTATTGTCGGTGGGAGTGTTGCCGGTGGGAGTGTTGTCAGTGGGAGTATAGAAGATGGGAGTGTTGCCGGTGTGAGTATTGCCGGTGGGAGTGTTGCCGGTGCCAGTGTTGACGTTGAAAGTGTTGCCGGTGGGAGTATTGCCGGTGGGAGTGTTGACGGTTGGAGTGTAGACGGTTGAAGTGTTGCCGGTGGGAGTATTGCCGGTGGGAGTGTTGCCGGTGAGAATATTGTCAGTGGGAGTATTGGTAGTGGGAGTGTTACCAGTGGGAGTGTTGTCGGTGGGAAAGTTGCCGGTGGTAGTGTTGTCAGTGAGAGCGTTGCCGGTGGGAGTATTACCGGTGGGAGTATTGCCGGTGAGAGTATTGTCAGTGGGAGTATAGAAGATGGGAGTGTTGCCGGTGTGAGTATTGTCGGTGGGAGTGTTGCCGGTGCCAGTGTTGACGTTGAAAGTGTTGCCGGTGGGAGTGATGCCGGTGGGAGTGTTGACGGTTGGAGTGTAGACGGTTAAAGTGTTGCCGGTGGGAGTATTGCCGGTGGGAGTATTGTCGGTGGGAGTGTTGCCGGTGGGAGTGTTGCCGGTGAGAATATTGTCAGTGGGAGTATTGCTAGTGGGAGTGTTACCAGTGGGAGTGTTGTCGGTGGGAATGTAGCCGGTGGTAGTGTTGTCAGTGAGAGCGTTGCCGGTGGGAGTATTACCGGTGGGAGTATTGCCGGTGAGAGTATTGTCAGTGGGAGTATAGAAGATGGGAGTGTTGCCGGTGTGAGTATTGCCGGTGGGAGTGTTGCCGGTGCCAGTGTTGACGTTGAAAGTGTTGCCGGTGGGAGTGTTGCCGGTGGGAGTGTTGCCGGTGGGAGTGTTGACGGTTGGAGTGTAGACGGTTAAAGTGTTGCCGGTGGGAGTATTGCCGGTGGGAGTATTGTCGGTGGGAGTGTTGCCGGTGGGAGTGATGCCGGTGAGAATATTGTCAGTGGGAGTATTGCTAGTGGGAGTGTTACCAGTGGGTGTTGCCGGTGGGAATGTAGCCGGTGGTAGTGTTGTCAGTGAGAGCGTTGCCGGTGGGAGTATTACCGGTGGGAGTATTGCCGGTGAGAGTATTGTCAGTGGGAGTATAGAAGATGGGAGTGTTGCCGGTGTGAGTATTGCCGGTGGGAGTGTTGCCGGTGCCAGTGTTGCCGGTGGGAGTGTTGACGGTGGGAGTGTTGCCGGTGGGAGTGTTGACAGTTGGAGTGTAGACGGTTAAAGTGTTGCCGGTGGGAGTATTGCCGGTGGGAGTGTTGCCGGTGTGAGTGTTGAAGGTGGGAGTGTTGCCGGTGGGAGTATTGTCGGTGGGAGTGTTGCCGGTGCCAGTGTTGACGTTGAAAGTATTGTCGGTGGGAGTGTTGCCGGTGCCAGTGTTGACGTTGAAAGTGTTGCCGGTGGGAGTGATGCCGGTGGGAGTGTTGACGGTTGGAGTGTAGACGGTTAGAGTGTTGCCGGTGGGAGTGTTGAAGGTGGGAGTGTTGCCGGTGTGAGTATTGCCGGTGGGAGTGTTGCCGGTGGGAGTGTTGCCGGTGTAAGTGTTGACGGTTGGAGTGTAGACGGTTAGTGTTGCTGGTGGGAGTATTGTTGGTGGAAGTGCTGCCAGTGGGAGTGTTGCCGGTGACAGTGTTGCCAGAAGTGTGACAGGTACAAGTGCAGCAGGTGTGTGCACCTGAGGGCGCGGCGCGCGCGGCGGTGGCGGCGTGTAGCGGCGCGCGGTGGCGGGCAGCGGCAGCGGCTGCAGGTCCAGCAGGTTCTCCGCGCGGCGCCGCGCCGGCGCTGGGCCCAGCGCCAGCGTGCACATGGGTCGCCGCGCACCGCTCGCCAGCGGTCGTTCCGTCAAGGGTTCCACGCCACTGTTAAACCAAAGTGTCGTTTCGACATCACGGTTTTATCGCAACTTTCTTAGCATACGACTCTACCCCTTTGTTTTCAAATCTAATTCATGTAAAAACTTTGTAATGGCAAATTTCTACACGAATATATTGGGTTATTTTGCAATGTACGGAAAAATTTGTAGAGAAGGTTCAGAAAAAATACAGGCAAAAGGGAATGGCGCGTCTAACAACCCAACCAATATACACACATCACGTGCGAACGGCCCGCCTCAGGCACTCGTCCGTCGGTCACCAGCAGGCGGCACACGGCACACGGCACACGGCGCAGCACTCACCTGTGCGCAGCACTCACCTGCGCGCAGCACTCACCTGTGTCGCGCCGGCGGCAGCTGCCAGGCGTCCGCGTCGTCGTTGTAGCGCAGGCGCAGCACGTGCGCGCGGCCCGCCTCGGGCACGAAGCCGTCGGCCACCAGCAGGCGGCGGCGCAGCGCGGCCAGCAGCGCCGCCTGCAGCGCCTCGTGCTCGCGCCGCTCCGCGTCGTGCGCCTCGCGCTGCTCCACCATCTCCTCGCGCAGGCACGCGTACTTCGACAGGCACTTCTTCAACCTGACACAACAACCCACCCACGACCATTCAACTAACATATACTAAAAATGTCTTTCAATACCCTGTTCTAACAATGTATAAATATCCACTACCCCACATCGTCCCGTGGGAGTAGTAAGAGGCGACATAGGGAAACAAACCTTTGATTGGGCTGAAAAAAAACTGTGGTTGCCAACCTATGATCAACGGTGGGCTTTTGATAGGTGCAGTAACGGTATAAAGTGAATGATAAACACTTGCAGTAATAACTGTAAACGTTAGAAACGTCTCAATCCGCATGCAAATGTTCAAAAAGATTACATAACTAAAATTAGTATTTGTATCGCCGGCTACTTTTAGAAATAAGTTAGTTCTGTACAATATCTGACCATATTTACTGATTTCAGTAAAGCTTTTGATAGTGTAGACCACCTGCTGCACATCGAGAAGCTTTACAAAGCTAGTATAGACGGTGGCTTATGCAGGTGGTTTTCGTCGTATATTAGTAATAAATCCCAGGCCGTTACAATAAATGGGTTTGTGTCCCGCGTATTTGTCAATTCCTTCTGGCTTGTCTCAAGGCTGTTTCTTAGGGCCTTTACTATTTGTCATTTTTATTAATATAATATATAGTTGTGTTTTGAACATGCCAGATTCATATTATATGCAAGTGATACTAAAATTTTTATGGGCATCAATAGCTTTGGTGATTATAAACGTTTGCAACGCGATATTTTGTACAATATTGCATTCCAAACAAGCTTAATTTAAATGTATCCAAACGTTCCGCAATGACTTTTACCCGGGTAGACATTTAAGAGTAATCCAAGATTCTAAGCTTTTGTTTGATAAACACATCATGATAAACACATTTTAACGGTGGTAGAGCCACGCAGCAGCTTTTGCTGTTGCACGTAGGGGCCGGCTCGAGCCGGGTTTGTACCACGACCTCACAGAATATGGTGAGTGCAGGAGACCGGAGGCCCAATCCTCCCCCGCCCATCAACATGGTAGCGGAATTACATCATAAACTACCCCAGGAGGGTACCGGAGAATCCCTCGCTGAGCATCCACGACCATGCTATTCCACTCCTGAGCGAGGGTGCTCAGGCTAACCCGCGTATTCTGGGGGTGGGGGGGGGGGATCCCGCTCGACACAATAACTGCTCGGGGCAAACTGAGCAACAAGACCAAGGCGACCCCTGATGTTGCAGAAATTCACGGATAGCGTAGCAGTATCCGTGAATTTCTGCAACATCAGGGGACTTCACTCGAACCTAAACGCTATTCACTACCATCTCGAGACGGCTTGGACCTGTCCATCCTTTGGCTACGCGTAGACAGCGACGACCATCCGCGCGTCTACGTGTGCCTCTATAGGTCCCATAGCGGTAATGCCGAAACAGACCGACTCATCGACCACGTCCAAATGGCTACAGATTCCTTGCTACAACAGGTCCCATCCGCAGAGATGGTGATCCTTGGCGATTTTAACGCCCACCACGCCAAATGGCTCGGTTCACGTTTAACCGATCATGCGGGGAGATCTACCATCTCTGCACAGGGAGGACGACTCACTAGCCCACGCCGCAAAAGAGAAAGCCGACCTTTTAGGCTCCGTCTTTGCGTCCAACTCGACTCTTGATGACGGGGAGAACACATCGCCGACCATCCCGCGGTGTGAGTGCTCCATGCCGGATGTACGGTTCTCGCAGCGATCGGTCCGCAAAGCACTCCTCTACCTGGACACAAGTCGAGTGGGCCTGACGGAATCCCCCCAACGTGTGCGGAGTTGGCACCGATTCTAATGCGTCTTTTCCGGTACTCCTACTCCCTAGGCGTAGTCCCGAAATCATGGAAGACAGCTTTGTCCACCCGATCCCTAAAAAAGGCAACCGCTCAGATCCGTCTAACTACAGGCCTATCGCCATCACCTTCTTGTTCTCGAAAATAATAGAGTCCATTATTAACTGCTAGCTCATGCGGTACCTTGAGGAGCACCAGCTGAGTAGTGACTGCCAGTACGGTTTGCGTCGGGGTCGCTCAGCTGGTGATCTTATTGTTTACCTAACACATAGATGGGCGCAGGCGATCGAGTCCAAGGGGGAGGCATTGGCCATTAGTTTGGACATTGCGAAGGCCTTAGATCGGGTCTGGCACAAAGCGCTACTTTCGAAGCTCCCTTCCTATCGTCTTCCCGAGAAATTGTGCAATTGGATCTCCAGCTTTCTTGCAGATCGGAGCATCAAGGTCGTTGTAGACGGTTCATGCTCCGACTACAAGCCTATTAACGCTGGTGTTCCACAAGGCTGCGTGCTATCACCAACGCTGTTTATTCTGCATATCAATGATATGTTGCAAACCGGTAGCATTCATTGCTATGCAGATGACAGCACTGGTGATGCTCTATACACCGGCCGTGCCATTATTTCTCGGCAAAACGTCGCCGAGTACCGGAACAAACTTGTGTCTGAAGTCGAGAATTGGGGGCGACTAAATCTAGTCCAGTCTAACCCTCAGAAGACACAAGTTTGCGCGTTTACCGCTAAAAAGAACCCCTTTGTCGTATCTCCTCAGTTTCAAGGTACTTGCCTTGTTGCCTCAGCCAGTATCGGAATCCTCGGCGTCGACATCGAATGACGTGCAGTTTCGTGGTCACTTAGAAGAGAAGGCCAAATTGGCCTCTAAAAAGCTTGGCGTGCTCAGCAGAACGGGACAGTATTTCATGCCGGCACAACGCCTGCAACTTTACATGGCGCAGGTTCGGCCTCACATAGAATACTGTTCCCATCTCTGGGCAGGAGCTCCCCAGTGCCAACTCCTTCCACTTAACCGCATCTAGCGCAGAGCGGCTCGAATCGTCGACGACCGAGTCCTTTTCAATCGGCTCGATTCATTGGCGCTGCGAAGAGATGTTGCATCACTTTGCATTTTCTTTCGCATTTACCACGGGGAGTGCTCTGAGGAATTGTTCGGATTAATCCCAGCCGCCAAATTTCACGAACGTACATCGCGGCAGAACTCCCGATACCATCCACACCATCTGGATGATTGGCGGTCCACCACTGTGCGATTTAGAAGATGTTTTCTTCCTCGCACAACTTCCTTGTGGAATAGTTTACCACCAGCGATTTTTCCGGACCGATACGACTTAGGGACCTTCAAGAAAAGAGCCTATTCCTTTTTAAAAGGCCGTCAACGCATCTGCAATTTTCATGGGTACCCCTGGTGTTGCGGTTGTTCATGGGCGGCTGTAGTCACTTACCATCAGGTGAGCCGCATGCTCGTTTGCCCCCTCTCCTATAAAAAAAATTCTATCCCAATCGGTCGACCTATAGTGCTAAACACGGCAGCAGCCTGCAGAATATAACCGTGATTTTAGCGTGAGTGGCACCACACTCCGGACTAGACAATGAAACAGAAACTTTTTTATTCAATATAGATTATAAATAATACTTATTGAAAGTCACTCTTTGTTTAATTACCACTGGTTCGAAAAAAAACCTCTGTCCTGGGAAGAGCCAGCAAAAACCCAGCGGGACTTTTTTTTTTAAATAACAGCTTACAATCATGTATGTTACACAAATTAACAACACAACAAATTAGAAATAGCTTGGTAGTGATCACCTCATTTCCAGGGGTTATTATCATCCATAAATTTTTTAATATTATAATAACCCTTTTTATACAAACTTAGTTTAATAAAGTTTTTGAACTTTGAGCAGGTCAAATTTTGTATATTTTCTGGAATTTTGTTGTAAAAGCGTATACATCGCCCCAAGAATGAATTACTGAATCGATGGAGTTGAGTAACTGGTATTACTAGCTTGTGTCTGTTTCTAGTATTTACAGAATGAATATCACTTATTTTTGTAAAACTACTTTTATTTTTGTGTACGTACATTACATTTTCATAAATGTATTGAGAGGCCAAAGTTAATATATTAATTTCCTTAAATTTTTGTCGCAGCGACTCTTTAGGCTTTAAATCATAAATTGCTCTTATCTCTTAAATCTTAAAGCCCTCTTCTGTAAAACAAATATAATTTCAGTGTCAGCTGCGTGTCCCCATAGCAAAATACCATACGAGATTATGCTATGGAAATAGCTAAAGTAAACTAGTCTAGCTGTTTCAACACTGGTTAGACTTCTAATCTTTTTTATAGCATATGCTGTAGAACTAAATCTGCTTGCTAGTTTTGATATATGAGGGCTACATTGAAGCTTCGCGTCTATTGTGATCCCAAGAAAAATGGTGGTGTCTACAAGACTCAGTTTCTCCCCATTTAAAATTACATTAGTATTTAATTGTTTGACATTTGGAGTCATGAATTTAATACATTTCGTTTTAGTGCCATTTAAATGCAAATTATTAACATCGAACCAATTTACTAATTTAGATATAGCATTATTTACTTCGTCATATTTTAGTAATTGTCGACTTACATTGAAAATTAAAGAAGTGTCATCTGCAAATAATACTATATCATGGTTATCCCCTACTATGTAAGGTAAGTCATTAATGTACACAAGAAACAGAAATGGGCCGAGAATTGAGCCTTGAGGCACGCCCATTCGTACCATCGACCCGGAAG
Organism: Parnassius mnemosyne; assembly: GCA_963668995.1. Lineage (NCBI taxonomy): Eukaryota > Metazoa > Arthropoda > Insecta > Lepidoptera > Papilionidae > Parnassius > Parnassius mnemosyne. Next base: position 41,335,424 of record CAVLGL010000083.1, read on the forward strand.
AGCTCATACTGTTAATGACAACTTTTTGCGTTCTCTTACTTAAATATGAAATAATTAATTTAAGAGCATCACTTCTTACACCGTAGTGTTGAAGTTTCCTGATTAATGTTTCATGGTGAACAGAATCGAAGGCCTTGGATAGGTCACAAAATATACCCAAAGCATCCTGTGAATTCTCCCATGCATTAAATATATATTTAATCAGCTCAACACCGGCATCAGTTGTCGAGCGACCCCTTGTAAAACCAAATTGATTTTAAGAAGTAAATGATTTATATTAAAGAAATTTAACATTTGATCAAGAATATTTTTTTTTCAAAAATCTTAATAAGTGGTAGAACAGAAATAGGTCTAAAATTGGCGGGGTCTAATGTACTACCAGATTTAAATAAAGGTATTACTTTACTATGCTTCATTAAGGCGCAGGTTGAGCAAAATGTCGCGCTAGTCGTTATTTGTGCGGTTTTTAGGAGCTATCTACTTTTTATTTAAAAGATATATCAACAAATAAAAACACATTATATTTCTACATAATCTTGATTCCATAAAAGCTATATCCAATTTTTTTAAAGGAATAAATATTAATATAATCTCCTTACAACGAAACCACATAAATGTGAAATTATTATTGATAACATGCATCTCCTCGTAAAGTAAGTATTATTTTATTTTGCGATTTACACCAATGGATAGGCAATTTATTAATGAACATTTCTATAGTAAATTTTTTTTCAAAAGACCAAAATTTGATTTTATTAAGAATTTATTTTAAAATCTGGGCATATTCACTGCTCACGGGCTTGCTGAAGTCAGTGAGCCCTGAGCTCTTCGACGTGAAGCCCGTGTCGTTAGAGCGTCGACCAGCACATACACTCACGTCATATCAGTCGATAATAATATTACTTATTAGGTTATTTATAGGTAGTATTATTTGTTTGTTTTGGGTATAATTTTTCGTATTAGTTATACATATATTTGTTGTGTTTTTTACTGCGCGATGAAGCTTTTTGCGTGTATTTTCTTTGAAGTAAATGCAAATAAAAAAATTAAGCACCATTAGCATGTAAGGTTCGAATCCATAATTAAAATTTCGACAAATATTATAATTTACACTATAAAAGGCTAATTCAATATTATCACCCAACCACAATATCTTATTAAGTATAGTACTGCCTCGTTGGTCTAGTGGTTGTAGTAGTGCGACTGCTGATCATGAGGTCCCGGGTTCGAATCCTGGGTCGGGCCAAAAAGTCAGTTATGAGTTTTTCATTTATGTTCTAAGTTATAATTAGTATTACTAAGTTATAGTTTTTTTGCTAAAATATAGTATATTATTTATTTAATGATTTCTTATATTTACGCGAACACTACACATTTTTAAATAAAACTAATTTTACGGATTTTATCGCGTATATTAACTTATTTTTATATTCCCGACGTTTCGGGTGCTGGAAAGCACCCGTGGTCACGGGGGACTGAGTTGTTTGACGTCCTGCTGTCATAGTTAGCCCGGCTACCTTCAGTTTTTTAATATTAATTTTTGGTTCGATTTACGCAGAATGAGCTTACAGTATCTTGAAGTCTAGCAGTGGTATACTTGGGTTTGGATTTGATTTTATTAATTATGGGATCCCAAGCAGATGGCAGCACCCATCCATCTTCTCTATTGAAATTAGGATGTTTTTTAATTTCAATAGCCTCGCGAATCATCCTTGGGAGGAATCGGTGTTCTTTTGCGAGGATTTGTGGTCTATCAAATCTAATGTAATGACGGGGACGATCCTGAACATGTTCACAAACTGCAGACTTCCCGATACGTCGGTGCTTCACGTCAGCTATATGTTCTTTAACGCGGGTTTTAATAGATCTTTTTGTTTGTCCTATGTACGAGAGACCACATTCACAATCCAGCTTGTACACTCCTGCATCTTGTAGAGGGATATGACACTTGACGGATGGTAAAAATTGACCAATCTTCTTCAGCGGCTTGAAGTACGTTTTAATGGAAGCTCGCTTCAAGATGTAGCCAACCTTGTCTGTGACTCCTCTGACATAGGGTAGTACAGCAGGCACACGCTCGACTGTGGCTGGCTTCACTCGGTCACTGTGACGTAGGCGCGGGACCCGAAGCTTGTTGTCTTGCAGTACTTGCTCGACGTGCTGAAGCTCGGCGGCCAGATGTTTTCTGTCACAGATCCCTCGTGCTCTCTGAAACAAAGATTTTCCCACGGTAGCTAACTGTGAAGGATGATGGTGAGATTCACCATTTAAATATCGGTTGGTATGGGTATTTTTTCTGTACACAGTATGACCAATAGTGTTATCAGGATTTCGGATGACTAAAACATCTAGAAAAGCTAAAGTATTGTTTGCCTCTAACTCCATTGTGAATTGTATTTTAGGGTTTATGGAATTAAGGTGGTTTAAAAATGCAGTTACTTTGTCAGATGGTAAAATTGTGAAAGTATCGTCTACGTACCGCTTGTAGAATCTTGGATTTACAGGAGCAGTAAGAAGGGCTTTCTCCTCAAAGTCCTCCATGAATATGTCGGCGACTACGGGAGATACAGGTGAGCCCATTGCCACTCCATCTACTTGCATGTAGAACTCTTCTTTCCACAATAAATAGCCAGATGTGAGGCAGTGTTTGAGTAATACTGCATATTCTGTAGGCATGTTGTTATCTTCTAGCTTTCTAGTAACAATTGAGATGCAGTCTTCAATAGGTAGGCATGTGAATAGTGACTGAACATCAAAACTGACCATAGTTTCATTGTCAGCGAGATGTAGGTCTTTAATCTCACTAACAAATTGGTATGAATCCTTTGTGTGTGCTCTGGTATGTCCTCTTAGTGGTGACAGTATTTTCGCCAAGTGTTGAGCCAACTTATAAGTTGGTGAATCGATCTGGCTTACTATAGGACGTAGTGGAGCGTTTGGTTTGTGTATTTTCGGTAACCCATACAACCTCGGTGGTTTGGCACATGATGGTATTGTCGAATTCACGTCAAGATTTAATTTTTCGGAGTATTTCTTTATTAAATCAGTAGTTGTTTTGAGTGTATTAGTTGTAGGGTCTATTTTGACCTTTTTGTATGTACTTACGTCCGATAAAAGTTGTTGTATTTTGAAATTATACTCTGACGTGTCCATTATTACCGTAGCATTTCCTTTATCTGCGCGGAGAATCGTGAGCTCTGGTCTGTTGCGTAAGTTGTACAACGCTTTAAATTCGTCTTTGGGCAGGTTTAATTTCGGCGCTGAACTTCGACGTAACAAGGACGAAATGTCTTGACGTATAGCCTCTAAATCCTCTTTACCGATATTATTCTTAAACAGACAATCCTCAACACTACAGATAATTTCCTCGTACGGGATTTTTTGCGGCGTTATAGCAAAATTTAAGCCTTTCGACAATACTCTTATTGTCGAAAGGCTTAAATTATCATTCATTAGATTAGATTTACATTAGATATCATTACATTAGATTTGATAGACCACAAATCCTCGCAAAAGAACACCGATTCCTCCCAAGGATGATTCGCGAGGCTATTGAAATTAAAAAACATCCTAATTTCAATAGAGAAGATGGATGGGTGCTGCCATCTGCTTGGGATCCCATAATTAATAAAATCAAATCCAAACCCAAGTATACCACTGCTAGACTTCAAGATACTGTAAGCTCATTCTGCGTAAATCGAACCAAAAATTAATATTAAAAAACTGAAGGTAGCCGGGCTAACTATGACAGCAGGACGTCAAACAACTCAGTCCCCCGTGACCACGGGTGCTGGAAAGCACCCGAAACGTCGGGAATATAAAAATAAGTTAATATACGCGATAAAATCCGTAAAATTAGTTTTATTTAAAAATATTATTTATTGCTTGTTTTTTCTTCTTTTTCAAAAAATAATTGAGTACATAAGGTGTTCTATACTTATAATTCGGTAAAAAGTATCTAAGTAGGTACTAATATACCTACTTTTTACTATTAACTAAAAATTTTTAAAACTAAATTTAACTAAAAAGACTAAACTGACCATTTATTTTTTAACTCAAAACAGGACATGGGTTTATTTATACTCTAAAAACTATTACTTTATACAATTAGTGTTCACTGTAAAATTATTTTCGGTATTTATTAAATGCAACATATTTTTTTTAATTATTAATTACATTTGTCAGTGGATTAAATTTGCTTTAATAAAGTTGGTGATGATTTTAAATAAAAATAAAATTCTGCTCAAGTTTTTTTATTGCTATCTTTGTTACCAACATCGCCTTTAGAACTCTGGAACCGTAAGTGTTTCTTTCAGACGTCCACAATTTATTCAATAAAAAAAAATCCTCTTTCTACCGGAGCATTCGTACCAGGTAGACATAAAATATATTCGATTAAAAAAAATTATGTTGAAGATTGTTGACTTTGTATACTTCCATCCAACGAGTTACGGGACAATTTTGTGTCCCGGAGCTTTGTTTGGGGACTATGGGACAGGTGACCGAGAAAAGGGACAGTCCCGTTCAAAACGGGGCGTATGGTCACTTTAGCTATAACCCGGCGACGGCTCCGTGGCGCAGTAGCTTAGCAATCAGTTGTTGCGCTGGGGGCCGCGGGTTCGAATCTCGCACGGAACAAGTATTTGTATGGCTTACAAATAATTGTTCCGGGTCTGGATGTTTGTCCTTGTGCAATTTATGTTTGTAAACTGCCTCCACGACACAGGAGAAAATCCTAGTGTGGGGGTAACGTTTTTTTACAATTGAAATTGAAAGATTGAACCCTTATACTTCTTGTTGATTTTTGTATTACCTTTATTAAAGTTACCCTTATGTATAAATAAATATAATTACGTATGTAGAAATAAAATGGATTTTCATCCTCATCAATCATTGGGGCGAGGATAATGTCTGCCAGCATAAGTAATAAGCAGGCTAAGTTACAAGGTGCTCAGTTCAAAAATTTGTAGGTAGGATATGTTACTTTCAATACGTGACACGTAAAAATTAACAATAATCAAAAACACATCTACGAAACATCCTATTTATTTATTTATTCTTTATTGCACCAAATATTTGTACAAAAGGCGAGCTATCTATTTATTTACCTATAGTGAATAGGTATCTTTTAAACAAACAATTTTCAATGCTTCATTTTTAATATATAATTAATTATAAAATTTCATAATTAGATAATATATGAAAATACATAATTCTAATATAATGCAACTAATATACCGAATAAAAAAATTAAAATACATTTATCGTTGTACGCTGTGTGTATTTCCATAAATTAGTTTATTGATGTTGAAAAAATAATACTAAGTAATAGGTGGCGTCTTACATATTTCAAATATGCAATATATTGAAGCGAGCGGCACGCCGCCGGCAAATGCTCAAGGTCTTTCGCATGGAGTAGCCCCTTAAATCAGGAAACACACCTTATTCGATACTTCTATTAAAAATAATAGCTAAATATGGCGCGATTGTTTCTATTATAGACGCAGTAACTTTAACGGAAATCCCCCACAGATCCGCAGTTTTCTTAACATCAATAGTTTTAAAATATTTTACAATATCTTTTGATGACACTTTATGAAATGTAAAATTCTTTGTACACGCATTTACATTTTGTTTAAGTAATGATTCGGCGACGGCAGGAGAAGAATTCAGTGACTTAGTAGTTAATATCGGAATATCAGTAAAATATTTCTCAAAAACCATTGCAACGTCCTGATCTGATTCAGTTAATTTGTTGTTAACACTTAACTGGTAGTTTGAATTGCGAGAGTTGATCTTACTAGTTTCGCTATTAATTATACTCCATGTTATTTTAATTTTATTAGAAGCTGTCTGAATTTTGTTGCTCAAATGCAAAGACTTGGCTATGAAGCACATTCTTTTAAATATTTTTGAATATTTTTTTACATATTCCCTAAAGTCGACGCTATGATTATATGACCTTTCATGGTAAATATGATATAACCTATGTCTGCTCTTATGGACTCCTACCGTCGCCCATTCATTGAATGACTTCTGACTGTTCAAGGAGAATGTTTTAGAAGTAAAAGTACTATTAAATTCATTGCAAATAAGCTTAAATAATGTTCCATACAAAAAATTAGGATCATCTTGGTATGAAAGTGATGGAAGTTTTTTCACTATGTTATTTCTAAACTTCTCCAAGCGACGTGCATTTACTGCGAGAAATACAACTTTCTCATCTACTTGCTTTTTGCGAACATAAGGTAACGATACTAATTGTCCACAGTGATCAGAAGTTAATTTTTGAATTATACATTTATGCAACGGCTTCACATTTGTAAAAATGTTATCTATACATGTTGCACTAGATTGAGAAATACGCGTTGGCTCTAAAAATAAATTAAAAAGACCATATGATTTAAACAATGATCTAAATTTAATATTGATGGAGGAAGCTTCTAGGAGATTGATATTAAAGTCTCCACATATTACAACAGATTTATTCTGTTTATTAAGCTTAGCAAAAACTTCCTCCATAATTTTTTCAAAAGTATCGTAATGGTCTGAGGAGCCAAGAGGGGCGTCGTCGGAGACTTTACATCTGTCCGGATGAGAGATCAGCAGAAGGTTCAACAGGGAAGGTGCATGATCCTCCACATCCGGAATCCGCGTAGTCGAAGTTACCAGTTGTGTTAGACCATATGTCAAGGCAAAATCATGAACAGATCTCCCCGCATGATCGGTTAAACGTGAACCGAGCCATTCGGCGTGGTGGGCGTTAAAATCGCCGAGGATTACGATCTCTGCGGATGGGATCTTCCGTAGTAAGGAATCTGTAGCCATTCGGACGTGGTTGATGCTGCTTCGGCATTACCGCTATGGGACCTATAGAGGCACCCGTAGACGCGCAGATGATTGTCGCTGTCTACAGGTCCAAATCTTTAAGATTGCCGAGGCGTCGAGAACAGATGTTCTCTCTGAAGTATACGCAAACTCAAGCCCCAGGCACAAAGGAGTGTTCCAATTTGTACCCCGGGTAGGAGAGATACGAAGTATCAGCCGGACAGGACACCTGCGTCTCGGTCAGAAGGAGCAAGGCCGGCTTTGCCGTCCCGAGATGGTAGTGGACGGCGTGGCAGGGGTCAGCTTGGTCTTGTTGCTCAGCTTGCCCGGAGCAATTATTGTCTGGAGCGGAATTTTGAAACCTCTAGCAATATCCAAAGATAACTCTAATTATCGTCACAACTCTTTCTATATTTACGCATTTTATTTATACACGTAACTTTTTTACCAATCTCTCATTAGGCAACTTATTTACATTAGGAATTATTTCGGACTAAACCTTTAAATACCATCAAGCTGTTTGCCTCAGAGTCTTCCCCCATTCTACGCATGCTACAAAGTTTTAGGTATTTTACCTTTTTTTTATGCTTTTAATGATCGATTTTGTTTGAGATGAAGCTTGTGTGGTCTTTATACATTTTAATTTCCATATGCGAATAACTTTTAATAGCTATGTCGATTTGTTTGTGCGAAATGTTAGTGTTCCGAATAAAATAAAATAATTAATTTTAGTTTTAAACCCACGTCAATGCTACAACTTTAAAATCCTTAAAAAAGACCGTACCTCATTTTTTGATAATTTAATAAAAAGTACGCAAACTTTAAAAAGGTGTCAAACTAATAACGGCACTCTTTACTCAAAACTATGATTTTAAATTATTACTATAAAAACTTGCACAAAGCTTTTCAGCCTTGTTTAAAAATCATGATGAACTCCCCTACCCCAGAGCCTTAATACTTCTAGTTATTATTAATCAGATAAATCGCGCATGCAAGCTAAATTAAACTTTATCGCTGCGCGCGAGTGTCCGTATTACTTTGCATCTTTTCTCTTTCCTACGTCACAACGGACTTTCCGTGGTTAATAAGGGCTGTTAATAAAGAGTAAAAATACATTGTGAAATTGTAAGTAAGTTATGATCGACCATATTTCCACTACTATATGAGTTCTGTGATACCCAACGGATGCAACTTGCATGGCCATTCGTTGGGAATCGCGATGTTTAGCTCGTAATAAATAGGTACATAGTGTAAACAACAAATAAACCCGAAATACGAATCCTCACAGAAATGTGATCGTATTGTACTTAGTTAAAATCTTCTAAACAAATTTTAATTTCAGTATTTTGTGTTATTATAACTTAAATTATTTTAATTACAAAAGACAAGTATAGGTATGTAAGTAGGTACTTGGGTAGTGAATTAAATTTCAACTAAGTTTTGTAATAAAGTACTTATTATTATTATATTATTAATTAATTCTTTTTTCGCTATAAGTACCTATCTAACAAAAACATTAAATAAATTCACCTTTCATTATACTTCCGTAACTTAAAAAACAATATATCTGAATCCTTTTGTTTGCTCATTAGGCATCCATCCCCATCCCCGCAACAATTATAGTTGAAACAACGTTTTGCCATTATAATTTATTTAATAGATAGGTAATATACATATATATTATTCTGAAATTACATTAAAACTTTTTCGACTATTTTATCCTACAATTAAATATACTAAACACTAAACAAAAACCATTTTGATGAGTATTTCAACAAGTATTTACAAAAATTTATGTTGGGAACTGAAGCGGGTACCGGAATACCTGTGCAAAGCCCAATATATAAGGGAAAGGGGTCGCAGCAGGATTGTAAAACCTACCGTGGTATCAGCTTGCTTAGCATTGTGGGTAAACTGTATGCTAAGGTGTTAATTGAAAGAGTTATGGAAAAAACTGATGGAAAATTTGGGATGTGCAAGCTGTATTTAGATAGGGGATGGGTGTACGGATCAAGTATTTTCCATGCGCATGATTGCGGAGAAATTTTAGGCCAAAAACCAGAAAGTTTTTTTGTGCGTTCATGGACTTGGAAAAGGCTTATGACAGAGTGGACAGGAACGTGTTATGGCAAACACTGACCTCGTTTGAGTTGAGCGCTGGTCTGATACAGGCATTAAAGTCTCTTTATAGGGACTCTAGTGCTTGTGTCAGGATCAACGGGGCCTACTCGGACTGGTTTGGCATTCAAAAAGGTGTCAGACAGGGCTGTGTAGCTTCTCCATGGCTGTTTAACCTATTTATGGACAGTTATTTGTAAACTTTGAAAGTTGAAGAATGTGGGTTGAGAATGGGTGAGTTAACCGTCAAATGCCTTTTGTACGCCGATGATCAAGTCATATTTGCATCGTCGCTGGCCGAGTTGCAAATGATGGTTACTTTAATGAACTGGTCATTAAAAGAAAGGGGTATGAAAGTGAACGCAAGTAAGACGAAAGTGATGGTTTTTGAAAGAGAAGAAAGTAAAACGTTATGTGAAATAAGAATAGAAGGAGAGTTGATTGACAAGTGGATGAGTTTGTATACTTGGGATGTTTATTTAGCAGGGATGGTAGATATGATAAGGATATAGAACGACGAGTGAACGCAGGAAATAGAGTTAATGGGGCTCTACACACTATTATGAAGAGTCAGAATGTGTCAAAGAAGGCACGTATGGCAATTAATAATGCTGTGTTAGTCCCTACTTTAATGTATGGTAGTGAAAGTTGGGTCTGGCAGAAGAAGCATGAGAGTAGAATAAAGGCTGTAGAAATGCGATCATTAAGGATTATGCTAGGGCTGAATCTGAATGACAGGGTGAGAAATAGTGTGATAAGAGAAAAGTGTGGTTTGCAAGATGACGTGACTAGGATTAAAAAAGGAATGCTTCGGTGGTTTGGTCACGTAGAAAGAATGAACGAGGAAAGAGTGACAAAGCAAATTTATGTTTCAGAAGTGAACGGCAAAGTCGGGAAGGGACGCACTAAACGAAGATTTATCGCCAAATCGGCGATACATTAAAAATGGGCCAGATTGGGAGTACCCTTAACCGACGAGCGTGTATGCGTAAATATATGGATGTAAAGGAGGCGAGAGAAGTGTGTCAGGATCGCGCCAAATGGAAGTCCGTAGTCTCTGCGTACACCTCTGGGTGACAGGCGTGAGTGTTTGTATTTGTATTTACAAAAAACTATTTACGTAAACAGCTTTAAAAAACTTTAACATTCAATCGCCTAGAACGCGCTAGTCCCGAATGCGTGTCTACCCCCGGAGCGCCTCGCGATTATAGGTAATTATTTCACGCAGGTAGCAAGAGTGACAGAGGCCTGGCCAAACTACAAAATATTGAACGACAAAATTCATAATTCACAATATTTATTATTCCAATAAACCAAAATATGTGTATAGTAGAGGATAAAAAAACAAATGGATTAAATGATGATGAATGTGGTAAATGCAAGAAAAAATAAAACAATAGCACTAACCTTTGCGTTTTATGGTCAACTTCTTGCTGCAGCGTTGCGAAGGTGTTGGTGACTATGGCAGTGGTTTCCTCTTCTAAATCTATTTTCTGTTGCATTTCAACTTCTCTTTTTTTTCGTTCGGCGATTTCCATATTTCTTTGTTCCAGGATTATTTGAGTTTCATTAAGATTATTGAGCAGATCCTTCCCGCCACCGCCTTGCACTAGCCGATCTTCCAAAGACTTTATTAGCTGTTCTAATTCTTCAGTCTTGCATTTCTCTTGTTCTATTGTGGATTCTGCTAGAATATGTTCATGTTCAATACTAACTGTGTCTTCTTCGGCTGAAAATTTTATACACATTCCATTAAATATAGTTTGTTTTAGATTCTAATGATAATTATAGTTATTCATTCAAATAATAATATAGCGGTGGGCACACATAGCTTAGCTCGTGGCAACTTTCTGAAGTATATATTTTGACCTCATTAAAACTACTTGATGCTAACAAGGGTCCAGGTCCAGACTCAAATCTTTTGGCTTTTATTCTTGGTAGATGGTAATTAGCATATATCACTCCGAATCACAAAGAAGTGACCTTGAGAACATATCTAATTACCGTCCAATCTCTATTTCATCGTCAATAGCACTATAGTAAAAGCACTGTGGTATGCCACAGCAACGTGGATTTCTAACATGAAGGTCGACGATATAAAATATTAATGATTTTATGAATGTCATAAGCTTTTCGTGAAGGTTCGTGGTTAGAAATCCCATCCAAAATCAGTACCGTCAAAATTGCCTCAAGGCTCTCATCTCGGACCTCTGTTTTTATAGTGCTTAATATAAATGAAATATCCGAAATTATGTCAAAGCTCAAAAAATATTCAAAGAAAATATATAGGGAAATACACTCTAATCAGGATCTAATGTGACTACAACGCGACCTTAATAATATTAATGACTGGCGTGTAATCAAATGATGCTTAATCTAGCAAAGTGAGTTTATTTAATCTTTTCTCTTTTATAACAACTAACATAAGCGTGACTTGGGTATAATTGTTGACACCAAAGTTGACGTCATAGATCACATTCACTATAAAGCTAAAAAATCATCACGTCTTAGAGGTTTTGTATGTTTGCAAGCAAAATTATTTAATCAGCCTATTGTGCTTTTAAATTCCTACGTGAGTTGCTTTCTAAAATACTCCAGCCCTGTCTGCAGCCCATCGTATCGGGTGTATATAGATCGTTTGAAGAGACTACAAAAGAAGATTTGTATTATATTTCAATTACAAAAAAAATCGACATCGGATACTCTTATGAATCTAGACTTTCACATTTCAAGATGTCTTCATTTGAACACAGGTATATTGCACATTAATTGATTTAAAATCTCGCTATTTATAATTTTTAAAAAAGCTAACACTTAGGTACTTCAATTATATGCTAATAATAGTTTTAAAAAAATGACCAACATCAGTACGTACAGTTATCAGGTTGCTGTGTTTGCGGTTGTTTGGGCCGCGGTGCTTTCTTGGGACGTTTGTCGGCAGCGCGACGCTCTTCTATCAACGCTCTTAACCGCTCGATCTCCGCCTGGTACTCGCGCAGCTTCGCATCTTTCGGATCCTCGTTTCGAACTGGTTTATTTTTGATAGCTGGGAATGTCAATATCAGAATCTGACGTGAGCCACAGTACAAAACGAAGTTTTTTTAAGTAATTGAGTTTCAATATGGTAATTTCTTTAAACACCACACACAAACACTCACGCCTGTCACCCAGAGGGGTAGGCAGAGACTACGGACTTCCATTTGGCGCGATCCTGACACACCTCTCCCGCCTCCTTTACATCTATATATCTACGTATACACGCTCGTCGGTTAAGGATACTCTTAATCTGGCCCATTTCTTTAAACAAAATTTCTTAAAATATAATTTTGGGAAAAGGGTAAAATTTCTCAATAAAAGAGTTACTCTTCAATTCAATTCGATTCAAAGTAATAACGGTATTTCACCCCATGACTCGGAAAAAACTTATGGTCCCGCGCCTGATCTCTCACCGGTCGTGTAACCAACACGTTAAACAAATAACAACCATTCTATCAGACAATGAGAGTGAGGGAATAGAGAGTGCACCAGTGCTTGCGCATACACTAGGGCACTATAATCCTGTCCTGCGCAGATGGCTCGTCTCCGTTGAGACTGGCCGCCGTGATCGATGCGGTCTGGAGGACATTATTACAAATATCGTCGACTATTCTACTATTATATTATTAACATTGAAAGAAATCACCTTTGGCGCGGTGTGCATATCGCAACGTGGTGATAGTTTCGTCGTAATTATAAGCAGCGGGTCCGATGTTGGCGATCATTATAGTCTTGCTGTTGCCGCCCAGCGAGTCCTGTAGGATCCGCGTCAGCTTCGAATCTCTGTGGACCAATCATAGAACACGACGCCTTTTATAGTTAAGTAAAAGCAGAAGCTACTTGCAAATACAAGCTATTGCATCTCACAAGTGATTTTAACAGTGGTAGAGCCACGCGGCAGCTTTTGCTGTCGCACGGATGGGCCGGCTCGAACCGGGGTAGTACCACGACCTCACAGAATACCAGCGTGAAGAAGAGGTTTACCTCTGCGTTTCGCTTGGTGAGTGCAGGTGGCCGGAGGCCATTTTTACTGGAAATGAGGCATTCCATCTTAGTCCTCACGGGTGACGCATCTGCATTTTGGTTCGCAAGCGAGGATAGATGTAGATGTCTATGGGCTGCAGCAACCACTTACCATCAGGTGGACTGTGTGCTCGTTTGTCACCCTTATCCTATAAAAAAAATATTTTTAAAACAAAAAAAAAATCATAACCTATATTGCCGTAGATGTTCATAGGAATATATAGTGACTCTTTTTATATTTTAATTTGTATATTTTTTTTTAGGATAGGGTGACAAACGAGCACACTGTCCACCTGATGGTAAGTGGTTGCTGTGGCCCATAGACATCTACATTTATCCTCGTTTGCGAATCAAAATGCAGATGCGTAGTCACCCGTGAGGACTAAGATGGAATGCCTCTTTTCCAGTAAAAAGGGTCTCCGGTTCTCTACACTTACCATACGAAACACAGCAGTGTTTAGCTGCTATTTTACGCTGGTATTCTGTGAGAGCGTGGTCCATCCCCGGTCGAGCCGACCCATTCGTGCTACAACTATACTACTAATATAGCTGCTGCATACTTCTACCACGTTTAGTTATATAACCTAAAAGAGGAATTTTAGTATTTTGTTCAAGCCTGATTTTAAAAAGTTATTGATATGGTGCGTCCAAACATACGTTTGATATGATGTACATATATAAATACGCATCGCAATAGTATTAAATACTGTACTAAATATCGCAAGCGTACAAATACTGTTGTAGAACATACCTCATCCTTCCCCTTCTTCAAGAATCAGTGATACGCAAAACCAAACGTGCATTGTTAAATTGTTTGATATTGTAGCACGCTCTAGTAAAAGTTAAATTAACATAAATGCTCTATAACTATAACGATGTGTATTTTTTGTCGTGTTCAGGAAACCTGTGTAAAATTAGTAATAAACAGTGATAGTATGATATCGTCAAATTGGGTTAAGTTAGATATACTACGAGGAATTGTTCCGGGTCTGGATGTTAGTCCTTGTAAAAGTTATTAATTTAAAGTGCCCCCACGATACAGGATAAAGTCCTAGTTAAATGTATTTTTTTAAATATCTACTACTATGTCCTTTCAATAAAGTGTGAATATTTTGGTCGCAACAATCAACCTTTTTTTGATAAGGAAACGTTTTTATATACACACAAATCACATAAAGCGTATTTTCTACCGACTTCGAAAAGGAGAAGGTACTCAATTCGACGCGTATGTTTTTCTTTATGTGTGTTACCTCATAACTTTTTACTGGATGGACCGATTTCGATGATTTTTTTTATATGAAAGCTGATACTTCTCGTGTGGTCCCATATGAATTTGATCAAGGTCAGACCATAAGTTTTTGAGTTATTCTTAATAACTTATATTGAAGTCGGCTGTACAAAATTTTTAATTTTTAATTATTAAATGTGTGTTACCTCATAACTTTGTTCTACGTGAACCAATTTCGATGATTCTTTTTTTTATTTGAAAGTTGGTGCTTCTTATGTGGTTCCATATAAATTTGATCAAAGCCTGACCAACAGTTTTTGAGCCTTTATCCTTAATAATATATATTGAAGTCGGTTGCACAAAATTTTTAATTTTAAATTATTGTAAACTTTGTAACATAATAACATCGAACCGTCGGTGACTCGTGAAAATGCTATCTACTTCTCATACTTCTCTGCTAATAGAACATGCTGATAGCTATGTTCTATATTTTAATTTTAATAAAAAAAATATAATGCTATTAAAATTACTAATACATATTTCCTTTAACCACTACTGGTAAGCTTAAAATGCTTGTGTTAGGAGTCGTTCACGACAGTAGTCGAATGGAGGATTTGAACACACGACCTTTTTGAGTTCGCGGTCCGCACCCTGCCACTAGGCTACTGTCGCTTCAAATGTGTATAATGTATTGATCCAAATAAATCATTAATAAATATTAGTGATTATATAGTTTGTTGTTACCTGTAAGGAACATGCGGACTGTTTTCTGCGAGTGCGGAGATGACATTGCCGAGGGAGGAGAGAGCTTGGTTGATACGTGAGGCTTCACGCAACCGGTCCGCAGACGCACCAGTCTTACGCTGTCGTTCGCTGCCAGCCAAGTCCACCAGATTCAGCTTGCCCACCCTGTAAAAGGCATCGAGTTTGATTAAAAGATTTTTTTTTCTCACAAGAACATATAATGGTTCATTTAAAATGAGATACAAAGTAATTATCTTTATATATAGGTATAATAGGTCGGGGAAAAAGTTTCTTGGTATTTTTTTGTATAAAATTAAAGAAAATTCTCTTTGGTTGTACTGTTTATATCTGGCTGGTTTTAATATCAATACATATAAGAAATTAAGAAAAAACATTTTACCGCCATTTTTTTTTCTGTCCGCTAAATAAAGTGAATCTACCGAAGAAATTCGATACATTCTGAAGTTTTATTACAAAAAAGAGAAAAATGCGACTCAAGCCGCGAAAAAAAATTGTGACGTTTATGTACCTAATGAAGTGTCAGTAAGATTAGCACAAAGTTGGTTCAAGCGTTTTCAATCCGGTAATTTTGATGTCAAAGATGCAGCTCGCTCTGGTCGCCCTCATACGGATAAAGTCGATGCCATTTTTAAAAAAGTGGAGCAAGATCCGCATATTATATATATAGTAGTTACGACATGGCCTAGGATTGACCACAAAATAGTTTTGACCCATTTGGTCAAAACTATTTTGTGGTCAATCCTCAATTCCAACGCAACGGGATGACGTCCCTACCTACAAGATGGCAACAAGTTATCGAACAAAATGGCACATATAAATTTTAATTAAATGTAATAAAAGTTTGAAAAAACAATGTCTCGAATTTGTATATAAAATACGAAGAAACTTTTTCACCGCCCCGTTGTATATATAGCACGAGTAGGACGACTCAACCGGGGAAGGACCACGCTGTCACAGAATAGCAGCGTAAAATAGCAGCTTAGTGCTGCTGTAATTCGAATGGTGAGTGTAGAGAACCGGAGACCCTTTTTACTGGAAAATAGGCATTCTATCTTAGTCCTCATTCTTCTGATTCTTAGTCAATGATAAATGTAGATGTGTATGGGTCACAGCATCAACTTTTTTTATAAAGAATATGGGTGGCAAACGAGCACACAGTCCACCTGATGTTAACAAAGATTTTCCAGTTTTATTCAATCTAAATTTAGAAATTTTTAGCGTATTACATCGACCCGTACTTTCGAATTATTTATATTTTCCCTTAAAAACCTGTCTAAAATGTTTACTTTGTTATGCAGAACATAGTAAAATGTGTAGCAATCATTGTAGATTAACATGTACGTGAATAGAAACCAGTGTGTCAGACTCGCGTCACTGACCAGCGCATCTTTTTAGAACATGCCGCACTGTTTGTTGGGGAACAAGTTTTGCTACTTTATATTCGGTCATGAAATCTTACATAACATTTGCAAGTCGTTAACGTATTGCTAATTGCATACATATTAAAATTAATATTTAACAGAACCACTGTCAGATGCTACAAAATTTTAACACTAACCAATTATTCTAGTTCTTCTCAATAAGGTGTTTTCTTAATAAGGGTGACAAACGAGCATACAGTCCATCTGATGGCAAGTGGTTGCTGTGGCCGACTCTTTATTTTATATTTTAAATTAATATATAGTTGCAGCATGGCTCTACCGAGTCTAATATGTGTATATTATTATCCTTTGCGCAAAACTGTCTGTGTGTGCTTCATTACATTCAGGCTTTTGTCCTGTTATACACGTTTCATTATAAGACGTTTCTGCCAAACTGTGCTATTTTAGTAAGAGTTAGGGATACTCACATATTTGCCGGACAATATAAAGGTAACAGTAACCCTGTGGTTCCCATTCAGAAATTATATACTACCTTGGTACCCGCGCGTTGCAGCCGCAGAAGAAATAATTGAGTATTATATATATTTATGGTCCAGTTTTTTGAAGTGAAGTTATTTTTATGTTTGAATACTGATTCTGATAACGTGTACCACAGGGTTTTATGTTACATGTTACATATATAGAGTAAAAATGCAGGCATGATAGTTGATATTACTTATAGGATAAAAATATAAATAAATAAATATACGGCAAATATTTGGAAAACTTCCTACTTTCTTACTTGGCATTTCAAGTACACTCTCAAAAATAGTTGACCTAATTGTATCGAGTGACAACATGTCAAGTGGATTCATTTAAGGAAAAGGCCTCTCGCGTGATTACCGACATTTTTAATTAACAATAATATAATAATACAACGTTATAATATGAACGGATTATTTCCGTGTACCGTTTTCCGCTTTTATTTTTAAGTAGAATGGACTAAACTATTATCAAGATTTATAACTCTTAACGACTAACTAAATTATTGATTTCTAAATTCGTAAATTTTCTGGTTCACATGAAAATGTTAGCTTTTATTGTTGTAATATAAGTGAACTAAACGCGGTAAATTTCGCAAAATAACAATTTGTATTTAAATAAACAATGTTCTTCTATATTCGTACACTATCATCCAGTTCTGAGCTATGTTCAAATTCTCAAGTCTAGCTCATCGGAAAGTTAGTATTACTAAATTCCATCGGCACAGAAATGCACGAAAGTGAGTTAATAAAAACGTGGTAAGAACTTGTTTCATTCAAAGACGCGCGGCGATCTATGGAGAGGGTACCTGGGGTTTCTGTAGGAGGAGTCTGTATTACTGGAGTAAAGAAGTAGAGTCTGGAGGACTGGAGTAATTGACAAATAACACGACGGAAAAGTAGGCTGAAGTGGCAACGGATTGTCCATATATTTCGAAGAAATGACAACTGAAGTATTGGGCAACTCGCCACTAGACAGAGTGATGACTAATAAATCATTTGAGGAGATCACAGATGCAGGTGACGCAGGATCGCGCCATGTGGTCATTTATGAGGGGGGCCTATGTTCAGCATTGGACTTGTGTGACTGTCATTACCATTGCCGATAAATACATTCTTAATGTACGTACAGGATATATATTTTTGGAAAATAAGGGTGACAAACGAGCACGCGGTCCACCTGATATGTCTATGGTCCACGTTACTGTGGCCCATAGACATCTACGTTTATTCTCATTTCCAGTAAAAAGGGTCTCATGTTCTCTACACTCACCATACGAAACACAGCAGCATTAAGCTGCTATTTTACCCTGGTATTCTGTGAGAGCGTAGTGATTCTCTGGTCGAGCCGACCCATTCGTGCTACAAGCATAATATAGCTGCAGCATGGCTCTACCACGTATAACTACTACTTTCGTAATGAGTGAAGTTCTGATCTTCTAGTTGGTCTACTAAGTAGGCTGGGTATTCTTCATTCAACTTGTATTAAGAGAGTGCACTGACTTTACAAGGCCATGCTCAACTGTGTACTCTAAATTGGATATACTACTTGTTAAGTGTGAGTGCCCTCACATATACGCGGGGAGACAATTTAATTTGAGTTGGGAGTCGAGCGGCCCTCAGCCCTCGTTCCGGAGGCGAGCAATTGACGCTCTGTTATTACGTCCTTCCGATTGGGAAATACGCTAACATAATATGCCTTGCACTAAATTCAGTGATATGTCGCATGAATATTTTAAGACCTATTTGTAACATGATACTTTACGTTCAATGGTCATAAATCATAAATCTTTATTTGCAAGAATCACGGTATAAAAAGATGTTACAATTTGTATAGTGCAGTCGTGTTTCGCTAATAATAGCATGCAAATTATAATTTTAAAATATTTAGACAATATTAATAATTATTTAAATAGAATAAATCTTTTAAGTCATAAAAGCATTCAATTTTTAACCAATCATACAAATGTTTCTTATATAATATTTCGCTTAATAATTTAAATTCTTTAGGTATTTTATTATATATTTTTACACACATATTTAGGCAGCTTTTGTTATATTAAACGAGCCTAGGAATAACATCTAGGACAAGTTTGTCTGGATCACGTCGGTTTCGAGGATATATATCACTTGCTTTAACAAATAATTACTTATTTTTAAAAACAAACAAACCAGCTTCTATAATGTATAGTGACGAGAGGGGTAATATACCAAGTCTTTTAAATAGAGGTCTACAGGATTCTCCTGGCGATATCCCGCATATTGCACGAATAAATTTTTTTTTTGGGCAACGAATGCTCTATTCGGTCCATAGCGTAAAATAGACTACGTATGCGTGGTACGTTGCAATTGCCGTTTTAATATTTGTAATAAAACGGCATTTAATATTTGTAATGTTTTTCACTTGTTTAAGGGTGCGTTTGCAAATCGGGCCAAATTATGCTGTTTTTCGGTACATTTTGTGACAAAACTAAACCAAATCAAATATAACTAATAACTACAACGTATAGAATGGTTCTTTATCTTCAAATGGTGGTAACTTTTTTGTTGAAAATAATAGTTTTTTACATTGTAAAAAGGATCTTCCCGAGCCATTTACTACAAAATTAACGATACCGGCTCATATTTCGGTACATTTTTTGTTCTATTATCAACATATATTAAGATTTCTAAAAATACCTTAAGTAGGCAGACATATTCAATAAAAAATGCTGGTAATTACTTTTTATCAAAATGTCACAAAGAGTCGTAAAAAAAATAAAAACTGATGCTTATTTTTTGACATATTTTGCTGATACGGATGAATCCTAATGGATTGCAATAAGGGTTATTTTATTTTTAGTGTCTGTTTTGATTTGTTGTACAAAAATTTCGATGAAACCACAGTCGGCGCTCGGCCGCTATCGCGGGTGGTCGCTATATCGCCTACAGCAGCTGAAAAAGATCGCTGTACAAACACAAAATATTCGAATTTGATACATAGGTACATGACCTGACAAAGTAAAATAATACATACATAATATAAATATTTTTATAATCACTAATTCTTATTGTTTTGTTTCGCTAAAAGCAAGTGGGATTTATAATATATAAATATATATAAATCCTATTCGTCTTGGACTTTATGGAGTGATCTGAAAGTATACGGTGAATGGTACTAGAACTCCTCGAAGAGTTGAACTAGGTGTGCCGAGTTTGGGCTCATTATGTTAGTTATGACAAAACCTTACCTCCGCACTTGATGGAGAGCCCTGATGGTGTACTTCAGTTACTACTACTGGAACTCCTGGACGAGTAGAACTAGGTGTGCCGAGTTTGGGCTCGTTTTGTTAGTTATGACGATACCTCACCTCCGAACTTGATGAGAGACCTGATGTGTACTTCGTAACTCCTGGAAGAGTAGAACTGGGTGTGCCGAGTTTAGGCACGTCGGAGAAAATATAAATGGTATTACCAAATTCAAGGGCAACTGCGCATCATAACTAACAAACTCGGCACATCTAGTTCTACTCGTCCAGGAGTTGCAGTAGTAGTCACCAACGTACACCATCAGGTCATTCTGTCAAGTCCGGAGGTAAGGTCTCGTCGTAACTAACAAAACGAGCCCAAACTTGGCATACCTAGTTCTACTCGTCCAGGAGTTCCACTAGCAGTTACCGAAGTACACCTTCAGGTCATTCCTTCAAGTCCGGAGGTAAGGTCTCATCGTAACTAACAAAACGAGCCCAAACTACGCATACCTAGTTTTACTCGTCCAGGAGTTGCAGTAGTAGTCACCAACGTACACCATCAGGTCATTCTATCAAGTCCGGAGGTAAGGTCTCGTCGTAACTAACAAAACGAGCCCAAACTTGGCATACCTAGTTCTACTCGTCTAGGAGTTCCAGTACTAGTCACTAAATTACACCATCAGGTCTCTCCATTAAGTCCGGAGGTAAGGTCTCGTCGTAACTAACAAAACGAGCCCAAACTTGGCATACCTAGTTCTACTCGTCCAGGAGTTCCACTAGCAGTTACCGAAGTACACTTTCAGGTCATTCCTTCAAGTCCGGAGGTAAGGTCTCATCGTAAATAACAAAACGAGCCCAAACTACGCATACCTAGTTTTACTCGTGCAGGAGTTGCAGTAGTAGTCACCAACGTACACCATCAGGTCATTCTGTCAAGTCCGGAGGTAAGGTCTCGTCGTAACTAACAAAACGAGCCCAAACTCGGCACACATGGTACTACTCGTCCCGGACTTCCAGTAGCAGTCACCCAAGTATACCTTCAAGTCACTTCACCAAGTTCGGAGCTGAAGTTATCATAACTAACAAAACCAGCTCAAAGTCCACAGCCAACATCTCACTCCCTGTAGATGACTTCTAGTACCTAGCTGTCTCTGGATCAGCCATTTATATTTCGTATCTAAGTATATTTTTGTAGGTAATAAGAGATATGAAAAAAAAAACAATCTTTCAAATTATCAAAATGTTTATACTTGATTGCGATTCCCGCAGCTAACCGTGCGTACACTTGTGTGTGTGACCAGTGTCAATGTAATAGTTCGATTCTATACCTATCAATTTTGTAAACGCGTCCTTAAGGACATAAACAAACTTATTAATTCTACTGTATACGTTATCAATTTGTTCTTTCCAGTTTATATCTTCATCTAACGTTATGCCCAGAAATTTTGTACATTTAGCTTCTTTTAGTTTTGTTATATGAAATTTCATATTATGATTGGAATTGATAGATTTATTAAATTGTATGTAATGGGATTTATCTAGATTAATTTTCAAATTATTTATGGCAAGCCATTTTATTAGTGTGTCAATTGTATTATTAATGTTATATTCATGATTTCTAATTGTATTATTATTTTTATTACATGTCACAATAATTGAAATGTCATCAGCGTATAGAATACATTTATGATTCGTAATGTCAACAATATCATTAATATATAATAGGAAAAGACTATAAAGGATTTATTACGTGGTAGAGCCATGCTGCAGCTATATTAGTAGTATAGTTGTAGCACGAATGGGTCGGCTCGACCGGGAAAGGACCACGCTCTCACAGAAAACCAGCGTAAAATAGCAGCTTAACGCTGATGTGTTTCGTATGGTGAGTTTAGAGGATCGGAGACCCTTTTTACTGGTAAAGAGGCATTCCATCTTAGTCCTCACGGGTGACAACGCATCTGCATCTTGAGTCTTTATTGATGATAGATGTAAATGTCTATGGGTCACAGCAAACACTTACCATCAGGTGGACTGTGTGCTCGTTTGTCACCCTATCCTATAAAAAAAAAAGAATCGGTCCTAATATACTTCCTTGCGGAACACCGAATTTATTATATTTAAATCCAAATGAATAAGATGTCAAGTTATTGTTTTTATCTATTTTATCATAAAAACAATAACTTGACATCTTATTTTTCTGGTCTTTGGAGTTTGTTTTACCGGGCCCAGTGTGATGTATCTTCTGGCCAAATGTGTCCACTGTTTTCTTTTATTCACAGGTCAGGTATCGAAAACAGCCTTAGTATTCGATAGAGCAAGGAAATGAGATGTTATCTACTGCCAGTGATGGAACGCGCACGTAATATGTATCGTCAAAAGCGTTATTGCTTGCGTTGACGAGGAAGTTGGTCGTTACTAGTGGGCGTTGCGGGTGTAGTGAAAAAAAGGTTGCTCTCTTCAAAGTTAAAGAGTGCTTGTCAGTAAGAAAAAATATTTATTCTAAATATTATACGTAATACGAAATGTTTCCCTTTCAAATTGCACTATTTCTAGTTATAAAAACTATACCGAAACTTTAATGAAATAAATAAGATATCATATACGGAACAAAATCATTTCTAAGAAGTTTTTGGCGTCAGTCAT
Organism: Parnassius mnemosyne; assembly: GCA_963668995.1. NCBI lineage: Eukaryota > Metazoa > Arthropoda > Insecta > Lepidoptera > Papilionidae > Parnassius > Parnassius mnemosyne. The sequence continues at coordinate 41,358,198 of CAVLGL010000083.1, forward strand.
TCCTTTTTAGAGTTCCGTACCCGGAGGGTAACGACGGTCTGTCTGTCAGGGGACTGTATGTCATGATCCGTAATAGGTACATAGTTGAAATTTTCACAGAATGTTTATTTCTGTTGGCGCTATAACTAGAAATAACAAAAATAAATAAAAAATTAAAGGGGGCTCCCCTAGTAGAAAAGTGTTTTTTTTGCATACATACCTACTACTAAATATTGTACGATGGTACGGAACTCTTCATGCGCGATTCCGACTCATACTTGGGCGTTTGTTTTTTGTTTTTCTTCTTTTGCACTTTTTTCTTTGTCGTGCAATTAGTGCAGTGCAGTATGTTTGTAGGCGGTAACAGGTGGTAATTATTGAAGTCTGTTTATATTGGAACGAAGTTCCTTATAGCACGGCACCAATTTGACGGATGGGAGCTAGGCGAGAAAAAGTGTAAGATTTTTCCAACACGACCCCCTTTCTATAGTGCGAACGAGACGGAATAATATGAATTTGTTAATCAATAATATAATACGTTTATCAATAATAATATACTACGAAAGGAACTTCGTTCCAACTGAGTGTTCCACAATACTAACGCATGTTTTTGTTTTGATAACTAACTTACTACGTAAATACCTACAAGGACAGATTTAACAACAAGGTGATAAACGTTGTCCTTATTTCAGAACCGTGTCTTATCACTCAGAAGCCACTTATTACCTGCAGTATTATTGTTTACTTGCATTTTATGTTAGATTGCTACAACAAACCACGCGTAATTGTAAGTAATTTTTTTTATAGGATAGGGTGACAAACGAGCACACAGTCCACCTGATGGTAAGTGGTTGCTGTGGCTCATAGACATCTACATCTATCCCCGTTTGCGAATCAAAATACTGATGCGTTGTCACCCGTGAGGACTAAGATGGAATGCCTCGTTTCCAGTAAAATGGGTCTCCGGTTCTCCACACTCACCATACGAAACACAGCAACATTAACCTGATATTTTACGCTGGCATTCTGTGAGAGCGTGGTCCTTCCCGGTCGTCCGACCTATGCGTGGTACTACTATACCAGTAATATGGCTGCAGCATGGCAATATGGAAAACGAGGCATTTCATCTCAGTCCTTACGTGTAACAACACATCCGTATTTTGATTCGTAATCAAGGGTTCATTTAAATGTCTATTGGCCGCAGCAACCACTTACCATCAGGTGAACTGTGTGCGCGTTTGTCACCCTTATCCTTTGCTCTCAGGTCTGGTCACTTTACGACTGGCGTGAACGAGATGCCTGCTCTTAACTTACGTTCACGAAATGCCCCCTCATCAATGGAAGAGAGTGTAATGACCAAGTGATACCACAACATTCGTCTCATCTCAGTACCAGCCTACTTAAACAAGATAGTGCTCTCGTGCTCTTCATGTCTGGCTTAAACGATAACTTTGTAGAATTGTTGGAATACAGTTATGGGGTAAAAGAAAATCGGTGTGTATTGAACGAAAGTCTGTATTAGAATACCAACACAAAGTTAATTGTTTTACAAAAAACAATTAATATACTTGTTTTGACTACATCAGTTATTAAAGAAACTTTATGTTGACTAGTATTTTTGTATATGCGAATGAAAATGATCTCAGAATCTTTAGTTTAATGAAGGCTACGAGATCGTAGTTTAACTTGTTTTATGACGTCATATGTTAGTTCTTATGGGTGACACTATACTCGTATCTACGAGTGTTTATTGATCTTGATACAGCCAGCGGACGGACTTCATGCTCAATATTTTTATTAGATACTTATTTAGAGTTTTTTTAATAGAACATTCACGACCACAAAGTTCACGTGATGGTAAGTGGACGCTGTGGCCCGTAGAGATCTACATTTTTCCTGCAATAACAATTAAAATGCGGATGAGTTGTCACTCATTGCCAGTAAAAAGGGTCTCCGGTTCTCTACACTTTGATGACTGCTACTGGAACTCCTCGACGAGGAGAGCCATATGTGCAGAGTTTGGGCTAGTTTTGTTAGTTATGATGAGACCTTACCTCCGGACTTGATAGAGTGACTTGAAAGTGTACATTGAAGACTGCTACTGGAACTCCTCGACGAGTAGAACTAGATGTACCGAATTCGGCTTCGTTTTGTTAGTTACGATGAGACCTTACCACCAGACTTGATAGAGTGACTTGAAAGTGTACTTTGACGACTGCTTCTGGAACTCCTCGACGAGGAGAACTAGATGTGCATACGAAACACAGCAGCAATATTCTGCTGTTTCATGCTGGTAGTATCAATCCTGCCTGCGTGCTGACATGTTCAAGCCGACCCATTCGTGCTACAACCATAATAATTACAGCTGCGACGTGGCTCTACCAAGTATAAAAAGGTGATCCATGTTGAATTATTTAGTTATGACCCTTACAAATTGTACGTTTGTTTTAAGAAGATTTTTCATTTACTTATATCTTTTCTAAAAAACAAAAAAAAAATTTTTCTAACAAACTCCAAAGACCAGAAAAATAAGATGTCAAGTTATTGTTTTTATCTATTTTATCAGCTGTAATTATTATGGTTGTAGCACGAATGGGTCGGCTTGAACATGTCAGCACGCAGGCAGGATTGATACTACCAGCATGAAACAGCAGAATATTGCTGCTGTGTTTCGTATGCACATCTAGTTCTCCTCGTCGAGGAGTTCCAGAAGCAGTCGTCAAAGTACACTTTCAAGTCACTCTATCAAGTCTGGTGGTAAGGTCTCATCGTAACTAACAAAACGAAGCCGAATTCGGTACATCTAGTTCTACTCGTCGAGGAGTTCCAGTAGCAGTCTTCAATGTACACTTTCAAGTCACTCTATCAAGTCCGGAGGTAAGGTCTCATCATAACTAACAAAACTAGCCCAAACTCTGCACATATGGCTCTCCTCGTCGAGGAGTTCCAGTAGCAGTCATCAAAGTGTAGAGAACCGGAGACCCTTTTTACTGGCAATGAGTGACAACTCATCCGCATTTTAATTGTTATTGCAGGAAAAATGTAGATCTCTACGGGCCACAGCGTCCACTTACCATCACGTGAACTTTGTGGTCGTGAATGTTCTATTAAAAAAACTCTAAATAAGTATCTAATAAAAATATTGAGCATGAAGTCCGTCCGCTGGCTGTATCAAGATCAATAAACACTCGTAGATACGAGTATAGTGTCACCCATAAGAACTAACATATGACGTCATAAAACAAGTTAAACTACGATCTCGTAGCCTTCATTAAACTAAAGATTCTGAGATCATTTTCATTCGCATATACAAAAATACTAGTCAACATAAAGTTTCTTTAATAACTGATGTAGTCAAAACAAGTATATTAATTGTTTTTTGTAAAACAATTAACTTTGTGTTGGTATTCTAATACAGACTTTCGTTCAATACACACCGATTTTCTTTTACCCCATAACTGTATTCCAACAATTCTACAAAGTTATCGTTTAAGCCAGACATGAAGAGCACGAGAGCACTATCTTGTTTAAGTAGGCTGGTACTGAGATGAGACGAATGTTGTGGTATCACTTGGTCATTACACTCTCTTCCATTGATGAGGGGGCATTTCGTGAACGTAAGTTAAGAGCAGGCATCTCGTTCACGCCAGTCGTAAAGTGACCAGACCTGAGAGCAAAGGATAAGGGTGACAAACGCGCACACAGTTCACCTGATGGTAAGTGGTTGCTGCGGCCAATAGACATTTAAATGAACCCTTGATTACGAATCAAAATACGGATGTGTTGTTACACGTAAGGACTGAGATGAAATGCCTCGTTTTCCATATTGCCATGCTGCAGCCATATTACTGGTATAGTAGTACCACGCATAGGTCGGACGACCGGGAAGGACCACGCTCTCACAGAATGCCAGCGTAAAATATCAGGTTAATGTTGCTGTGTTTCGTATGGTGAGTGTGGAGAACCGGAGACCCATTTTACTGGAAACGAGGCATTCCATCTTAGTCCTCACGGGTGACAACGCATCAGTATTTTGATTCGCAAACGGGGATAGATGTAGATGTCTATGAGCCACAGCAACCACTTACCATCAGGTGGACTGTGTGCTCGTTTGTCACCCTATCCTATAAAAAAAATTACTTACAATTACGCGTGGTTTGTTGTAGCAATCTAACATAAAATGCAAGTAAACAATAATACTGCAGGTAATAAGTGGCTTCTGAGTGATAAGACACGGTTCTGAAATAAGGACAACGTTTATCACCTTGTTGTTAAATCTGTCCTTGTAGGTATTTACGTAGTAAGTTAGTTATCAAAACAAAAACATGCGTTAGTATTGTGGAACACTCAGTTGGAACGAAGTTCCTTTCGTAGTATATTATTATTGATAAACGTATTATATTATTGATTAACAAATTCATATTATTCCGTCTCGTTCGCACTATAGAAAGGGGGTCGTGTTGGAAAAATCTTACACTTTTTCTCGCCTAGCTCCCATCCGTCAAATTGGTGCCGTGCTATAAGGAACTTCGTTCCAATATAAACAGACTTCAATAATTACCACCTGTTACCGCCTACAAACATACTGCACTGCACTAATTGCACGACAAAGAAAAACGTGCAAAAGAAGAAAAACAAAAAACAAACGCCCAAGTGTGAGTCGGAATCGCGCATGAAGAGTTCCGTACCATCGTACAATATTTAGTAGTAGGTATGTATGCAAAAAAAACACTTTTCTACTAGGGGAGCCCCCTTTAATTTTTTATTTATTTTTGTTATTTCTAGTTATAGCGCCAACAGAAATAAACATTCTGTGAAAATTTCAACTATGTACCTATTACGGATCATGACATACAGTCCCCTGACAGACAGACCGTCGTTACCCTCCGGGTACGGAACTCTAAAAAGGAATGACTGACGCCAAAAACTTCTTAGAAATGATTTTGTTCCGTATATGATATCTTATTTATTTCATTAAAGTTTCGGTATAGTTTTTATAACTAGAAATAGTGCAATTTGAAAGGGAAACATTTCGTATTACGTATAATATTTAGAATAAATATTTTTTCTTACTGACAAGCACTCTTTAACTTTGAAGAGAGCAACCTTTTTTTCACTACACCCGCAACGCCCACTAGTAACGACCAACTTCCTCGTCAACGCAAGCAATAACGCTTTTGACGATACATATTACGTGCGCGTTCCATCACTGGCAGTAGATAACATCTCATTTCCTTGCTCTATCGAATACTAAGGCTGTTTTCGATACCTGACCTGTGAATAAAAGAAAACAGTGGACACATTTGGCCAGAAGATACATCACACTGGGCCCGGTAAACGTCGAACAACTCAGAAACTACCTAGGTGAGTGTTTGCCAGGTCTTATGTGTACATAAGACCCGCCACATACATACGGAATTCCGTTTCGGGATTCCGTTTCGATATTCCGATTCGGAATCCCGAACGCAGCAAGTCCATATAAAATCTATGACCCGCCATACACGTACGGTAGTTTTCCGTTCGATATTTTGCGGGCAAAACGGGATTCCGTTTGTGTGTGGCCGACCGTTCGATATTCCAAAACGGAATCTCGAAACGGAATTCCGTGTGTATGTGGCGGGCCTAACAGATTTAAAGTGGTTTTGGCGGGAACTTAATAACCGATAGATTGTTTCTCCTATTTAAACCTTTGAGCTATTACGTACTACGTACATATATTACTTCAATGGTTTAAACGTTTTAATAGTGGTTTGAAATGTGTTTTGATAGCTAAAATTGGTGCGATTTTGTGTATTAAATGTCAACGCATGTAGACTATTAGTGGAAACGATGAAACAAGTGCTCCGATGGTGATAAGAGCCTAAAGTTATTGTGTCTCCTTTTGCGCTTTGAGATACTATTGTCATCGACTCGACATCGACTATCTGTTGGTTCTAGCTGCCGTCAAAATCTCCCAAAAACTTCGCAATGTAACACATCAACATATTGTGAAAAAGTATTTATAAAGGATAATTTCTTAATACCAAAGAAGAAAGACTTCTTGGAAGTCTTTGATCCACGCTATTGGTTGCGTACACACCCACATAATATTTTTAACGTCATTATTAAATAAAACAAATTCAATACTAAAACAAAAATTTGTAAAACAACGCTATATTTTTGGATATTATATCATAATCCGATATAGAGCGATACAAGCTTTATGAAAGTCCTAACCTATCGGTAAATAAAAAAATCACCTATATAAGTTCACTAACCTCGGCTCGAAGGCATGGAGTGGTAGAATTAAAAAAACTTGTCTTTTTGAAGTTAGTCAAAATTAAGTAGCCGAACCGACTTAAATAAAAACATTTTTTCTCCTTAAATACGAGTTTTTTCAAACAAGTTCTTTTTTTTTTTTATAGAACAGGGTTGACAAACGAGCATACAGTTCACAATGCCACAGATTACTAAATAGTACAATGCCAACCAACGGATCGCTTTAATAGCGTAAAGCCTGTGCCCCCTGGATTCCAGCCCGGAAGAAAATATTGATTACCCCCTTGATGATAGTAGATTCGGTTTACGAAATTTCGTTTGAACTAGCTTTTACGAATTTTAAGTAGGACGCTCCGAAATGCACATAATTATCGTTGACTGTGAATGCACTATGACATATTCAACTTTATTTTATATAGAATAAGGGCGACAAACGAGCAGACACTCCACTTGATGGTATGTGGAAGCTCTGGTATTAGGCATCTACATTCATCCTCGATTAAGAATCCAAATGCAGAGGCGTGCGAGTGAGATACTTGAGGACTAAGATAGCATAACTTGCTTCCCGTAAAAAGCGTCTCCGGTTCTCTACACTTACCATACGAAACACAACAACATTAAGCTGTTATTTCAGGCTGGTATTCTGTGAGAACGTAGTCCTATCCTGATCGAGCTGACCCAATCGTGCTACAACCATAATATAGCTGCAGCATGGCTCTACCGCGTAAATTACTGTATCCAAACATTGACAAGTACGGGCTAATGATGCGTGCGCTCGTATTATGTATACTCGTATGTGTTCACTTCCTGCGCACGTGTCGTGTGATCGAGCGTGTCCGAACACTTGTTAGTTATCTACTTATTAAAATAAATAGAACAGTAGGAGTTGAAATTACGATAAATAATTTAAAATTTAAAAAAAATGTACAACTGACTTGAATATAAATTATTAAGAATAACTCAAAAACTATTGGCAGACCTTGATCAAATTTATATGGGACCACACGAGAAGCACCTGCATTCAAATAAAAAAAGAATCGATCAAATCGGATGACCCAAAAAAAAGTTTTGAGGTAAAGCACATTAAAAAACATACCTCCTCCTTTTTGAAGTCGGTAGAAAATAGAAAACGCGATTGGCAAACAGCATGCGTTATCTGACTTGCAGATTATCAGCAAATTATAAGTGTTTAAATTTTTTTCATCAATTCGTTTTAATTAAAGATATATTATACATGTCAGTTTCACATCTTAAAAATAAGGAAGCCTGTGTGCCTGCCTCGTTAAAGGTTTTTAAGGACTGTTACTTTTCATATCAAAATGTCTTTATCGGTTATAACCTGAACAGGACTTCGTCTGCGTAGACCAATGAAGACTTCAGTATAAGTAAATTCAGAATCGTTGTAAAATGGGACGTGCCGATCCAATAAACACTAAATTAATCCCACTAGTTATGATTGATGTCAATCTATACTAATAAATAAAATTGAAGTGTCTGTTAGTAATATCAAAATTACAGCATTTTACTAAATGCACTTGAAATTATATACGGTACTAATAAGAAAAATACAATTTGTTAAGTTTTTGTCTGTCTGTCTGTCTGTTGGTTCCGGCTAATCTCCGAAACGGCTCACAGGCAGATAGCTGATATCACAAGGAGTAACTTAGGCTACTTTTATTTTAGAAAAAAAATGAAGGTTCCGCGCAAAAAAATTAAAACCCCAAATAACACGCGTGCGAAGTCGCGAGGAACAGCTGGTTTTAATATAATAATGTCCAGACCGAATTTCGGTCACGGCGGCCAGTCTTAACGGAGACTAGACAACTGCACGCGACAGGATTAACTCAACACTCTTAGTCCGATGGGCCGACAATCCAACACGACCGGAGAAAGATCACTTGTTTTCCGAGTCGCGGGGGAAAACCCAATGACTGATTTTGGCCTGACCCGGGATTCGAACCCAAGACAACATGATCAGCAATTGCGACTCATTGCTAAGCCACTGCGCCATGGAGCCGCCATGCTACTTATTCTTACCTATTTCTACCGCAAAAACAGTGCTTACAGTGTGAACGGTATGGAGAGCCGGTATAGTTGCAGGCTGTAAGGCATCCTACCTTAGTCCCCAAAGTGACAATGCACGTGTAGCCTTCTTTGTTTAAAGTTGGTTGCGGATGTCCGCGGACTGCAGCCACTACTTAACTATCAGGTTTTTTTTTATAGGATTAGGGTGACAAACGAGCACACAGTCCACCTGATGGTAAGTGGTTGCTGCGGCCCATGAACATCTACATCTATTCTCTATTACAAATCAAAATGCAGATGCGTTGTCACCCGTGAGGACTAAGATGGAATACCGAATTTCCAGTAAAAAGGGTCTCCGGTTCTCTACACTCACCATTTCGTATGGTTACAGCAGTGTTAAGCTGCTATTTTACGTTGGTATTCTGTGAGGGTGTGGTCCTTCCCCGGTCGAGCCGACCCATTCGTGCTACAACTATACTACTAATATAGCTGCAGCATGGCTCTACCACGTAAAGCTCAAGTTCGTTTCACATTCCAATTTTTAAACAAAGCGCTCACTTTAAAAAAAATCAGTACGCTTGTTTGAGAAATCAAAAATATTTTAAGTTCATGTCAAGTCCAACAACATGCATTAGGTAGGACAGCTTTTCTCTGTTCCCCTGTCAGAAATAAATGAACTATCGACAGCAGTGGGATTTCCGCAGGTAGGCTGCTATTTTTATATATTAGCCACGCTCTAGCATATTATAGCTGCAGCACGAAATGGGTCGGCTCGACCGGGGGAGGATCACGTTCTCACAAAACACTAGCGTAAAATAGCATTTTGCCACTGAGTTCCGTACCGTGAGTGTAGATAACCGGAGAGCCTATTTACTCGTTTCGTTAATATTGCAGCACTTCATCTTAGTCTTCAGGCGCGTTTTGATTCTGAACAAATGATACATAGTTGTGTCTATGAACTACATCTCCACTTATCACTAGTTGTACTGTGTGCTCGTTTATCACCCCTACTCCCATTTAAAAAAAAATATCTCGGAAAATTCCACCGCCGTACGAATCGCTTTTATATGCAGTGTACAATCAAAATATATTTCTCTAGCAGTATGAAACAGAACATTGTATATTTACATCGTATACGGGTAAAGGAAACCAGTGAACATAATCATTAAATCATAAACGTGCAATAAACTAAAATAGATATTAATAGTAAAAAACATATTCAATTTATGTTCAAAGAAGTAACGGCCAATACACGGAAATAATTACATAAAGTGCGCGTAATAAAGCGTGAGTACGCGCAGTCCTTCACAGGTGCTAAGATGATAAGCTGCCGCGCTTAATATATTGAAACACAAATATGTATATTGTATATATAGCAGAGGTATGTTTTTTTTATAGAATGAGTATACGTGAATAAATGGAATAAGTATATGGATGCTACCGCTGCCGCTCATAGACATCTACATTTATCATCGAATAAAAATCCGTTGTCACCCCTGAGGACCAAGGTGGCTCGTTTCCAGTAAAATGGGGTCTCCGGTTCTCTACCCTCACAATACGAAACACAGTAGAATTAAGCTGCTATATTACGCTGGTATTCTGACCCATTGGTGCTACTACTAAAATGTAGTTGCAACATGGCTGATTTTTAATTATCAATCTTTCGCAAGAGGTGATTAAAGGAAAAGGCAGAAAAAAATTTCGATAGATGGCGGCATAAGTATATAATTTACGCTCGACGTAAAGAATAAAATAAAATAGAATTAAATTAAATTAAAATCAATATAGGTTAGTACATAAAATTTACTGAAAATCAATTTTTAAAATGAAACTTTTTACGGGAGGATTTTGAAATTCTAATCCGCAACCTTTTTGTGTGACGAAAAGTGGTGAGGGTAAACACTACGTATCGGGTCATTCAGGTCGACTGATTATTCAAATCGCGAACACAGGGCATTACGTACCATAAAGTATATAGTAATACAATTACAATTACAAGATTGCAACGGTCTTTCGTTCGAATATTAATCTTTTATTACTTTTATTTATGACAGTTACCAAGGTACACGTATTTATTTTAGAAAGAGCGAGAGATGCGATCAGCATTTGAGTAATAGCACCATCTACTACATTTTCCACCTACCACCATGAGAGTTAATCAATTCTAGTTCAATAAAATGACTTTACTTATAGAATAAAGTAAATGGCTCTTTAAAAAATGAACAAAAAGTAATATGAATAATTGAAATATTTTCCTGTAATACATAAGTTTCACTACTATTGTGGGTCTTCACGACACACACTCTTTTTTTTATTTATCACTATTTCGGAAAATTACCTCTATCCTGGGAAAAACCAGCAAGAAACCCAGCTGGATTATATAGTTTTTAGACATAATATATTATTTTACAATAATTTTGTACAATTTTCATACGAATTACAACAGAATCAGCGTCGTATCCTCACCTCAACTCATTCCCAGGCGTTATTTTAATTCATGTAGTACCTTATTATCATTACAGTCATTCACCAGTCCACTGCTGAACATAAGCCTCCCCCAAGGAACGCCACAAAGCATTTAATTAATTTAATGATTACAATATATTTCCTTATTATAATAATAACTCTTTTTGTACAGATTTTCTTTAATAAAAAAAAGAATATCATCGCTGCGGTGGCTGCGGTAACTCTGTTACTGTAACGTTATGGGGTATGTATGCCTATTTGCTTTTGCAATCCATTTTATTTTTAATATTTTATTAAGTATTTTTTCTTTGTAAAATTATTTTTTTTTATAAGCAAGCAATGCATGCAGCAATTAATAAATATTAAAAATTTTAAACTTGTTGATTGACATAATTTTAACTTTTCTGGGATTAGTTGTAAAAGCCCACCTTAACAGTGGTTAGTCATGCGGTAACTTTTGCTGTCGCACGGATGAGCCGGCTCAAATCGGGGGGTTCACGACCTTACAGAATATCAGAGTGAAGTACAGATTTACATCTGCGCTTCGCTTGGTGAGTGCAGGTGGCCGAAGGCTCAATCCCCCCCCCCCCCCAATCCCTTCCCATCAACATGGTAAAAGTAAAGTAAAGTTGCAGTCTATTTACGTCCCACTGCTGGGCACAGGCCTCCTCTCATTTCTGAGAGGGTTTTAGGGCAAGGAAATGTCCGCCGCGCTGCCCCAGTGCGTGTTGGCGAACTTCACATGTCTTCGAAATATTTTTTTTCTTATTTCTCAGACATGCAGGTTTCCTCACGATGTTTTCCTTCACCGCCGAGCACGTGGTAAATCAGCACTTAAAATTGCAATTAACAATTTAGAGATATGATATGAGTACTGTGAAGCTTACAGCGAGCGCTAACCATCTGAGCTACCACCGCTCCAACAACAATCAACATGGTAACGAAATTAAATGTAATCCGACTACCCCAGGAGGGTACCAGCACCCCTGGAGAATCCCTCACTGAGCATCCACGACCAAGCAACTCCACTCCAGAGCGTGGGTGCTTAGGCTGTGGGGGGGGGGGGGGTGCATTCCGCTCGCGACTAAAACTGGCGACTTCATTCCAACCTTAACGCTGTCCACTACCATCTCGAGACGGCGAAGCCGGCCTTACTCCTTCTGACTACCCGGGGTATAAATTGGAACACTCCTTTGTGCCTCGGGCTGGAGTTTGTGTGTACGTCAGAGACGACATCTGTTTTCAGCGCCTCGGCGGTCTTGAAGCTACGGACCTGCCCATCCTATGGCTGCGCGTAGACAGCGACGACCATCCCCGCGTCTACGGGTGCCTCTATAGGTCCCATAACGGTAATGCCGAAACAGACCGACTCATCGACCACGTCCAAATGGCTACAGATTCCTTGCTACAGCAGATCCCATCCGCAGAGATCGCCATCCTCGACGATTTTAACGCCCACCACCCCGAATGGCTCGGTTCACGTTTAACTGATCATGCGGGGAGATCTGTTTATGACTTTGCCTTGGCTTATGGTTTTACACAGCTGGTTACTTCACCTACGCGGATTCCAGATGTGGAGGATCATGCACCTTCCCTGTTAGACTTTCTGCTAGACGATCCCAGTGTTGTTGCTGATTCTGTCGCTGATGTGGTACTTCAGGGTATGGAACTTTTTATACCATTCACTGTGGTGCCCATCGTAGGCAGATCCCAGCCATGGTTTGGTCGCTACTGTAAAATAGCATCACGTTATAAGCAGGAGTGCTACCGGGCCTGGGCTGACGCATCAACGTCTCGGGATGTGACATCAGCGCTCTTAAAATGAAGTATAATTCCGCCTCAGGTCCTTGAAAAGTGTTATTGCCAAGGCAAGGTCTGAGCACATCGGCAAAATTGGGGAGAAGCTAGTTCGCCTTCCTTTGGGAACCCGTGCATTCTGGTCTCTCGCCTAGGCTGTCCAAGGGAACTTCTGTCAGCCATATCTTCCATCTCGGCACAGAGGGGACGACTCACTGGCCTATGCCGTAAATGAGAATGTCTGTTGATGACGGGGGGAACACACCGCCGACAATCCCGTGGTGTGAGTGCTCCATGCCGGATGTGTGGTTCTCACAGCACTCGGTTCGCAAAGCACTCCTGTCCCTAGACGTCAGCAAGTCAAGTGGGCCTGATGGAGTCCCTCCCATTGTGCTGAAGAAGTGTGCTCCGGAGTTGGCACCGGTTTTAACGCGTCTTTTCCGGTACTTCTACTACCAAGACGTAGACCCGAATTCATGGAAGACAGCTTTGGTCCACCCGATCCATTAAAAAGGCGACCGCTCAGACCCGTCTACCTACAGGCTTATCGCCATCACCTCCTTGTTCTCTAAAATAATGGAATCCATTATAAACTGCCAGCTCATGAGGTACCTTGAAGATCACCAGCTGATTAGTGACCACCAGTACGGTTTTCGTTGGGGTTGATCAGCTGGTGATCTTCTGGTCTACCTGACTCATAGATGGGTGGAGGCAATAGTGTTCAAGGGGGAGATATTGGCCGTTAGTTTGGACATAGCGAAGGCCTTCGATCGGGTCTGGCACAGAACGCTTCTTTCGAAAATTTTTGCCTAAAATTCTTTCCTATGAGCTTCCCGAGAAATTGAGCAAATGGATCACCAGTTTCCTTGCTGATCGGAGCATCAAGGTCGTAATAGACGATGCATGTTCTGATTAGAAGCCTTGTGGAACACCAGCGTAGATCGTGCATATCAATGATATGTTGCAAACTGGTAACATTCATTGCTATGCAGATGACAGCACTGGTGATGCCTTATATACCGGCCGTGGCAATATTTCTCGGGAAAACTTCACCGAGTACCGGGACAAACTTGTGTCTGATGTCGAGTTTTTGCTGAACAAAGTCTCGGATTGGGGGCGACTAAATCTAGTCCAGTTCAATCCCCAGAAAACACAAGTTTGCACGTTTACAGCGGCAAAGAGCGGGCAGGAGATACGACAAAGGGGAAGAACCCCTTTGTCGCATCTCCTCAGTTTCAAGGCACTCCCATTGTTACCTCAGCTAGCATCGGATTCCTCGGTGTCGACATATCGAATAGCATGCAGTTTCGTGGGCACTTGGAATGGAAGGCCAAATTGACATCTAAAAAGCTTGGCGTGCTCAACAGAATTTCATGCCGGTACATCGCTTGCAACTTTACAAAGCGCAAATTCGGCCTCACATAGAATACTGTTCTCATCTCTGGGCAGGGGCTCCCCAGTGCCAGCTCCTTCCACTTGACCGCATCCAGCGCAGAGCGGTTCGAATCTTCGCCGACCGAGTCCTTTCCGATCGGCTCTATTCACTGGCGCCGCGTAGTGATGTTGCATCCCTTTGTATTTTCTATCAAATCTAACACAGGGAGTGCTCTGAGGAATTTTTCGGATTAATTCCAGCTACCAAATTACACGAACGCACATCGCGTCAAAATTCACGATACGACTGTGTGTTTTACTAGGAGTTTTCTTCCTCGTACAACTTCTCTGTGGAATTGTTTACCACCGGCGATTTTTCCGTATCGATACGACTTAGGGACCTTCAAGAAAAAAGAGCTTACACCTTTCTAAAAGACCGGCAACGCATCTGCAATTCCCCTGGTGTTGCGGTTGTTCATGGGCGGCGGTAGTCACTTACCATTAATCTCTTCAATAAAAAAAGCGTTTTTAGTGAAATAACGATATCGGTAAAAGGCAAAACTGTGGTAAAACGTAGTGATTATACACACTTTGGCAAAAGCACAGAATAAATAACAGGAGTTGCGAGACGTTTAACACTATCAATTGATAATATGTTCTTCCCAGGGCAGAGGTTTTTTCGCAACCAGTTTTAAAATTAAAAATGACTTTCAATAAGGATTACTTGTAATCTATATTGAATAGAAATTATTCTTTTAATTGAAAATTCGATTCTAATCTATTTTAATGTGGCTACCAATGCGGGCGGCTCACTTCAGTAATATAAAAAAAGTCTGGAATGTACATGCAATCTGTGGTTGCGACTATATAGGCTACTCACGACTTACAAATCGTCCGTTTCAGTGTCGTATTCAAAAACAAACAAGCAGAACAAACACAGTTAATACAAAATATGACACAGGTTTATATGTACCTACATCGATGGCAAATATTGGTGGGCTAATAATGCTTTTTCTTGTTAATACGTTAATATGTTTCAGTCAATAACGCAAAACTTTGTAACACTATAACAATACAAAATAATATTGTATTTAAAAAAAGTAATACTCAACCAAATCTAAGGAATACATTTTGACGTTTAACATTAATCATTCCACAATAACTTTGTACAAGCGTACTCACACGATTTAAAATAACCTTTTACATAAATCTCAAAATATAAATTATGGAGTAATCTATATTTCATTTTAACATGTATAGCTCTTTATCATTAATTTAAGTTAGAATCTATCAAAAAAAAAAACAAAAATTAATTAGCTAGAGTTAACTTTTTACCTGATGTTGTTTCAATGTCACATATGTCACTAAGTACCTAATCAGTGTACGAATTCAGTTTACAAACATAGATTGCACGAGAACAAACATCCAGATCGAACCCGCAGCCTCCAGCGCAACAACTCATTGCTACGTAACTGCGTCATGGAGCCGTCAGTTAATTAATAGTATAAAACAAAGTTTTAGGTTGTACATTCAACATTTATAGGTAGTTTGAAATTGACGGAAAATCTTTTTAGTGGTTCCGGCAAAACATAGTGCACAGACATACAAACGTGGTGTGGAGGCTATATTTTGATTGATTAGTGAATATAGAGATCCCAAACACCATTAACGTAATTAAAGAAATATGATTAAAGCCAAGATGAATAGAGAATAATATTATGTCCATTTATAATATTACCTTTAAACGCTATATAGTAAGAAATATGTTTTAAACTGGTTGTGAAAGAGTAAAAGGCACAAAGGAAAATGCCACTGCATTTATTATTGTAAGTCATCATTTACAAAGTGGTATCTTAAAAGTACAACAGACAGACAGGCGCGGTGTCAAGATTTTGTTTTAATATGTTTTGGATGATTAGTAAGTATACACCGTAAATAACATAAAACCCAAGATTACTTTCTTTTTATTCTAGTATTAATCGAAACAAAACTGTAAAAGATTACCAACTCTAAAGAATCGACATCGGTTTTTCTTGCCTAGTAGTAGAAGTCTGACAAAGCTGTCAGTTTTGGGTGACTATAATTGTATAGTTTTCAACTTGACAATGTAAACTTTTTAAACATAGTTACAAAATAAAAACTATTTTAAAACATAAAAGCATGAAACAAAAACAAATCCAATCATATTTATGAAATATGTAAGAGCCACTCGCAATCCCTCGCTAGTTGTCTAAGGGTTCTCCAAGTGTGTATTGACTTTTTGAGAGAAATACTTATTCAATAGTATTACATGCTTTCTTTAAGTGTTTTAATGCAGCGAACATTTTAGATTTTTATATGTTGCGTCATGTAACTTTTAAGAGGCTTTTACATAAGGTTTACCCTCAGAAATATAAAGTGGAATCAGAGTTGAGAGCAAACTTTAATTGTTTTCAGTTAAGCAGTGGTCCTCACTTCTGACATTCTTTATTATTGAACGAGAAGTGTGCGTGTTCGTTGATTTTCTTTGTGGCAGAAGAATCTCAATCATGTTCACGTCGTTGTCGAGAGCTGTGTCTCGCCAGCAACGCAAAGTCAGAAATTCGCATTTAGAAAAACCCAAAATTAGGAGCATTTTAGGTGTTAATTAGGTGCTAATTAGGTGTCAAGTTTAAAAAATAGGTGTTCTAAAATTTTCACCGCAACGAACTGTTGAAATTTGCGTTGCTAGCAAAACGTATCGCTAGCAACGCGGTGACGAAAATAGATATACGATAAAATTAATAGCAAAGAGTTATAACCCAATACGAAGATTTCTCTTGGGTCAACCAAGATAAATTCTAATAATTCATGTATCTCTTACTACAGAACGCATAAGAATTCCCTATAATAATAGGTATCACAGCTCGATATCACAGTGGCTAAGACTGTGTGTTCGATTCCCGAATGAAGCATTTTTATATAACCTTGCTTCATTCGGGGGCAAACGAGCATACGGCTAACCTGATGGTAAGTAACTACGGCGCTCCTCATTGTATATGCCTACAAATAGAGGCCTAGGCGTTTGTCCATATGCAATTTATGCATTTAAAACGCTGTCACGATACAGAAGAAATCTAAATGCAGGTTATGCTGAGATTGGTGGGAAGTATGCGAAGGTTGGCCCTCGATCAAGAGTTATGCTCATTCAAAGCCGATTCAAGCAGTGGTGGTTTATAATGCCATCTGATTAAGATGTATTCAAAAATTTGTAAGTAAGCTAACAGATTTCGAAATAATGCATAAATTAAACAGAGCAATAACCTAGTCTCCTAAAACAAAACACAGTGTAACTGAGTAAGTACGAAAATCTTCAAATAGCACGCTAGTTGAAGCAATGACACACAGTTTTACAAGTTTGTTCGCTCAGAAAATACTGCCTCTATGCCGTGGGCGGACAACGGTACCCACGCCACGCACGTGGTATAACATACCTTGAACTTCTTTGATAGTCACTTTTTAGTATAAATTATGTTTTCTAGTCAGAGAGATATAAACAAATGTGAAGTATGAAACTAATAATTTGGCACAGTTATGCATAATCTAATTTTTTTTCTGCCGACTTCGAAAAAGGAGACTGTACTCAATTCAACTGTATGTTTTTTTATGTGTGTTACCTCATAACTTTTTACTGGGTGAACCAATTTAGATGATTCTTTTTTATTTGAAAGCTGGTACTTTTCGTGTGGTCCCATATGAATTTTATCAAGATCAGACCAATAGTTTTTGAGTTATTCTTAATAACTTATATTGAAGTCGACTGTACAAAATTTTAAATTTTAAATTATTTAATTCACTGCGGCAGAGCCCAAAAGAAGGGAAATATTTATGGCTGGTACATATTTATGAATGAGTGTAAAGGTAAGGCCTCGTGGCGTCATGACAGACGCCCTCTGTTATAATATTGCAGTTTACAGTGTCCTAAGTGACAGCCGTACGTGTGGAGCTATACTGCAGCTACATAGTTGCAGCACGAATGGGTCGGCTCGACCGGGGGAGGGCCACGCTCTCACAGCACACCAGCGTAAAATAATAGCTAAACATTGCTGTGTTTTGTATGGTGAGTGTAGAGAACCGGAGACCCTTTTTACTGGAAACACGGCATTCTATCTAAGTTTTCAGGGATGACAAAGCATCTGCATTATTTGAATTCTTAATCGAGGATAAATGTAGATGTTTATAAGTTTCAGCATCCACTTACTACTAGGTGGACTGTGTTTTTGTCACCCTTATTGTATAAATAAAACGATTTTTTATTTCCTTAACAAGTATTATTTACATTTACAAATTAATAATTTTTTTTATTTTGTTAAGGTCCGTTTTCGGGTATAGGCCTCCCACAGTTTAAGCCAGATTATTCGGTTTTTGACTTTGTATAGCCAATTTTGCCCCGGATTTTTGTATTTCATCGATACGCTATAGGATGTACACCCTATATATACTACTATATTTACATTTTATATTATGTCTGTCTGCTCGGAATTCGTAAACTAATCGTCAGGACAAATAACATCTCAGTCGGTTTACTATAACTATGCAGTAAATGGACTATAATTATTAAAAGAAAGGTGATACGGTATAGACATTGAAAAAATCGTTTTATTTTGCACAACCATTGGGCTCCCGCTAGGATTCAAATCTGGAATTAAATAATCGGATACTCGCATTGATGTGTCAGTTAAATAAGATATATTGCAGGTATAATAAGAAAATTCCTTGGCGAAGTGGCAGCAACGAGTTGCAGCGCTAAGGGCCGCGAGTTCGTATACCGCACAGAACAAGTATATGTATGGCCTACAAATAATTGTTGCGGGTCTGGATGCCTGATCTTGTGAAATTTATGTAAACTGCTCCCATAGTACAGGAGAAATTCCTAGTGTGGAGATAAAAAAAATGAACATTTTTGCCTTGACCATTCAGTGTAAGTATTATAGATAGATAATTATAATCGATATAATGTAGATTAACATCACGCCACCGTGACATTGAGACGATACAAACATAATCATAATGATATCGTTACTAAAACATGAACAATATCAGGAATTTTTTCCGTATAAATATTAACTATTTCATCATTAACATCATCATTACAGCCCTTTACAAGTCCACTGCTGTACATGGATCTCTCACAAGGTAAGCACGGTCCTGAGCCACCTGCATCCATCGACTTCCTGCATATCTTACCAGGTCGACACTCCATCTAGTGAAGGGCCACCCTACATTCTAACAGTGGTAGAGCCACGCGGCAGCTTTTGCTGTCGCACGGATGGGCCGGCTCGAACCGGGGTGGTACCACGACCTCACAGAATACCAGCGTGAAGTAGAAGTTTACCTCTGCGTTTCGTTTGAGAGTGCAGGTGGCCGGAGGCCCTTTTTACTGGAAATGAGGCATTCCATCTTAGTCCTCACGGGTGACAACGCATCTGCATTTTGATTCGCAAACGAGGATCGATGTAGATGTCTATGGGCCGCAGCAACCATTTACCATCAGGTGGACTGTGTGCTCGTTTGTCACCCTTATCCTATAAAAAAAAAACATTACGCTTACTGATTGGTTTTGGTTTGTAAAACCAAAAATAAAAATGTTAAATATCACTATAAACAGTATTGTAAAATATTAAAAAAAGCCATCAATATATCCAAAAAACTATGTAACAAATATAAATACGAAAATTCTCAAAATAAAACTAAAACTATGTGATGCAGATTATAAATAATGAGACAAACAAAAATACAAGAAAATATAGAAATGTGAAACTCAAAACACCAGATAAATGTTTATTATGTGATCCTAAAATAGTAGCGAACTCATTTAATACTTTTTTTACATCTATTGGAAATATACACTCAAATTACAGTAAGTTAAATAGAACATCTTTAGCAAAAACTATCGAAAATACTCTCTTCTTGAGCCCAGTAGAAACTAATGAAATTAATACCATAATAAAAAATCTCAAAAATAAATCATCCTTCGGTAATGATGAAATTACTCCTACTTTGATAAAAAGCTGTGCTGATTTGTTAACAATGCCGTATACAATATTAGTAAATCAATCTTTTTTAGAAGGTGTCTTCCCAGATGCCCTCAAAATATCCCTAATTAAACCCGTGCATAAAAAGGGTGAACTTACTGACATAAATAATTATCGACCCATAGCTCTGTTACCTACGTCGGCTAAAATATTTGAATCGGCCATGGCAAAACGTCTTTGTTCATTTTATGAAAAATTTAAAATTTTACATGAAAACCAAAATGGCTTTAGAAAAGACCACTCTACCACCTTAGCAATTTATAAATACGTAAAAAACATTCTAGACGAAATCGACAATAAAAAATCCGCAGTAGGCCTCTTGCTCGACATGAGTAAAGCCTATGACAGAGTTTGTTATAGAACACTATTGGATAAACTATATCAAACAGGAATTAGGGGAGTAGCTCACAATTGGTTTAAATCCTATCTTGATAACCGCTTTCAATATGTAGAAATTGAAAATACCGATTTCGAGACTGGCAAAATTACACATGTTAGATCTGATGCAACTGTCGTTACTGGTTCTATCCCACAAGGTAGCGTTTTGGGATGCATTTTGTTTCTTGTTTACATAAATAATCTCCCAAACATACTGGACGATCTATGCGTGCTCTTTGCCGATGACATCTCCATCTTAATCTCTTGCACTAATTCCACGGATTTAACAACAAAATTGAACTATACATTAGATAAAATTACTAACTGGCTAGAATTACATAATCTACAACTTAACCTTAATAAAACTAAAATTATTCAATTTAAACCCTACCAAAAAACTGCTTTACAAATATCTTATAGCTATAAAAACACAAAACTAGAAACTGTTAACTCTGCTACTTTGTTAGGAATAGACCTGGATACGCATTTGAGTTGGAAACAGCACATACAAAAAATTGTAATAAAAATATCCTCTTTTATTTACGCTCTACAATACCTCAAACGTGTGACAGATTTTAAGACTGCCCTTGCGGCTTACTATGCACATGCTCATTCGGTACTCTCCTATGGCATCGTATTGTGGGGAAACTCTTGTGATGTAAACAAATTATTTATATCACAAAAGAAGTGTCTATGAATATTAACGAATTTAGACCAAATGGAATCATGTAAACCTCACTTCATTAAATATAAAATACTAACACTTACGTCTATCTACATCCTCGAGTAATGTAAATTCGTCAGGAAACACCCAAAATTCTACTCACCTATTACAATAACTAAAAGAAATAATAGAAATTTATATAAGCTTAGGATACCCTTCTCCAAACTAAAATTAGTTTCGACTAGCCCCCACTTATGTCAATAAAGATTTATAACCATTTACCGAATTCTATAAAAATCCTAGAAAACCCTGCGCAATTTAATAAAAAATTAAAAACATTCCTTATTAATAAATGTTATTATACTTTGAAAGAATTTTTTGACGATAAATAATGACAAAGAAAGAATACTTCGACTATATTATATTTCTAATTTAAGTAATTTATATAGAATAATATTGAATGTTGACGATATGATATTTTATAATTTATGTTTAAAAGTTAGATTATACAAAAATAGTTAGTCCTCTAGTGTTGCTATGCCCTTGCAGGGCGTCACATGTATACCTATCAAATGTAACATCTTATATTTGTAATGTGACATGCAATAAACAATTTGAATTTGAATTTGATTTGCTTGAGATTTTGGTAGTTAGGAAGACTGGGAGCGTTTACATGACATATCTTATTATTACTCTTAGAATGTACAACTGGCGATATAGATATAGCGATATCGATGTATAGATATACGAGTACGAAGGTACAATTGTTGTAATAATCCTTCGCAAGTTACGTAAATCGGTAAGTGGCACAAAAATGTATGTGCGTTATATAAAATGACTTTCCTACAAAGCGACTGCAATCAAATATTGGCAGAACACGCTCAAGGTCCGCGAGAGCTGAAGGCTGAAAAACGGTGACCTTCACGCTTCGCCGCGCTTCCTCATCGCCGCTGAAAAACTCGGGCACTTTCCAATACGAGGGCCATTGGGCCAATAGTTTTTCAGCTTCCAGCGATTACTTGTGCAATGATAATAGATAACTGTTACAGCATATTGAAGTCCACTGCTGAACCATAGCCTCCACCATACATTGCCTCATAGAGGGGATATTTGCCATATTCGAAAAGCTTGGCAAGGGGGTTTGCAACCACAGTTTTATTTTTTATTTTTAGTCATTATTACGAAGACGCTGCTGCCCATCTCCTGATTTGTTACGCAATTATAAAGGTTTGCACGTTTTCATTCAGTGTATTTGTCGATGCTCTTAAAAAGTACACTTAGTACTTAAATCTATACAAATAAATAAAATTGAAGTGTCTGTTTGTAATGTCAAAAATTACAGCTTTTTACTAAATGTCAAAAGCTGTAATTTTTAACATTAATATAATTAAAGCATATAAAAATCCACTGCTGAAACTAGGTCTCTCACATAGATTGTCTCACGGGGGCATTTCGCCATAGTTGCCACGTTTTGCAGGCATATTTTACCGTGTAGTGACGGTGTAAGAATATCCATGCCCATGTCATCCCGTGGGTGTCGTAAGAGGCGACAGAGAGAAACTAATCAGGAGATGGGCAACAACGTTGTACTAATAACTGGCTGTTCCCCGCGACTTCGCCTGTATGTTATTTGGGGTTTTAATTTTTTTTGCGCGGAACCCTAATTCTTTTTCTAAAATAAAAGTAGCCTAAGTTACTCCTTGTGACATCAGCTATCTGCCGTCAAAATCGGTCCAGCCATTTCGGAGATTAGCCGGAACAAACAGACAGACAGACAGACAGACACAAAAACTTTAAAAATTGTGTTTTTGTTATTAGTACCGTATATACTTTCATATACATTTAGTAAAAAGCTGTAATATTGACATTACAAACAGACACTTCAATTTTATTTATTTATATAGATGACTAAACATACAAATATCGTCAATATGAAGCAATCTATGGGTAGACCTATGTTCAACAGTGGACTTTAATAAGCTGTAACGTTAACGGTAATGTTTAAGAAGAATATAAACGGTACTGCACTTATGACAAAAATACAATTTTTGAAATTTTTGTCTGTCTGTCTGTTTGTTCCGGCTAATCTCCAAAATGGCTGGACCGATTTCGACGGGACTTTCACTGGCAGATATCTGATGTCCTAAGGAGTAACTAAGGCTACTTATATTTGAGAAAAAGAATTAGAGTTCTGAGCAATACAATTAAAACCCTAAATGACACGCGGGCGAAGTCGCGGGGAACAGCTAGTATAAAATATAATATTTCATATTCAATATCTTCAGTTTTCAATGATAATGTAACAAGAAATCTTGTTAGACATGAGCTTAGCTTCCATTCTTATGTATAATACAAGGAGATAGTTCACGAAAGTAGTTAGATAACGCATTTGAATCTACAATATTTATACAAAGAATGATGAATGATGATTGTGAATGTTTAAAGTATTTTGTTAATTTTTCTTCTTAATTTTTGACGTGAAAAGTCTTTGAAATCACGCTGAAACATGGTACGTACGAAAGTGAACCGTAACGAAAAGGTATTTATACGTCTTGCCTTAGTCATTAAAAACTGCTAGCCTTAGAGATCTAAGTGAAGTGTCATTATTTACTATCCTATATAGTCAGCTCGTTGTTACGAACTTGAGTTTGCATCAGTACCGTGCGGGTTGACAGGGAAGGGGTAACGTGCAGATTGACCAAAACTGGCGCTCTCTCTTCTTTCTAACACTAAAAGCGACTCGATGACATAGACGTTTCACGTAAAACCAACGAACGTGTTCCTCGACACAGCCCCACCCGATTTTTTTACTAATGGCCGTGGTCCTCCCCCATTTTATGAAGGATTTGCCACTACTGCCAATCTTGGCAAAGAATTAGCGATCTCAGTACCAACGCCTCATACCTTTGCTGCTGTTCCCGAGATGGTAATACCGACATATTTGAATATCCCCGACACGTCAAGGGACACCCTCCTCCTGCTCAGACAACTTCAAACACAAAAGGCTACAGATGTTTGGCCACGTTTGTGGACTAAGATGGAATGTCTCAGAGTCTGTAACAAGCGCTGCTATTTCGTGGTGCACATAGGTAACCTCTTTCTCAAACAGCGGCAGCAAAAAAGGAAAAGTAAGCAGAAAAGGAGTCCTACCTGGAATACCTAGTAAATTATTTATTCATTCATAATTTTAAAAAAAAACTTCCTCTTTTTCATGAAAAGCCTGCCAAGCACTAAAGGAAAGGAAAGAAAAAAAGTTAAAAGTAACATAGGTATTATACATGCATTCAGAACTAGATGTCTCTATGCGATAAAATTATATTCATACCTGTCAAAAAATTCTTTTTCCATCCAAACACCACCACTGTATTCCAAAGAATTCATGATCAGGACAAAAATATTTTAAACATAAACAACCCTACCGGTAATGTCAATATCAAATAATTGCGTATATAAGTCTTAGCGCGGACCGTGTAATACCAACGTCTGAAGGCCGGGCGGTCCGAGGGTACGTCAGCATTAAACTGGACCAGAGCCTTGGATACCCACGCCCAGTTAATGCCAATGTTCTATGTATGACGAATGCTTTATTAGGCTAACTACTCTGCTCGTCACGTGTTACACATTACTCAGTCTTTCTTCGAATTGATGAGACTTGTTCTCACATTGTTTACTTGCACGACAAACTTACGAGTATGTAAATAATTACCTATCGTTGTCTATTACACAAATCCTTACAATAAGTTCGTTGACTCGGTTTAACATAATATGAATATTTAGTATTATTTATTTATTAGCAATATTTCAGTTATTGAATCAAATCTAATTTCGCAGATATACACTAAACTGTTTGAATATGAATGTTTAATATTAAAATTTTCTTTTTATATTTTCATTTATTTATATAATATAATCATTACGTGTAAGAGCCACGCTGTAGCTATATTATGGTCGGCTCGACCGGGATATTACACGCTCTCACAGAATACCAGCGTAAAATAGCAGCTCAATGCTGCTGTGTTCCGTATGATGACTGTAGAGAACCGGAAACCCTTTTTACTGGAAACGAGGCATTCCAATTTAATCCTTAGGGGTGACAACTTTGATTTTTAATCGAGGATATATGTAGGTGTCTATGAGCCACAGCATCCACTTACCATCAGGTGGACTGTGTGCTCGTTTTTTGCATACACAGGCACTATAAACTTAATTCAAGTGGTTCCAGGAGTTAATTAAAAGCATTGTAAGTATTTAAAAAAAACATTTTAAAGACATGTGAAGTCCGCCAACACGCATTGGGCAGCGCAGTGGTCACTTCCTTGCCTCAAAAAGCCACTCAGAGATGAGAGGACGCCTGTGTCCAGGAGACCTATATAGGCTGTAAATTAACTTTACTTTTAATAGTGTATATGATTTTAATAAGCTCAAAGTTTTCCAAGTACTATAAAGTGAAGATGAACCCATTTAATAACTCTACATATAAAAATATTTTGAAAACATTCGAATGAGTCTGTCAATTTGAACGAGATAACACATTTGATAGACAAGAGTCATAAACTCATAAACATACAAAATAAATTGCCTCATGACATGGTTTACGCGGGAGGAACTTAGCACTATGCTCAACAACCACAGTAGTGTTTTCCAACGGGTATTTATCTTAAGACCTGCCTGCCTTCGTAAATCTTTTTCACTGATATTCCTCAGAGTCTTAAGACGAAAGTGTTAAAACCAGTGCGTGTAGTCAATGGTGACTTAAGGAACTGAAACGTGGTACTTCACTGCTGTGCGTATGAAGAAACTTAAGTCACTCAGCGTACGATGGAAAAATCGATACTCGGAAGAAGAACGACGATATGTGCAGAAGAACAGAAGAAACTTAAACAGTTCAGGAGATCAGTATACTGTAGTGACGATGGGCCGGCGTGGTATACCAAAACCGACAGCCGATGGGAAAGAAAGGTCTCTTTCTCTAAGTGGCTGCGTCGTACTGGAAAGCGCTTTTGGGTGACCGCCACTAGATGGAGCGACAAACTGATTAAACACGGCTCAGGACGAGCTATCTACAGGGGGGCCTTTGTTCAGACTTGCAATGTGTTGTACTGACAGCGAATAATATTATCTTGATAAGTACTTTTTCATCAATTGAAAATTCAAAAACATCTCCTCGGCCTTCTTTCTGCTGTGAGAGCATGCCGCAATAAATGCCGCTACGTTTTAAAACATAACATCATGAAAAGCTTGGGCCTGAAAAGCGCGGGCTGCAAAGGCTTTGCAGCGAGACTACAACAAAGGGGAGAAATATAGCAACGCTATACAAATGAATGCGCTCGTAAACGTTTCTCTAGCATAATGAACATTTTTAACATTTAGATAAACTGCTTCGTATGACGGTTGTAACAAACTTAATTATAAAATAATGTAACTGTTTTACAATACCATTTAGGCTCAGTTTTCTACTATGGAAAGTTTTCCTATCTATACAAATAAATAAAATTGAAGTGTCTGTTTGTAATATCAAAATAACAGCTTTTTCTAAATGCATATGAAAGTTCATACGGTACTTATAACAAGAAAACTATTTTTAAAATTTTTATCTGTCTGCCTGTTTGTTCCGGCTAATCTCCGAAACTGCTGGACAGATTTTGACTAGAGTTCCACTGGCAGATAGCTGATGTTATAAGAGTATTTAAGGTTAATTTTATGTTATAAAAATAATCAGGGTTCCGCGCAAAAAAATTAAAACCCATGTAATCCAATCATAATAAATTCCACGCGGGCGAAGTTGCAGGAAACAGCTAGTATAGAATAAGGGCGACAAACGAGCACACAGTCAAGCTGATGGAAAGTGGATGCTGTGGCCCATTGACATCTATATCTGTCTTCGTTTAAGAATCAAAATGCAGATGCGTTGTCAGCCTTGAGCACTAAGATGAAATGCCTCGTTTCCAATAATAAGGTCTTCGGTACTCTACAGTCACTATACGAAACACAACAATATTAAGCTGCTATTTTACATTGGTTTTTGTGAGAGTTTAGTCCTTTCCCGGTCGAGCCAACCCATTGGTGCTACAACCATAATATAGCTGCAGCGTGTCTCTACCACGTATATATAACTGGTGTAAATGAGACGGCACATCACCACCATCTATCGATGAGCATAAAATGTCTCTTGCCTTTCCCATAGTCTTATTTAATTGCCGATTGTAAATTGATGTAAACTAAATGAATAAATCTATATGACTCTACATTGGGTTTCTCAACAAAAAAATAAAAAAAACAATCTAAACAACGATGTATCAAAACCTTAGGACGATGTACCTAACTAAGAATTAGAAAACAATGAATCCTTTTGTATGTAAAGTATCGCTAATAAACGCAAGGTAGTGATCCACCGACGGATCACTGACTCAGGTCCGCAGCCGCAATTAGCAAGTCTGTAATTGCATATTTAGCCTCGAGCATTCATCATAAAAGTAATTTAAGTGCTTATTAACCTACAAAATACATATTGGTGCATGCTGCATTGTGGCGGAATTGTAAGAAAATCTATCATCAGTTTTGTCAGTATAGTTCCCATGTATAATTCCGGGGACTAAATTGATAACTCTACAAATGTCTGCTACATTTACTATTCGCGTAGTGTTAGCCACTTTTAACCGGTAGATATTTAAATCGTAAAGTTTTAAATGTAATTTAATTTTACATTGTGTGTATTAGAGTGTATTCAATTGTCTAATTGCAACATTCAATGTATTGCAATATAATTTTTATCATTACGTATTTTATGATTTTTACCATGTAAATAAAAATTACCTGCCACATTAAGATGATTCTTTCTTGTGCCATGACATTAGTATGTACCCCATGCATTAATTTTCCTTTTGAAGAATATCTAATACGGTTATATTAATTCAATGTGATTACTAAATAAACTTACTAAATCTATACGTCAATAGGTAGTAACATAAACCAAAACTACTTGTAAATGTCAGAAGCGCCAGTTTATACAACATATTTGATTAAAAATAGACTAATTGGGATCTATCAAATTCGTGAGAGATTATTTAAAAAAGCGCGCGGTAGACGACCTCGTATCTTCCAAAAAATCGTACTGCAAATTAGTATTAGTAGAGTAATTGATGAATCTCTCCAAAGAATAGTAAAACTATTTGTCGATTACAGATTTTATTTTTTAAATTTAACGCATGACAAAATACTATTAATTCTATTTGAAACTGGAAAATGCAAGATGGCTTAAAGCTCGGGTTCGCAAAAGAACGTCAAAAGACACGTTTTTCCCACTATTTATCTGTAAATTTCTGCTTTCATGTTCTGGGATCGCCATTAAATCTGACCTGTTGGTAACGTTATTTTTTATAGAAAATGAGACAACAAAACAGCTCACCTGATGGTAAATAATCACCGCCGCCCTTGAACTTCTGCAACACTGAAGGAATAGTAGGTCCGATGATGACCTTATAGGTTTTCTTTTATTAAACTGAAGTGACAAACGAATTTATAGTTCACCTGTTGATAAGTGGCTACTGCAGTCTACGTACAACCTGCAGCCAAGACTGTCATCTGTGAGGACTAACATGGAATGCCTGACGATCTGTAAATATACCGGCTCTCTGTACCCTTCAGAATGGAATACAGCAATGCAGAAAGAAGATGTAGTGACAAAAATTGAGAAAGGTATGCTGAAACGGTTTGGCCATGTCGAGAAAATGAATGAAGAACGATTGACGAAAAAAGTGTATAAGGCGAGTGTGAATGAAAGTGCTGGAAGGGGTAGACCTAGGCGGACATTTCAAGACCAAATCAGGGACTTCTTGAAAAAATGCCAGGTCAAGAGCACCCTAAACCGTAAAGCATGTATGAAGAGAATAATGAAAGTGGACGAAGCGAAACAAGTATATAGGGATCGTAGCAAGTGGAAAGAAGTGGTCTCTGCCTACCCCTACGGGGAAGAGGCGTGATTATATGTATATATGTATGTAACAACTGCTACTTGACGGCAGGAATAGGTATAACGGTGATACCTACCCTGACGGACTCAGACTTATGCAGATAATTTAAAATTATAAATTTTGTACAAACGACTTCAATATAAACTATTAAGAATAACTCAAACACTATTAGTCTGACTTTGATCAAATTTATATGGGACCACATGTGAAGCACCAGCTTTCAAATAAAAAAAGAATCATCGAAATCGGTTCTCCCAGTAAAAAGTTATGAGGTAACACACATAAAGAACATAAAATCTAATTGAGTACCATCTCCTTTTTAAGTCGGTAGAAAAGGAGTTCTATCACCTATCAAACGTATTAATAATAAATAGAAATCATTAAACCCACAAATTTTGTGCGCTTCAAAAATAAAACTTCTCTCTACACTTAAGTCTCTCTCGCCTGACTGGAGATCTACCTCGCTCAAGTGTTAAATTGCTTTACAATAAAAGCGGTGCAGTTATTCAGAGTCTAGACAGGGGGAAGGCTTCATATCTATGCATAGAATATACTTAGAGAACCATTTCTGGACAGTTCGTTTACGAATTTGTTCCCATTTACGAATCTGAATCATGTCTATAGATACAAAGAAATAATGCAATAGGTTAAAAAAAAGAAAAAGCGGCAATTTGAAAATAAAAATTAAAGGGGCGAACTGTTCATTTTTAAATTGCCTATTCATTTGTGCCAATCGCAAAATAAATAATGCTTACTTTACGAGGAGATCCATGTTATGAATCTTTATTTCCATTTCGTTGGTTTCGTTTTAATTAGATCAATTAAACATTTACGCCATTACGGAATGAAGATTATGTGGGATTTTATGTATTTTTTATTACTTGATGTATCTTTAAAATAACAAGAAGATACCTCCTAAAAATTACACAAATAACGACTAGCGCGGCATTTTGCTAGGGAATGCGCCTTTTAGTAAATTAATTATTATACGTGGTAGAGCCATGCCGCAGCTATATTAGTAATATGGTTGTAGCTCGAATGGGTCGGCTCGACCGGGAAAGGACCACGCTCTCACAGAATACCAGCGTAAAATAGGAACATAACACTACTGTATTTCGTATGGTGAGTGTAGAGAACCGGAGACCCTTTTTACTGGAAAAGAGACATTCCATCTTAGTCCTCACGGGTGACAACACATCAGCATTTTGAGTCTTTATTGAGGATACATGTAAATGTCTATGGGTCACAGTAACTACTTACCATCAGGTAGACTGTGTGCTCGTTTGTCATCCTATTCTATAAAAAAAAGCTCATTATTACTCACCCGGTGAACAAGTAGTAGACTAATAGTTTGGTAAGCGATTGTTGGTGCGGACTGCAAGCTATCAGTCGTTGGTTCAAATCTGCCATTCGGCTACTTTTATTACGATTAATCTGTGATTCCTTTAAGCAGCTAACGGGAATATTAGTATTGTTGACAGAGTTACTATTTTAATAGGATAAGGATGACAAACGAGTACACAGTCCAACTGATGGTAATTGGATGCTGTGGCATTTGACATCTACATTTATCCTCGATTAAGAGTCACCCCTGAGGACTAAGACGGAATGCTTCGTTTCCTGTAAAATTGTCTCCGATTTTCTACCTCCATACGAAACAAGGCAGCATCATAATCAAGCTAGTATACTACAATTCAACGACCCATGTAATAACATCATCCTATGCTTGGGTTCACTGAAAATCAGCGTCTACGTTTTAAATTTTGAACGGCACATCACACGAGGTTTACGTGGTAGAGCACGAAGTAGAACTCGAGGTAGAGCTGGAAGAGTATGAGGTAATGAGAACTCACCGTATTCGTTTGGTGGCTCGGTGAGCGGTTTCCACAGTGACTAGGAAGACGGCGTGGCTGCGGGATGAGTGCTCGTTCATATCGGTACGGCCGGCGGCCCGGTGCCGGTTGCCTGCACGCATCGCTCGCACCATGTCCGCCGCGGACCGGCACACAACTGACGTCATCTCCGGGATGTAGAACCCGTTCAGCTCCTGTCACCCACACACATATTGCTATGAATACCATTGAAGTAGGATGTACCGCGTACTAGAACAGACACAAATCTGTGTGGCACGCGTGGAAGGAGACACATAGTACCGTTTCATTGCACACAGTGGTATTAACAGTGGTAGAGCCACGCGGCAGCTTTTGCTGTCGCACGGATGGGCCGGCTCGAACCGGGGTAGTACCACGAACTCGCAGAAAACCAGCGTGAAGTAGAGGTTTACCTCTGCGTTTCGCTTGATGAGTGCAGATGGCCGGAGGCCCTTTTTACTGGAAATGAGGCATTCCATCTTAGTCCTCACGGGTGACAACGCATCTACATTTTGATTTGTAACAGAGGATAGATGTAGATGTCTAAGTAAGTTTGAGACCGTAGGCTCTAAAGCGTGTTGCAAACAACCAAGTCTGTACGTCTCTTCTAGTACGCAGTACATATTACATATTGTGTAATGACAGTGTTAGAATATCCACTAACCCATAACCCATCGTCCCGTGGGTGCCGCAAGAGGTGACATAAAAACTATGCCAAAATGCTCTCTTTGAGACAATCGACTTTTATAGGCTGTAATGGATGGAAACATGGACTGTATTTAAGCGTCCACTTTGCATTTTTTATAGAATAAGACAAACGAGCACACAGTCCACTTTATAGTGAGTGGATGCTGTGTCCCATAGACATCTACGTCTATCCTTGATTAAAAATCAAAATGCAAACGCGTTGTCATCCCTGATGACTACGAAGTAAAAAGGCATGTCCTGCGTAGGAAATAAATTCCATAATATTTATCGTCAACGTTGTAAAAATAGACAGAAGGAACATCAATGATTTGTACTCAAGTTAGATTCACACAAGATAAGTGTTCACAAAAGTAAGAAAAGGGTATGGATTCTTAATTTATTAAAATTAAAAGAATGCCTACAGCCTCACTCGAAGATTTATACGTTTAATGCTTTAACGTTTCATTGTCTTTATATTACACGAGTTTTAAGCCGCGGTAGTTCAGGGCTAGGCTTACGCAATAAATTTCACAGTATGCAAGCAACCAAGGTTCGATCCACCAGCACCAATCAAATTGTTCATTGCAATTTCAAGCGCCTTTTTACTACATGTCTGGAGGATAATATAAATATTTCGAAGACATGTAAATTTCACGCAAGAATATTAAACGATAGAATACGCAGGATCTAGTGCTCCGTAACCTTCTCAGAAACGAGGGGCCTGTGCCCAGTTGCATACGTACTTGTATGAAGGCTGTATATTACTATACGGATGTTACTTTTTATTTTTAACTGACTTCAAAAAGGAGAAGTTCAAGTGTATTTTTATTTTTTGTATGTATGTTACGCGATATCTTCGCAGATTGTGAACCGATTTCAATGTTTTTTT
Organism: Parnassius mnemosyne; assembly: GCA_963668995.1. Lineage (NCBI taxonomy): Eukaryota > Metazoa > Arthropoda > Insecta > Lepidoptera > Papilionidae > Parnassius > Parnassius mnemosyne. The sequence continues at coordinate 41,390,609 of CAVLGL010000083.1, forward strand.
TTAGAAATTGGTTTTACCTCAAGGGTTGTCCCATTAAACTTCCGCAGCCAAGGGTGGAAAATAGGGAAAGTGTGATATTGGACAATTGTTTAAAGAATTTCATATGATATCTTCGCAGATTGAGAACCGAATTTAATGGTTTTTTTTTCATTAAATAGGTACTTCTAGGGTAGTCCCATATAAATTTGGAGAAACACATCTACCCACAAGGGTAGCAAATAAATAACTTCTTTTTTAGGAATTTGAAGTCGATTTTTACTTAATGTTAAAAGTTATAATTATGTTTTTTTTATAGGATAGGGTGACAAACGAGCACACAGTCCACCTGATGGTAAGTGGCTACTGTGACCCATGGACATCTACATCTATCATCAATAAAGACTCAAGAATGCGTTGCCACCTGTGAGGACTAAGATGGAATGCCTCTTTGCCAGTAATAAGGGTCTCCGGTTCTCTACACTAACCATACGAAACACAACAGCGTTAAGCTGCTATTTTACGCCGGTATTCTGTGAGAGCGTGGTACTTCCCCGGTCGAGCGGACCCATTCGTGCTATAACTATACCACTAATACAGCTGCAACATGGAGTTGTCCTATGGACTAAGAGATGGGATGCTTCACAGCCGGTAATTACATTGGCTATCTATATTCTCCAGACCGACACGTTTTGCTACTTCACAGCAGAAATATGTAAGACGGTGGTACCCACCCAGAGGGACTTCTAGACACGAAACAATCCTACCACTAAGTAAAATAGTTTTCGAAAGTTATTTTAACTTTTAACCAAAAGTAAAAACCGACTTCAAATTGCAAATATATTTGCTACCCTTAGGGGTGAAATTGTTTTCTCCAAATTTATACGTAGCCGCTCTTGAAGTATAGTATATTTAATAAAAAAAAGAATCATTAAAATCGATACTCAATCTGCGACGATATCATATGAGATTCTTGAAATAATAGTCCAATATGAAACTTTTCCCCCTAATTTGCACGCTAGGGGGAGGAATGTTTTCTTCAAAACTTAACACGGCGAAGATATCGCGTAACATACATACAAAAACACTCCAATTGAGAACCTCCTCCTTTTTGAAGTCGGTTAAAAACTAAATAAAGATTATTTTTAATTAGATATGTAGCAATTATACCTCGGCAGAAAACAAGTCATACTATCTTGTCTTTTCAATCACCTACGCCTAAATCAACGCTTCTAGTTAGAAATTACACAAATCTTTAAAGGATAAAGCAATTATTGTCTTGAGTGTTCCAGACTCGTGAAAATTGTTAATAACAAACTGAAATTAATTTTACATTTACGTTTGTTTGTAGGCATTCTTATAAAATCCACTCAACAAGAAATTTAATTAGGTTCTTAACAACGCTACCACGCAAGTCTTGCGCCAACACGGAAACCTTACTAGATATTTCGAATAAAATTAATTAAAATAGCGTAATGTTGAAATAATGAATTATATTAGTGTTAAATATTAATTGCAATTAAAATACAAGCAGGCGTATGAGTCAGAGTCGTAGCGTAACTGATCATTACGATGTTACTCGTGAGGCCTTACAACGAGGGTTGCCAGTTGTTTATGTTTTAGAGGATCAGATAAGTTTAAATTTAAAATAAACGGCATAGAATGGAAATAAAGGATGCATTATTTCAATAAAATGCTGATTTGGTATCAGTTAAAGTCAAAAGCTACAGCCTATATACGTCCCACTACTTAGCACAGGCCTCCACTCATTTGTGTGAGGGGTTTTTAGGGCAAGGAACTGTCCGCCGCGCTAAACCAATGCGTTTTGGCGAACTTCACACGTCTCCGAAATATTTCTTTTTCTTATTTTTCAGACATGCAGGTTTCCTCACGATGTTTCCCTTCACCATACGCGTCACATTGCCTTGTCCTCTTATAAAGATTTCAAATTAGGAGACAAGATCAAATTTGGGTTTGATAAACAGACGTCTGGCAACCCTACTTACAACGCAGTGTTTAGATTGCATATAATTTCTGAACAACGTGTAGCTTTTACCACACAAACTTAATCTATAATAGTGGTCTTCAGGCAAGTAGTTCGATTATCAAAAACCCACTTTAATTTTAACTCAGTTTTTTTTGTTATTATTCTTTAAACACAAAACCTTTTCCAAAACGCATATAGAGTTATACAAAAACATTACAAATAAAAATTGATGACCAAATAAATTTACGTCAAAAAGGTCTATTCACTTCACCTTTGATACTTATTTTGCATCAAAACTTTAAGAGATAGATAATAGGGTAACATTTTGTGTGTAAAATTGTAAACTGCGAAGGTTTTACTAGGATTTTTTATAATCTTATAGATTTTGAGATTATCATCAAAAATCAATGGTTTTAACAGATTTTACAAACAAAAACTACTCCATGTTTTTTCCTCTCACTATCTCATGTGGCAATGTTCTCTACATATCTGTTCGTGAATTTTTTTTTACAATCCGTTCAGCCATTTCTAAGATTAGCCCGAAAAGACGAACAAAAATATTAAAAATGGTAGTGGTAATCTCAATGGCAAATAACCCATGCTCAACTCAAAACAAGGCAGCTCTTCTTGGACTTCGTAGGCGTGGTGGATCAGGAGCTAAACGATCGCTGTAAATTTCACAATACGTGAGCAACCTGGGTTTGCTCCCCACGGAGACCGCAAGAACAAGAAATGTGAGGAGGCCCATGCACAGCTATAGGACATACTCATCTACAAGGTGTTTGTTACTTTATGCATGTAACTCTGTTAATCTCGGACCTTACAGTAGGCAGTTTTTTGGCTTTTCTTCATTTTATCTTTTCACTTTATATTTTCGCAAATACTCTAATAAGTTTTGTTACATAATTACTATATACTACATTAATTATTAGGATTATTAGGATAACGCGAGCAAACCTGCATGCCTGAAAAATAAAAGAAAACATTTCGTAGACATGTAAAGTCCGCCAACACGCATTGGGGCAGCGCAGTGGACACTTAATTGCCCTAAACACCTTTCAGGAAGAGGCCTGTGCCCAGCAGTGGGACTTATATATGTTGTGACTTTTGTTTACTTTTTTACTTCGGTTTTATCTATACAAATAAATAAAATTGAAGTGTCTGTTTGTAATGAAATGCATATTATGCAAGTTTATACGGTACTAATATTAAAAAAAACTATTTTTTAAATTTTTGTCTGTCTGTCTGTTTGTTCCGGTTAATTTCCGAAACGGCTGGACCAATTTCGACGGGACTTTCACTGGCAGATATCAGATGTTATAAGGAGTAATTTAGGCTACTTTTATTTTAGAAAAATAATAAGTGTTCCGCGCAAAAAATTAAAACTCATGAAATCTAATTGCAATAAATTCCAAGCGGAAGAAGTCGCGGAGAATAGATAGTTTATATGAATGTTGACCGTGTAGTGGCAGTGTAAGAATGTCCACTAGCCAATACCGTCTCGTGGGTGCCGAAGAGGCGACAGAGGGAAACAAATCAGGAGACAGGCAGCAACGTCTTAATATTATTTACTACTAAAAAAATAAAAACTGCTTTCACCAACCCACCTGACGAACGACAACTATGACTAATATCCCTTTACGAGGCTAACTATGGGGGAACCTATACTCAGCTCTAGATGTAATATTGACTGTAATAGTAACTGCACCTAGTTGACGTATAGACAATAGGAAGGGCGTGACCCTTAAACTACAAAATGCTTATACTTAAGGTGGGATTAAAATATTGCTGCCGAGTAAATACCAATCAATACCGGCACCCCGTCACATGAAGCCGTCTTTCTTATTTCCATGCCAACCTCGCTATGGTTACGATCACTATTAGTGTTTGCTATGTGTGTACAGACAAATGCGCGTGTAATTCCTTACATGTATAACAAAGCCTTAATCTGTAGATGGCTATCATTCGAAAGTATGTTTTTATAGATAAGTACGAGCGAGATAAATGCAGACTATAAAACTCTATCACATACTATATAGTATATATCTTTCGTATCATTAACACTAGAACAATTTACGCGATTTTACAATCGCACACAATTAGTTTCTTTCTAAGAAACTAATTGTGCTTCAAGCAGAATTATCGCTGGGAGAAATAGCGCAATAAAAAATAACTAACAATCAAAGGCGAATTATTAACGCATTGCAATTCATTACTCTTCAAAACAATCGAGGTTTAAATTTATATTCATAAATAAATAAGGCAATCAAATGCTTCGAGTATAAGCACTTGAGATTATGAGTGGTTTGATGTTAAAACAACAAGATAATATATACAAATAGAACATAAATATACAGTAAAATAAAAAATAAATAAATACGCAGGCAGTGCTCAAAGATGCAGGTGGCTCAGAACCATACCTTTTAGGATTCTATGGGATCTATGCCGTCCAGCGGACTTATGATGGGGCTGTAGTAGTGGCACAGATTACTAAATAGTTTAGGAAAGTCGTGGTAGCAGTAATAGTAAGTAAGTAAAATAGTTTTGTAATGATATTTTTAATTGTATTTATCATCGTTCATTATGTGCACTAAAAAAAGTTACATGTTTAAAAAAATTGGTGTAATCTTTTAAAAATAATATGTGGTAGTTGAAAAAAGTTTATTTTTCATTTTCAAATACCTTATTTCTTTTATTAACTATCTGAAATATTTCAAAAATAAATCTAATGCTTATTGCTCAAATACATACATTTCAATTATTAAATTTTAATTAAATACCTAACTTGGTGCCTCTTGATTAGATACTTGTTGATAAATTGCACCGACTGATGATATTTTAATGGCATTCAGAGCTATTAATTTGGATCGGCCTGTCCATTAGATTAAGAAGCAGAGCATCGCTCAGTAAACAATATTATAGGATGCTACAGTTCGAGCCGTCATGTCATATCGGGTAATAGGCGGGTAGCATTAGGGGCTTCTGCAGCACGATCCAGGTGAAGTGATGTAGAAGCCCTAACTCTACCCTACTACTCGTTGGTCTAGTAGTCGTAAACGCGACTGTTCACCATGAGGTCCCGAGTTCAAATCAAGTTCCGAGACCAAGTTTTCTGTCACGAAATTCTCAGTAGCAGATCGGAGCCAAGAAGTTGGCGATGTTTCACCTCCGTGCCTAGGAAAGCACGTAAAGCTGTTGGTCCTGCGCCTGATCTCTCTCCGGTCGTGTCGGTTTGCCGTCCCATTGTACTATAATAGTAAGGGAATACACAGTGCACCTGTGCTTGCGCAGACATTGGAGCACTATAATCCTGTTCTGCGCAGATGGCTAGTCTTCGTTAAAACCGGCCGGCGTAACCCAAATTCGGTATGGAGGATATTTTTTATTTTGTAGCAGTAAACGTCCAAATAATGCGCCTGAAGATATAATAGATAGTACAATATTTGAAAATATAATAAATAAATGATAACCAAAGGACCTATACGCTGTATCTGTAGTCATCTTCTTGTTCATTAGTCAGTTACATTCTACAGATGGACACACGAGTCTGTTTTATGCCGACTTCCAAAAAGGAGACGGTACTCAATTCGACCGTAAGTTTTTTTTGGTTTGTTACCTCATTACTTTTTACTGCGCAAACCGATTTCGATGGTTCTTTTTTTATTTGAAAGCTGGTACTTCATATGTAGTCCCATATGAATTTGATCAAGATTTGACCAATAGTTTTTGAGTTATTCTTAATAATTTATATATAAGTCGGCTGTACAAAATGTTTAATTTTTAATTATTTATATATTTATTTTGCACACATACAACATAATAAAATAATTACAGGTTGACCACCCTAATTCGACAGTGCAGCCAACACGATACTTTTTCTTTATATATGGCAATGGATAGATTGGTGACACAGTATAAGGCAACTGCAAGCCTTGCTAAGAGGCGGTAGCAATAAACATAAATATTTTTTATGTCTTTTTTACAACGTTACTTTACTTTTTGGTTGAAATATAATAGTGTTTCCCGATCAAAACAATTGAACAACTAAACGGAGAAAAAACGTTAACAGGGCCCATAGAGCTGCAGTCTATGATATTGCATCAGATTTGGTAAACTACAAATCCTCGCATAAGGACATCGATTCCGTTTAAGCACGGTACCCGAAGCTTTTGAAATAAAAAAAGAGAAAATGGCTGCGGCTCATTGTTAATAAATTAAATTCCGAACTCAAGCATACCACTGTCTTTAATATACGCTCATTGTACGCTCGTTTTCGATCGAATCAAATATTAATTTAAAACTGAAAGTAGCCTGGGTTGCCTGTGACATCATGCCGTCAGGCACATCAGTACCTCCCGACGTTGAATGTTATAAAACACTCAAAACAAATGAAAAAATTGTTAAATTTAACTTGGCAATAATTAGATTTATTTAAAAGAAGCCACCCGCCCCGGCTTCGCCTGTATAGGATCTATTAATGTAATTTAGATTTTAGATAATCGAAGACTTTATTTAATAAATTTTTAGTTTTTTTAAAATCTCCATTTGTTTATATAATCAAACCAAGACCCCCTCCTGATATTGCTCTCTATATGTTCGTATAGTGTCACCACAGCCACTCTGAAGATTAGCCCAGACAGACAGACAGACAACAATTTTTAAATTGGATGTTTTTAAGTATCAATGACATGAAAATAAACCCCTGAGCTTATTACAAGCCAGTCATTTCAATATTACAGAAAAACACTTTATTTATATTAATATGTATTTAATAAATCATTACAGAAATATTAAGAATCAGAAGTAAATACTTATCACCCGTATCTGCTTCAATAATTTGTATATAGCGTGCGGTTGGCATGACAACAGCTACAAAACACGCTCTACAGACTAGCTAGCTGTTGTACGAGGGAAATCAACGGCGTACTAGCAGCCTTGATCTAGACCCGGTGTGGTAAGCGCCAACTCAAAAGATATATCCGAATATACCGTTGCGTAAGGCAGGACGTAACGTTCGTACCAGCATGATGTTTGGTAAGCGCATCGCACACGGATGGTGGTGATAGTACAATTGTGAGCGAACCGAACTTGTTTACATTGACGTAATTTATGGAAATTTATGCACATAAAATTATCTCAATGTGGAAGTATATTATTCTATTATACAATAATTAAATACTCAAGTAACAAAACAGCGGGTGATGTTTTTACCTGATATCGAAATAAAAAAATATACTAAAAGTGCGCGCGAATACCATAATTAGGTTTTCGTAAATTATAACACTTACGTCCCAGTTTACTTTTCGGTATTATCACGTCTTGTACTTGTAATATTTTATGTTAAAACTAGCTATTCGCCGCGAATTCTCACACGTGGCATTGATTGCGATTGGATTTAATGAATATTGATTTTTGCGTAGAATCCTAATTCTTTTCTTAAAACAGCCTAAGTTACTCCTTATAACATCAGCTATATGCCAGTAAAAATCCAGTCCAAATCGAAAAACAGGTTTTTGCCTCATACGTATTCAGACAGACGTCGTGAGACAGATTAACTAAAGATTAAGTTTCTAATTCCTATGTTATTAATATTCTTAGAATTTGTTACATATTCATCATGGCTATTCCACTATATATTTCTCGATGATATATTATTCTGGTAAATAGAAATTAAGCATGGACATCCACTACCCCATATCATCCCGTGGGTGTCGTAAAAGGCGACGAGAGGCACAAATGAAGAGATGGAATGCAGTGTCTTCTTAATAACAACTGAAACATAAAGAACGGTGGTTACCCATCCGCCAGATAAGCGTGGAAGCTTTGGGAAATGAGGAAAGAAGAACCTACGCCTATGCTCAGCAGTGGATTTTTAATAGGCTGTAACTGGTCACAGTAACAGTAACGGTGGTAGACCCAGACTGCAGTATATAATGTCTGCAGCTGAATTAGTCGACGTGGATGAAATACGCTCGCACAGAATACCAGAGTAATATACAATAGCAGCAAAATGCTGATGTATGTCATATAGTGAGCGACCAGAGACTTGTTGAATGATTTATTAATTTCAAATACATTTTTCGGTACGATACGCGCGCCACCTACTTGTAAGTTAATGGTACTATGCCTATAACCTTCACGCCAGTGCAAACAATATGTCGAAAAGTTTTAACTCAATATAAGGCAATAATACGAGTAATAACAATGCAATATGGAAAGACGTGCTAAGAGGCTTATTGGTGACCCGAATTTAATTAAAACCAATATTACCAGTCTCTAATACAGGCGCAAAGAAGCCAGCCTTTCGGTTTTCTACAGGATGCATTTCGGAGAGTGTGCGTAGGTAATTTAATTCCTCCCTCTTCCTTCCACCATCGGACAACCAGACGTTCCGCCAGTCTCCACCACTTCGTTTTTGACTTACCACGCATTCGAACAAAACGGTTTACTCATCGTTCATCATGCGTACAGCAAAGGAGTGGAATAAGTTGCCAGCATGTGTGTTTCCATCCGAGTATAATGTGGGTGTCTTCAAGACAACAGTGAATAGGCTTTTGTTAAGTCAGTGCGCTTCACTAATCTTAGGCTATATCACCACTTACCATGAGGTGAGATTGTAGTTGAGCGCTGGCTTACAATAATATAAAAAAAATCTAATCAGGTCAATATAAGGCAGTTATTTCACAGATACTTCAATTTAATTTATATGTATATTCTAGTAATTTTGTCAATATGAATTTTCCCGTGAGGAGATAGATGTAACAATTCGATTTCTTGCCACAAATATCTTGTAAATTTGGTATATACCACTGAAAAAATCTCAGTTCTCAACAAACAAAAATGACAAAATTATAAATAGAAGATAACAACTAAATTTACCTTTCATAAGTGTGTAGAATAAAGATATAATGAAACAGAAAGTGGTTTACATTAAAATCACTATGCTCAAGTACATAGTACGTAAATATGCCGTAACATCCTGATGTATGATTTGCGCTCCGTTTGCACAGATGTACATTTGCACAAGGTTACATGCATTACCGCCTAAATTGTACATTGGGTTTGATTTACCGACACGAATGAAATTGCACTTTATCCTACTATTCTAAAGGTTGTTAATAGCGCTAGCGAACATGTCATTGAAAACACAGACTGGTGAGACAGAAGTCAAATAAGCATAATGTAAAAGGGTAAGCATACTTCATATACATGAGATTTTGAGTCCAGAGTGACTTAACGGGAACGTTACTAGCTTTTAGTACGTGGTAGAGCCACCTTGCAACTATATAATATTATGGTTGTAGCACGAATTGGTCGGCTCGACCGGGGTAGGACCACGTTCTCACAGAATAACAGCTTAAAATAGCAGCTTCAATGCTGCTGTGT